>CM031236.1:103027010-103655720 GCA_018340775.1 Taxus wallichiana var. yunnanensis
GGTGCGTTGCCCAACGGAGAGGTCGTGAAATCGACTCGAGGTAGATGAGCCCATTCATTCGGCACCAATGCTCTGCGTGCGAGTTTCCTTGACCCTTTCCTCTATTGTTTGAGGAGCTTTGGTTCTATCAATCACCGCGAAAGGCCAATCGTCCCCACCCGTGTCAAGATACACTTGATCCACTTCTTGCTCAGTAGTTTGGTAGCCTTTTGGGATGATGGCCACCCCGTACTGGATGATTTCTGCTAAGGCCAAGCGGGAATGATCCTTCCTCCTGAGCTCAACCTCATGATATATGTCGATGTAGATATCTTCGATCTGAGGGATGTGGATTGGATCGAGCTTGGCCCTAGGCAGACAATTTCTTGGGTCGAAGGTGGGCCTTGCATTGGGAAGTTATGTTTCAGATTCAGCAGCTCAGCTCTGTAAACATGTCTTTTGCCTTGTGGTGAGTGAGACACGTATACCTACCCACTGTGAGGGGGAAAGGAGTTCCACCCTTCTTTCTCTTGAGACACTTCTCATGGTAGGTGATTAGCTGCCTCGATAGCTCCAACAGGATTAACTTGGGACCGGCATATCTCGGTAATTTAGTTGGTTCTCCCAAGAAGTTAACCGCCCTTAGATAGGTGAATGTGGGGAATTGAGTAAACAGGGCCCCCATTTCTCTATAGCTCTTCTGATACTCTTGGTAAATGCGGTAGTGAGTCATATTAAAGCCTCAGCAGATGAGATGATGAAATAGAAGAATGCATCATTGATCTTTGTGAACTGGGGAATGCTATTTTCCAGCTTCAGTTCTGGATAATATTCATAGATTTTAACTTGGGGCCAAACCCCGCACCGCATCAGAGCCGGATAGTCCCTTTCTGAAGCTGCAGCATAGACCACGTAGGAGTTCATATAGAACCTCCCGTTGTGTTAAGTTGTTGGAGCTGCTCAGAGATTGTGCTGCTTATGATTTCTGCCCACTCAAAGCGTTGATCGGGCACATTTTTGTTCATTGTTTCTAAATATCGCAGCATCCACTTGTGAAAATAATGGGCGTCAGGAAGCCCAAAGACTCTGCTCAGGAATGTAATTGTGTCGCTGAGTTCTTCTGAAAAGTCACTGCGATGAATGACTTGTGGCCACCGAGTCACCACCTTTTTGTTCTTCAGATAAACCTCGTTCATCAGCTGCATGCACTGATCTTCATTGTCGTCCCAGGCCTTAATGCAATCTTCCTGGCTGACGGCCACAAAGTGCCGGTGGTGAGGGATGCCAAGCATTATTTCAAAGTGCAGGCGTGAGGTTGATTATAACCTCGCCCTTCTCATTGTGGACACATCTTGTGTCTTTATTGTAGCATCGGGCAACAACCATCATGAATTCGTTGTTCACGGTGCTAACTGGGATTCCTCCAGCAAAGTGTAGTGCACTGCCCATCAGTTTGTCCATCCATGGACTTCTTGTGACCCTACGGGTTACGGCCCAAAATCTTCCATGTCAATATGACCAGATTACGAGTCTCGATGTCTAGGTCACACTCTGCTTGGGACTCGGGCATCCGACCCTACGATACTTGTACTTCATTTCTTCTTCTGTGAGCTTGGCTTTGCCCTTGGATTTGGTAGGTCTCTTGCTTGATGTTGACATATGTGACTCTGAACTTAATTGCTGATCTACAAGAATAAGAAGTGAAACCCAACGCAAGAAAGTCATATCAGCTATTTGATCTTCCATTAAAGCGTCAACAGAAGAAAGAGTTAGTGATTTTAAGGCCTCAGGGCGCAGGGCGCATGAATACTGCAGGTTACAGGGCTAAATAATAAGGCGCACAGGAAAGGGCTGCTGCAGGGGATAAATCAGCGCCAAAGGGCGCATGGCGCATGGACACTGCAGATTGCATTCTTTGTTGTTGTAAGCATAAGTGTGCCTGTGCCATAGGTATACATTTTATAAAGGGCGCGGATAATTTTCATGTTACATGAGTGCAGGATGCGCCGAAGGGCATGAGTTTAATGCGTGTAACATCATTTTTTCATGCGCCAAAAGAGAACTTCGTGTGGCGCATGGAAGGTCTGCACAACATGATGTTGTTGTAACAATGGATGCGCCTGCGTCGATTTAACAGTGGTAGTTGGCGCATAAAATTTCAATGTTGCATACATGCAGGGTGTGCCAAAGGGCGCATGGTTTTGTAATGTTGCACACCAGTTTGGTGTGCCAAGAGGGCGCAGGGAAAGGGGTTGTAACAAGTGAAGGAAGTGCGCCTTGAGGGCGCAGCTGTTCTTTATGTAACACGCAAGGAATGTGTGCCATTGGCGCGACTGTTTATCATGTTGCAGGGGTGACAGATGCGCCAAAGGAGAAAAATAACAGTGTCTTCTTTTCAAGCCATGATCTTTCTCTGAGGGGTTTTCATGTTGATAAGCTTCTTTTTAAGGGTTCATTTGGGTTATGAAGAGGCTAAATCAAAGAGTTCCAAGCCATTTTTTAAGACAGAGTCTCCCCTACCAGCAGATCTGAAAAGGGGGGAAAAAGCATAGGTAGAGAAAAACAGCAAGGAGGGTGGGGAGTTCATGTTTTGACAGCTTTTATTTAACTCACACCAACAAGTAGCCAAGAACCAAAGCACAAAACACACAAAAGGAATGAGGACCTCTTACCAGGATTATATAACGGAGAAGTGCGCAAATGGGTCCATGAAGTGATTCGAAAA
This sequence comes from Taxus wallichiana var. yunnanensis, assembly GCA_018340775.1. Classification (NCBI taxonomy): domain Eukaryota; kingdom Viridiplantae; phylum Streptophyta; class Pinopsida; order Cupressales; family Taxaceae; genus Taxus; species Taxus wallichiana. Next base: position 103,029,715 of record CM031236.1, read on the forward strand.
CGACAGGGAAGGTGCGCTGACAGGTACAGATGGAAGAGAATAAATCACGTGATGGTGTCGGATGACAATGACAGTGCAGATGTGCCTATATATAGGCGAGGTGGCAATAAATGCACCACCAAATTTTTCAAATGGCGCATGAAAAGCACTGTCGACACAAGAAAACATGCGCCCTTTGGTGCATCAAAACGCTTGCCAACACGAAGTTATGTGTGCCTTTGGCGCACCAAAAGTGGTGTCGACACAAGAATATGTGCGCCCTTGGCACATCAAAAGTGGCGCAACAAAAGTATTGTTGACATGAAGGCGCATGCGCCTTGGCGCATGCAAGAAAGACTCAACATAGTGAGGTGCATCAAAACGCCTGTTGACACCTCAAAGCATGCGCCAAAGGACTTAAAGGGGCACATGAAAACTTGATGTTGCATAGTCATTATGTGTGCCCGACCAAAAAGACCAAAAATGGCTAAGTTCGGAAAACTAGATTTCCGGGGAGGGATTTTGCAACGTTCCGAACGCAAGGGGTCCCTGACGAGGGACCAGAACAAAATTTTGGTAGGGTTATCTGTAAAATTGCCCTTGCCAATTTTATGGGATAACAGCTGGCTCTTTCTGGGGACTATCTCTGAGCGGACCTCAGGGATAGAGGATCCCAGATCTCATGTGCCTATCCATTGGGTAACAGAGTCAAAAAACAAGGGAGACCAGGAAAGGGAAACACACAACCAACGAAAGCAAACACACGACAAAAACAAACACACAACTGAAGTAACTGTACAAAGAAGAGAGCAAGCTCTACTTCCTGAAGATTTTTAGATGTTGCCCACTATAGGGAAGTGGGAGCTCAATCCCATCCAGATACGAGAGATAGAAACTATTCTCTCCGTTGAGCTGCTTGATCTTGAAAGGCCCTCTCCATAGGGAATCAAACTTTCCGTGCATGCCTTTTGGCTCTCTTCATTTGTCCCACAAAAGGACGAGGTCTCCCACCTAGAAACTTCTTTGCTTAGCTTTTTTATCGAATAATCTTTTGACTGATTCTGATGCTCGGTGATCTTGTCGACCACCCTTACTCTCTTTTCCTCGAGCTCTGCTAGATACATGATCCTCTTTTCAAGGGAATTTTGAAAAGTTTCATCTTCGATTGCCCGTGCCAAGCGTAGAGCAGGGATTTCAGCAGAAATGGGGAGCTCGGCATCGGTGCCATATAACACTTGAAAAGGTGACATACCGAGAGATCTCTTGGGGGTAATGCGGTCTGCCCACAAAGCATCGTATAAGGACTTGTGCCACATCCGTTGATTTTCATCCACTAGCTTTCGTATGATGGTCACTAAGTTTTTGTTACTGGATTCTACCTGACCATTTCCCTGAGGGTAATAATCTGAGGCGTGAGCTAAAGTTATCCCATATTCATAGCAAAAACCAATAACTTCCCGTGAAGAAAAGTTAGAAGCATTATCAGCAACAATCTTGTTTGGGACGCCAAACCTGACAATGATATTTTCTTTGATGAAACTGCAAACAACTTCAGAAGTGGCATGCTTGACAGGTATGGCTTCCACCCACTTGGTGAAATAATCTATTGCTGTTAGGACATAACTATGTCCGGCACTTGATTGGGGATTGAGTGCGCCGATAAAATCAATTCCCCACTGCTTGAATGGTTCATTGACAATGACCGGCCTGAGGGGAAAAGCGGCCAACTTGGGCTTGCCGACGAACTGCTGGCAAGGTTCACACTTTGCTACCCAGGTGGCTGTATCTTGGAAAAGCGTCGGCCAATAGTACTGGCCGGATGATCTTGTGTGTTGTCACAGAAGAGGAGAAATGGCCTCCACAGGCTGAATTGTGAAAACTTTCAAGTAACTTCACCTGTTGTGGCTTGTCGACACATCGCAAGAAGACACCATCTATCCGCGTTTGTATAAACCGTCATCCCAGATGACATATTTGGCTGCTCTGAGCTTTATAGTGTGCTTCTCCTTTGCAGTTAGGTGAGCTGGGCATTCACCGTAGGTGAGGAAGAAAGCAATATCGGAATACCATTCATCACTGGTTGCGACAAATAGGACCAGAGGTAGTGACTCGGGTTTCTCCAATTGACTTTGTGCTTTATTGGTACAATCATCCTTTTCTCTAGAAACTTCTGATCCTTGGTTTTCGGCCATAAGTTGACATAAGCCTTTGCCTCTTACCAACTTGGTTGGTTTTATATCTAGATCGTACTCCTGGACCTTTGCAATCCAATTTCCGTGCAAGCTTCCTAACTCCTGTTGAGTTAAAATTGATTTGACTGCCGTGTCAGGGACCAGCACCACTGTATGAGAATTTAAAATGTAATACCTGAAATTTTTGACTGCTTTGACAACGGCGAAGGCATGCTTTTCCAATTGAGACATTTTTAATTCATGAGGCTTGAGGGGAGAGCTCATGAACGCAATTGGGGATTCAACATCCTCAGAATTCTTTTGCATCAAGATGGCAGATACAGTATGCTCAGACGCATAGCTATACATGATAAAATCCTTGGAGAAGTCGGGGCATACCAGGACTGGTGCGTGAGCGACGGAGGCTTTTATTTCCTCGAATGACCTTTTCCCTTCCTCGCTCCATCGGAAATTTGGTGACCCTTTCATCATGTCCAATATATGACGAGTCTTTTCAGCAAAGTCGGGAACAAAATGCCTGAGAAAATTCACCTTTCTGAAGAAAGAATGAACGCCGGTCTTGCTTGTAGGCAAAGTGAGGCTCTGAATAGCCTTAACTCTTTCGGTATCTATCTTCATTCCTTCTTTGCTAACAACATGTCCTAGCAACTTTCCTTCTGTGACTCCAAAAATAGATTTTTTTGGGTTCAGGGAAATCCCATGCTCTCGGCATCTGGCCAATACTTGCTCCAGATGATCACAATGATCACTTCGTTGTTTAGAGAACACAGTTAAGTCATCCAGATAAACGACAATGACTTTCCCCATCATACCTTTGAATGCCAGGTCCATGGCCCGCTGAAAAGTGGCGCCAGCGTTGGTCAGGCCAAAAGGCATCCTGCTGTAGGCAAACGTGCCCCAGGGAGTAGTGAATGTTGTTTTAAATTGATCTTCAGGCGAGACTTCAATCTGATTGTAGCCCGAAAAACCATCAAGCATGGACAACATTTCTGATCCAGTTACCGCTTGTAGAACTTGATCCATTATAGGAAGTGGGTAGTTGTCCTTTAAGGAAGCCTGATTCAGGTTTTGAAAATCTACGCATATGCGTATTTCACCATTTTTTCTTGCATTGGCATAATGTTTGCCACCCAAGTACTATGATGGATAGGAAAAATGATCCTTGCATCCAACATTTTCTGAATTTCAGCCTGGATAGTACCTGAGATCTTAGGGTTATAATGCCTCTACTTCTGGTGAAAGGGTTTGACGTCCTCCTTCAACGGGATGTCATGTTGGACATCCTTTGGCTTAAAAGACTTCAGATCGGCGTAGGACCATGCCAATACATCCATGTATTTCTTCAGTAGTTTGACAAACTTCCACTTCTCTTCAGGCGTGCAACATTTTCCAATGTTCACAAACTATGGATGTTCTACCGAACCTAAATTAACCGGTTCGGTTTCTGGGGAGGAGCCCGTACCATCTCGCTTTTTTTTTACAAAATGGTCATGCCTGTCGAACAACCGCTCCAAAGAAACCAGGCCCTTCGGAATTTTATTTCCTTTAAGCTGACATATGCCGTCGTTCCCTTCGGATTCATCCTTTTGATTGGTAACTGATTCATGGCACGTAGAATTGGATCCTTCAAAGTGAAGCTCCTTAAAATTTTCCACCTTTTCTAGAAAGGCAATGAGTTGATTGTCATCATTGAATACTTGCCAATGCTGAGAATTATCCGGCACACTTGGGCGGAAAACCACCTCAATGGTGTATTTGTCTATTTTCAAACCTAGGTGAGGGAGCATGAGGGATGCTGAAATGGCCAATGAATCAGCCATGTCATTCTGAGCTCTTGGAATGGATTCTATTGAAAAAGCATCAAATTCTTTGATGTTGTCCCACACCGCATTGCGATAGTGCCTGAGCCTCTCATTCTTTACTTGATATATCCTCTTGACTTGATTCACGACTAGTTCTGCATCACCTTGTACTTTCAAATTTTTTATCCCCCTTTCCTTTGTGGCTTGCATGCCAAGTAGCAGAGATTCATACTCAGCAGTATTATTTGTGTTGAAAAACTGCAACTTGAAAGAGAGAGGAATAATCTCCCCTTCGGGAGATATTAGCACGGCTCCAGCGCCACATCCACTGGTTGCGCAGCTGCCATCAAACTGCAAAGTCCAGACCTTGTTAAGATCTTCTTCTTGGATGAAAACAACCATTTTGTCAGACTCGGTAGATAAGAAATAGTTTCCCATCCCTGATGATTCGAAAAGAATTTGAGCTTTGGGATCCTCAGAGTTAGTAACCAAGTATTTCTTTTGTGATTCTGGCTCCAACGTCTGCATTACACCTTTGACGGGGATTCTAGCCTTAGACCAGTCCATATGAATCTCCCCACCAACTTCACTGCAAAAACTTCTTCCCAGCAAAATTCCATAGGCTGCTGGAATGTCGGCAACGAGGACAGTCATCTTTACTCTTTTCTCTGGGAATGCCGCAAATGTGAACTGCGCGTCTTTGATTTGACCAATCAACGGAACCTGCTTGGTTTCCAAGGAATAACATCTGCCAAAAGGCTTGGTAAGGGTGAGGCCCAAAGCATGGGTGACTTTTCCGGCATGACGTTATCAGAAGCTCCGGAATCAATTATACAGTTACTTAACTTGTGACCATTGATTAGGAGGGAGAGATAGAAAGGTTCTATCTTGCCTGATGCAGATGTTGAAGCAACATTTATGCGGGATGCAGGAGGAGTGGAAAGGATTCCTTTTAGGGGAATCTGGGGAGACATGATAGCTTGACTTTGAATATACTTGGTCAATCTTACAAGCTGTTCGGGATTTGACTGAAGATATTCGGCTTCAGACATTTGGATCTTAGTCTTTTTAGCATGATCTATGATGTCAAACGCGGCTAAGGGTTGCGCTGGTAAAGGAATGAGTCCTTCACTTCGCGATGATAGAGTAGGATTACTGGTCTTCATAGAAGAAGGCTGATTTGGAGGAGAGATCGGGGGAAAAGCTTTCTTTGTAAAAGACTTAACAGGGGGTTGAGTAGGAAGGGGTTACCTCTTTTAGCAATGGTTGGAGGCGCGTTTGACATGGCCTTCTCTTTCCACACATGGGCAGCGACCTCTGCTTCTTTTCCTTGTGAGCGGGTAAAAACAACATATGATTGTCCACTTGCATACCCTTGTGTACATTCTTCTTCATCAGATCCTTCCTCTTCAAATTCCATATACCCGATAGTAGAGTCACCAGTCGGCTCACCGACATCTTGATCATCTTCGCCTTGAGACGAAGGTTCTTCGTAATCTTGTTCCTCTTCTTCGATTTCGACTAAAGCGTTGACCGGAGGAGCCTCAAGTGCCAACCGTGGAGCAGTTGCAGGCAAGCGCGGCCTTTGAGGAACATGGCTGGAAACGAAATTCCTCCATGGAATATCCCGGTATGAGGAACTGGGGGAAGCTTGGGCTAACTGCTTCTTTAATGCGAGCAAGTCGTTCACCATCTTTTGAAATGCCGGATCAGATGAAGTAGTGGGCGAAGGGCCGAAGATTTAGGTTTAGATGATTCCCTTTTTAATTCGCCAGATATTAGCAAGTTATCTTCAATTCTGATGGCGGCCTGGGCAAGAATCAAGGTAGCCACTTGTTCTTGCAGGAGCAAGAAACTTACTTTGAGCTCATAGCGTTCACGAAGAAACACTTCTGATTTTCTGGTGTTGGAAGCATGGCAACAGGCACACGGTTGATTAATGCATTGAACCTGGCGATAAAATCGCGCATGGTCTCATTGGCCTCCTTCTTTAGGTGAGTGATCTGTGATAACAATGCAAATGCATCTTCGAGGGCTTGTACCTGTCTTCAAAAGCATCCATGAGGTGGCCCAATTGGTAATAGATCAGTCGGCAAATGCTGAAACCATTCTGCTGCGGGCCCTTGTAAAGTTTCCAGAAAAAGGTGAACTGACACATCTTCATGGGTTACATCCAGGATACTGCATGACATAATGAATGCAGATATGTGTGAATCCATGCTTTGGTTCCCACTCCCGTCAAATTTGGGAAAATTCTTTCGGTTTCCATGTGGGAGCACGTGAACAGGATGCGGCAAAGCGAGGGGACCCATAACATTTCCCCATGGTACCGCCATCTGGACGGGCGGAAAAAGAACGTGGGCTGGAAGCACAGTTCCACTGAGTAGCAAGGCACTACAAAGGGATGTGGAGGCTCCTTGTGAAAATTGGTTCTTTCGTGGAGGTGAGGCACTTCTGGCTGACCGATCAGCTGAACTTAGTGATGAAAAGCGCGCCGGTGTTATACTGAAGTTGTGCCTTTGAAGTAGATCGAAAGTAGGATCGACTTCCCCACGAGCTCTCCTACTACGAGTAAATGGTTCACGTGCCAGCGTACCTTCCTGCTCTGCAATATTGTGGAGTAGATTTAAGAACTCTTTTTGGTTGTACTTGCTGATTTTCTGATTTTTCTGACAAAAATCAGCAGCATGTACTTTTCTGAATATTTAAATTTATCCTCTTCTGAAAACCGATTGCGGTTAATGACAAAGAACAATGAGGATAAAATGATAGTGAAGCTTAGTAAGCTGATTTTCAGATCTAAATTTGACTTTTTCAAAGAGTTTGAAAATTTTGGTAAACAGTCAAAAACTCAGATCTACGGAAAAATACAGATTTTTATAAAAACTCAGTGAACTAAAGGTCTCCAACTAGGCCAGATCTATGGATCTCAGAAGAAAATTTTCAATTTGGGTCACTTTTGCAAAAATTTTGGATTTTGAACAAAAGTTAAAATTTGCAAACAGGTAGTGATTTTTCTGATTTTTCCGATTTTCTATCATACCACCATCATAGATCTGATAGATCTGTTCGATCCCAGTGGAGTCGCCAAAAATTGTTGGTTTGAAAATCTATCTCTTGGGTAGATTTATGGATAGACGAGCCAACAGTGTGCAGGGCATAGCCCCTCTTTGAGAGTTAGCAAAGCGGCGGTTTATTGCTATTCTACCAGCAGGAATCTGTGCAAGTCTCACAATATTCCGCCTTCGGGGGTTTGGGATCTCATCCCAGTAGGGGTGTTTCCAACTGTGAAAAGAAAGGAAATGAAGTAGAGGATGAAGAAAGATCAGGTCCAAAGGGAGAAAAGAAATGAATTCCAAAGCAGAAAGGTTAGAGGGTTTATGTTTTGGGATTGGTAGTAAAAAGAGCCAAACCTACTTACATAAACAAATAAAGCAATACTGATGAATAAATGACAAAAAGGTAGAGATAGATCTAATAGAATAAATGCATAGATCTGACATAAGAAAGATCAGATGCCCATAACACACATATTTAGCACAAAGTCTTAATATTTGTATTAATATTTTCTTCTGTTACAAAAAGTACAAAGCCTTTTCTCCCTACTTCTATTTTTCATCTAAAAGATATCCACCCCCTGAATACAACAAGTATTCAAGTATATATAGAAGGAGAGAAGAAAAAGAAGACAAAAGCAAACAAACCACTTATTTACAAAAATATCTTACAATAGATTACAAAGTCATTTGTTGACTTTTGACAACTTTGGTGGATGACATCATCCCATGGTGCAACATGGATGATGTCATCATTTGTGTCAACATGACTTAGATATTTTACAAAGAGAAAGATGAGAAGAAAGAAACTATTCGTCATCATCCCATGGCTGGAAAGGAGTATCCTGCTTTTTTTGCTACTCGGGTGATGAGATGTGGAACTGGGCACGGTACTCCATGAACTTGCTGATCATGGGTTGAAGTTGATCCTCGGAAGGATCCTTGTGTCTATCGCTGAAAGCTTCGCAGGTCTCCCACTCATCTATGAGCTTTTCCGGGAGTTTGGAATAATCATTCTCTACCTCTATCAGGTACCCGATGAAGTCACGACACGCCAATAGGTTATTAATGGATTCGGCGTCGAATGTAACTTTTGGCCCCAGTCCCTGTGAAACGATCTCCTTGAAGATCTGAATAGTTTCCTCCACCTTTCTTAAGGTGAAAGAAGGAGTGAGTAACCCTGGAGACATTGTGAGAACAATCTATTCCATTTGATGCATGGCATCCAGGGCTACCTCCTTTACCTTGTCGATCTTTTCCAAGATGAACTCCAGCTGATCCACCCGATAATCCAAAGTGGAAAGGATTTTATTGAGGGCTCTAGGGTGTCCAAAGATGCCAAACTTGACCAGATCATCGACTGAATAGTTGAGCATTCTCTGAAAGGTCTCGTGTTGCATCTTGGCATGATCAAGCTCTTCGGAGATGGGTCCCGCTATCGCCTGGAGTTCTCTATTTGTTCGATTGATATTCTGGTACAAATCTGTGAACTTAGCGATAACTCCCTCACTTTCTTTGAGGATTTGGCTCCTCCAGTGCAAACTGCCATGCCCTGCTCACTGATTTTAGCATATTCATTGATCTTTTCTGGCTTAGAGGCTCAGGAGTTTCGGTGGCAGTCGTAGGAGGTGCACTGCCCATTTTCTGCAAGGCACGGAGAAGATATTTATTTTTCTCCTTTAGCTACCTTTTCTCTTCCTTTACTTCTTGGAGTTTCTTGCAAAGGGTGTCAACTACAGATAGGGCCTCTCCTTGCAGGCTTTCTGAAGATGTCCCCATTGTGACTGAGTCACCGTATAATCTGTCGAAGACAGATCCTTCTTATCCTTCAAAGGATTGGGGTATGCTATCTCCATCACTCTCTCCCCTGTTGCACTCTGAGAGAAGCGGGTTATGGGATTTTGTTTCTTTTCCCCTTTTGATGGGATCACGGAGAAGTCCATCGGTGTGATGGGAACTTTCCTTTTCTGCTGACTCAGGTGCTGGGAGATCCAGGCTGGACTTATGGGAGAAGGACCAGAAATAGAGAAGGGGGCTGCACAGTAGTAGAAGGGAAAAACGTGGAGACACTTGGAGGCGGAATTGAGAGGGAAGCCAAGGAAGTGCTCATGGGAGGAAGGGGTACTGCAGGGGAGGAAGACATAGGAAGGGAAGGGAGCTCAGAGATGAGGGAAGAAATGGAGGGGGACAGCTCCGCGAGAGAGGAGAAGATGGAGGAGGAAGAAGGGGAACAATAGAAGAAGGGGGAGAGGACACGACCAAAGGAATGGTCACTTGGGTCACTCGAGGAGGGGAAGGAGGAGAAGGAGAAGGAACAGAAGGGACCTCAATTGTTATAGTCATGGCCACATCCTGAGTGGATGTGCCTATTGGAACATCTTCCGATGCTTCTTTTTCGGGCTTTTCAGAGCTTCTTGTGAAGCGGAAGGAGGGCTTCAGGAGCTTCCTCTTGGGTGGAGCTGGACTCACCCTCTTTTCCTTTTCCCTTTCCTTTTGTTTGCTGTTTCACCCGAGGAGGTGCGTTGCCCAATGGAGAGGTCGTGAAATTGACTCCGAGGTAGATGAGCCCATTCATTCGGCACCAATGCTCTATTCTGCACAGAGTTTCCTTGACCCTTTCCTCTATTGTTTGAGGAGCTTTGGTTCTATCAATCACCGCGAAAGGCCAATCGTCCCCACCCATGTCAAGATACACTTGATCCACTTCTTGCTCAGTAGTTTGGTAGCCTTTTGGGACGATGGCCACCCCATACTGGATGATTTCTGCTAAGGCCAAGTAGGAATGATCCTTCCTCCTGAGCTCAACCTCATGATATATGTCGATGTAGATATCTTCGATCTGAGGGATGTGGATTGGATCGAGCTTGGCCCTAGGTAGACAATTTCTTGGGTCGAAGGTGGGCCTTGCTGGGAAGTTATGTTTCAGATTCAGCAGCTCCAGCTCTGCAAACATGTCTTTCACCTTGTGGTGAGTGAGACACGTATACCTACCCACTGTGAGGGGGAAAGGAGTTCCACCCTTCTTTCTCTTGAGACACTTCTCATGGTAGGTGATTAGCTGCCTCGACAGCTCCAACAGGATTAACTTGGGACCGGCATATCTCGGCAATTTAGTTGGTTCTCCCAAGAAGTTAACCACCCTTAGATAGGTGAATGTGGGGAATTGAGTAAACAAGGCCCCCCATTTCTCTGTAGCCGCTACAATACTCTTGGTCGTACGACCGTGAGTCATATTCGGCCTCAACAGGCAGATGATGAAATAGAAGAATGCATCATTGATCTTTGTGAACTGGGGAATGCTATTTTCCAGCTTCAGTTCTGGATAATATTCATAGATTTTAACTTGGGGCCAAACCCCGCACCGCATCAGAGCCGGATAGTCCCTTTCTGAAGCTACAACATAGACCACGTAGGAGTTCATATAGAACCTCCCCATTGTGTTAAGTTGTTGGAGCTGCTCAGATTGTTGTGCTTATGATTTCTGCCCACTCAAAGCGTTGATCGGGCACATTTTTGTTCATTGTTTCTAAATATCACAGCATCCACTTGTGAAAATAATGGGCGTCAGGAAGCCCAAAGACTCTGCTCAGGAATGTAATTGTGTCGCTGAGTTCCTCTGAAAAGTCACTGCGATGAATGACTTGTGGCCACCGAGTCACCACCTTTTTGTTCTTCAGATAAACCTCATTCATCAGCTACATGCACTGATCTTCATTGTCATCCCAGGCCTTAATGCAATCTTCCTGGCTGATGGCCACAAAGTGCCGGTGGTGAGGGATGCCGAGCATTATTTCAAAGTGTCGGGCAGTGAGGTTGATTATAACCTTGCCCTTCTCATTGTGGACACATCTTGTGTCTTTATTGTAGCATCGGGCAACAACCATCATGAATTCGTTGTTCACGGCGCTAACTGGGATTCCTCCAGCAAAGTGTAGTGCACTGCCCATCAGTTTGTCCATCCATGGACTTCTTGTGACCCTCTGGGTTCTGGCCAGAAATCTTCCATGTCAATATGACCCAATTCTGAGTCTCTGATGTCTAGGTCACACTCTGCTTGGGACTCGGGCATCCTGACCCTCTGATACTTGTACTTCATTTCTTCTTCTATGAGCTTGGCTTTGCCCTTGGATTTAGTAGGTCTCTTGCTTGATGTTGACATATGTGACTCTGAACTTAATTTCTGATCTGCAAGAATAAGAAGTGAAACCCAACGCAAGAAAGTCATATCAACTATTTGATCTTCCATTAAAGTGTCAACAGAGGAAAGAGTTAGTGATTTTAAGGCCTCGGGCGTAGGGCATGAATCTGCGAGGTTACTGGGGCTAAATAATAAGGTGCACGGAAAGAAAGGGCTGCTGCAAGGGATAAATCAGTGCAAAGGGCGCATGGTGCATGGGCACTGCAGATTACATTCTTTGTTGTTGTAAGCATAAGTGTGCCTGCGCCATAGGTATACATTTTATAAAGGGCACGGATAATTTTCATGTTACACGGGTGCAGGATGCACCAAAGGGCACGAGTTTAATGCGTGTAACATCATTTTTTCATGCGCCAAAGGAGAACTTGGCGCGGTGCATGGAAGGTCTGCACAACATGATGTTATTGTAACAATGGATGCGCCTGCGTGTCGATTTAACAGTGGTAGTTGGCGCATAAAATTTCAATGTTGCATACATGCAGGGTGCACCAAAGGGCGCATGGTTTTGTAATGTTGCATGCCAGTTTGGTGCGCCAAGAGGGCGCAGGGAAAGGGGCTGTAACAAGTGAAGGAAGTGTGCCTTGAGGGCGCAACTGTTCTTTATGTAACACGAGGAATGTGCGCCATTGGCGCGACTATTTATCATGTTGCAGGGGTGACAGATGCGCCAAAGGAGAAAAATAACAGTGTCTTCTTTTCAAGCCATGATCTTTCTCTGAGGGGTTTTCATGTTGATAAGCTTCTTTTTAAGGGTTCATTTGGGTTATGAAGAGGCTAAATCAAAGAGTTCCAAGCCATTTTTTAAGACAGAGTCTCCCCTACCAGCAGATCTAAAAAGGGGGAAAAAGCATAGGTAGAGAAAAACAACAAGGAGGGTGGGGAGTTCATGTTTTGACAGCTTTTATTTAACTCACACCAACAAGCAGCCAAGAACCAAAGCACAAAACACACAAAAGGAATGAGGACCTCTTACCAGGATTATATAACGGAGAAGTGTGCAAATGGGTCCACGAAGTGATTCGAAAATGACAGGGCAGGTGCGCTGGCAGGTACAGATGGAAGAGAATAAATCACGTGATGGTGTCGGATGACAATGACAGTGCAGACGCGCCTATATATAGGTGAGGTGGCAATAAATGTGCCACCAACTTTTTCAAATGGTGCATGAAAAGCACTGTCGACACAAGAAAACATGCGCCCTTTGGCGCATCAAAACACTTGCCAACATGAAGTTATGTGCGCCTTTGGCGCACCGAAAGTGGTGTCGACACAAGAATATGTGCGCCCTTGGTGCACCAAAAGTGGTGCAACAAAAGTATTGTTGACATGAAGGCACATGCGCCTTGGTGCATGCAAGAAAGACTCAACATAGTGAGGTGCATCAAAACGCCTGTTGACACCTCAAAGCATGCACCAAAGGACTTAAAGGGGGCACATGAAAACTTGATGTTGCATAGTCATTATGTGTGCCCGACCAAAAAGACCAAAAATGGCTAAGTTCGGAAAACTAGATTTCCCGGGGAGGGATTTTGCAATGTTCCGAATGCAAGGGGTCCCTGACGAGGGACCAGAACAAAATTTTGGTAGGGTTATCTGTAAAATTTCCCTTGCCAATTTTACGGGATAACACCATGTATTCTTGAAAGATATTATTCATTAAGTTCATAAAAGCTGCAGGTGCATTCGTTAATCCAAAGGGTAAAACCGTGAATTCATAATGTCCATACCTTGTCCTAAAAGTCATTTTATGAATGTCCTCTTCCTTAATTCGTAATTGATGATATCTAGACCGAAGGTCTATCTTAGAATATACCGATGCTCCACGCATCTGATCAAATAGATCATCAATTCTAGGAAGTGGGTATCTATTCTTGATTATTGCTTTGTTTAACATCCTGTAATCAATGCACAATCTGAGTGTTCCATCCTTCTTTTTCACAAAGATCACTAGTGCTCCCCAAGGTGAAACACTTGGTCTAATCAAACCCTTAGACAAAAGTTCTTGTAACTGAGCCTTAAGCTCTACTAACTCTATGGTAGTCATTCGATAAAGTGCTTTATAAATAGGTTTAGTACCTGGTTTGATTTCAATTGTGAAGTCAAACTCCCTTTTGGGTGGTAATCCTGGTAATTCTTCCGAAAACATGTCACCGTAGTTCTGTAACAATGGATAACGTTCCATGAAATCATTTTTTTCTTCCATGATTTAGAAACTTTTACTGCATATAAGGTACAACCCTTATTTTTGGCCTTTTAAGTTCAGATAGCTGACAATTTCCTAACAGAAATTTCTCGTTTTACACCCTGAATCTCTATTTTCTGAGATCATCTAAACAACTAATATGTTTTTCAAAATAGTCTACCTTTGCTTTATGCTTTGCTAACCAATTTACACCTATGACTATATCATAAGATCCCAAAGGTGCTACATAGAGATCAACTTCTGTGGAAAAGCTAGGTAAGTCAAGGACTGCTCCGAAAAGACACATACTAACTGTATGAACAAAATTATTACCATAATGTACAGTCCATGATTTATCCATTTTTCTAGCTTTTCTTTTAATTTTTGAAGCAATTTTACTAGAAATAAAACATTCAGTAGCTCCCGTATCAAAAAGAATAGTTACAGGTATGCCAAATAACTTACCAAGAACTTCAATAGGTGTAACTTGCTTTTCAGCTTGCTTGTCAGCTACTGTAGCATGTATCTTGTGTTGCTGATTACAATCATCCTTATTCAAAGGACATTGATTCACGTAATGATCTTTGCCACAATTATAGAAGCCTCCTACAGTCCCCTTTTGGGCTTAGAATTATTTCACCTTATAGTTATCATTTTGACCTCCATAGGGTTTTCACCACTATTATTATTCTTGGCAAAAATTTTCCGTCTATTACCAGTAGTCTTATTCATTGCTATTTTCTTATTAATATCGGTTGGAAACTTAATTTTATTACCAAAATTTTTCCATGGTCCTTTCTTAGGTGCAAGAGAAGTTGAAGAAGAGTTTGAAACTTTCTTCCGTACTTCTTCCTTTTGAGAAAAAATAGCCTTTAATTTCTATTCCTGCCTTATGGATTTTTCAACAACCCCTTCCATAGTGGTTGGGCTGTGAACATCTACCTCTCCCCAATAATGGGATTCAACCCCATGATGAATTTCCGTATCTTGAACTTCTCATCAGTTTGATACTGAGGTACATACTTGAGTAGTTTCGTAAACCATTCCCAATACTCAGTTATAGTTAACTTCCCTTGGGCTAAGTTCTGAAATTCAGTCATTTTCTGATCATAATAAAGTTGTGGCAGCCATCGTTGCCTAAAATAACCTTTAAATTGATCCCAGGTGATGTTAGTTTCATCAATGTTTAGCTCAGCCTTACGGCTGTCCCACCATGAAGATGCTTCATGGGAAAGCTGATATGCTCCCCAAATAGCTTTGGTCTCTTCTGAGAAGTTCCTTATTGCAAAGTACTTCTCCATCTCATTGAGCCAATTCTCAGCTCCATCACCTAATGTGGTGCCATCAAACTTAGGCAGACTTATTCTTTTTATATCATTAGTGAGTTTAGTAGCCAACCTAGCCTTTTTGTTTTCTAGCTAGTCAGGCACATTAACATTGTTATTATCAACACCCATATTGGGGTTGTCCGAGCTTCTTCTTCCTCCCCATTACCCATCACTTGTTGCTCGAGTACAGTCAAACGATCTCTTGTGTCCAACAGGAAGCAAGGATCTTATCAAGTTTTTGGGTTGTTTCTGCTCCTTCCTCAAGTGGAGCATTGTTTGCAACATTTCCCCTTGTCCTAAACATTTTCTGTTACAAGAAAATTCAATTTTTATCAAATTATGGACATAATAGGTCTAAGAGCTGTAACCTTCATCTCTGATACCAAGATGTAACATTCCTATTTTAAGACTTTAGAAACAACGAATTTTTTTGTAATTTTCCCTGTTCTAAATACGTAATTTAGAACACACATTCCAAAACAACCATTCTTATAACAGATAACCATATGCATCTGTAATGACTCGGTAAACTAATGATCTATTCATTTCATCATGACTAGTAAACTACTTGAACTATTCATGTTTAATACTAAGTATTGAATACTTCTCTGTATACTACATATACTTGGTTCTCTTACCTTATTCTAGGTATTGAGTGATCTGTCTAAGGAACCTAACTTAATAGTTGTTACCGATATTCATATGCATCTCGATCCTTAGACTAGGCGATATAGGACAACACAATCAGTAGCTTGCGATACTTTAGCCAAAGATTCTAACATACTATTTGTAATACTTATTCCTTGATGGCATACTTGTCAATCCATAATATGTCCTTCACCCCCACTATGTTTTTATCTCGAATGTCCTTTACTGACTTCCGTCAGTCCTCTTGCCCAAGGTTTAACCCTAGTTCTAGTTAACAACGTAGGTTATGATAGGAAGGAGCTCACAAAGACTTAGGATAGATTGGCATACTGGGTCAACCTAAGTCAACCCCGTGTGCCAAGGTACCTTGAGTCCTAGAGGGCTACTTCGTATCATAACTATGCTACTTCCCATCGGAGAGAAACTAAGTTCAAGTCCAAAAGTGTGTAGATCTAGATGATCAATGCAAAAGGGTGTTGCCACATGTCAACTACAGTGATGTATCCTCAAGAAGATCCTAATCTTCTCGAAGGTACAACCCTGTAGTTGGCATGTGTAAGCATCCTATAGAATAATCTTGTTGAGATATACATACCCCTAGGAGATTATTTAAGTTTAATTAATTTGGATTCTTAAAGATAGATTTCAACAACCCTGCCCAAACTCTAATCCAACTCTCCCTAAGTTCTTTTCCAAATCAGGTTCCATTAAGAACTTCCTTAACTTAAGATTGCTTTCGATGTTCGTTAACTTTGGCTTATCAAGCAACTACCATGAAGAAAGACAAGTAACCTCTTAAGTTCCATTATATGTGACTTAACTATTCAAGAAAGTGTAACAACCACCAAGGTTGTAACTTAGTAGACTTTATTAAATGAAGTCTAATGAGTATATATCATATCTTCCTTCTTGTTTACTTTTTCATAAGAGAGGAAGATTCTTCCTCTTTGTAGTTAAGTTCTTAGGGTTTACACACCCTTTATGTCCTTTACAAATTTCATAGTTTCCATTGTAAGTTCATTACACGTTACTTTAATAGTATGAGACGTTTTAATAGGATCATTGAAATTCTGCAACTTATATAGTTGCATCACAAATAGGGAATTACTCTGAATCCCTTTTTCCTACTTATCCAAGAACACTCATTGAAACATATAAATAACATGAAGAACATCAACAGAATAAGATTCCATTTCTTTTGCAAAAGTACAAGATAATTTACATAATCCATGCAAGTAAATTCTCATTCTACATTTCCTTTTCAAAACTTATACATTTACAACTTATGCATTTTAGACATACTGCATGACAACAACCTTCATTCAAAAGAGAATAACTTTTTTTTTCAATGCAACTTAAGAACAGATCAGAATTCTTCACAAGAATAAACTTAGATTAGCCAATGCATCATATAAGTTTTTGCCTTCTTTTATCACTTACGAAGTCCATCTGCAAAAATTGCTAGCATGGGTCAGTTCAATGAACTGAGCATGATAAGCACTAAGCCTTAAAACAAATTGCATTCCACTAATTGTTCCAATAAAAACAACCCTGCTTTAATGAACAACAAGTAATTCATACTCCCTAAGCATAAGTAATATCAATAAAAGAAGAGCAATACTAAATGGTTTAACAAAAGAAGAACAAAATATAATCTATAATACCTATCTTATAAATTAAAGTATAATTGATCCCATCAATTATCTTTACCAAACAAAAAAACATAACATATCATTGTTGCAATCCTACCAGATATAATACAACACATTTCTTTACTACAAGATACAAGAGTGTTTACAACATATTCCCTCTTGGATGTTTCATCTAACTTTCAAGTAAAGAAGAAGAGAAAGCATTCCATTTTCCAAAGTAAATATCCTCAGCAAGGCTGAAACAGGTTTATATCATGATTTAAACTATTCCTTTAAAGGTCCTCTATGTTAAAATTCAACATTTTAAGATATTCTTCAAAAACAGATCCAAATGAAAGAAAATCCAAGAAGGAATGATGGATTAACAAATCAACAACCAGTTTGCAAATTCTTTCTGCCAACCTATCTTCAATCTCTATCTACTTCTTTTCAGTCAAATGACTAGTATAAAAAGACTAATAAACACTGATTTCCTTTTTCAATAAGAATAAAAATTAGGAGGTTCCAACCAACGAACTTAACCCAATTGCATTAGAAAAGGAGACCTATCAGAATATATCCCAATTTATAATCATTTCTTTACAACTTCTTTACACAGTTTTACCTCCTCTCATGCATACAGTTTAGGCTCATGCAATAGTTCCAAGGAAAAATAAAACTAAATGTTACTTTCCCTTCCAAATCTTCACATTATAATGCTTGAATTCTGCAATCCATTGAAACATTGTAATAATGAAGTTCATACATAGTCCAAGTGCAGTAGGTTTCTCAGTGTATCTGTTAAGGACTTAACAATCTTTTATTGGACCAGAATAGCCGTAAGATAAGAAGGAAGCATGTTAACATTTCTCTTTCTTAGAACCATTTACTATTAAACAGTGAAGTTCCATCAATCCTTACCATTAACTTTCTCTTTTAAAACTCGATAATAAAATAGTGAAGTTCAAACACAACCCGCAATCAATTTTGAATTGTAATCAATCTTCCAAGACATAACATTCATTTATTAGACCCAACAAGAGGTAAAAATCTGAGTAGTTGCTAACACTCAAGACTTCCCAATAGTTTAGGCAAAGTAGAACCATCTCAACGGTATGCCAACGCATCCCTACAAGAACTATAGATTGGGTTTCCAACAAAAGACAAGATCAAACATCAAAAAATAATACGTACAGTCCAGGACTCAATTACAATTCCAAGCACAATGCAAAGCATAAATGCCATCGAAGGATCAAGACCATTCAAATCAAGAACAAGGGAACCTCATGCACATCGGCCTATCACCCAACGGGGCCGGGTGCTCACCCGAGTGCGAGAGGGAGCCGAGTCTCTCTTTTATGTGAGTTTAGTGGAAGGCATAATTCATGATTCTTGACTTAGTGATTTAAAAGACATGAAAAGCTATAGAGCTCAGAATGGCTTCTACACCCCCTTCATCATAACATAACAAAACAAAGCGCGCAATAAAATTAATAGAACTAAGAAGTTGTAAATCCACAAATAGACTCAAACATTCAAGTAAGGTTCATGATTATACAAGATCAAAAGCATAGTAGAAACATGCAGATAATACAGAAGGAGATCTTAATATAAACATAGTGGTAACCTTATCATATTCATTCATAGTCTTACTACAAAGCATCACAGAGAGGCAGACCACAGTCATACACCATATCTGGATCCATACATGTATGCTCACAAAACAAAATTTTCATTCCCCATTTCCCTCATTACATCCTTCCTAGAATCATCTACCCATTTTATCCCATAGTTCTCGCAGTAATTCTGCAGAGCTCCGCTACCTCACTTGTGTCTCTCTCTTCTTTTGCCAAGGGCGCGTATAAATAGGCATCTGAGCTCTAACAAACTCCTCTGCAACCTCAGATCTAGCCCCAAGTGTCAAGGTGTGGGTCACCCCAAGTGCATGCCTCTCCATGTCATGATTAGCTTTTTGGATCTTCCTATCGCAAGGTATATTCCTTCCAGGACACCCTGTCGCCAGGCTGGAACCTTATCCAAATGGAACACATTCTTCATGTGTTCTATCCAAAAGGCCAAAAATGGCTAAGTCCCAAATTGTTCTTCATGTGTGCGCACATCCTTGGTTCTCCAAGAACCCTTTTGAATTTTCCTTGCATGCCTTCACTTCACTTGCGTGCTTCCTCCGGCCGTGCGTGCCTACGTGCCTTTAAGATTTGGTAGCTACATTAGGGGCCCAACATTACCCCACACTTCACTGTTCTCCCCCCTGGGAACCTTTTCAAAGAATGCAAGTATAAAAAAATGCAAGGCCTTGCCTTGAAAAGAATGGAGGGAAAGAATAAAGAATGGGGGAGAGAAAGAATAGAGGGAAAATTACCTAAAGAAGAAGAAGGGGAAAATTTTTGCCGCAGGTCGGCCTCCAGTGTACTCCAAGCTGACTTCATCCTGTGCTCTAGTGCAGATATCGCCAACCAAGGTGCTCACCTCATCAAAGGTTAACCCTTCCCCTTCATGTTAATGGTCTCCACCATAGTCTCCAGACTCCTTGGCGTGATCCTCCAGGGCATCCATCTTCCTCGTGATGACCTTATAGAGCTCTTTTAGCTGGGTTTTGATTGAGACTCACCGGTTCTCAATAGCTTCAGACTTCTTTTCCACTTGGCTAGGATTTTCTCACTGGCTCTATTGCCCTTATTCTTTTCCCTGAAGTCCTTCAGCTCGGCCTCGTTGCTGGCAAGCAGCATGCTTGTCACCTTGTCTTGATCCACGCAATGGTCGTAGGTGACCCCATGGTTTTGTGTACTATTTTCATGTCAATGAGCACCTTGTTGTATTCAGCCATGAGTGCACGATGACCTTCAACTTGTCCTCCTTCTCCAAGTGCAGCTACCTACCTCTCTACCGACTCCAAGGCCAAAGGCTACCTTTCCATGGTGAGGATCTCGAGTCAAGTCCTCTAGGCATTCCAGGAGGATCCATACTTTTGTGTGGGAGGGTTAAGGTCTGGGTGCTTCATGATAATAGCTTGGGAGATGAGCTCCACCTTCTTGGAAACTTCACGTACCCTAGCCTTTTCCTCCTGAAGCTCCCTTTGTAGTTGAGCACTGATTAATTTCTCAAGGCTGAGGTCCTTCGTTAGCTTGACTACTTCTTCCTTCCTCTTTTCCAACAGTCCTCCAAGACTTTAACCCTGTCATTTCGTAGAAGAGCCTAGCCTCAATTTCTATGGAGACTTTGTTGAGCATGTTACACACTTGCTCATCCGATAGTTGTTGCATGTTTACAATGGGGTTGTCCCCCTTTCCTTCGACAATGCTAATACCACTCCTTGGTTAACTTCAAACTCAGGCTCATCGAGGTGGGAGTCGAATGCCCATGATAGCATCTTCCTTGTGCATGGGTACCCACCCTCAGGATCAAAGGACTCCATGGTGGTGAGCTCCTTGGTGGGCATGGTACTTCTGAGAAATGTGCGCAAAACTTTGTTGGGGTCATCAATGTATCCCATCATTGTTCTTCCCCTTCCATGCATTTACTTCCCGTGCACATGCCCTTGGGAATAGTTACTATGAAAGAGTTGGGCCTTTTGTGCTACCCACACTCTTCTCCCTCTGTCTCTTCTTTGAACTCACCGAGTACGAGCTCCGCGCTGTGCTCCAACTCCTCTTCGACCAAGGTATTAATTATCTTCTCTACCTCCCTTGTCACTTTCTCATCTACTTCCTCCTGAGTGAGCTTGGGCATATCTGGCCCCTTAGTACTTGCCCCTTCACTCCTTTCTTTACTCCATGCACCTTCCTCCCCTTGGGCACCCTTCCTCCTTACAAAGATGAAAGCATCATTTGTATCCTCTGCTCCCTCTCCCTCCGAATCATGGACATCAATAGGTTCCTGATTCACCTCCAACTCTTCCCCTTCATCATCATCCTTTCACCTATATAGGCGTTCGGGTCATCTGTATCTTCAGACTCTTGTTCCTCCATCCCTTGTTCTTCTTCCTTTGCAGAAAACTCCAGAGTCGGGGATGTTGTCTCTTCATCATCGAGGGTTCTTTAGGGGATGGTGGCTTTGCAGGCTCTGGGGTCTTCTCCCTGACCACTATTCTCCTCTTCTTCCGACGTAGGTACTCGGCCCCATGGTATCTACATTCTGCTCTCCACCGCCCTTTGTTCTTCTTCCTCTTCCCTCTCCTTGTGCTTTGGTGCGCGGGCTTCTTTCTTCCCATAGGGTCATCCGGGATGGATATCTCATTCTCCACGTACGCGCCCTTTTCAAATTTTGGCCTTTATGTAGGTAGATCCTCATGGCATTGCTCCCAGCAATAGGTAAGGTCAATCGGCCTTACAATATGCACATCCTGTGACACGTACCTTTCAATGTATGTGCTTTCTCTAGGTAGACCAGCTTCTTTCTCATCTCCCTGTGCTCTCTGTCAAGGGTGGACAACTCCAGTTTAATTTCTTTGATTCCTTGTATCTGTTTACCCCCGCTTGGAAAAATTGGGCAAGTAAACAAGAATGGGAGTTTGCACCATGGACTCCAACTGCCATCCACCAAGATGAACCTACCAATGCAGAAGTGTTGGTAGACCGCGAACTCTGCTTCTCCTTTGGTTGCCATGGGGAGTTGTTCAGGATCCGCCATTCAGCCCCGAATGCATTCCTAAGTGCTTATACCATTTTTCTAAGTGCCTTGTGTACCCCTATCATTGATTCACATGTGTATTTCTAGAATCTATCCGCAGGTGAAGGGTCTTCAGTGGGGTACTCCCACATGAATTTTTCAGATGCATCCGCACACCCGAATTTCTGAGAACACAATTGTTAACAAATGTTCCCAAATAGGATTTTTCCTCCATTCTCCATGCTGCTTATGATTTCATCTACTATGTACTGGGAGATGTTGTATATGGTGCCCTCCGTGACCTTCCTATAGACATTCAGCCTAGGGCTTGCTCACCTGGGTCCACCTTTCTTGTCCATTCAGCTTGGAGACAAGGTGTGCGGCCATCTTCATCACCGGATCACTGATATCCGAGATGTCATAGTACCTTGATCCCTTCTTCAATTCCTGGGATGCTATGGTTTCTCTGATTGCCTCCTCATCCTGGAGGTCATCTATGAGTGTCCCCCCACATAGTTAGGCCTGTGAAGTGTGAAATTAACTGGGGAGTTATGCACATTTTGTGCCCTATGAAGTAGAAGAAGTCTTCATGTACACATGTCATCACCATTGGTACAAGCACGGGCTTCCCGAAATATGGCAACTCGTAAAGTTGGAGAAGCCCTACCTTCTCCATTTTCACCTTGACCACATCATTGTAGATTGGCAACCCATCAGGTGTTCATTTATTTGTGGGGCACACCAGCTCCAACATGCCATTTCCTTCATGATTATGCTTGACGGTGATTGTAGTCGATCATGGTCATCTGTCTTATGTGGGACTCCCACTCTTGCCCTAGAAAAACCCCATCCGGGTATTGCATCTCTGAATACCATTCTTCATTCGTATCCAAGGGTATTTCCTCTTGTTTCTTCTTCCCTTTTCCTTTACCCTTTCCCTTCTTGGATTGTTCTGTAGGTTTTCCTACTAGTTTTGTGGCCATCATTGTACCCTTTGCTTTCATTCCTAGGTTAACTTGTGAGTTTGTTTGAGAGTTTTCCTCACGTGCCCCGTGCCCTAGAACACAAACCCTAATCTCTAATTTTTCTCCTTCGATCACGATGCTTCTTCACAATGTTCCTCACACCCGTGAATCACTTTTACTCTGGTTTGTAGATCTAATGGACCGATTGCGCTTAAGTTTTTGGGATTTTCCTTCACACGAGTCAGTTCTCAAACCCTAGCTCTTGAAAGAAAATCACTCTTCTTGTTTTCACAAAGTAAAATAATGAAATGCCCATTCTTGTATTTATAGTTTTTCCACTTTTATGCATTTAAGGCTAGGCTACCTACCACCGTATGACCATGTTTAATGTGGTGTTTCCAAACAAAAACCCGACTTCAACGCTTCTCCTTACATGCCCAATCCTTGCGTGAAATTTTTTTCACCCGCGCCCAATCCTTGCGTGAAAATTTTTCCACCCGCGCCCAATCCTTGCATGTGAAAACTTTTCCAACCTTCTTGGCATGCAAACAATCCATCTTGATAGAAGACTCTGTGTGCATGTTTAAGTGCCAAAGGCACCTCTTCCATCCTCATGATTCTTGCTTTCACCTACCTCGTGTTTTTGCTTTTTCTCCTTGTACGTGGATTTCCAATGTAACCTTATTTTGCCACCCATCTGCCTTCTTTTCTCCTAATGCATCTTTTCAACAAGGCCAATTCAAATGGTCTACCAACCCAATCCTCTGGCAGAATAACTCCATGCTTCCTTTATCACCTCACCCCACACTAAATCGATGTGCGGTCCTCTGCGCATTCATAAGTTTAAAAAGTAATAAGGTTACCGATGCCCAAGGTGCAAAACAAAACAACAACGCGAAAGGGAAATACAAGAAAGGAAAAGCATAAAAGGAAATTCTAAGCTAACTGGAAAAACTACCTTATTTACAAACACCAAGAAGCATTATTTATAGTAGGGCTTCAGCCTACTCCCATTGAAGTGTCCAGGTAATTTTGTTCCATCCAAACTTATAACTGGCACGCGCCCGAATCAAGGATGTATGAAATTACATAAGGACCCAACCAATGCACCTTCAACTTTCCAGATGGTGTAGAAATTTTGAATCATATAGCAATACCATCTGGCCAACCTCAAACTATTTGTTCTTAATATGGTGGTCATGCCATGCCTTTTGCTTAGCTTTTTCAGTTGTTTGGCTCCATCTTGCTAGTGAGTGCCTTTCATCCAACTTTATCAATTCATCTATTCTTTCTTCCAATGCTTGTTCATCATCCAACCCTCCTATGCGTGCTATACGCAGTGATGGTAGCATAAATTCAACCGAAAAAAATACTCTCCATGCCAAACACCAGTTGAAATGGTGTGGCCTTGTTCAACCTTTTATACGTTGTTTTGTATGCCCAAAGAACTGCTGATACCTTGTCATCCCAATCCTACCTACCCACATCACATATCTTAGTCAATGTGTGACTAAGGATTTTGTTAAATGCCTCTGTAGTCCCATTTTCCTGAGGGTGATAAGGGGTAGTCTTATGATGGGCTACCATGAATTCTGCCAATAGAATCCTGATGGTTTCATTTAAGAAGTGAGTGCCCCTATCACTTGTTAAACTTAATGGGCACCCATACCTACTGATAATGTTTTCCCACAAAAATCTAAAGCAGCCATGTGGCTGTGGTGTAATCCTTAGTGGGGTGGCCCTCGCCCACCTTGTCAGATAATCAGTACAGGTAATAATATACCGCGAGTTAGTCCTTCGCATAGCTGGTGAGATTGGTTCGACAAAATCTATTGCCCATTTTTCAAAAGGTTCCACGCATTGGCGATGGGGCGCAAGGGCATCTCATCCCTTCTTCTAGGTTTTCCAAGGCACGGCAAAGTGGTCACAGGCCTTGCAAAACTCAATGCAATCCTGGTGAATCATCTCCCACCATAGTCCGTGACTAGGATCTTGCATGCGTGGTTGCATTCCCCGCATAGTGTCCTCCAAGCAATCCCACCATGGGCTTCTTCTATTATGGCCACATGTTCATGTTCTAATACACACACCAGCAAAACCTCATCATGGCCCATTTTATACAAATCCCCATTGATCAACATGAAGGGCATGGTGTGTATGGCTAACCTTTTTCTTTCTAGTGCATTCATCCCTTGGGTGCCACACCTTCCTTGAGAAAAACAACAATGTCTTCTAACTCCAAGGGTGCATGCCACAACCTGAATAGTTACGCATCGGCATGGTTTCCTCGATACTTTTGTGCATCCTCTCCCAAATCAATCCTTGATAAATGATCCGGCCCACAATTGTTCTTTCCTAGTTTTACCACCACTTTGAATTCAAATTCTGAAATAAAAGTACCCAATGACATATGCGCCCTTGCAACACTGCTTTGTTTACTAGATACTTCAAGGCCATATGGTTAGTGTAGAATATGAAGGGAGTCACCAGCAGATATTGTCTAAATTTGTGGAGCACGTAGATCATTGACAATGCCTCACGCTCGGTCGTTGTATAATTTTGTTTCTTGGTGTCAACTTTCTACTTGCAAAACACAAGGGATGATCAACAATCCCCTCTCCTGGTTGAGCAAGAATGGCTCCCATTGTTGTACCAGAGGCATCCACGTGGACATGGAAAGGTTTATCCCATGATGGGAATCATAGAATAGGTGTGGTGATAAGCCTTTCTTTTAGAGTGTCAAATGCCCTCTGCTGTGCCTCTCCCCACTGAAAGGCACTCTTATGTCTGAGCAATATTTCCAAAGGGCGGTGGCGATCTTGGTGTATCCCTTAATGAACTTTCTGTAGTACCCAAGTGTGTCCAAGAAATCCACGCATGGTGCTTTGGCTGGTGGGCTCCCCTAACCCCACAATAACTGCAACTTTCATGGGATCCACCAGTAAGCCCTCTTTGCATATGATATGCCCCAACAATGTTCCAAAAGGAGTTGCAAAGACACATTTCTTGATGTTGAGGGAAATCCTCAACTGCCGACATCTTTCAAACATCAATCTCAAGTTATCACAATGGTCCCTGACCAATCCATACACTATCCAATCATCCAAATATACTTGAAGGAACTTGTGGATGAAGTCCTGAAATGCTTGTACCACTATGCATGAAAATACAATGGGTGCATTCCTCAATCCAAAGGGCATGACCATGTATGCAAAGCTTCCCCACTCGGTGGTGAAAGTTGTCTTATCTTGGTCTTCCTTGGCAATCCTTACTTGGTGATATCCCGAGAATCCATCCGTAAAGGAATAGACCTCGCGCCCAACAACTCCTTCCAAAATCTCTTCAGTGAAGGGGGTGGGAAAAGGATCTATGATACAAACAACATTCAATTCCCTGTAATCCACACATATCCTAATCCACCCATCCTTCTTTATGCTGATCACCATTGGACTTATCCA
The DNA here is from genome assembly GCA_018340775.1 of Taxus wallichiana var. yunnanensis. Taxonomy (NCBI): domain Eukaryota; kingdom Viridiplantae; phylum Streptophyta; class Pinopsida; order Cupressales; family Taxaceae; genus Taxus; species Taxus wallichiana. Next base: position 103,055,780 of record CM031236.1, read on the forward strand.
TTTTGATTCCTCCACAACCTTAATGATACCGGATGCTATCATTTTGTCTAGCTCTTCTTTAACCCTTACGCGCATGTTGGGATTCATCCTGTAAGGCCTCTTCCTGACTAGGCATGCACCATCTTTCAACTTTATCCTCATTTCCCCAATGAATGGTGGATGCCTTTCAACTCATGGTATCCGTGGGAATAAATCCTCAAATTCATGCAAGAGATCGATGATCTTTGATACTTCCTTGTCGACCAAAGTAGTCCCCAATGATAGCTTCCTTGGGCTCCTTCTCCGAGCCGATGTTAACTTTCTTGGTTTTGAGTGGTTCATGATACACGCGTGCACATGCATCCACACTATCAACTACTTCACACGTTCCAACCGAATGGTCAACATTCAAGCTCTCCATCTCCTCTCCATCAACAACGTATACCATCTTTCCTTTCTCCTTTTCAAGACACACGTGTGCTCGAATTGTATGTCTTCTGGTTCCTCCTCTTCGAACCATGCTTCCAAGCTAGGTCCACCAAGTAAGTTTACTAATCTATCTTCCGCCATGGCACAATCCCCAGAGTGAGGCATTTGATAGTCTGCAATGCCTCATCAACCGGTTGCATGGTACTTTGGTACTCGAATGTGTGAACCAAGTCAGCCGCTAATTCCTGCCAATTTCCCATTTGGTGGTGAGTTTCAGAATGGATGTACCAAGTGCGCGTAACCTTGTAGTGTCGAATACAACTTGTGCACCCAAAGGGAGGGTGGTAATGCTTCCACGCCTTCTCCCCAGACCCTCTCACATGCCTGGATGTGGGAAGAGGTGGGTCCATTGCCATTGTAATCCTTGATAGTGGTGGGTATGTTTCTCTTCGAGAATCGACAAGTGAGCACAATTCTAACTTCATGCCACTCCAACAAGTTTTCACTATGTGTGGCCCACCACCTCACTATTGTGCCTATCAAAACATAACTCAACATACCTCGTCACTCATCCTCCCTCCATTGAGCTTCCATTTCTCTCAAAAATACCTCAGGGTATGCATCCCCAGAATACTTGGTTATTGCCTTTCCTCCTAGGTGCCAAACTATACGCCATGGTTACCTTGGTCACCGATCCTTTCAGATGTCACCCAATCAATTCATAAGTCCCATGCACCCAATTATCACATGCTATACTAGTAGTATCACTGACAGATTGAGCATCATCAAACTAGATGACTCCTTCTGTAGGGTGGATGGTCTCTGGATCTCTTATGGAGTGCACATATATTTTGTCAAGGACCTCCTCTCCAAGGGGTTCAAGTATAGGGTGTGGAATTTCCATCAACAAGTGGTATAATCACCCTCTCTTCCTTGTTTTCAAAGCTTATGTACCCCTTGTTAAACCAAGAGATCTGCATTATTCTTATAACACCACGGTGCCCAAGTAAAGCTGGGAAATTATCTACCTGGCAAGTGCCAAGACTTCAAAATCCCCAGTGAACTTAGTCCCCTGAATGGTAATGGCCGCATCCTTCAAGACACCTATGGGCATTGCCTTTGTCTTATTTGCCATATACAACACATTTGAAGATGGCTGTAATGCAGGTCTTCCCATTTGATGCCAGGCATCCAGAGTGAGAACATTAACCTCTCGTGCCTATGTCAATGAGGATGTTGCTAAGCAACCATCCATCCACTACTACGTTCAAGGTGATCTCTTTGTCATAATCAAGGCTGTGAGGTGGGAGGTTTGCATGCAGGATCTACCTTTTGTGTTCTTCCCCGGTGCATGGCACCTTTTCTCTCAACCATGCTCCTAGCAGGGAATAATATTCTCCTACCTCAGCAGTTTACACACCTCCTTAACCTCATCCAAGTCATCCTTTGGTGCTTCTACTGGTCTTCTTTGCTCATCTTTTCTAGTTTTCTCTTTTAAGCATTGGATCTCCCCTTGTAAGCTTTGAATTACGTCCATGGTTTCTGGTAGACTTCTTTTTTGGTGAGCCGGGATTTGGATACTTCCCATGTACTACTTCTTCCTCAAAACCAGAGGTCTCTACCTAGGCACTTCCCTTGCACACGCAGACTCCACCCTTGTTGTTACCATAACAGGCTCTAGTTTTGATTCACGTATTACTCATGGAGCCATTGCACGTCAGCCTTCTTAATACTCACCATGGCAAAGTGCCCTTATCCTTCCGGTACTGCTGACTCATATGTTCGTATAACTCTGGGCACTCTTCGTACTTATGTTTTTTTCCACACCAGGAGCATTGTAGAAGATCTGGACATTCGTGCTTATAATGGTCTGTGGCTCCACAATTAAAGCATGTTCCACATGGGAACTCACTTCTTCCCCATGGTTACCATGACCATGAAATCCTCCATGAAACCCTCTTCCATGTGCACCTCCATCTCCGCGCTCTTCATACCGACATTCATCTCCTTTGGAACTACTGGCAATGCTAGTCTGCACACCAAGATCAATTGCCTCATGAATCTGGTCAATCAATCTACAATCCTTGGTGTCATGTGTGGTTGAGGTACATATCTTACAATAACAAGACACATTTTTATGGATCGCATGCTATGCAAAAGGGGGCACCTACTTGCATCATGGTCCCCATGACATATTTCATAGTTTACTACTACTGGTGCACGTACCACCTTCCGAGTACATATCCCACCATTATCCTTTGTGTGCCCTTCTACATTACAATCCATGCACCACATCCCACCGTGAATCTCTAGAAATGTGTTGGTAGATAATTTCTCCAATTGCTTAGCCATGGCAGTGATCTGAGCCTCCAGAAATGGGCTAACACTAGTGTCAACACTACCAACTACCTCAAGCGTGCAAAGTAGCTTCCAACGCTTCACGGGTCCGTGAATGTTTTATGAGATAAAGCCCTCCTAAAGGGTGTGATCAACCCTCCGACAAACCACTGAGCATGTTGTGAAGGGTGGATATCATAAGATAGTTTAGACAATAGAGTTTTAAAGTGTGCATCATATTCCCGCATGCTCTCTGCCATTCCCTACTGGATTTCTTTGAGAGAGCTGATGCTCTTCTGTTCAAACTAGGTATGTGGAATTCACCAAGAATGCATTTCTCAAAGCATGGTATAATCCACAACAGTCTGATGAGGGTCATACTTTCTATACCAACTATGTGTGCATCCTTGCAAGGTCATCACAAATTGACTGGCCTTTCGATCCTGGGTCGTGATCCCCTTCGCGTGCCATAAAGAGCTCACACTTATGCACATGCTCTATGGCATCTTCTATCCCACTGTAATCTGGTAAGTGTAGAGACATCTCAAAAAAGACTTGAGGAGGTGGCTGAGGTCCTTGTCCTCCCGATCCAGTCCCTTGGTTTCCTCCGGTGTTTCCTCCTCCACGGATCCACTAGATCCTGAGCCACCAGCTCCACCACTTCCACCTCCAGATCCTCCTGTGTTAGTATAGGCCTGTGTTTGTCATGCCAAATGCTCTCATCATTCCACTAAATTTTGCACAATAGTTTGTGAACTAGTGCCACTCCCAGTCATATTTCCTCCACCACTTCCTAATGTGCTTCCAAAACCAGCTGTATATGTGCCTTGTCCAAACATTCCACCAAATACTGGAATAGTGTGTGAAGCCATAGAAGTCCCAAATGAGAAGTTGTATCTTCTGGGTGCCGATCGGTTGCTTCTACTGATATCAAATGGATCAACTATACTTTTCCCTCATTCAAACAAACCAAGTGCCAAGGTTTGGTCACTAGGTGGGGTCAGATGCATGCCAATGACTCTTCTTTCTCTACATGATGGACTCTCATCAGAAGCCACAAGGTTTTCTCTCCCGTGCTTACCAAGATGGGGTATCACAGACTGTTCGGGTTCCACATCCTCCACGTGAACCTCAACTCCTTTCCACCATGTCTGGCTCCATAACCCACTTGTAATCCCATGTTGTCTATCGATCTCCCTTTCACGTGCTTCATTATACTTGAGCCATCTCTCCTCCCTTTCCTTTTCAGTCATTATATCAGCCATCTTTCCCCAACCTAGCTTCCTCGCCAAGCACTCAGAGTGGTTTAGCCGGCCATAGGAAATGCCTCTAAACCCATGGTTACCATCAAGATTTTGATCACAAGGGGGATAACACATAGAAATGATCCTCTGGGCTCCCGCAAAACTCAAACTCAACAACTTCTAGATAGGAATACGTGGAAATGGCATATTCCAGAGTGTAGCTAGTCAATACTCCCTTCCACCAATGATCTATAGCATGGGTCCATGTTAGATCAACATCTTGCAAGTTCTGATATGTTTCTTGGGTCCAAGGGTGTGACTTATAATACCACCCCGATCTAGATGTATAAGCCGAGAGCCATTCAAATAACTCTACTGGGAAACAATAGAAGAAGGTTTCGTATAACTCATGATAAAGAGTGTCCTCCACCCATCTTCGCGTGTTAAACCAGGTCCAGTATTGAATCTCTGAGTGAATTCATCCTCCATGCTTTTAAACCAATCTTCAACACCTTCAAGTGTTAAGCGCTCGCCATCACTTTTTACACAGATCATGATGTATGCCATGTTCCACTACAACTTCAAAAGAGGTCCCAAGCAATGGAACCAAGATGTAGTCATTTTTGCACCCCACCAAGAACAAGGGAACCTCATGCGCATGCTATCACCTATCACCCAGTGGGTGCTGGGTGCTCACCCGAGGCACGCGAGAGGGGGAGTCGAGTCTCTTTTATGTGAGTTTAGTGGAAGGCATAATTCATGATTTTGACTTAGTGATTTAACAGACATGAAAAGCTATAGAGCTCAGAATGGCTTCTACACCCCTTCAGTCATAACAAAAACAAAGTGCAATAGAATTAATAGAACTAAGAAGTTGTAAATCCATAAATAGACTAACATTCAAGTAAGGTTCATGATTATACAAGATCAAAAGCATAGTAGAAACATGTAGATAATACAGAAGGAGATCTTAATATAAACATAGTGGTAACCTTATCATATTCATTCATAGTCTTACTACAAAGCATCACAGAGAGGAAAGACCATAGTCATGCACCATATCTGGATCCATACATGTATGCTCACAAAACAAAATTTTCATTCCCCATTTCCCTCATTACATCCTTCCTAGAATCATCTACCCATTTTATCCCATAGTTCTCAGTAATTCTGCAGAGCTCCGCCACTACCTCACTTGTGTCTTCTGTTTTTTCCAAGGGCGCATATAAATAGGCATCCGAGCTCTAAAAACTCTCTCTCGCAACCTCGATCCGGCCCCAAGTGTCAAGGTGTGGGTCACCCCTGTGCATGCCTCTCCATGTCATGATTAGCTTTTGGATCTTCCTATCACAAGGTATATTCCTGCTTACACACTAGAGTTCATAAAACACAACAAGTTTGCAAACACTAAACTCAACAAATACAGCAGATCTCAATAACAATTTTAGGCTGCTAAAGAAGTTGAAACCAACAACTATTTCCAACCACTGAAGAAGCTAAACAGAGTTACCAGGTTTTGTTCACGTATGCACAGTTCCTTTGAGAAAAAGGCAATGCAAAAATAAGCTTCCAACAGAATCATGTATAACGCAGATTCAAAAACCTAGAATGCAAGTTTTACAAAACCCATCAAACAATTAACCAGATAAGCATGAAATGCACAAACTCATCAGAGCAAAGTTGTTTTAATGAAAACACTTAGAGGAAAGAAAAAGATTTTAATAGTTAGGGCCTATCATGCCTGATAGTGTCATTGTAAAATTGAAGAAGACCTCTAGCCGAACTCGCTTCTTCTCCTCTTCTCCATGAAAGATCAAACAACCAAATACTTCTTCCACAATGCTTTTTATACATTCCACGAAATGAAAATAGATTTGAAACCTCCAAAATAGCCATGCAGTGCAGTTTAAACTGCTGGTTCGAAAAACCAGAGCGCATGTAGAAAGAAAATCGAGAGCATGCAAAATGAAACAACCCAACAAAAATCCACTGGCATGCCTACCTAGGTGGTTTGGGTTCAACAACCAAAAATAATTAATTTCATTTACTCCATATCTCCCACCTATTCTTCCTTGCCACTACCTGCTAATTCTGGTGATCTTCAAATCAAAAATAACATGTATTTCCATTTTTAGAGATGTCACCTAAGCCTCCACCAAACCAACTAACCCCTGCCAAAGCTGGCAGTCCGTATGCATTTAAAAACCTTATCAACATCATCATAAATGCCTTAGGAACCTTTCGCCACTATGCATGCGACCCCCTTAAGTCCCAATTCATATCCATTAGTTTAGGATAGGTTAGATTGCTTAGGTTAGATCTTAGGTAGGATTTAAATTTATACCTTAGGATGTAACACTAATATCTAACCCCCCACCATGGCCTTAGCAATTAAGTTAGCTAATCTCAACATAGGTAAACAATTCAAAGTACCATAGTTTAGAATACTAGGTTAGGTTACAGATCAACAATTCAACCAATCCAAATAGAATAAGGAGTTTTAGGTTAGAACCAGAATTCTATCCAGTATCATAGCTTAGATAGAATACATATATATTTTACCTAGCTTAGGATCTCGTGGGTTAGTCCTCAATAGGATCCTGGATATCTTTCTCTTGTGCTGTGAACAACTACATTCCCATCTTTATCAGCAATGACCTGTCATGGTTGATCTTCAAGGACCCAAGCCAAACAACCTACTGAATGGAAGTGCGTTCACACAAAAGTCAAAGAACTTGCAACAACAAAGTTTAGTCCAGTGTGTAGCTTAACTCATGGAATGTCAATTTTACCATTCATTCAACAAAGCAATTTTTAAAACATTCCTTGGATCACTGAAATTGATCCAAGGATGAGTCAGATAAAAAGACAAGTTTACACTTTTAAACCAGATTGTAAATCACCTACCAAAAGTGAAAAATGGATTCAGAGAAGTCATTCCAATTCATTCAAAGGATCTTAAGAGAAAAAAGACTTATCCATATCAAGCATGATTTCCAATAATCAGAAGAACATATCCTTATAAGGAAAATCACATATCAACACTTGAATGCAAAGGAGGAAAATAACAAAAGTCAAGGGTGTTACAATAATATCATTGCATCTTGAACCCCTATAGTCTATGTGGTAGTTACACTTCCAGTGCAGGTGAATCCAACATTCAACGCTCTTACATTATGTGTAGATGATGCACCTGAAAATATTCCTCCAAATAACATTGAAGCCATTTGTCCCGCCATTGATGTACTTGTTCTCCAACTTACTCGATTCTCATGTTTCCCAAATCCACTTAATTATTACTTGTTATACTAGATATTGGAAAACCAAGCACAAGGGCTAGGTCACCAGGTGGATTAAGATGCGCACCCATGGCCTAAGTAGTCTCTGCTAGCACACTTTTGTGTGAAGCCAAGGGGGATCTCTGTCATGCTTTCCAAGATGGGGAGTTCCTGATGCTTTAGATCCACGTCTTCTACATGAGCTTTAAATCCTTCATGAGCCATCTCTCTCCTCAATGCCATACTTTATGCAATGGAACACTACTTCTCTATCTCCCTCTCACGTGCCTCATTATACTTAAGCCACCTTTCCTCTCTCTACCTTTCTGCTACTAGGTTTGCCATCTTTCACCAAACATGTTCCTACCCTCGCACATGGTGAGGTTTAGTTAGCCATCGGTTTACTCTCTAGGTTCAAAGTTACCATCAAGATCTTTATCACCAATGGAATACCTTATAGATATGCTCCTCTTAGATATCGTAAGAACTAGAATTCAGCTACCTTTGGGCAAGAATATGTCGAAATTGAATATTTCATAATATAAATGTTTAGAACACCATGAAACCACATGTCCATAGTGTGATTCTAGATTAGATCAACATCATAAAGGGCTTGAAATTCTTCCTATGTCAAGACAAGTGCGCGATACCTCCGATTCCACTTAGATGCATAAGCAATCATCCACTCATATAATTCTACTCAAAAGATGGTGAAAAAGATCTCATATAAACTGTCATACATATTCTGTTCTACCCAAGTGCATGTGTTAAACTCATATCTAATGCTGAAACGTCATGCATATTCTTCCTCCATATCATGTATCCACTCCTCAATACTTGCTAGAGTTAACCGGTATGTCTTCATCACGAACCATCATGAAAACAACTGAAAAAGAGGTCCTGAAATAGAACCAATGATGTAGCCTAGAATTCACTAGATAATACCCTAGATGCACTAACACATCACTCAGCCTAGATTGAGCACTCACCCAAAGTGTGCAAAGGTACAGTCCCTCTTTAGGGTTGCTTATAGTAGAATACTAATATGATGAAGACTTACATCATATGGATCCATAATTAATACATCATTATACAATGCATGCATGCGAGATCTAGATCTAGGAAAGAATAGGTTTAAACAATAATCATGATAGAAATAAGAACATGCACTACCCAATTACACACAAAAATAACACTTAGGTTCAGTCAATATCTTCCATATCTTAATTTTCACAATAACACGAAGCTTCTTACAATATCGAAATCTATGCCAATGCACGCATGGATATGATACTGATAAGAATCCGAAACATGTAAACTATGTTATCTATCTTTTCATATCCATCTCTCTCTACCAGGTAATTCACTACATATATATTGGGTGGGGACTTTCCCTTCACCACTTATCTATTCCAAAAAAGGCTGCATGCTATTAATAGCCACGCGCCGCTTTCATGCTTAGCCACACATGCAAGTGTGCTATCTATAGACTACTGATAGTTAACTGAGGTGAAAATCCTATTCTAATACTGTCTCCATGCAAAAGTGATCTGAATCCGATCCTCTAGAAATAGACAATCTATGGCACGCATGTCTCGCATCGTTGGTGTGTTCGCTTGCCATCTTCTAAAAATAGATCTTCATGCCAAAAATGGCTAATTCCCGTATGTTGAACTGCTCCACACATGTGTTCTTCCTATCCATTCACACCTTTGCATATGCCTTGTTTTCCGTGAGGACTTCTTGTGTGCTTTCTCTATCAAGTGTTCTTTGATCAACACTCTTGAAATATTTTCCATTGTCAGTAACAATGGCGGTTGGAATGCCATAGTGGCAGATGAGGTGATTCATGATGAACTTCGATATTTGGGCACCTGTAACATATGTTAATGGAACAACCTCCACCCACTTGGTGAAGTATTTTGTGGCCATTATGATGTGTGTATGACCATCGGATGAGGTAGGGGTAAGCTTCCCTATTAGGTCCAATCCCCATTTAGAGAATGGCCATGGTGTTGTGATCCACTAGAGAGGTTATGATGGTGCATGAATGAGTTTTCCATAGTTCTGGCACAACACACATTTTCTTACATAGTTGCAGCAATTTGTTTCCATGGTAGGCTAGTAATAACCTACTTGTAGTAATTTCTTTTCCAAAACCATCCCATTTGTATGGGCTCCACAGACTCCTTCGTGTACCTCTTTGATCACTTTGACTAACTCTGCTACATCTAAACAATGCAACAGGTTCCCATCATAGCCATGATGATAGAGGGTTCCTCCTAGAAGGGTGTAACGAGCTATCTTACGGATAAGGATTTGTTTTTCAGAATGGGTGATGTTGGGAGGAAAGGCACCATTGTTGAGATAGGTAAAGATTGGCTCATACCATGGGGAGAAAGGACCAACAACCTCACATGCCAGGAATAATTTTGGCATGTCATATGTAGGTTGATGTATATTTTTCAACAAAAAATAGCATATCATTAATTTTTGGTGGAATCCGAAGCATATAACCCACTGTTTCCATTACATCTCGTAGATCTCTGCTTCGTTCCTTGGAATTTATTCAAAGGTCATGCACACAAAATATTATTTTACAGCGTTTCCACCAAATTTTTATATGGGATGAGTTTTTCATCGTTGACTTTATACTCATTGTTGACTTGTTTGATAATCAATTGTGAGTCCCCAATGACTTAAAGATAGTGGACATTCCATTTTATAGTAAACTTCATCCCAACGATGAGCACTTCATACTATGTTATGTTATTTGTGCATGGAAACCCAAGACGGAAATATTGAGGAATGGGATCCCTAAACCATGGAAAGTAAACGATCCATCAAAATGTACTTACATCATGACAAATTCTTTAATGTACATCAATGATGTGTCTGGCAGTTCAAACACACCAGCTCCGTTCCAAGTTTATGGTGTTTTTGATGTCCGATATGTGAGAACCTATCCTTTTATTGAATTTTGGTGTACGTACTCAATGTAAATTCACTAAGTAGAATGATCCAATTATCCATTCTATTGGTAAGGGCGGTTTTTGATGATAAATATTTATGCAGTAAACTTTGGATATAAGCTTGGTTTTGGTAGTCAACAAATAATGGTGAAGTTTTTGGAAGGTAAAAACAATAGCCAAATAATATTTTTCAATTTAGGGATAGTTGAGCTCATAGGCAATTAGATTATAGATGAGATAGGCAATGCACCCATGACAAAGACAACAGAACCAGTTGTTTGAGAATATTATTATAGGATTGTTTTCAAGAGTGTCAATAGGGTAGAGTATTGGTGCGTACACCATTTGAATAAATTTTGTAGGTTTTGTGACTACACAGACGGTGGGTATCTAGTTTAGTACTATAACCGGGACATAGGAAGTTCATCAATCGGGCCACACCTACGGCTAGGGGGAGAAGGAGGATCAAGAGGATAAGGTCAGCTACCACATGAAGAGAATCATGTTGGAGGTTCGGAACTGGATCTAGTGGACAAGGACCATAACCACCACCACAACAACCTTAAGCAGACCCCACATCAACAAACACTTTATAAAACACCTCAAGTCTACTTTGTTATGTCTCTCCACTTGCTAGAGTACAAGGATGTGAAATATATAATAGAGGATGTACATATGTGTGAATTACTATGGCATACGAAAGGGATTAGAAATCCAAAAAGAAAGGCAAGCTAATTTTCCACTACACTCCAAGGATGCGCACATAGTTGGTATAAAAAGTATGACCCCACTAGACTGCAAAGTGGATTATGATGCCCTGCACACTACATTTTTGGCTGATTTTTACATTCCATAGTTTGAGCTCTAAAACATCAACGCACTTAAAGATATCACACGGGGTTTATAAGAAAGTGTCTCGGGAGTATGATGCATGTTTTAAGACATTGTTATCCAGATTATATTTGGATATTTATCTAAGTCCTCATGCACAAGTGGTTTTTAGGGATTGTTGAATCCATTCTAAAGGGAATTATCTCATAATATGTATACCGATTCATGTGAGGCATTGGAAGTGGATTTGTGCATTGAGGTAGTCAAAAGTGTAGACACGGAGTTAATCCTTTTCTAGAAGTGTAGATAACAAGTATGACGAAGTGGTTGGAGAATATCTCTTCCAACTCACTCTCTACCAACTCGCACATGATACTAAAATTGGTATATGGTGCACTGATTGTGAGGTTGAGGGACACACTAAGGATAGCTTCCTATGTAGGAAAATGCTCATATTTTTACAAAGTCTTGTGAGCTTTATCATTAGAATCATAATGTGTGAAATTTCCGCTCTTGTAGTGTGTGATTTAGAAAAATGTGTCCATGTATTGTAATATTTGTGATGCCCATACCCATGATATCGTTGATTACATACCGATTGACCGTATACAAGAAGTCATTGAAACATGATTACCCAAGACTAGTGTGTTGAGCGAATTAAAGGAGCAAGAAAGAAAAAATAATGCAAAGCGCAACAATGGGGATAATAGAGGAGGATATTGAGGTCAAGGTCATGGTAGAAGTAGATGCAGGTTTGTGCATGGAACTTGTTACACTTTTAGGTCCCTTGATCATTACAAGCCCGATTATCCACAATATAGTCCGCACGTAGTGTGGAAAGAAACATAATCTATAATATTGTCTAGACTGTATGAGCACATGAGTAAGGCCAAGAAGGAAAAGGGTGTGAGGATGATCAAGGTACAATGCATGAATTCTTATCAGTAGATGCCTAATCTAGATTTACAAACCATGTTGATGACTACACATGCGGAGGAAACATGTGCATGCGATCCTTTCAAGGCTAAGCCCCACATTAGGAAATAAGATATTATACATGCCAAGTGTCTATATGCTTCTCATTAGAAGGAGGGCAACCAAGAGACTATGGGATTGATTAGAGAGCTACATGGTGAAATATAGTGCTTGAAGGAGTAGGCATGAGAAAGAGAGCATACGAAGAACACCGAGATCCTGCAGAAGGTGCAGATAATGTAAAGGAAGTTTGCAAGATATTATGACAGAGAATATCATTCTATTCTTAGGGGAATGAAGGCGAGAGTAGGTACCACACGCAGTTGGAATTAGGCATGAGAGATAGATACTACATGCAAAATTTCCACCACAGTAACCATGAGTATGATAAAGAGATTACTCTAGATGTAGTAATTGATGAGTGGTTGGTAAGAAATATCTTTGAGATACAAGTGCCGAGGTGAATGTGCTAACTCTAGATGCATGGAATAAAATGGGGAGACCAACATTGCAGCCATCCTCAAATGTGTTGTATATGGAGAATAAGACTAAAGATATGTGTATAGGGGTTTTAAAATATTCTACTATTATAATTCAGAGGGAGCCAAGTTTACATTGGAGACTTTAAATTATTGGAGCTCGCCAAGGCAGACAACTTTCCAAAGACTACTTGGGTGATCTTCTTGTGTTATGTGAATCATGCAGATTTTCACTTTAACAAGGGATACATTAGCTTCAAGAATAAGAATTAGAGCACGATTATACTACTGGATGAGAAAATAGATGTGACTTATGTTGAGCCTTTGAGTGAAGAAGATTTGAATAGAATTTACGTGTGCATAATATATGATCCTGAGACTATGGAACCATCCAAGGAGGGAATTCTTCAAAGTGGGAGGACATGCAATCGATCAGTGACACCACAAGTGTTGCTTGTTATAACTGGGCCCATGACATATATGAAATGGTTAGGCATGAGATTCAAGGAGAGTAACTAGAATGATCGAGCCATACATGGTTAGGCACATGGGAAAAATTATGTTATCGAGATATATTGGGGAAGAGAAGCTTGAATAATTCTTGCATGCCAGAGAGGAACACTAAAGAACGAAGGTGATAAAAAACATGTTAATTTCTATCTTACATGGGATAGTAGCACGCTGGTGGGAAACACACGATATAACTTGTTGGGTTGGTGAGAAGTCAAAATCACCTTCTCAGCAAGGTTTACTAGAGCAATGCACCTACACATATCTATGAGTATGATGGGAAGACTCCTGCTTTGGTACACATTCATAAATGTGAGAGATAATGGACACAAAACACGGAGGATTTACCACCATCTCTGTGGGTACATAAGTTCTATTCCACTCAGAAAGGTTGCGCACGTGCATGGTATGTGCATGCTTTGCTAAAGAAAAAGACTAAAAGCTAGGGAGATATGACTATAGGTATGGTCCATACATTTTATTATTCTTCTAATAAACTTCCATTACATGAAGCATTACAAATCACGAAGTGCATCACATTGGGGGACAGTGAAAAATAATAGAGCTCATGTTGAAGCTACTTTAAGAACTTGAGTCTAAGACATGTATTGATATAAGAGAAATAAGAGCTATAAACGAGTCACTCCTGGTAAGAGAAAGAAAAAGGAAAATATTGTACCTCATTGATGATGATGAGGTTGAGAATTTCAAATGTAACCATACGTAAGTAGACACGAAGTAATGGACACAACAGATGAAAATGCTGGCACGTACCATGCACCCATGAAGATAAAGAAAGTTAATATTGCTACTAAATATGCCCCTAAGGAGGCCATTATTGGCAATTATTGGTGAAAGTAGGAGGTAGTAAAAATCATTGAGATTTTACACGAATTCTAGGATTTGTTCCCGTGAGGTTACCATGGGTTGAAAGGAGTGCACACCTCATTGGGAGAAATGAAGATTAAGTCAAGGAAAAGGTGTGACTAGTTTGGAAGAGGCCTTATAGGATGAACCCAAATCTAAGCGTGAAGGTGAAGGAAGAAATTGATAAAATGCTTAATTCTAGAATTAGTGAGCCAATTCAAGAGTCTCGAGTGGGTTATCCCTATGGTGATCGGTATAAAAAAGATTGGTGGATCAATATTTGTGTGGAATACATAGAATCTAATGCTTAATGTATCATCAATCCCTTTCCCACACCTTTCACCAAGGAAATCCTTGAAGGAGTTATGGAGCACAAGATATATTCCTTTATAGATGGGTTCTCAGTTATCATAGGTGCACATTGTGCGAGAGGATTAATAGAAGAAAAAAATTCACCACCGAATGGGGAAGTTTGGCATATACAGATTACACATTTTAGACTAAAGAATACACCGACATTATTCTCACACATCGTTGTGTAGGCCTTTCATGAATTTATTCACAAGTTTTTGTAGGTGTATTTAGATGATTGGACTATTTATGGTTTAGTCAAGGATCATTGTGATAATTTGAGGCTCATGTTTGAGAGGTGTAGGTAGTTAAGTATCTCTCTCAACATTAAAAAGTGCATCTTTTCTACACCCTTTGGAACTCTACTTGGGCACATCATTTACAAGGAAGGATTGTTGGTAGACCCTGCCAAGATAGCTATGATTTTGGGTTTAGAGGAACCTACCAATAAAAGTGAAGTGCACAGATTTTTTTGGGGCATACTAGCTACTATAGAAAATTTATTAAGGGATATGTAAATATTTTTCTGCCCTTGGAATAATTTCTCAAGTAAAAGGGAAATTTCATTAGGGAGATACGCAACAATAGGCATTTGAGAAATTGAAGGATAAGCCTACCACTACACCTATCTTGCACTTTATTTCTTGGAAAAAACCTTTTCATGTACATGTTAATGATTTTGGTATGGCTATTGGCATGGTATTGGCACAACTTGGAGATGGAAATGTGGATCACCCCATATAATTTAAGTCGTAAGTCGACACCCACAAAGTAGAATTATACAAGTGAGTGTGAGGCATTGTTCTATGATCAATGCATTTCATAAGTTTTGAAAATAATTTTTGGCCACCCCGTTCATCTTTTATATAGATCATATGGCATTTAAATATTTGTTCAAAAATCCTATTTTGCAAGGGCGTATCTACAAGTAAATACTTTTCTTTCAAGATTTTTATTTAATAGTTGTAAAATCAGGCAAGAGAAACTCATGGCCTAATGGTTATCAAGAATCAATTTTGGTGAGGATGCACAGAGTATTGAGGACACAATGCTTGATGTGTATTTTTTAGGTTGAACCATGTACCCACATATTTGGAAGACATAATAGTGCTTTTGCACACTAGATTGATGCCAAAGGAGATGAAGACACTTGAAAAAAGTAGCTTGCTATTTGGGTCGTGCACTACCAACTCATTGGAGGAGACTTGTATAAAATGGGAAGAGATGAATTTTTACGTAGGTTTGTTCTAGAACAAGAAATAAATACCATAATAGAGGAGGCTCATGGTGGTATAGTAGGATGACACTATGCATCAAATGCCACTACACGTAAGATCCCTATGGATGGCCTTTGGTGGGAGACTTTGTAAAACTATTTTAAGGATTTTTGAAAGAATTTGATCATTGTCAACACATTGGAAAGACTAAAAATAGAGATGAGATGCCACTTAGACCTATAACGAGCACAAAACGTTATAAGAAGTGGGCTATTACCTTTTTAGGATCTATTACATAACCCACACGCAGACTAGAGTGTGTTATATAATTACATACACAAATTATCTAACAAGGTGAGCAGAGGTCTGTGCCTACGAAGGATTGTAATGCAGCTACAACAACACGATTCCTTTAGGAAAATATCATTAACATGTATGGATGTCCATTAAGCTTGACCAGGATAGAGGAAATCATTTCTTGAATGATAAAATCAAAATTTTGTTGGTAGAGTTTACAATGACACACCATTAAATTAGTCCTATATTGCCCTCAAGCTAATGGTACTAAAGAATATTTAACAAGAACTTGGGCCAAACTATTATGAAAATTTGTGATGTTGGAAGAAAGGATTGGGATGATAAAGTGTCAATTGTACTTTGGGCTTATAGGACCACATATAAAAGATTGAACAAGGCCATACCCTGTTAGATGGTGTTTGGCACAAAGTCAAGTATTTACCAGTGGAATTTTTTCTACCATCCTTGTGTATTGCACATGTAGGTGGATTAGATGATCAATAAATTATTAAGGAGCACATTGAAAAACTAATGCAATTAGATAAGTGGCACACCCTTACGTATTAGAGTTAGAAGACTCGAGAAGGAAAGACAAAATTCCTGACATGATAGGAACATTAAGAACAAGACATTTGTAGTGGGAAAGATGGTCCTCTATAAATCCAAGTTTGCGTGCCACCCTAGAAAATAAAGGTACATTGGTTGGGACCTTTTGTAGTAATGAAGATACTCGAATTAGGAACATGTCAATTACAGGCATTGGATTACACCATGTTTCCCGGTTACTTCAATGGGAGTAGGTTGAATCCCTACTATAAATAACACTTATTCGTGTTTTTAATAAGGTAGTATTGCCACTTATATTATATTTCCCTTTCATGATCTGTTTGTTTTATTTTTTTATTTTATTTTATTTTTATTTTTTTTTTGTAATAAGTTTGCTTACAAATAGGAAGTTGATTACTATCTATTGAGTTCATACAAAGAGGATTGTGTATAGTTTTAGTGTGGGGTGGACACACGTGTCCGTAAGAAGGTATTTATTGAGAAATAAAAATTGAATGCTACAAGGTACTTGGAGAAAATATGGTGATGCATGTGACATAAATGGAAATGCATGTGCTCAAGTGACTAAGAATTATGAAGACGTGAAGGTAGAGAAAGATGTGTAGGTACCGAGAAGAAGGGTGCATAACATGAGTTGCTTTCGGATGGAAACCCATGTAATAAAAAGGTGGTGCAGTATAACGTGAGGGGGGAAATAGTAGGATGTAATACTTGGTAGATGACATAGAGGAAGAAGGCTTCATGACACAAATAAGGGTGCGCATGGATGTCTACAGTCTTGGGAAGTAGTAAGCATGTCACAAGGTTATTATTGTCACATGTGAAGATGAGGCATGGATGAAAGCAAAACATGCCTTAGACAAAAAAATGTGCTTTAAATGGAAAATGTAATTTAAAACTTTAAATCAAGAAAAGTGTCTTCAAAGTGAAAAGTAAGGTGGTGGAATTTTTAAAGTACGAAAAAGTTATAAAAGGGGGAAAACCAACTTATTTTTCACCTTGCATTCGAATCAAGAAGAGAAACCAAGCGACTTAGTGCAACATAGCAAGTTAAGTAACGAGAAAACTAGAGCAAAGTGTGTATAGGGTGTTTGTGTAAGACTCCTTTCGGAATAAAGGAAGTTTGAGTAGAGGGTTGAGTGAAAATATAAGGCACGAGAAGTTAGGGTTTGTAGGGATTGGATTTTGAGTGGCTAGGGTTCACGGTGTATTTGGTGTTGCGTAAAATTAAATAGGTATAAAGAGAACTATCCAGGGCACAAGTTTTTAGAAGAATGACACCGAAGAAAGTGAATTCTTCATCACCTAAGGGCGAGAGGAAATGGTCAAATGAAGAGGGTTGAGTTTGAGGACCCATTGGAGGATATTTACTCGTAAATACAAAGCACCCCTTGGAGTAATTAGGGAAAAACATGGAAATCACAAACTTCAAAAGTCCAAAATAAGTGAGTTCAATCATAGGGCCCTAGGAAATGAGGAAAATTTGAATGCATACATGTTATAAGAGTTACCAAATAGAAATGAGGAAGGACATGTACTTGGTTGGTGACTCGGTGATAATAATTATGGAGAAGGTAGGGGTACTCAGTTTTTGATCTACCCTTCTTCACCAAACATGTATATCTATTCCAATGGCTCATGTTCAGTGGTACACGAGGACTAGGTCAAGAATGAGGATAACATCTTGGCTCATCGGACAGGTCATAGGGTTTTTGAAAATGATCACAGAGATTTTCACAATAGAATCACACAGATTAATATTATTATAGACACCAAATTTGGGTAACACTTCCCCTTCACCCCACATGTATAATAATTTAATTACCCACAATTAAATTAATGCCCATGCTCACAATATTCATTATTTAATTACCTTAATTAAACTAATTTCCACCTCACCCCACCACCTCACCTAGACACCTCATTATAAACCTATTCTTAGCATGTTTCCCTTTTACTAGGACTCAATATCCACTCACCATAACTAACTAAGACTTAGTCCTACCTACCTTAATTAACTAAGACATAGTTCAAAACTAAAATCACATGCCTATTTACGCATCTTCTTAAGCAACATCCCACCCGGAAGAAACTTGTTAATGATCACACGATCAGAGGATTGACATTGGGCACCCAACTGGTTATCTTTGTCCAGTCATCACCTCAAAGAAAGGACTGCCCTTACCATAACATAACTTGAAACCTCACCTTTATATTTATTTCTTTGTAGGATGCCTTCCCAACCAAAAACTCTGTTCTAAATTCACAAGTCAGTCTTAATAACATAAGCTAAAACAAACATAAATTCACTTTTAGGATTACGTGTTTTTCTTAGCTTTGTTCTTGACTTGCATTTTGAGGTGTGAGTTACAATTCTCCATTTTTCTTCTTCCTTTCGCACTCCCCATCATAGCTGGAGTATTCTAGCTATTTCTGAGTGTGTCAAGACCTTATCTAGTCATTCTCGATTTTTGGGTTGACCCTTTATCTAGTTTAATTCATAAACATCCATTTTTCTTCATTTATTCTAATTTCATAAGAACCGATGTCGTATCAAAGAACCGTCGCCGCATACATACACCGTCAGTCATCGCTTACCTAACCAAAGTTGTCACTTCTAGATATTTTGGTTATTTTACCGAAACATCCTTCGTCACCTATTCCATTCTATTTTTGGTCCTCAAGACACCTTCATATCGCCTAAAATTATGACACCTCTAACAAATAGAGTTTCTCCAGCTTTATATTCAACAATTCTATTTCATTTACCAAAACTGGTGTTTTCCATAGTGACCGGTACGCTTATCATAATCATCATCAATTTCCTCAGTAACCATCATCGGTCATATTGACCGTAGTCGCTTTTTCTATTTGATTTTTAATCAAAACACTGACTGATTTCCTCCCGAACTTTATCCTTCTCTACTTTTGTTGTTTTTTGTGTCATTTACAGAATACAGTCTTACCAGGTCAACACTAATTCACATGGTGTTGACTCACAGCCAAACTAATGCCCTTGTATTTCATGTCAACCATCAGCCACTCCCACCTAGTCCATCACCGCCATCCATCTTGTCACCTATGGATCTAACTCAGACTTATCCCCATTGCTACTAGAGATGAGGAGTTCACAAGACTCCTTGATCAGAATCCCACGGACCTACAATTCTATTTCTCTCACTTATCTACTTAGAACTCCTCAGGAAAGTTAATATATGACATGCATGTATCTATCCCTCCTGCCCTCACACCCACTTCCGCATCAGCTACCACTAGCTTGATGCTTCCTCATCTACATTACCCCATGTGGTTTCTCAGTTAGGCTCCACCTCTACCATAACTTCTTCCCCAATGACATCTATTGTACCCGTAGTGTCAACCATTCCTTCACCGACTACCTTGAGCATAGCCCCATCCACCCCCTTTTCCTCATATGTACCAATTGCATCATAACCACCTCCAAAGTGTTGGCAACCCACACCCTTTCCAAAATTTGGTTCTTTCTATCCCTTAGTCTCTACCACCCATTACCACGAGAGTCGTCACAACCACCCCACCTATTTACATGCATCATTAGTAGCCCCCAATTTTGTCTGTAGCCTATTCGGGGTACATTCCACCTATATCTATACCCCTTTGCAATTTTCATATTCCACACCCTCATGTACTAGGATGCCATCTACATCATACACCCATCATCAACCTCCCTTTATTGCGGGAGGCACCCATTCCTCACAACCCACCAACGACCTCATTAGGATGATGATGGAAAATATGTAGACATTAGAAGCATCGGTTTTCAGCTCTCGTAACTCCCTGACCTATGAAAAATCTATAATGAGCCTATTCATCCATCCATTCCTATTCACCCATACCCGTACATTGGGAAATGCCTAAGTTCAACCATTTCAACAATAAAGAGGACCCACAATAGAACTTGTGGTCATTCAAGCATGGGTGCTACCTAATTTCCCATGATGATGCTTTGCTCTTACGAACATTTCCCATGTCCCTAACAAGACCCACCTTAGATTGGTACAACAGTTTACCTAGACATTCCATCTACTCCTTCAACCAAGTGGCTTAGGCATTCCTAGACCACTTCTTGATCAATGTAGTCAAGAAGGTCACCATGACTAACCTATATTTGACATGACAATATGAAGATGAATCTATCGCAGATTTCATTTCCCACTGGTGGAGTCTTATCAACCAATTAACGTTCGGTTACCTTAGAATGGACTTATTGAGTTGTTCACTAGAGCTTGTGCCAGAAACATCTCACCAACTCTGTAGGTCCAAACCTTCTGAACCTTCGACAAAGCATTCACCATGGCATGAAATCTAGAAATTCATGTCATTGAAGAAAATAAAATCCAATTACGAAACAAGAACACCCCATTCAAACCAAATGATTCTTCTTCATCTTCAAAACCTCAAAATAATTATTCAAAGGCCAAAGGATATTCCAACATAGTAGTTCTCAAAGCAGGTCCATCTCATCCCTCTAATCAATTCTGACCTTCTTCCAATCTTTCCCCTATCCAAGCCTTCTAGTTTTGGAGGGAGCAGCAGTAAGTACACATCAATTAGATAACCCTCTTCTTCAGTCTTATAAAATCTTCTTAAAGATGGAGCCATTATACTTCCTCCCATACAAACTCATACTGTGTTTCGATCCCGCATTGTCCTATGCCCCGCATGGTATAAGGAACACAACTACTATAATTACCATCATTTCAAAGGCCATAGTGATGGTAACTGCATAACTTTTAAGAACATTTTCCAAGAGATGATAGATAATGGAGACCTCATCGTGGATAACTCTGTTGGGGTTAGCACACCGATTTTACTGAGATAATATATCGATCTAAGCATACATGTAAATAAAAGTAGATATTCTACCAAAAGAAATATACAAAATAAGAGACATAAATCAACACCATATTTAACATGGTTCACCCAGTATGGGTTACCTCCACCAAGAAACAAGCCAATCTATTATCCAAAGCTTTGACAAGATATACAATGAATATTTACAATCTTCCACACCTCTCGATGCATAGTACTTTCATTCTCTCAAGATTTTTCTTCATTGCAAGAATTATCTCTCTCACCAACTTTTGTAAGTTCTTTATAATTCTTGTTAATCATATCTTCTAAACCCTAGATTTTATGCTTATATTGTAACATTCCCATTTTAAGACTTTAGAAATAAGGGAATTTTTTTTTGCATAATGTTCCTTGTTCTAAATACGTAATTTAGAACACACATTCCAAAACAATCATTCTTATAACAGATAACCATATGTAGTTGTAATGACTCAGTAACCTACCGATCTATTCATGTTTAACACTAAGCATTGAATACTTTTTTGTATACTATGTATACATGGTTCTCTTACCCTGTTCTGGGTATTGAGTGATCTATCTAAGGAACCTAACTGAATAGTTGTTACCAATATTCATCTACATCATGATCCTTAGACTAGGTGACATAGGACAATGCAATCAGTCAGCTTGTGATACTTTGGCCAAATATTTTTAACATACTATTCGTATTACTTATTCCTTGACGACATACTCATCAATCTGGAATACATCCTTCACCCCACTCTATTGTTATCTAGAATGTCCTTTACTGACTTCCATCAGTCCTCTTGCCCAAGGTTTATCCCTAGTTTTGGTTAACATCATAGGTTATGATAGGAAGGAGCTCACAAAGACTTAGGATAGATTGGCATACTAGGTCAACCTAGGTCAACCCCATGTGCCAAGATATCCTGAGTCCTAGAGGGCTACTTCATATCACAACTACACTACTACCCAGTCCTAGAGAGAAACTAAGTTCAAGTCCAAAAGTGTGTAGATCTAGATGATCAATGCAGAAGGGTGTTACCACATGTCAACTACAAGTGTTGTATCCTCAAGAAGATCCTAATCTTCTCGAAGGTACAACCCTATAGTCGGTGTGTGCCAGATCCTATAGAACAGCCTCGTTGAGATATACATACCCTTAGGAGATTATTAAAGTTAATTAATTTGGATTCCTAAAGGTAGATTTCAGCAACCCTGCCTAGACTCTAATCCAACTCTCCCTAAGTTATTTTCCAATCAGGTTCTAATAACCCTTGCAGAACTTCCTTTTGTTAAGGTTTCTTTCGATGTTTGCCAATGTTGGTGAACAAAATCTTAAGTTTCCTTCAATGTGAATTAACTATTCAAGGAAGTGTAACAACCACCGAGGTTGTAACTTAGTAGACTTTATTAAAAGTAGTCTAATGATTGTATTCATATTTCCCTTTTTTCTTACTTTTCAATAAGAGAGGAAGAGACTTCCTCTTAAGTTCTAGGGTTTAACACCCCCTTTATGTCACTTACAAATTTCATAGTTTTTATTGTAAGTTCATCACACATTACTTTAAAAATTTGAGTTGTTTAGATAAGAACATTGATTATCCACAACTTACTTAGTTGCTTCACGTTTAGGGATAATACTTTAATTCCCTTTTTCCTACTTATCCAAGAACACTCATTGATACATATAAATAACATGAAGAATATCAACAGAATAGGATTCCATTTCTTTTGCAAAGTACAAGATAATTTACATAATCCATGCAAGTAAATTCTCATTCTACATTTCCTTTTCAAAACTTATACATTTACAACTTATGCATTTCATACATACTGCATAACAACAACCTTCATTAAAAAGAGAACAAATTTTCTTTTTTTTTTCAATACAACTTAAGAACAGATCATAATTCTTCACAAGAATCAACTTAGATCAGCCAATGCATCATATAAGTTTTTGCCTTCTTTTAACACTTATGAAGTCCATCTGCAAAAATTGCTAGCACGGGTCAATTCAATGAACTGAGCATGATAAGCACTAATCCTTAAAATGAAGTGCATTCCACTAATTGTTCCAATAAAACAACCCTACTTTAATGAACAACAAGTAATTCATACTCCCTAAGCATAAGTAATATCAATAAAAGAAGAGCAATACTAAACAGGTTTAACAAAAAGAAGAACATAATATAATCTATAAAACATGTCCTATAAATTAGAGTATAATTGATTCCATCAATTATCTTTACCAACCAACAAAACACAACATATCACTGTTTCCAACCTACCAAATATAATATAACTTATATCCTTACTATAAGATATAGAAGTAATTACAACATATTCCCTCATGGTTGCTTCAACTAACTTTCCAGCAAAGAAGAAGGAGAAAGCATTCCATTTGCCAAAGTACATAACCATCAGCAAGGTTGAAACAATATATATCATGATTTAAACTATTCCTTAAAAGTAACTCTACTTTAAAACTTAACAATTTAAGGTATTCATCAAACAGATCCAAATGAAAGGAATCCAAGAAGAAGTGATGGATTAACAGTCAACAACAATCTACAATTTATTTTGCTAACCTAACTTCAATCTCATCTACTTCATTTAGTCAAATTAAAAAATATATATAAGACTAATAAAAATTTATTTCCTTTTCAATAAGAATAAAGATCAGGAGGTTCCAACCAATGAACTTAACCCAACTGAATTAGAAAAGGAGACCTAACAGAAAATGATCCCAATTTATAATCATTTCTATACAACTTAATAAAACAGTTTTACTTCCTCTCCTACATACAGTTTAAGTTCATTCAAGAGTTCCAAGGAAAGAGAACAATGACCATTTCAAAGAAAGAGAATACTAAAAATTGTCTTCCTTTCTAAACCTTCCCATTATAATACATGAATTCTACTTACCATTAGGAACAATGTATCAATGAAACTCATACACAGCCCACGGCCAGTAAAGATTCACAGAGTATTTCTTTAAAGACCTAACATTCTTCCATTGGACCAGAACAACCTCAAGATAAGAAGAAAACATGTTAACATTGCTCTTTCTTAGAACCCTATACTATCAACAGTGAAGTTCCATCAAACCTTTCCACTACTATTCTCTTTTTAAAATTCGATGATAAAATAGTGAAGTTCTAACACAGCCCACAATGGACTTGAGTCACACTTAAGCTTTCAAGACCCAACATTCATTTACTGGACCCAACAAGAGGTAAGAAGTCAGAGTAGATGTTGTACACTCAAAACTTTCCAACATTTTAGGTAAATAGAACTATCTCAAGATATTTATATAAGGACTATGGGTTGGGTTTCTAGGAAAACGACTAGATCAAACATCATATAGCTAGCACGTATAGTCCAGGACTCATTTACAATTCCAAGCACAATGCAAAGTATAAATGCCATTGAAGGATCAAAACCATTCAAATACATGTAACCTAGTTAGGGTAACAACAGGTTCCCTCAACAGTTTATAGAATAATCCAAAGACTATAATATCTGAACCATCACAAAGTTCAGGTTTCTATTTTAATTAAAAACACCAAGTATTAAATGGATTGTATAGTGATGCATCTCAATATCACGAACACAATCACATAATTCACTAGCATCGTAAGACTAGACCGAGTGCAAAGAAACTGTTTACATACTAGTTCGGAGTAAGAAGAAATGTTTCCATCCTCCATTAACATCCTTTCAACCTTATTTCCAAACTCAAACGGGATGTAAGGTGCTTGAAAGAGCCCAGACCGGACGACTCACAAGTCAGATTCATAAAGAATCTCCAAAAACCATTAATGTGGTCAAAAGGACAAGATTTCACAAGCACCATGACAAAGAGACTTTGAATTACAATACCAGATATCAAAGATAACAAACCCAAGTTTCAAGTTCAATACTGTTCCAAAAACAATCAAGTTTGCACAGGATAAAACACAAAACTAAACCATATATGGTTTCTCCAGTGCATGTTGTTTCAATAACAGTCAATGTTTCTCGCAAGAAGAAAAACAAAACTAAACCATATATTGTTTTACCTATGCATGCAACTTTGCAACAGTCAAAGTTTCCACATGGTGATACAAAACAAGCCATTTATGGATTTATTCATGTCCAAATAACCATGAAATAAAATGCTAACATCATAGAGAAAATAATCTCTACAACGGTTCCATCCACCGAACACAAGTTTCCAATCAAATAGCTCGAACCAGTTTGTGAGTTTCCATAAGTACTAGAGTTGCTTACCAGCTTGGGTATATAAAACACAACAAGTTTGCAACACTAAACTCAATAAATACAGACAAATATCTGTAACAATTAAAGGCCACAAAAGAAGTCGAGACCAATAACAACTTCAACCACGAAAAGAAAAGCAACATACCTATTTTTTTATCTAAACATAGTTCCTTGGTGAAAAAGACAATGCAAAACAAGTTTTCAAATAGAATCAAGTAAAACACAGTTTCAAAACCTGAAATACAATTTCTACAAAACCCATCTATCAATTTACCAGATAAGCATGAATGCATAGAAATCATCAGAGCAAAGTTGTTTTAATGAAAAACTTAGAGGAAAGCAAGATATTTTAACAGTTAGGGCCTATCATGCCTGATAGTGTCACTGTAAAATCGAAGAAGACTTCTAGCTGAGCTTGCTTCTTCCCTTCTTCTCCACGAAAGATCAAACAACAAAATACTTCTTCCATAATGCCTCATATACTCTCCACGAAACAAAAATAGATTTGAAACCTCCAAAATAGCCATGCAGTGTAGTTTAAACTGTTGGTTCAAAAAACCAGAGCGCATGGAGAGAGAAAAACGGAGAGCATGCAAAATGAAACAACCAAACAAAAATTTGATGGCATGCCTTCCAAAGTGGTTTGGGCTCGTGAAACAAGGTTCATTAATTTCATTAATTCCATATCTCCCACCCAATCTCCTGCCACCACCTGCCAAGTCTGGTGAGTTCCAAATCAAAAATAACATGTGTTTCCATCTCTAGCAATGTTGCCACCTAGGCCTCCGCCAACCAAACTAGCCCCTACCAAAGTTGGCAGTCAGAGGATTTAATAAACCTTATCATCTTCATAAATTCCTTGGAACCCGTCACTAATGTGTATGCGACCCTTTAGGTTCCCCTTCATTAGTTTAGGTAGATTACTGGCTTAGGTTAGATCTTAGGTAGGTTAAAGTTTATACCTTAGGATATAACACTAACCACTAATCCCCTAACATAGGTCCTTAGCAATTAGGTTAGATAACTCCACATAGGTAAGTAATCAAAATACAATAGCTTTTAGAAACTAGGTTAGATCACTTAATAACCTTGTAGTGTTAGGTTCTAGTTTTTATACCTAGCAACCCTTCTAACTCTTTAGTACCAGTTTAGGTTAGAAACAAAATTGTATCAAGTAACATAGCTTAGGTAGGAAATACTCTCACCTAGCTTAGGATTCTGTAAATCAAACCTCAATAGGGTCCTGGATATCCCTTATGCCATGTACAGGCTGCATGCCTATTTTATCAGCAATGACCTATCTTGGTCGATCTTCAAAGACCCAAGCCAAACAACCTACTGAATGGAAGTGCGTTCACACAAAAGTCAAAGAACTTGCAACAAAAATTTCATTCCAATGTGTCGCTTAACACATGAAATGTCGATTTTACCATTCATTCAACAAAGCAATTTTAAAACATTCCTTGGATCACTGAAATTGATCCAAGGATGAGTCGGATAAAAGACAAGTTTACAACTCTTAAACTAGATTGAAAACCACCTACTATAAGTGAAAAATGAATTCAAAGAAGTCATACCAATTTGATCAAAGGATCTTAAGAGTAGAAAAGACTTATCCATATCAAGCATGATTTCCAAAAATCAGAAGAACATATTCTTTATAAGGAAAATCACATATCAACACTTGAATGCAAAGGAGAAAGATAACAATGACATCAAGGGTGCTACATATATAGTCCTTTATAGACTTAGGGCACTTAGCCATGCAATTACAATCAATAGATATACTTTAATGCTAAAAATAGATATAATTCCCGAGAGTTAATTAAAACATCCTCACACAGTAACTAACACCGGTTAGACCTAACCGCTGCCGGTTCCTCCCTTTCGATCGATGTCGTTCATACCGACCGATTTTGGTCCTGGGTGACCGATGTCGGTTCCCCTAACCGATGACGATTATTGTATTTTCCAACAAGTTTCCATTGCATGCTAAACTGAAGTAATTGAGCTCCACAACTCAACAATCTCCCACTTGGAGATTAATTACTGCACCATACCTGTATAACATCATTCTTGGATCCTTCCTTAGCTTTGTTTCTTCCTCTTCAAGTATCAAACTCAAAGACCAACAGAAGTGGAGTGTAGCTCCAACTTCTCCTTTGCTAATGGCTTCGTTAGCATATCTATAGGGTTCTCACTTGTATGAATCTTTTCCAGATTCAACTGTCCATCCTCCAATACTTGTTGTATGAAGTGATACCTCAACTGAATGTGTTTCATTCTTGAATGAAACACTAAGTTCTTTTCCAAATGAATTAAACTTTGATTGTCACTGAACAGTTTACAATCACCTTGCTCCTTTCCCAACTCTTCCATGAACCTACTCATCCATATCATCTCCTTGCTAGCCTCTCGTAGCTGTAATATACTCGCCTCTATAGTAGAAAAAGCCACAACCTTATGTAATCTAAAATCCATCTAAGCTGTCGCCCCACCTTCGTGAAAATATATCCAGTGAGTGTTCCTCCGACCATCCATATCTCTAACCATATCATAATCAACATAGCCATGTAATGAAATATCTGAACCTCCATAGCATAACTACATGCTAGATGTCCCTTTCAAATACCTGAGTATCCATTGGACTTCTTTCCAATGCTCTTTACCTGGATTAGTCATATATCTACTCACAACTCCCACTTCCTGTGCAATGTCTGGTCTAGTACAAACCATAGCATACATGAGACTTCTAACTGCTGAAGCATATGGTACTCATGTCATGTATTTGACCTCCTCATGTGATGAAGGACACTGATCTTTACTCAATTTGAAGTGTCAGCCATAGGTGTACTAACAGGTTTAGCATTTTGCATGTTGAACCTTTCTAACACCTTGTAGATATAATCCTCTTGAGACAAATACAATTTCTTGTTTTTCCTGTCTCTATGTATTTGCATGCCAAAGATTCTTTTTGTAGCTCCTAAATCCTTCATAGCAAATGTGTGAGCTAGCTTTCTCTTAAGCTCACCAATGTCCTGCATACTAGATCATGTAATAAGCATATCATCCACATACAATAACAAAATAATATAGCTCCCATTTTCAAGCTTCTTGAAATAAAAAAATGGCCACATTCACATCTCAAGTAACCATACTTATGCATAAAACTATCAAACCTCATATACCATTTCCTTTGAGCTTGCTTGAGCCCATATAGGCTCTTTTTCAACATGCACACTTGGTTTCTCCTTACCCTTGACTTCATACCCAAGTGGGACGCTACATATAAATCTTTTCATCCAAATCACCATGAAGGAAATTCATCTTCACATCTAGTTGTTCTAAATGAAAATCTTATATTGCAACTAAGATTAACACAAGTACGAATAGAAGTCATCTTAAAAACAAGAGAGAAAATTTCACTAAAGTCAATACCTACTTTCTATGCAAATCCCTTTACTACAAGCCTTGCCTTGTACCTTTTCTATCCACCCTCTTCTTCCTTAATCATGTAAACCCACTTGTTCTGTAATGTTCTCTTACTTGCTGACAACTTAACCAAATCCCAAGTCTGGTTTTGTTCCAAGGATTCCATCTCCTCATCCATGCCATGCTCCCACTGAACGTGAGTCTTATCATGCATTGCTTCTTCAAAGCTCTCTGGTTCACCATTATCAGTCAATAATAAATAAAATAGAGAAGGTGTAAATATTTCTAGAAGTTTACTTACCCTTTGTGACCTTCTCATAGGAGTTTGGGGTATTAGAGGCTCAATCTAGACCTCCTGGACATTCCTATCCAAATCTGATAGTGACCGATGTCGATTACGCTAATCGATGCCGGTTTGGATCTTTTGTTACCAA
This sequence comes from Taxus wallichiana var. yunnanensis, assembly GCA_018340775.1. Lineage (NCBI taxonomy): Eukaryota > Viridiplantae > Streptophyta > Pinopsida > Cupressales > Taxaceae > Taxus > Taxus wallichiana. The sequence goes on from CM031236.1 coordinate 103,085,099, forward strand.
TACTAGTTCTTCCGACTAGTGTCACCAAGGGTCAACCGACACGGTTCTTTGTGTAATCCTCGTCGGTAATTCTTTTAAATCTGAGAGTTCATTTTCATTCACAAACTTGAACCGATTCATCCTTGGGTACCAAAATTTGATCCTGTACATTCTCTTTTCATTCCATTCAACATCACGACTCGTAATAATTTTAGAATTCTCTAAATCTCAAAAACAAAACCTAAATCACCATACCATAACCAATGAAAGTGCATCTCTTGGATTTTACATCCAAATTTTTTATATTTTCCCATCAACATGCACAAAAGCTTCGAACCAAAAACTTTAAGAAAAGAAAGATCTACCTCTTTTCCACCCAAGATTCTTTGGTATTCTTCCATCTAGTGAACTTGAAGGCCCACGATTAATCAAATAAACCATTGTATCAACTGCTTCTACTCAAAACTACAAGGGCAATCCAAAATGTATTCTCATAATTCTAGCACGTTCCATGATTGTCATGTTCATTATTTCTACAACACCATTCTCCTGTGGTGTTCTTGGAACCATTCTTTCTCTACGTATCCCATTCACTGAACAATAATCATTGAAATCCTTGCTACAGTATTCACCACCATTGTCAGATCTAAGGCACTTTAACTTAGAATTTGATTCATTCTCAACAAGGGCTTTCCATCTTTTAAAAGTCTCAAAAACATCAGATTTACATTTAATACAATAAACCCATACCTTTCTTGTAGCATCATCAATGAAAGTAACATAATATTGGGATCCTCCATGAGAAGCTACCTGAATCTGGTCCCCACACATTTGAGTGTACAAGCTCTAATTTCTACTCCTTATTTGCCCCAACTTTGAGAAATCTCACTCTCTTTTTCTTTCCAAAGATACAATGCTCATAGAAATCAAGATCTAAATATTTCAAATTTGATAACTTACCCTTAACCTTTAAGATTTTCATTCTTTTTACTCATATGACCCAACCGGTTATGCCACATGCATGCATTTGAATCTGAAGTAGATAATGTAGAAAAGGAATCAGTAATATAGGTAGATAAATATAATGTTCCTACCTTCTTACCTCTTGCCACAACAAAAGCACCCTTGGTGAATTTCTAAGAGTCTCTTGTAAAGGTAACCATGCAACCAGATTCACTTAGTTGCCGTAAGAAATAAGATTCCTCATGAGCCTTGGCACATGCCTCACATCTTTCAATACCCATGTATTTCCATTCTACAATTTTAGATGAACTTCCCCTTTACCAGTAATATTGCAAGGTTCATCATCACCCAAATAAACATGCCAAAAATGCCTTGGACATAATTTCTAAAAAAACCCTTATTAGGGGTTGCATGGAAAGAAGCTCCTGAATCTAAAACCCATTATTCAATTCTACTATCTAAAGAAAGAGTAAGAGCATCTTGCATTACCTCTGATGCAGCAAGATTTACTTCTTTACCTTTGTCTGGGTGTTGGTTCTCTTTTTCCTTTGACCAACAATCTTTCTTTGCATGTCCTTTCTTTCCACATTTCCAACAAGTAATTCCCTTACTTCTGGATTTAGATCTTCTATCCCTTGACTTTGATTCCCCATTACTCTTACTCTTGGAACTTTCCTTCTGCCTGCCCCTACTTTCTACATTCAAAGAATTTCTAGATGACGATTCCTTTGTACTCCTTTTGTGAATTTATTCATTCAATATTATACTAACCACATCATCAAACTTCAAAATATTATTAGCAGATGTTGTATTACAACAGACCATTACCAAGTTATCCCAACTATCAGGCAAAGAACATAAGAATAAAAGTGCTTTTACTTCATCATCAAATGGTATAGCAATCGATTTTAACTTATTTACAATAGATTGGAAATCATTCAAATGACTAGATGTAGATCCACCTTCATGCATCTTAGAACTAAATATTTTCTTCATAAAATAAACTTTATTTGAAACACTAGGTTTTTCATATAAATTAGCAAGAGATTTCATTAAGTCTACTATAGAAGCCACTTCTGTAATATTAGAAGCTACGAGATGTTGCCAGGCTCAATCTTATAGATCTCAAATCTTTTCTGTCAAGAATCTTCCATTCTTCATCAGTCATCTTCATAGGTCTAGACTTCTCATCCAACGGTAAATACAAATCTCTTTGATACAGATAATCCTCAATTTGCATCTTCCATAATTGATAATTTTGGCCATCAAATTTCTCTACCTTGTATTTATTTTCTTCTACCATTGTTGTAGCTCCCACTCAATCAGAAAACCCTCTGTGAGTTAATTTTTCAACACAAAAACATTCAAACTAATCTTTGATACCATTTGTTAGGGTTAGCACATCTTGGTTGTATGCACAATATATCAGATCTAAGCATACATGCAAATAAAAGTGGATATTCTACCAAAAGAAATATACAAAATAAGAGACATAAATCAACACTAAATTTAACGTGGTTCACTCAATGTGGGCTACGTCCACCAAGAAATAAGACAATCTATTATCCAAAGCTTTGACAAGATATACAATGAAGATTTATAGTCTTCCACACCTCTCGGATGTACAATACTTTCATTCTATCAAGTTTTTGCTTCATTACCAAGAATTCTCTCTCTCACCAACTTTTGTAAGTTATTTCGATTCTTGTTAATCATATCTTCTAAATCCTAGATTTTATGCTTATATAGTCATTTATAGGCTTAGGGCACTTAGCCATGTAATTACAAGCAATAGATACACTTTAATGCTAAAAATAGATATAATTCCTGATATTTAATTAAAACATCCTCACACATGTGTAATCGATGCCACTTAGACCTAACCGCTGCTAGTTCCTCCCTTGCCTAACCGATGCCGGCCCTGGGTGACCAATGTCGGTTCCCCCTAACCGATGATGCCATTTTGTATTTTCCAACAAGTTTCCATTGCATGTTAAACTCAAGTAATTGAGCTCCACAACTCAACACAACTGAACATGCCAACAAATCAAAATTTGCACATCTTTAAAAATTCATTCCCTAACCATAAGTCATCGTCTAATAAAAATAGTGAACCTTCCTCCCGGTGATAGCAATGTCTGTGAAGTCCACATGGTTTTTGATATCATACCGGTTGTTCCTCAAATCCCACCTATTTCATCTATTAAGGAAATTTTGGCACGAGCCCTCTACCCACAAAGGAGCATACCTCTTCTACTCCTTCACCCACAGAGGAGTCCCCTTAATCTCCCCCGATCTCACGGAGGAAACCACACTTTCTACCAATGCCATTTCACCGTCTACCGAACAACCTACCAAACAGTCAATGCTTTTAATTCTCCCATCCACAGGGGAATCATCATCGTCTTCTCCTCCACCAAGGGAGAATTCTACCTCACCCCACCTATCATCTCTCCTACCCATGGGAGAATCTTCAGACATACCACTACATGTTGGGGGAAATTCTCCCTCAGTAGCCCAGGACCCCATTGATATGATCTTGGCTTTGTTTCCCACAGAATCCGAGGCTATCCAATTCCCTATCTCATAGACATATTTTACAAGGATTTCCACCAAACCAACTCCATCTTCTTCTACAAACAGTCTTGTTTTCATGGTTGATTGATCGCTTGGATTATGTTGATAATTCCATGCTCGGGACGTCTTCCAATTCCCTTTTCAAACCAAATGCAAATGTTTCGAGGATAATTCCATGATCTACCCAAAGGTTTTTCCAGTAGCTAAATCTATATTGACCATGCCTATTGAAATGGATTCTTCTTCATCATCCCTACCTATATCCAAACCTCTACCCACAACTAAAACCATTCCAAAACCTAAAAACCTACCCACACCTATCTCCTCACCCATATCTAGACCCATCACTACCTTGGGTGTCATGCCGACATCAAGCCTTACTCACCCACCTGTCAAATTGGAATTAGCTCGTATCTTCCCAAACCCGCACCAACATTATCCCTCTACCTAAAAGGAAGACCCAACCTTCTAGGCCGCATACACCGGTCTCGCCTACCACACCTTTGTCACCTTCCCCCTTTCCATCCATCCTAGGGCCCCATCCATCAACCTTGATCAAACAGTCTCTTACCCAAGGCCAGCCAAAAGCTAAACACCCTACCGCTTTGCTGCATCACGAGCCTTTGTTACACCTCATTCACCCAAAAAAAAACAACCTCACCCTCACCAATGCACTTCTTACCACCTATACTTCCACCAGTTACTATAACCCCAACATTGCCTATACAACTTCAACCCATACCATCCACCCAACCTCTACCAACCACTTCCACCACAACTCAGTTGTCCCCATGGGTAACCCATCCTCTTCCACCATATTCTTTCCCTTTTGCATCATGTACTCCCATGTCACCTTTACCCAAGAAGGTGTAACCCAAAGATAAGAACCCACTACCCTCCAATAAGGTAGTCAAACCAACAAAACCTTCCATCGCTAGCTCTTCTACCACACCTTTACCCAAGCATATTCCTCAAAACCTAAGATAGTACCACTTACCACACCGGTGTACTAACCCATTTCCTCCTATAAAGACTCTTCCCTCATGATCATCCACACCTTTACCCAAACCCACACTCACTTCCCATTGTGATCCATTAGTAGGGTCCTACGCCAACATTTTAACCAATATCTTAGAGAATTTCGTCATCACATTACCACCACTTCGACCTTATGATCCTCTTAAACCCAAATAAAAAGGGTTTAACGAAACCAAGATTTGTGCCTATCATCGTGTGTCAGGACATGATGTAGAAAATTGTAAGGCTCTAAAGAACGTTCTTCTCTAACTTTGTCCTCCTAAACAAAATTTCAATGATGATGACCTTCTTGATGAGGACCATATTCCACCTTCACCTATCATCACACATCCTTGTCCCTTGCTTCTTCAACTACATACATCTCCAACCCCACAACTCTTTTTCCACCTCTAAAAATTGAGATCGGCATGGTCCGTATCAAATAATTAGAAAAATCACCACCCAAATGACAGCTTTTCCCATCTTACTTCACAAGGATTTTCCCCCTGGTGGTTTTTTTTTCCCATCATTCCATTACACTACTCATCCTACACCTTCTCCATTTACCACCTCCCCTCGATTAACATGGTTCAAGTTGTCATCCGCACCTTAAAGAAAAAGACAAAGAAAAAGTAACTAGGCCATCAACCAACCCCGTGCCCAATATACCATCCGTACTGTGATAAAAATCACCATTCAAGGACCCACATTCCCTATCTCTCGACAAGGTCACCCATTACATAATGATAAAATAATTACATCAGTCCTCCGAAAGATGTCTTTATATGATCTTGTACAAACTTTTGAATCTCATCAACAAGCCCTTATGGAGGTTTTGCAATCCATTGAAGTTTTACCTAATGATCCCACATCTGTGACCTCCATTATCACCCCTCATCATGTGGCATTGCTTACCAAATCATCTTCTTCTTTTATCCCCATGCCTACTAATCAAGTCTTTCGCCCTTAGTTTCTCTCGATGAGGAGATTGTACCTCTTCGATCACATGATCCCGATCCGCCCTTTTCATTTATGTATATATCGATAACATATGTGTATGACATGTCATGATCAATGGTGGTGCTAGAATTAAAATTATCTCCTCCCATGCATACAATCAAATGCACATCCCTTCCAATTGTATACATAATAACCTGATTATGCTTTGCTCCTTCAATGACACCATCATCTCCACCCTTAACACCATTATTCTCCACATTTGTGTGGGCCTCACACTGTCTTGGAACTATTCTACGTCTTAGAGGGAGAGTTCCAGTATAACCTATTACTTGAAAGACCTTGGATTCACGTCATGGGTTGTGTCCCTTCAAATTTACACTGTTGTGTAAAATTCAAACATGAAGGACATAACTATACCATCCCCACCAACCTATCACCATTCAAAACTTGTAACATGTTGTACCGACCTAACAATGTACTTGTACTAGTCAAGGCATCTACCATTACCCCCACTTCTCCTTCACCCACGACCCCATCCACCAATGTTGCCACCACCTCTCCCACACCTAACTATTCTATTCCTATTGTGGCCGTAACCTCTATAGCTGACCCATCTACTTCCCAACCAACCGATACCCCTTTGGCCTAATCATTTAGTGATTCGTCTATCCCCGCTACCCGCATACCAACTACCGATCCCTTGGAAGGTGTTTTTCAACACCTCACTCGGGGAGTATCACCTCTACAACATCAACACATTCCTCACTCCACAAGAGTATGGAAACCTACACCAACACCCTCATTATGACTACCGCATGGGTGAGGTTTTCCCTTATGGTCCTCCCCACCTTTGTACTAACCTAACGTATGGGGGACTTGATACTACCACCTATTCACCTGAACCTCCATCCCAAACATGCCCCTTTTCATTTGACCTCCAATCTCTTACTAACCACCACTTCACCCACACTTTCCTTCATCACTACACATGGAAAGGCTTTGGTTTCAATTTTTATGAACAAGGCCACCATACCTTCATTTCATGTATGACACGTAAACACAACGACTATAGTGGCTTTGGTTTTACCACACCACCTTCCAAGAAGGCCCGCATTGACCTTATTGAGGAAGACAAACCTTCCCCACCCCATTCACCAACATCACCACCTTCACCCATGGATACCATAGATCCCAAATCCATTCCTCCTACCTTTTCTTTTTTCGTAAATAGAATTTCCCTAGGACATCTGAATTATCAACGTGATGGTGACACTCCCTCTTCTATTCGCTTCCTATATCCCGACATGATCGATGATGATACACCTTCTATTAACATTGTTCAATGTCAAGATGATGAGTCTATACTATCCTACCTTGGTGCGAGAAGATTCTTATATTCACCGATTGTTACCTCTCGAGATGCAAACAATGTTGAATAGATCAACTATCAAAACCAAAATTAACACTGGAAGACCCACACATTCTAAAGATAGGCCAATCTTTAGATACGGTAACAAGAAGATTTTAACTCTTTCCTCCAAGACTATAGAAACGGTTTCACTTGGTCCTATGCCGATATGCCTGGTATTGACCCAAACATTATGGTCCACAATATCGTAACCATTCTTGATGCCAAACCCATAAAACAAAAGTTACGGAAAATGCATCCTTGCATTGATCTTCTGGTCAAAGAAGAACTTCAACACCTTCTCTCGTTTCCTTCATCCTACCCATTGACAATACCCAATGGATTTATAACATTGTTCCTATCACAAAAGTGATAGGGGGACTCTGCATTTGCATAAATTTTTGTGACCTCAACCTTTCTTTCCCCAAAGATAGTTTTCCTCTACCAAGCACTCGACCAACTAGTTGATCTCACCGCCACCATGAGATGCTATCACTCATGGATGGTTTATCGAGTTATAATCAAATATTACTCACTCCAAAATATCAACACAAAACTTCCTTCATCACTTCTTAGGGGACCTTCTGCTATCGATTCATGCCTTTTGGCCTTAAAAACGCTGGAGCTACATACCAAATGAGCCATTACTTATATCTTCCATGACATCATGCATCGTATATTGGAAGATTACGTAGATGAATTTCTTGCCAAATCTAATCATCAAGCCAAAAACTAACATTCCTTAAGGTCATCTTTGACCTCCTCATCAAGTATTGTGTTCATCTTCAACCTAAGAATTGTTTCTTTGTGGTGCTTTTAGGAAAACTCCTTGGGTTCATCATTTCTTTGCATGGGCATAGAGGTCGATCCCGCTAAAGTAAAGGTTATTCTCGAATTCCTCTAGCTACTAATCTCTGTCAACTTCAAAGTTTACAAGGTAAGTTGCAATCTATCCATCAGTTCATTTCACAACTTTTCGACCGTTGTCAACCATTTCATCATCTCCTCAAAAAGGATGTCTCATTCAAATGGGATGATGAATGCCAAAAATCCTTTGATGCCTTAAAACAATACCTTCTTTAACCACCAGTGCTCATTCCTCCTAAAGATGATAAACCCTTTTACCTATACATCTCTGCTACTAACCATTCCTTACGATCCATGCTCACTCATCGTGATGAGAAGTACAAAGAACAAGTGGTTTATTACATAATTTGTACCCTTTTGGACTATGAAACTAGGTACACCCATGCTGAATTTTTTTCTTAGCCTTAGTTTTTTTACCACTAAACTTCATCATTACCTACTCAACCACAAAACCTTTTTCATCACTAACACTGATCCCCTACATTACATGTACACCAAACCCTACCAGCATCAATGTGCTACACATTGGCTCATGCTTCTTGTAGACCTTGACCTCAAATTCATCCATCAAAATTCTGTCAAAGGCCAAGCTATTGCTGACCAACTAGCAGATGCACCTCTCTCTGGAAATCAACCCTCTAACTTCAATTTTCCAGATGAATCCATTGCTACCCTCTCTTTGGATGATATCACTTACCAGATGACCTTATTATTTGATGGTTCCAAATGTCAGCGTGGAGGTGGTGTAAGTGTTATCCTCATTCCTCTTGATGGTGAACCTATGTCTTTATCTTTCAAACTAGATTTTGATTGCACTAACAATATTGCCGAATATGAAGCACTCGTATTAGGCCTTCAAACCACCATCACCCTAGATGTTAAATCAATTAATATATTTTTTTATTCCTAAGCGGCTATAAACCAAGTCAATGGTATATACCAATGTTGTAACGAAATACTACAAAAGTACAAATGTCACGTCGACATACTTTTGACTACCTTTGATCATTACGAACTTCAAACCACCCCATATTCTACTAATAAATTTTCAGATACCATGGCCTACCTAGCTTCTCAAATACCCACTTCACCTACCAAATCCAAAATATTTGTCACAATACAAAGGTTACAATTACCCTCTTATTTATCTCGAGATGTCAACTCCATCGTAAGGCATTGACTCCGACCCATGTGACTTTTGGTATAAGCGGTTTGCAGATACGCCTTTCCCTTTCCATTTTGCCTCCTGATCTCACTCATAATCGAAAACATGTCTTTCTTAAAATTGTATCCCATTATGTCATCATGGGTGGTCTCCTTTATAAGCGTGGCTTTAACGGTATTCTCTTACGATGCCTTACAAGTTTTGAAATTCCTTACACCATCAAGGAAGTTCACGATGGAATTTGTGGAGGACACTTTAGTGGCTTAGCTATTGTTAAATGCATTCTTCACCTTGGCTATTATTGGCCAACCCTAAATCGTGATTTTGTGACTATGTCAAACATTTTGTGAAATGCCAAGTAACATGCTAATCTTCATCACACACCTAGTCATGCCTTACAGGTCACACGAGACCTTTGGCCTTTCTCTCAATGGGGTTTGGATCTTGTTGGAGAGATCAATCCTCATTCTTCACAATGCCATCAATGGATTATAACCGCTACTAAATACTACACTAAATGGGTAGAATCCATTCCCCTCATTTCTACAAAAGCTGAGAAAATATGTGAATTCATCAACCATCACATCATTTGTCACTTTGGTGTTCCTCACCGCCTCATCATTGATAATGGAAAAATTCAAAAATAAAACCCTACGAAAGATGTGCGACGCTTTTGGCATTCAACTCAGTTTCTTGTCACCTTATTACCCATAAACAAATGGCCAAGAAAAATCAACCAATAAAACCTTGAAAAAAATCTTATGAAAGTAGTTGATGATACTAGGAAGGATTAGCATACGCACATTCCTTTCACCTTGTGGGCTTACCACACTAGTATTCGCACTTCAATTGCTGCCACACCTTTCTCTCTGGTTTACAGTAGTGAGGTTTTCTTGCCTCTCAAAGTCTATATTCCATCTCTCCACATCTCACTACAATACATGCTCAATGACGATGAATTTCACCATGACTATTTAGCACAACTTGATTTGTTAGATGAACGTCATCTCAATGCTCTTGACCATCTCCAAATCTACCAAAAATTTATCAAATGTTCCTATGAAAAATGTGTCCACAAATAAACCTTCTAGGTTGGGGACCTCATCTTGAAGGAAAATCAACATGTAACCAAAGAAGAGAAAAGTAAACGGGGAAAATTTGCTCCTAATTGGCTTGGACCCTATATCATTACTCATGCCTATGGATCAGGTGCTTATCGTTTATCTTCACTTGAAGGTAAACCCAAACCTAAGCCCCTCAATGCCTTGCATCTTAGACCATTTTATTGTTTAAATCAATTCCTATATCACCTTTCATTTATTGATTGCTCATCCCTTGAACATCATTCACCTTCCATGATACCCATTTTGAGGATCAACGACTAAACAAGAATCATGTGATTACCCGTCACCTTTCAACCTTATCTTCAATATGAGTACCACGGCTCTACTCATGGCATGATTCTCATGGATACTTTTCATCTTTTTCAAAGATGGAATCCCATGGTCGTTCATCACTTGAAACCATCTCTTTCATAGTTAACCTCTGTGTGTTATGGTTTTGTCTTCTAAACAAGAACCTAATCTTCCTCTATAGTCTTTTCCATGACTTAAACATCCAAAAACAAAATGGGATTCAACTCCTTGAGTCAAACTTCCAACAAAAAGATGACTCCCTCAAAAAGGAAATATCTTCTCTCTATCTCACCGCTATAAATAGATTGCTCCCTCAAAGGATAGCTATATAAAGTCATTGTAAAAATACAATAAAATATTCAGAAGCTTCCGCATTGATCAGCTTCACGAATACCTCAAGGAGATAATATAATCATCCCACATCGATCAGTCTATCGAAAACAAAACAAAAGAAGAAAATATTAAATTTTTTTGTCATGGACTTGCCTATTTTTTATTATGGGTTTCTTGCTAGGTAAACATGTTGTCCCACACTAAGTTACATTGAATCACCCATTTTCACCTCATTGTATTTTCCCCTAGTGTTCTATCTACTCAAGGGACTTTTCGCATTGTGATATTTCATGACCATGTGACTTTCTTCACCCTTAGAATAGTCCATTATGCAATGCCTTTAGGGTCTTACGTTCATCAACCCATCTTTGGTATGGTGGACCCATTAAGGTTCTTATCAATTACACACTCATTTACCACTTCTTACCATTCACCTTCTTCATTACTTATTGATTACCATATACAAGACCAGACCATCGACACCTACATTTTAAAATATTTTCACTATCCCCTAAGACTCGACCATGCCTATGACCTAGAATCACCCATGCCTATCACCTAAGACTCAACCATGCCTCTGACCTAGACTCAATCATGCTAAAACCTACCAACTCATTCCTCTAATTCATCATATTCTTCCCTAGCTTATGGGAGAACTACATCGGCCTGAGGCCCCTTTTCGTTGGGGCTATGTAGGTAGAACTTTGAGGGCATGGGGCCCTGAAGGGTAGCTCACCACTCTCTACCCTAACTATTTTCCCTATTTTTGAATTCATATTTTATCTTAGTTTCCATTTTCTACAACACTGGGAAATTAATACAAACATCCATATCTACCATGTTACCACATCATAAAAATCTAATCAATCATTTCACATTTCTATAATATCAAAGATTTTGGAAATCTACACCATAACATACATATAACTCATCATTTATTTCCCATGTTACCAATAACTTGGACATTAAATCAAAATTACAAACAAGACTCCATCATGCCTAAACCGACCTGACTCCATCATGCCTAAACCAACCTGACTCCATCATGCCTAAATTGACTTGACTCCATCATGCCTAAACCGACCTAACTCCATCATGCCTAAACCGACCTGACTCCATCATGCCTAAACCGACCTGACTCCATCATGCCTAAACCGACCTGAATCCATCATGCCTAAACTAACCTGACTCCATCATGCCTAAACCGACTTGAATCCATCATGCCTAATCCACCTAGTTTCCACCCATATACATATAACAATGGAAATTAAAGAAACTACATCATCCATACCATAAATCCCATCATCTATACCAATGAAATTATGCACATCAATACAAATGTACACCGATAAAAATACATAAAAGTATCTCAAAATCTCATATAAATCCTCACCATCTTTGGCACACAAGCTGGTATATGATGAAAATATCAAAAACCTCTCGTGTACAACCTCATCATTGTCAAGCCCACGCAGCTAGTATATATAAAAATAATAAATAAAGTTACAACATCAATTGTCACCCTCTCGATGTCCAAACTAGTCTCATCTGTCTCCTCCTCCTCTCTTCCATCCCGGTGCTCTGCTATCATCTCTCTCGCCCTCTATGGGTCTAGCCCTCACCTCCACTTGCCCTGTAGCTAGGTCAAGCCTCCGTGAGCTAGTGGCCTCTCCCTGACTCTATCTCTAGGCTCGCCAACCCCCGTACTCTCTGCATTATGTGTGCAAGATCTCATCCTCTCACTCGAGGCCTATTATACCTTGTACTCTGCATAGGAAGGGACGTCTATCCTAGATATCAAATGATCCTGGTAGTACCTAGTCTCATTTAAGGAATCCTTGAATTTGGCCATCAAGCACTGTCTATGGTGGTGTCATGGGTCTCACAATAACCCTCGTGAGCTCTAACTCGCTACTCGGTGGCCTCGGCCCCTATACCCGTGAACTCTTCCCTCTTCTTTGTATAATGGGACCTTGTCCCACTCGATTCCTATACCACAAGACCCTATCCCTAAGCCTAAGGTGTTGCTTGTGTTATGACCTAGGTCTGTAAGGTCACAATCTAATCCTGTGTAGTGGCCAAATGGCCCTAAAAACCTACTACTTGCGTCTGCAGGGAGGCCACCTATCCCCCATCTCCATCTCCACCCTGTGCGGGTGCCTGTCCCTATGCAACCTGGGCCTAAAGGGCTACTAATTGTGCCTATAATGTGACAACCTATGCCTCAGATCCTATTAGCTAACCCTATATGATCCCAAGCTATGTCAAAAGGGTGGCTACCTACCCCTATAATGTGTCCCTCTAAACAATAATTGTGGCTAGATCCTGCTTCCCTGGCCTCGGTGGTGCTGCACATGGCTACGCTACCCACCACTTCCTGTATCTATTTGTAAATTTGGCATCATCAATTTGTTGGTCCACCGCCTACTCCTCCTACCCCTCGTCAACACGTTAGGCTGTGGTAGAGGCATAAGCCTCTCCACGTCATCTCTCTTGTACTAAGGGAATGGTGGAGGCACATCTTGAGGTATCCCAATCTCCCGTGTGACCTTATCTATGGGTATCATCTCATGATCTTTGACACAAGTGCCCCTCAATCCATCCGAGCGGTTGTAGCTTGTCCAACTCTCTCTGTCATCTACCTATATGAAGGGAAGCCAACATATGGCCTCCAAATGATGTCCACTCCAAATAACCCCTCTAGTATGCACCTGTAGTATGCCACATTGTGTGTAGCCCTAGCATCCCTATGCTCTCCAACAACAGCACCAAATTCTTGTAGCCTACTCGAGCCAAGCCCACATCAAATTCATCAAGTTGGGGCATATAACCTAGATACACACATACGATGTGTTTGTATGCGTAGTGATGGAGAAGAAAGGTACATCACAAAATAAACCTCCAAAGCCTCACATAGGCCCATAACTCTATATATAACTGCACCAAGTATGTTGGTGCTCAAGAAAAATGGGTCCTCTCCTCCATCATGTCATGGAGGACCCCCATCGATTCCATGGGAATCTCACACCCTCGCATCGGCGCAAAGTGTAAAACAACACACTACCTCCATAATCAGGACAACTAACCTCATCTCCTCAGGATGGGCCACGTACATATCTCCATAGCTCAGGCTCACACTATGAAACCTCATCTCCATCATCCCCTCTCCAAACACCATCAACATCATCTCCTCTAATGCCTCTGAAGAAATAGAATACACATGCTCTCCCACTATAGGTAATCACAGGATCCTATATACATCCTCTAAGGTGAATGTGATCTCACCCATCGGCAGATGGAATGTGTTGGTCATTGAATCCCATCTATTAATGAGTGTGACCATCAAGCTCGGCTCCTGAACTATTTTCCTATAGCTTTGGACCCCTATCAAGCTAACGTACATCATGTGCCTCCACTCCTCAATGGTCACGCTCGATCATACAACTAGTAACAGAGGTGGTACTCTGTCTCTCATCCATAACTGGTCCCTATCTTGCACCCAACAAATCACAACATTGTTAAACCTTGACCATACCCAACATCACTCATAACCAACCACCCTACTCCCAAGACCCTTACTACTTATTACCCTATGTGAGCATATTACCCTACCCATCCTCACTACACCTACCATTATATCCCATTACCTACCTTTCCCTCCCACCTTGTCCCACTTATTGACCTATTTCCCTCTAAAACCAACCGACATCGGTCCCTATTGATAGATGGCATTATTCACCTCATACTTGATCGATGCCACCAATTCCCATCAAACCGCCAAACCTTGACCGGTGTCGGTCACTATCGCACCGACCAAACCCGTAAACCCCTCCCCCACATTTCTCAAAATTTTACCATACTGACCTAAATACCTACCCTATCCTACCCAAACCTCCACTACCTTTCTCCCTACCCCTATTTAACCCACATTGGACTTCCTACCCTTCCCATTTCATAAATTTTATTTCCAAATTCAAATTTAATTCCTACCCAAAATTATTTCTACCCAAACCAATTTCTACAAACTATTTCAGCTAACAAGCATCGAATCCTACCTCATCATGGTGTCTTCTACACGGTGGTACATCGACCACCATGTCGGTGGTCCACCGAACCCTCTCTTGCCTCTCGCCATGTCAAAATCCACTCCTCCCCTCCAACCAATCAAATTGATCACACCACTCTTGTGGACCCGTCTACTAGCTCCTCTCACCAACTCGTAATCTCCACCTCAACCCAGTAGACAATGCCTTGTCCTTCTCTCCATGAAAAGTGCTACAAGTTCAAATGACTATGTCATTTTTTCAAAAGTCACAAGACAACAATGATTCCTTAAAATATGGAATTTTTATTTTATAAACCCAAATTGACATGACTAATGTCGGTCATATTTGTGCCCTAGACAATGACATCGATCAACCCTTATAGTTATTTTCCCTTACTAATCTCTGTTTACTCTGCAACCATTAGTGCTCAAACATATTTTATCATTACAGATTGTTGATCGGAGAAATAATTGTTAGAGATCACACAAGAATTCCGTGCAAGAGAGAAGGCTAGGATCAAGGGTGCGGAGGGATAGGAAGGACCCGCGCATGGAGGGCAAGTTCAGCATTTAAGACTTAGCCAATTTTGAGCATAAATACCTATTTTTAGAAGATGGCATGTGGAACACACCAACGATGTAGAGACGTGTGCACCACACATTGTCTATCTTTAGAGGATCGGATCAAAGCATTTTATATGGAGACAAGCTAAGAATAGGATTGTCACTTCAGTTAATTGTAAGAGGTCTATAGATAGCACACTTGCATGTGTGGCTATGCATGTAAACAGTGCATGGCTATTAATAGCATGCGGCCTATTTCTGGAATAGATAAGCGGTGAAGGGAAAGTCCCCACCCTATATATATGATGTGAAGCACATAGTAGAAGATATATAGATATATATACATAGGGAGAGATGGATGTATGGAGGTATAGAGGTATGCGCATATGATTATTGTAGCATATCCATGTGCACATTGGTATAGAATGACATTAATTTAAGGATCTTCTATGTTCATTAGTATGGCCAAACCTAAGTGTCATTCCCTTTGTGTACTTGAGTAGTGCATGCTATTGATTCAATCATGATTACTATTTAAATCTTGTTCTTTCATAGATCTAAATGTAGCATGCATTGTAGAATGATGGATTAGTTATGGATCTATATGTTTATTCCTTCATCACACTAACATCCTGCTACAGCAACCCTAAAGAGGAACCTGGTACCTTTGCACACTTCGGGTGAGTGCTCAGTCAAGGCTGAGTGATGTGCAAGCATGTCTAGGGTGTTATCTGGTAAATTCTAGGTTACATCATTAGTTCCATTTCTTGGACCTCTTTTTAAGTTGTTTTCGGGATGGTTTTGCAATGAAGACATATCGATTAACTCTAGCAAGTATTGAAGAGTGGATACATGATCTGGAGGAAGAATATGCATGATGGTTCAATAGTAGATCTGAGTTTAACGCACGTATTTGGGTAGAACAAAATCTATATGACAACTTATATGAGATATTTTTTGCTATCTTTCTTGTAGAATTATGAATGGTTGGTTGCTTATGCATCTAAGCGGAATTGGAGGTATTGCACACTTTTCTAGACACGGGGAATAATTTCAGGCCCTTTATGATGCTGATTTGATCTCGGACTCGCTACTGTGGATAATTGGTTTCATGGTGTTCTAGAAATTATATTCTAGAATATTTAATTTCGACGTATTCTTTCCCGTGAGGTAGATGAATTCCAATTTTTATGGTATGCTAGAGGAACATATTTCCAAGGAATTCCACTGGTAATCAAGATGTTGATGGTAACTTTGAACTTGGAGAGTAAACTGATGGCCAACTAAACTTCACCACACGCAAGGGCAAGAACAGTTTGGTAAGATGGCAGACCTAGTGGCAGAGAGGCAGAGAGAGGAGAGATGGCTTAAGTATGTATAATGATGCATGTGAGAGGGATATTGAGAAGTAGCATTCCATTGCATAAATTATGGCATTGAGGAGAGAGATGATCATGAAGGATTTGAGCTAACATAGAAGATGTGCAGCCAAAGCATAACGAACTCCCCCATCTTGGAAAGCATGATATAGATCCCCTGGCTTGGCACATGAATTGTGCCAAGTAAAGACTACCTAGTCGTGGGCACGCATCTTAATCCACCTGGTGACCTAGCCCTTGTGCTTGGTTTTTAGCATCGAGTACGACAAGTAACCAACAAGCTAACTTGGGAAGTAGGAGAGTAGGATTAAGTCAGGGAGCAAGTACATCAATGGCAAGACAAACGACTTTGATGTTATTTGGAGGAACATTTTTAGGCACGTCATCCACACAGAATTTAAGTGTGTCGAATGTTGGATTCACCTTTGGAAGTGGAACTACCTCACAGACTATAGGGGTTCAGTATAGTACTACCGCCGAGCACAAGGAGTACATCTACGGGTGGAGGATTAGGAGGTATAGGTGGTTCTAGTTCTGGTGGATCTGGTGGTTCTAGAGGTAGGGGAAACACAGGAGGTTCTAGATCAAGTGGTCAAGGCCCGTAGTAACCACATAATATTTATATGGAAATGTATCTTCATCTTCCAGAGTATAGAGGCATAGAGGATGCTACCGAACATGTGCATATGTGTGAAATCTTGTGGCACATGAAAGGGATCATGGCTTCTGAGTGAAAGGTAAGTCAATTTTCTACTACATTACAGGGACGTGCACATAGCTGGTATAGGAAGTTTGACCCTGATCAAACTTGCGTGGATTATGCAACACTAAAGGATGCTTTCTTAAAAGAGTTCCATATCCCTGAGTTTGAGCAGAAGAGTATTAGTGTGCTCAAGGATATCAAGCAAGGCACTACTGAGAGTGTACATGAGTATGATGCCCATTTTAAGACACTTCTATCTAAGCTATCTTATGATATTCACGTAAGCTAGCATGCACAATGGTTTGTTGGAGGATTGATTACACCATTTAGAAGGGTGTTGTCACATAAGACATACACTGATCTGTGTGAAGCACTGGAAGCAAATTTGTGTGCTGAGGTAGTTGGGAGCATTGACACTGGTGTTAGTCCATTCTTAGAGGCACAGATTGCAGCTATGGAAAAATAGTTAGAGAAGCTATCAACAAATTCAGCCCATGAAACGCGCTTAGGAATTTGGTGTACAGATTGTGAAGTAGAAGGTCACACCAAAGATAGTTTCCCTCATAGTTATGTATGATCATTACTATTAGATCTGTGAGATCTTTCATTTGAATTATGATTCTAGTCACTATCCTTTGTTACACTATGCAATAAGGAAGAATGTATCTTGCCATCAGTAAAATTTTCCGGTCCACGACCCATGATACATCGAATATTTTTAGTTGATTGGCCAAATCTAGGATACTATAGACATTGGGGTACAACAAAAAAGTGTAATAGATAATTCTAAGGGTAAGAATGAGCACCAGGATCGAGATCATAATCAAACACACTATGATATGAATGAGGGGTGTTTTGAAGGAGGTCATGGATATCATGGTGGATATGGAGGATGAGGCCGTGGTGGCGGAAGATGTGAGTTCCCTCATGGAACATGTTATACATGTGTATCTCGACCACTTTAAGCATGAGTGTTCTCGAATGGTATATGTTATTTTTGTGGAAAGAATCATAGCTATAAGGAGGACTTATATGAGAATATCAAGAAACAACATAAGTAGGAAAACAAAGGCACTATGATGGTTAGAATCCAGCACACGGTAGAAGATAAGCGGATGCCCAAGATAGCAGAAGGACCTGAGGCATTGACAATGAAGATTACTACACGAGATGAAGCAGCGTGCACAAGAGAGGAATTGCAGAAGCCTACGATCACCAAGGAGGAGGTTTTGCATGTAAGGTACCCAGATCCTACTCATTAGAAGGAAGTTTACCAAGATACCATGGAAGTGCTAAGGAATCTTTAGGGTGAGATACAATACCTCAAGGATAAAAAAACATCAGAGATATTCCAAACTGATATCGATGATCTGAGAGAAGTGTGCAAAATGTTGCTCTAGGAGAACATCATTCCACTATTGGGAAATTGGTTAAAAGGGAACACTCCATGCCTTAGTATTGAGACCATCCAAGAGATTCTCGCATGCAAATATTCCCCCGATAGAATTGACTATGACAAGGAAATTACTTTGAATGTTGTTGTGGATGGATGGCTGTTGAGCAACATATTGATTGATATAGGTGCAGAAGTAAATGTGCTTACATTAGATGCATGGGTATAAATGGGGAGGCCTCCATTGCAGCCATCATCTAATGTTTTGTTTATGGAAAATAGGACTAAGGCCACTCCCATAAGAGTTTTGAAGGATGCATCTATAACCATATAGGGGCCAAGTTCACTCTGGGATTTTGAAGTATTAGCACTCACATGAATGCGAGACAATTTTCCAGCCTGCTTGGACACCCTTGGTGTTATGCGAATAATGCTGACTTGATATTCAATAATGGGTATATCATCTTTGAGATAAAGGAGGAAAGGGATGTGATACCTTTGACAGATGGGAATTCTACACCATATGTTGAGCCTCTAAGTGAGAAGGACTTAAAAAGAATCTATGTACACATTATTCAAGACCCAGAGATCAATGAGCCATCAAAGGAATGCATCCTACAATGGGAAGATTCTCATTCTATTAGTGATACTATGAGTATTGCTTGTGACAATTGGGATCATGGTACATATGAACTAGTAGGGAGCAAGGTAAAAAGTGTGATTACGTGCAAGAGTGGAATTCATTCTATTCGATGGATAGGTATCACAAGATCTGTGGTATGGGGAAGAAGATCTTCCGTATTTTTCAAAGCTATGGAAACACGGTGGAAATATCAAATTAAGAGAAGAGATATGCAAGTATATACCTTGCACGGGACAGAAAGCAGGCTTTGGTGGGTAGCCCATAGATATAATCTTATAGAATGGGAAGATATTGGAGTCACCTTATATACTAGGTTTGTAAGGAACGATGCACTTATGCAGATCCGCACTTATCATGGTGATCAACCTTTTCGGCATCACATCCAAGAGTGCAAGAGACTCTAGACAAAGAAGATAGGAAGTTTTACCACCTTCACTCTAGGTGCATAAATTGTACTCTACTCTACAAGGATGAGCACTTACCTGGTATGTATACACAGAACTACATCAAGAGACTGAAAACTGGCAAAAATTGAATACAAGAATGATCCAGACCTTTTACTACTTTTCTTCCCAACCTCCAATCGAAGAGGCATTAAAAATTTTCAAGCATTTAACTATGGGAGATAGTGTAAAAGTAGAAGAGCATATTCAAGAATTATTTTGTGAGGCAGAGTCCGGAGCGCATTTTGAAGGGGAAGAAGAAATGGACTCCATACTACTTGAACATGCTTTCCTTGAGAAAGAGAAAGGAAAGATGGTTTACATCATGGATTATGAGGAAGTTGAGAACCTGGATATTGAACATTCACAAGGGGTGTTCGAACTCTTGGATAGTGCAGACAAGGATACACGTGCCTATCACGAACCCATGAAGACAAATAAGGTGAATATAGGTTCGGAGGATGAGCCTAAGGAGGCCATCATTGGAGACTACTGGTCAGACTCGGAGGTGGAAAAGATCATTGAGTTACTCAGGGATTATCAAGACTTATTCCCTCGAGGGTATCATGAACTTAAAGGCGTGCATGAATCACTTGGGGAAATGAATATAAAGCTTAAGGCTGGTGCATGGCTAGTTAGAAAGATACCTTATATAATGAACCCTAATTTGCACAAAAAGGTAAAAGAAGAAATTGATAAAATGTTGAAATCTGGAATTATCAAGCCCCTTGATGAGTCAGAATGGGTTAGTCCAATGGTGATCAATATCAAGAAGGATGGACGAATTATAATATGTGTGGACTACAGGGAGCTAAATGTTGCATGTGTAATAGATCCATTCCCTATGCCATTTACTGAGGAAATACTAGGAGTTGCAGGTGCGAGATATATTCTTTCACATATGGGTTTTTAGGGTATCATCAGGTTAGGATTACTCAGGAGGATCAAGAAAAGACAACTTTTACTATTGAATGGGGAAGTTTTGCATACACTGTCATGCCTTTTGGACTAAAAAAACACCTATTGTATTCTCACACATAGTTGTTCAGGCGTTCAAGGATTTTATTCACAACTTCTTACAGGTTTATCTAGATGATTGGACAATATATGGGCTTGTGAAAGATCATTGTGACAATTTGTGCTTGATGTTTGAACGGTGCAGATAATTGAGTATATTTTTTAACATCAAGAAGTGCATATTTGCTACATCTTTTGGAATACTGTTAGGACATATAATCTGTAAGGAAGGTTTGTTGGTTGATCCAGCTAAGGTTGTAGTCATTCTAGGCCTAGAAGCACCTACTAATCAAAGTGAGGTGCGTGGATTTTTAGGTCATACAGGATATTATAGAAAATTCATCAAAGGGTATGCCAAAGTTATTTCACCCTTGAAAGATTTACTAAAGGGGAAAGGTACATTTTATTAGGGAGAACCGCAGTAGCACACACTTGAAATATTAAAGGAGAAACTTACTACCATGCCCATTCTATGTTTTCCCTCATGGGATAAACCATTTCATGTACATGTGGACACCTTGGGCATGGCCATTGGCACTTTGTTAGCTCAACCTAGAGAAAGTATTTACGATCATCCAATTTGTTTTGCTACTAGGAGTGACTCTGCTTGAACGAAATTATACAACTATAGAGCGCTAAGCCTTGTCAATGATCTATGCATTACACATGTTTCAATAGTACTTGTTAAGCAACACCATTTTTGTTTTATACAGACCACATGACATTGAAGTACTTGGTAAACAAGCCCATCTTACAAGGGTGCATATGTAGATGGGTACTCCTATTTCCAGAGTTTGACTTAACAGTTGTGGTGAAGCCAGGGAAGAGTAACTCTGGACGAGACCACTTGTCGATAATTCACTCAGGAGAAGAAGCATAGACAATTGAAGAAACCATGCCTAGATGCATAGTTATATAGGTTACAACACATGCCATCAGAATTAGAAGACATTGTTTTCTTCCTATGAACTAGTGTGGCACTAGAAGGAATGAAGGCATTAGAAAAGAAATAAATTTCTTGACACGTGGCAACATTTATTTTAATCAGTGGTGACCTCTATAAGTTAGGAAGAGATGAAGTATTACACTTTTGTGTATTAGAGCATGAGCGCAAGGATATTATGGAAGAAGCCCATAGTGGTATTATAGGAGGCCATTATGCAGGTGATGCGACTGCCCGAAAGATCTTACTTGCTGGATTATGGTGGGAGACATTATATAAAGACTGTAAAGAATATTGTAAGGTGTGTGATCATTTTCAACACCTAGGAAAACTAGGGCAAAGAGATGAGATGCCTTTGAGACCAATTACTAGTGCTAAAATGTTTGATAAATGGGCCATTGACTTTGTAGGACCTATTTTTCCAGCCGTGCGTAGGACTAGGTCATGCTATATCATTACTTGTACAAATTATCTCACATGGTGGGCAGAAGCAACACCTACGAAGGACTGTATAGTAGCTACAACAGCTAGGTTTCTATGGGAGAATGTTCTTACAAGATATGGATGTCCTTTAAGCTTGACAAGTGATAGGGGTACACACTTTTTGAATGAGACAATCAAGATCCTATTAGATGAGTTTATGGTTACACACCATAAAACTACACCTTACCATCCTTAGGCAAATGGAACTACTGAGGATTTCAACAAGATTTTGAGCCAGACTTTGACAAAAATTTGTGATGTTGGAAGAAAGGATTGGGATGAAAAAGTGTCAACTATTCTTTGGGCATATAGAACAACTTACAAGAGATTGAACAAAGCCACACTGTTTCAGTTGGTGTTTGGTGTAGAAGTTGTTCTCCCTATAGAATTTATGTTACCTTCTTTGTGCATTGCACGCACTGGAGATCTAGCTGATGAGCAGGATTTAGAAGAATGCATCGAGAAGATGATTCAATTGGATGAGCGCAAGCCATAGCATGATGGAGTCGAAGTAGGAAAAAGCCGGTGTAGAAAGCATGGCATGATAAAAACATAAGGGATAAGAAGTTTTAGATTAGAAAAATGGTACTTATTTATGACTCAAAGTTCTTGTGCCATCCAAGAAAGCTCAAAGTACATTGGTTGGGGCCGTATGTCATCACTTACATACTTGAATCAGGTGCTTTCCAGTTAGAAGCACTTGATGGAACATGGCTACCCGGTTACTTTAATGGGAGTAGGCTGAAGCCCTACTATAAATAATTCTTCTTGGTGTTTGTAATAAGACAATATTTCCATTTATATTAGGTTTCCATTCTATATTTCCTTCATTGTCACTATGCTTTGTCAATTTAGTTATTGTTCTTGTGTAATAAGTGTGCTTGCATGCATGAAGCTAATTACTATATGAATAATGTTTATGTGCAGAGGACTGCACATAATTTTAGTGTGGGGTGGTTGTAGTTATCCAAGTAAAATACTATGGGAATTGAAAGGTGAAAGGAATAAGCTGCTATGGGTGTGCTTTAAGTCAAAATAATATTACTTCTCAAAAGTGACCAAGGATGGAGATGAATGAAAGGACAATATAACATGAGGTAAGTAGAGGCCATGATAACTACTAGGAGAAGGTATAGTGACGAGGTACTGTGCACAAGGGTGGGAATCGAAGAGAAGTTTGTGACCAGAGGGTAGGAAGGCACACTAGAAGGTTATAGCTGGGGTGCAAAGATGTACCATGTGGAACAAAAAAATTTGGTCAATGAATGAGAGGATATTTGGTAGGTGAAGGAGCAATAAATTCATCAAAATTTGAAAAATTATATAAGGATGGGATGCATATTCATTTTTACCATTGCGACTAAAAGAATTTGAGGAAAGAGCTAAGTGCGAAGAGCCGAGTGATTGGGTTAAGGTGTGAAGGGTGTGAAACCAAGCATGACAAATGGATCTGTGTGAAAATAATCTTACGTCCCCAGTGGTGAAGGGTTTTAGTGAAGAAAGGAGATAGAGAGGAGTTAGGGCATGAAGTTTCCACCTAGGGCATGATTGAATCAAGCTAGGGTTTGATTCGCAAGTTGCAGAGTTAAAGAGGAGACAATTGCAAGGTAAAAATGGCACCCAAGAAGGCAGTTGTAATAGCATCAAAAGGAAAGAAGAAGGTGGTCATCAAGGAAGAAGAGATGGCACCGAAAGTAATTTTTTAGAAATGCAATATCCAGAAGGAGTCATCATCAGATAGGAATGGGATTCACCTATCAAAAAGAGAAAATTGAGTGAATACAATCATAGGACCATGGAGAACAAGAAGGAGCTCGATTCCCTGCTCACTGTGAGGATGAACAAGTATGCGGCGAGATGAGATGCCGGTTTATGATGATGTAGGCAAGAAGCTTCTAAAGAGAATTGGGGTCTACCAATTATATGAGCTTCCATATTTCAGAAGTATGAGCCCTTGTATCAGTGGCTCATGAGCAGAGTGCACGAGGACTTCTTCTACTTTGTAGGATGTAGAGTTAGAATCTCATCTCGTGCTTATCTCATCAGTTACAAGTTTAAAGGCCATAGGAGAGGACATAAAGAATGATCTCACAGATAAAGCCATGATCTTAAAGACTAGACAGGAGTTGGGGTACCTGAAGGGTCCGCGTGGTATGGATATAGACAAATTGAAGAACTATTCGGTTGTGCAAGCAACAGACACCTTGTTACAAAGTTGAATGATCGGGACCAATGGTCACAGGTAAATACTATTTGGTTACATGTTGTGTGTAAGATTTCAGAAGGGGAAATCTATAATATTGTAGGCTATATTACAAAACAAATAGTCGAGGAAGTGCACACAGGAGGGAAGATCAGCTTTGGGGCTGTTCTACTATCACTAGTATTCATGGAAATTGGAGTACCAGATAGGCCAAAGGAAAAGGTATGGGAATACCGCATGGAGAATAAGTCACCAGCTAAAAATTTCATCAAGTACCTATGTAAAGGGGCCATGATAGATGACAAAAGCAAAGAGTGGAAAAATCATATGACAGATCCACGCGGCATTTGGAGAAGAGTGGTGCATCCCAAAGGACCTACCATTAGTTTTGGGGAAACAAGTCCAGCTTTTTTGTGTATCAACATTTATGCATCGTGTGCTTCCTAATGAGAGATGGATTCTAGATCCCTTGGTGTAAATTCCTTACGCATTCACCGTGAGGTATTTCCAAGCATCTGTTCATAGATTTACATACACGTGCCGACTGGTCTTCAATGTAGATAAGGTAGACTGTGACTACCATACGTTGAGGAAGAACCATGTGTATCCTGGAAGAAGTGCCTACACCGAGAGGATCATTTCAGAGGTTTTGAATATTAAACCAATAAGTTTGGCAGTGGGAGATATTGGAGCAGAGCTAATGTATCTCCAACTAAAGCCAAAGATGGAGAATAACAAGTATGTGGAAGGTGAGTTCACACTTCCAGCACTACCAAAGGGAAATCATATAATGGAGAACATCCCAAAACTTAAGCCCACAGAGCCAATTGAAGTGGAGGATGAGGAGGAGGAGTGTGAAGATAGTGGTGGTTTGGAGCATAGAGGTAGGAGACATCCGACAAATAAGGACAAAGCTGAGCGCACCACTACACCACCTCAGCCATAAGAGGGGGAAGATGAGGACTTGAATGCAGTCCAAGGGGAGCACATATTTAAGAGGTTGGTTAGGAGAATAAGGACCCAAGGTGCTACTCCAACCATGGTGTGCGATCACCTAATCTCTCCACGTAAGAAGGAAACCGTGCAAAGGAGGAAACTCAAGTTAAATTGTAACATTCCCATTTTAAGACTTTAGAAACAAGGGAAAAAAAATTACATAATGTTCACTTTTCTAAATAAAACTTAATTTAGAACACACGTTCAATGCTAGTTAATCTCATAATAGATAACCATATGCACTGTAAATGACTCAAGAATACAATGATCTATTCATTCCATGACTCGATTATCTACCGATCTATTCATGTTTCACTTTAAGCATTGAATACTTATTTTATACTTCATATACATGGTTTTCACCCTAATCTGGGTATTGAGTGATCTTGTTTAAAGAACATACCTGAATATTTGTTACCAATATTCATCTGGTATCACGTGGCTTTAAACTAGGTGACATAGGACAACGCAACCAACAACTTGCGATACTTTGGCCAAAGTTTTTACAACATATTGTGTATGTCACTATTCCTAGATGACATACTCATCATTTTGGAATACGTCCTTCACCCCACTCTTCTGTTATCATGAATGGTCTTTACTGACTACCGTCAGTCCACTTGTTCAAGGTTTAACCCTAGCTTTGAGTTAGGAACATAGTCTATTATAGGAAGACACTTTTGATGACTTAGGGTAAAAGGGCATACTCGGTTGACCTAAGTCAACCGGATGTGCCAAAGTACCTTGAGTTATTGAAAGTTACTCCCTATCCTAAACATGTTGCTAACTTGACCTAGAGAAAAACTAAGTTCAAGTCCTTATTGTGTGTAGATCTAGATGATCAATGCAAAAGGGTGTTGCCACATGTCAACTGCAATGTTGTATCCTCGAGAAGACCCAAGTCTTCTCAAAGGTACATTCCTGTAGTTGGCATGTGCCAAAGCATCCTACAAAAACTGCCTCATCACGATGTACATACACCAAGGAGGTTATTAATGTTAAGTTAATTTGGATTATAAAACAAATTACAGCATCTATGCTAAACCCTAATCCAACACTCCTCAAGTCCTTGTTCTATACTTGGTTCAATTAAGCATTAAATAACTTCCTCTAACTCATGATTTCTTTTAATGTTCATTTATTTAGTTTAACAACAGTTAATCAAAATAGGACAGCAATAGCATAAGTTCCATTACATACATCATAATCATTCATAGAAGGTGTAGCCACCAAATAGGTTCAACCATGGTAGACTTTATAAGAAATGAAGTCTACGTTTAATGATCATGTCACCCTTCTTTGGGTTATGATTCATTTAGTGAGGAAGAACCTTCCTCTATTTGATTAAGTGTTAGGGTTTATCAACCCTTCTTATCTTTCACAAACCCTAACATTCCATCACATATTCATTACTCATTTAAATATTATATTAGAATTGTTTAGATAAGATTGATAACTTATGCAACTTAACCAATTGCATCTTGTTAAGGGAGATTACACTAATTCCCTTTTTATCTAACTTATCAAGTTCATCTGAATTATGCATATAACAGATATGAATAATGTCATCAAAATAGAAATTCCATCTTCTTTATAAATATAAGATAGATTACACAACCCATACAAGTAAATCTCCAACATTCAAATTCCTCATTTATAACCTTTTCATTTACAAGACTAAGTATTTCAGGCATGTTGTATGACAAACAACCTTCAATCCAAAAAGAATACAACTTTTACTTTTTCAATACAATTAAAGAATGAATCGAAACTCTTTACATAAGGTTCAAAATCAAATAACCCAATACAACATGAAAGTTCTTGTCTTCCTTAATCACTTATGATGTCCATCTGCAAAATTGCTAGCATGGGTCAATTCAATGAACTAAGCATGATAAGCACTAAGCATTAAAGTAAAGTGCATTCCACTAATTGCTTCATTAAACAACTTTGCTTTCATGAATCAATTGTAAAACATCAAGCAAGTAATCATAAGTAATAACATCAAGTAAGAAGTACAATTAAGAAATTTGGATTACTTCTAAGGAAGTAACATTTTATAATCTGCAACTTCAAAATTATACCACAAGACTTAATAGATCCTATCAATTTAGTTTTGGATCAATAAACAAGTCTTAACATTAATTTATCTCTTAAATTCATAAAGATAGAAGAGCACATTTAACTTTTCCCAATCTACAAAAAGGGTTAGTTACAACATAACTGATATTAGTAAGTTCCATCCCTCAATAAAGACAAAGAAGAGAACGAATAATGAGAAGTTCAATCCATAATATTATCAGTCAATAGAAAAGGATCACATACCCATGAGGACCCAAACCATATTTCATTTCATTTATACTATGAAATGAAATCCAACATCTAATACAACTTAGAAACTCTTAAGTTAGTTTCCAAAAGAGAGCTCAAAACCAAATGCACAGTCAAGCCCGTATACCTCCAATTTTCCATGCAACCTTCCCAGGAAGACCTAACCTCATCACCTAGCTCAAATTCAAATCAATTCTAAGAAGAAAACACAAAGTACAGTCTCAAACTAGATGCCCCCTCCCAAGAGAGTATAACTCTCTCTCTTTAATACAAGGTGGTTCAACAAGAGTATAACAATTGAGTAAAATTCCTCCAATTGAAAAAGATAAGGAAGTCACAACAACTGAAGACTGAATCACCATTATAAACATTAGTAACAAACTGATAATGAGAAGGCAGTTCAAATTTCCAAGCAAGATTCACATTGTCAACATCCATGTAAGTGGTACTGAAACTTTTCGTACCACAAACAGAATAACAGGTTTGAACTTAGCATTCAACCAAAACCCACTACTCAGATGGAAGTAAATATTTAAGTGATTCGATAAGACTAGTCCTGTCCTACCTTCTTCCAACTCATCTGAACAAGATAACCACAGACCTCTCTAGTTCCTTAAAAATCATATGACAGGTAGGGTTTGTTTCACTTAAAATACAGAAAGGAAGAGGTAACTCTTTCCAAGAACCTCTACAACTGACAAGTTTGTTCCTTAATGGAACACAATTCCAGTTCCAATTATTTCTAAGAACAAAGCAAGTCAAGATTTCCCACAAGACAGAATACACTCAGAGTAGATATGAATAAAATAAACTCTAAGATTCAAATTCCCTCTTAAGTTTGAAAATATAGTGCAGTCTAAAGGTAGAAGTAAAACAACCATTCCTTCAATCATCAAAACAAAGGAGGTATCAAAAAAGTTACATGGTCAAATTCGACCAACAACTCACAAGACCCCTTCCATCAAACAGTACTAAAGGAAACTATAGTTTTCAATTCAAAGAAATACCAATAAGCATAAAACTCATCAATTTCCCCATACAGAATCAAAATGACCAACAAGGAATACCTGTGTTGTGTTCAATTCATGCATAGATCACAAGTTCCATAACAGTTAAGTTCAAATGCGAATTTTAAATGAATAACATGGCTCTATTAAAAGCTCATAATAATACCAACACCCTATTATGGGTTCAAGCCTTCCATTTTCATAAGGAAGAATAAAATCTCAAGTATAGAACTCAAGTACAAAGCACAACACAATAACTCAACAACCAAGATACAAAATTCATAAGAACTATATACAAGTTTCAAGGTTCAGAACCTCAATAAGTTCAGCACAATTCAACAACCACTTGGTCCAAATAAAGCTAAAACCAATCACGGATTCAATACAAGTTTAGAATATTCATGGAGTGCTACTACAACTACCTGAACACAATCATAAATAGAGATACAAGACCATCCCAAAAAAACACTTGTCAGTTCAAGTTAAAAATGGCCAAGGAGCTTCTAATTCAAGCTCAATGAACTTAAGTACAGATCGAAACACGACAACCCAATAACGAATTCAGAACCCAACAAGTAATAAGCCAACTCTTTTCACCTTATTTTCAAATGCAAGAAAATAAGCTTCGAAACAAGCTACAAGCTTAAATACAATAATAGGCTACTAGTTCAAGTTACAGAGGTCAAAATAGCTTTTAGTACAAATTGTAGAGTTCCAAAACAATTACATGCAAACCTCTAACAACCAGAACAGAGAAGAAGCTTTCCAAAAGCTCACAAACACAAGAAAGGATTCGAATTTAAAAACCCACATAGTTTCTAAGCTTACATTCAACTAAATAACCATATACATCAAGCAAATATAAAATTTCCAGTGAGTAGAATTGTTTTAATGAATCATTTAGAAGAAAGCAAGAAATCTTAATGGGTAGAGCCTATCATGCCTGATAGTGCCTCTGCTGATTCGAAGAAGACTTCCAACCGAGTTTCCAAGACCTCTTCTTCTCCAAACAAGATCAAACAACCATATTCTTTTTCCACAATCCCACTTATACATTCCTCGAACCAAAAATAGCTCAGAGAGTTCAAAAATAACCACAAAGTGGAGATCAAACTGCTAGTTCGAAGAACCAGATAGCTCCATGTGGAGTGAAAATTGTGAAGCATGCAAAGCTAAACAACCCCCAACGAATCCACTAGCATGCCTTCCAAGATGGCTTGCTCGCCAAACCCGAGGCACATTAATGCCATTAAAACCAATTTTCCCACTTATCTTTCCTTGTCGCTTTGCCATTCATAGTGCATTTTCAAACTTAGAGAAGCCTCCACGTAGATTCCTCTAACTTTCACTAACCCCTACCACACTAGCAAGTCCTTTCATGTATTAAAAACCAAATCAAAACAAATCCCAATAAAAAGCTTTGGAACCGCCACTTAGTTCCCATTTCCAATGGCCCCTAGGTCCCCTTTCATATCCCATTAGTTTAGGATAGATAGAATTTTCTTAGGTTAGATCTTAGGTTAGTTTAAATAAATAACCTTAGGATATAACCCCCAACAATAGTTTTCCACCCTAGGATAGGATGTAGTTTTAACCAAAAAATATAGGTTTAGAAATAACTTAACATCCCCCTAGGTTACTTCCTTACAAGCTAACAACTTAGGTTAGAATTTCATCCCTCGTAAAGGGGTATAGTAACAGTAGTTAGGTAACTTACCTGAATCCCATATTTATTAGGGTACACAACCATCTATTTATCTCAAGAATCCAAAAGTAGGGTTCCTATTTCCCTTGATGCCATAAGTGCCTGCAAGGGTTGACCAAGAAGAGTCGAGCTCAACACAAAATAGAATGCAAGCATTGTTTCCAAGATAATAAATAATTTGCCACAAACACAAGTTCAGTCTGTTAAGCCTCACAATCGATGAATGTCAATTTTTCATTCAGTTATAATAAGAAGATTTAAAACATACCTTGGATCAATGGAATTGATCCAAGGATGAGTCCAATAGTGAAAGGTAAGTTGCAACTCTTAAAACCAGATTGCAGCTTATCCAAAGAGAGTGAAATAGATTATTGCAAGAAACAACATACCAGCCCTCCAATCAAAGAGCATAATTGATTTATCCATTTCAAGCATGATCTTTAGTAGTCAAAAGAACACACCTTTATCAAGAAAATCACATGTCAACACTTGAAATGCAAAGGAGGAATATAACCATTGTCGAGGGTGTTACATAAATGAGGAGGCAGAAGAGTCAGAGGAAATCATGCCTAATTCTCCTACACTTCCAGAGAACATAGAAGAATAGAGTGAGGAATCAAAGGAAAGAGGAGATGATGAGAAGGGACTAGAGGAGAGAACTTTAGAGAATGTTCAGGACATGGAGACACAAGTCCCAAATTTAGAAGCTAAATTCCCTAAGCAGCAACGGTCTAGAAGAACAAGTGGAGAGCACATTCCACCAGCCATGGGGTATGCAGAGGACATAGGTAAAATTGTTTGTGCCCGCTTCTAGAGCACGATAGCACAAAAGGATTTATTTAATTTGGGAGCTAATGGATGAGGATATGGTGATTGTGCGCACTTGAAAGAAACTATCATGGTCAATGCACACCCATATGGATGAGCCTGATTTTGATATATGTGAAGAGTCATGTGTTTTAAGACAGATGAAGAAGGCACCACAATCTAGACATATGACAATAAAGCCTACTATCATGTCAGATGAGTAGGTCAACAATGCATTGGTGAAGGTTTCTCACTTTGAGGTTTCCAGGAGAAACATGGATAAGGCTAAAACAATCGAGTGTTGTGGGAGGAGCTAAAGACAAAGGATGCTGAGATAGCATGCATAACACAAGAGAGGGAATTGGCGCAGAAGAAGAATGAAGTATTTATCGCCCGCAGAGGAGATTGGGTAAAATGTCATCGTGAGCTAGGCCACACTTGGAGACCAAGGTACCACAGATGTTTCACTTAACGATACATTATGTAGGAAATTTGGTGGACTGGTGCTTCAAGATGAACCTCCGCCCATGACGGTGCAAGGAAGTCGAGTAAGAGGTAGAACAAGAGGAAGCTTTGAAGTGATGCAAAATATTACATCTTATGAGGGGTCACAAGTGCTATAGGAAGTATTTAAGAAAGTAGACCAAAGCTTTCAATAGATGCACAACTCCAGAGGTGCTTATCAAAGCATAAAGACCTGTAAGAAAAAAATGAAGTCAGTAAAGCAATAAAGGATGATACATTGGGCTATGTAGAAAGATTGTCAATAGTTAAGCATAAGTGTGAGGCCCCTGCAATAGCACAAGAGCCGCACAAGACTCGGTTGGAAGAGCTTCGGAAGAAAATAAGGCAGAAGATGGATCTTCTAGAAGGAAGAATGACATCAATGTCCAACATTGTGTTGGTTCTGTAGAATGAAAAAGGAGATATTGCGAGGGATGAGTTGGAATCCATTACTGTGGACATTCCAGAGAAAGTAGAACAACAACTAGTGAATGGCAAACCTTGGAGGCCAAAATAAAGGAAGAGTATCTAGAGTTGATACTTCAAACTAATACAAAGGAGGTTGCCTCATAGCCTCATAAAACTTCTTTATTTATCTACATTCTTTCATTCTTATTCTTTCCATTCTTCTATTCTTTACTTCAATTTTTGGAGATACCCATTATCGGGATGACAATGAGATTAGTGTGAGGTAATGTTGATAAGAGAATACTTGTTAGAGATCACCTAAGAAGTCCATGCAAGAGAGAAGGCCAGGATCAAGGGTGCGGAGGGATAGGAAGGACCCACGCACGGAGGGAAAGTTCAACATTTAAGACTTAGCTAATTTTGAGCATAAAGACCTATTTTTAGAAGATGGCATGCGGAACACACCAACGATGTGGAGACATGTGCGGCACGCATTGTCTATCTTTAGAGGATCCGATCGAAGTGTTTTTCATAGAGACAAGCTAAGAATAGGATTGTCACTTCGGTTAACTGCAAGAGGTCTATAATTAGCACACTTACATGTGTGGTTATGCCTATAAATAGCATGTGGCTATTAATAGCATGTGGCCTATTTCTGGAATAGATAAGCGGTGAAGGGAAAGTCCCCACCCTATATATATGATGTGAAGCACATAATAGAGGAGATATATAGATATATATACAAAGGGAGAGATGGATGTATGGAGGTATAGAGCTATGCATATATTATTATTGTATCGAGATCCATGCATGCATTGGTATAGAATGACATTATTATAAGGATATTCTGTGTTCATTAATAGATGGAAGATATTGGCTGAACCTAAGTGTCATTCCCATGTGTAATTGAGTAGTGCATGTTCTTGATTCAATCATGATTATTGTTTAAAGCTTGTTCTTTCATAGATATGAATGTAGCATGCATTGTAGAATGATGGATTATTTATGGATCTATATGTTTATTCCTTCATCACGCTAACATCCTGCTATAACAACCCTAAAGAGGGACCTGGTACCTTTACACACTTCGGGTGAGCACTCAGTCTAGGCTAAGTGATGTGTCAACACATCTAGGGTGTTATATGGTAAATTCTAGGCTACATCACAAACACCTATTAAACCATATCTACAAGCCTAAACTACCCCTACATTTCCTTAGTTATGTATTGGGATTTTTATTTTACCTTTACCTAGGCCTTACCCATGCCATGACCTATTTTCTTGACCCTGAATTACTCGGTGTGAGCATTGACCTTATGTCCTCGTTATACCTTGCGATGCTATTACCTACGTTGTTTTATCCTAACAACCATACCTTGCCTATTTTCATTCTATTTATCTCGACCAAACCTTTAACATACTAGAACATACCTAAACATTCCTACACCTAACCTACATTGTGTTTCCAAACTATATCCTATACCTTGGATACCTAAATTAGTTCACCCTTGTTTGGATAAACCTATCGACCTTGGATGATGTAGAGTTTGCAAGCTCTTCAACCTGGTACTGTGTAATCTATACGTGTGCGTGTGTTTGATTGTCATTACCCATTACCCAATTTTGGACCCTGGCCTATTACCTATTACCCAAGTTGACCACTACCCTTCCCCACCTACCTTCACTTCCACCAACTACACATTTATCAACCCACTCACCGATTCCGTATTACACCTCATCAGTGCCTGGTTTGAGGGGGATCACCTTCACCCACACATGGGGCAACCACTTCCTATTTTTTTCAGCATCGCTTACCAATACAAGCTATATGATAAAAAGGGGAAAAATGTAGACACAAAATTTGGGTAACACTTCCTTTTCACCCCACATGTATATTAATTTAATTACCCATAATTAAATTAATGCCCATGCTCACAATATTCATTATTTAATTACCTTAATTAAACTAATTTCCACCTCACCTAGACACCTCATCATAAACCTATTCTTAGCATGTTTCCCTTTACTAGGACTCAATATCCACTCACCATAACTAACTAAGACTTAGTCCTACCTACCTTAATTAACTAAGACTTAGTTCAACCCTAAAATCACATGCCTATTCTTCCTCTAACCACATTCCCACTTATCTAAGCACAACATTCCATTTTGATCCGCAATAATGGATAGAGATGGCAAAAAATATTGCCAAGATCTGTCATTTTTAGTAAACCTAGGATTTCCCACCTTAACCGACGCCGGTCAACCCTAAACTGACATTGGTCACCCTAAACCGTCATTGGTTACCATATATTCATTTTGGTAACCTTGTTTGAGAGGTTGAAAGAATTATTCGAGTTTTGGAGAAGAGAGATCTGCATGCAAAGCACGGACTAGAGCACTCCTACATATCCAGGCACCTTGAACCAGCAAGAAGCACTGATTTGAAAGGCAAGAATTCACAAGTAACATTTCAAGAAGCACGCCCACTTAACCCGACCACCGGTTCCACAGATCAACCATCACCTCCATCCAACCACCCAGATTGTAAACACCTATAAGTACCTTTGGATATGCACCTTTCGATATTTATTTAGATTAGTTTCTTCATCCTTGTTTGGGAGTTCTAGTCTCCCTTGCATCCCATCATCTCTCACCCTCCTGCCAATCCCTCCACCTAATCATCTACAACCTTTTAACCTCCCCATACCTGACTCTAGATCATCTCTGACTATTCCCAACACTTTCATCTACCTCACCATTATCTGTCCATTCTATGGGAAATCCCAGAAAATCATCAAAACCTAACTTCACTAAGTTTCTACCAAGCCTGACCCTACCGACACCGATTAACCCAAACCTTCTTTGGTCTCCTTGTAACCAACATCGGTCATACCAGACCAATGTTGGTCTTTGTGTCTGGAAAACCTTCCTGTAACAACAACCTCATACCTTTCATCCAAACAACTAAATCACCTAAAGCTTGACCCTGACCTGTCCTAACCACCTTGTTTACTTGTCTGACTTCCAAATCTGATCATAACCTAGCCTGTTAGATTATATTTGCTTATTGTACTTGAATGAGATACCTAAATCATATCAACTACAGTAGTACATTATTGGTTTACATCATTTCTTGCATTAAGTTATTTTAAACAGTGGATTGATAACCATCTAGGAAGTATCACACTTCCTAAATCTAGCATACACTAGGCAGTCCACTGATATATATTGTTTAATATTCCTCTTGTGGTCTTGTTTGTATTTATAGGTAGTTCCTCCTAGCAAAAAGGAAGTTCTCGCAATCAGCATTGGATCGGGAAATCAGGACGTGTACACTCTACCTTCCACCTTCATTCACAGGTATTCCTCCTCACCCTTACCTTATCTATTTTACTCTTACGTACACATCACTATTCAAAGCAAAACAATTATATTCAACACACTATTTTTGTGTACATAAAGTTGGCTATTATATAGCCAAAAATACAACAAACTAAGATCCTAAATAATAGGATCATAACAAAACATAGCAAAATAAAAACCCATGAGAGGTTAGGCGGGTATAACAAATGTGAGCAATAAGATATTTTCCTAACATTCCCCCCCTTAGTGCGAACATGGGGAAAACCTACCTTGTACTACAATGTGTCGCTATGTAGCTTGCTCATGATCTGGATGGTTTCAAGGACAATACCAACAACCTCTGGATGGTTTTCCAAGTGGTTAACCAACAACCACACAATGGATGGTTTTTAGGACAATACTAACAACCTCTAGATAGTTTTTCCAAGTGGATTACTAATAACCACACAACGGATGGTTTTTTAGGATAGAACCAACAACCTCTGGATAGTTTTTCTAGTGGATTACTAACAACCACAATATCATGATGTTGTAGTAGTATCATCGGCTCTCATCACTATCTCACTGCAAGGAATAACATAGGAAAATCTTGTTGAATTCAGCTACTCATACACTCAAACTAAAAACTGTAAATGGAACATTAGAACATGTTCCCCCAATGTGAAATTTCCATTTATTAGAAATAGGAACACTAAAATATAATCACACTGCATATAACTGAAATCAACCGCAACTCGAAAAGAAAGAAAACTCACAAACACGCAAAATGCCATCATAGCTTCATGCATCCCCATCATTGGTGGTGATGAGAGGTCACTAATTGACCACCAACCTCTGTTTTCCTCCATCCTCCGGTTTGAAGCTGCTAACTCAACTAGATTTTATCATGGTGTTCAATTACAACTTGGACGTCAAATTCCACCAAAAATGCTCCCGCGAGGTATTTTTTTATATTTTTCAAACTTTTGACACCATCTTATGACCATTACAAGACAATAAAAACCCTAAAATCACCTATTTGACTTTTACAACACGTAACTTTTACAATGATAACAAATGACACTTGGCGCTACATTACACTTGTACCATGAGACTAAATTGACATTTACTAAAGACTTTATGGACACCTCCTAATTAACAAAAAAATAACTCTATCAATTCTAATGACATGACTTATAAAATAATTTTGACCATGTTATATGACTACAATACTTGACCCACTATTTATAAGACCATTCTAAGATGAAAAGAGAGCAAATAATTAAATATCAACAAAACTATGACTCACTAATTTTAGGTCCTAAACGTCTTCGACTTATTCGACACCAATATATACTATATATACTCTGTGACTCGAGACATGAAATAAACATATAACCTCAAAACAGAGAATAACCACTAAAATACAATAAACATATCTAGACTGATGGTATATAGCCATGTGGAGACATAAAGGACAATTTTGGAGGAGAATCGCATGCAATTGTTAGTGTTCGCATTGTAAGTTAAATCAATCCACCTATAGAGGAGTCATTCAAATTTTTAAAATTGAATATACCTGGCGTGGTTTTGATTTTCATCGAGGACGCCTGTTTCACCTTCTCATGCACTACAATTCGACCCTGTGAAAGATGAAATGCTAAAGGTCGACCGCCATATGTAATACGTTCTTTGGAAATTAAACACAAGGATGTGGAATGGGTTTATACATCAAAAAACCAAATATTTGAAACCACATGCAATCTGATCATGTGTATCTTCCTCCACAAATGTTACAACACCGATGAAGTTAAAGGTTTAGAAATAGATGCACCTTTATAGTAAGTGAAGACACAAGAGAATACAGATTTTGAAAACATAGTCCCGACACTTAATTAGATGGCACACATCTATCAAATCCCTGATCTATTTATCAATGTACAACATTAAGACACATAAATGTCTCAAATCCCTCGAAGCCGTATGATGAACACTATAGATGGTGCATGGGAAAGGATTAGACAAGGATGTGCTAACTATGAGACTTTGATCTAATTTACAGGATATCATTCTAATGATGGTTAAAGTGATATCCAAACAAAAACACTAGACTCCAAGACTCTAGGAAATGAAAAGCACAGGATTTTCACTCAAAACCATATGAGATTGAAAAGCATACACTAAGAAATTATTTAGCCAAATATGTGTACACTAAAAGACCTCAAATATCTTAATAAAAATTTAATCTATATTGCAAAAACTTTTCAAACATTATTCTCTCATCAGTCAGACAAATAATAGTAACATAATTGCCCCTATATATGAATTATCTCTCCATTTAATATGCAAAATATTCTCTACTCGATATGCAGATGAAAAGGATCATAGAGATTTGCACAAAAAAATCACACGGATTAATATTATATTTAACACACTATCTTTGTGTACATAAAGATGGCTATTATATAGTAAAAATACAAAATACTAAGATCCTAAATAATAGGATCATAACAAAACATAGAAAAATAAAGAACGCATGAGAGGTTAGTATGGTATAAAAATGTAATAAATAAGATATTTTCCTAATAGTTGCATGAAATATGGGAACAACTAGAGCTGGACCTATGTGATGACAAA
Organism: Taxus wallichiana var. yunnanensis; assembly: GCA_018340775.1. NCBI lineage: Eukaryota > Viridiplantae > Streptophyta > Pinopsida > Cupressales > Taxaceae > Taxus > Taxus wallichiana. The sequence goes on from CM031236.1 coordinate 103,123,339, forward strand.
AATATTGATAAGTTAGCCATCAAGTTATAGTATGTGAAGGGAGTAAGGGAAATGAGTGTAGAAAATATTGCAGACCCCATGACCAAGGTAGCGGCGAGGCTTGTCGGTTGTAAAATGGGCGGTTTGGAGAGATGGGGTGATGGGGTGATGTAAATAAGAAGTTTCTTTACATCATACACAAGATGGACCATAAGACGTAGTATAACATAACACACGCTTTATCGCCAATGGATCATTGCGAGAGGCCGGGGCACATAATGAAGAAGGGGTAAAAATTACATGGGGCTCAATCCTCTTATTAGTTGTATTCTAGGAAATTGGTGTCCCAAATGGGCCAGATGAGGACATGTGGATTCACCCACCAAAAACAAATCCCCATACAAAGTATAGTTTGCAAGTTATACTTATGGTGGCATGATAAATAATGTGTACAAGGCCGATTGGACAAGTGGTATGTAAAGATGCACGTGGAATTCAAGAATGAATGATGCATTCCATGTGAGCTTCCTAAGGAGGTTGAAGAATAGGGAAATTTTGTAGTAATGAAACACTACCTTACATGTTTCAAGATGGTGAATGGGGAAATAGGGCCATGGTGTAAACTTCCATTTGTATTCATTGAAAAATACTTTAAATGTGTGGTAAAGCTGGATCAAGGATGCATTAAAAATGGTCTTTAATTGAGATAAGGTGGATTCAGATTGGAAATGATTACGTGAAATATGAAAATATTTTCCTAATATGATTGTTATTATGTGAGTAAATAAATAAATAATTAAGTACAAAAATTAAGCCAAGAAAACTAAGCTAAAAAGTATGAAACCCTAAGTGCAAAGAGAGGGTAAAAATCCTTAGCTGATTCATAGAGATCCTGAAGGTGCACAGAGGTGGAAAACTATAAAATACATATCACTAACCATCGCAATGAAGCTTGATAAAATGTAGAGATGGAAGAATATGCTGGAATGGGGTTCCTAGAGAGGGACAGGGGCACCTGTGGGTGTCGTAGGCCTGTTTCTAGGTTCATGTGTCTACAGAAATTCCCAAAAAACTCCTCTAAGTGGTCACAAGGTATTCATTATTTTTTCCTTTGGTGACGTTTTGGTCACACAATCATCACCAAAGTCGTAGAAAACCTGTAATGAAATAATGACCTACAAAACCCTCAATTAGACATCAAATCATAAAAAGAAAGATGTAGAATGAGGGGTTGGATTGTCCTCAGCTGTCACAATGGTGATATTACAACTGAGCATTGTACTACATCTCAGAACCAATGTAGTTCTATGTGTGTGTGTGCAAAATCATGCCCTAGGTGACTCTTGTGAGTGTCACACTTGATAGAAAGAAAATAATCTAAATACAAATAAATTTAATAGATGTGTGCATGGAATAGAATGAACTTACCTCTTATGAAGTGTGTATGCAGAATAACCAACCCTTGGTGTTAGATGGATCACAATGGAGATCTTAGATGTTTGATGGATGCAACCTTAGGTTGTGATAGCTAATGCTTAGTGTTTGGTCCTTTATTATGATCATATAACTATATTTATATGATTCCCTTTCTTGAATTCATAAGTAACCCTAAAAAGGTGGCTATCAAAAACATAAGATGCTCAAATAGCTAGAAAGGACCCAAAATATGTGAACAAAGTATACTGAGGTCAAGGGTACCCAGAGACAATGAGGGCGCTTGGTGCTGGCATCTGGTCAGGTGTTGGTGTTCGAGAATGATAAATTCCATGATATAAAAAGGAAGAATGAGCAAGTAAGGGTGCAAGAACAAAAGTGGCAATAGAAATAAAAGAAAGGTGGAAAAAGACATGGGTTGATTATTACTTTTCTTACTTAGGAAACATATGAATAGTAGTATGTAATCAGGACTAATAATTACCCAAAGTACGTGATTTTGTGTCTAAATTTTCCCCGTTATATGTTGTTGAGAGAAATATCAATAACATAAAGTAGATAGATATGCATACCTAATAACCATGTTGATTAATGTCGAAAGTGTGCCGAGGAACAAAAAAGTGTGGAGTGATAAAAATATGGAGCGTGGATGCTAAGGAAGAGAAAGTGCAAAAAGTGATGATGAAAATTACACTAGGGAGGAAACATGTGTATAGATGTCGCGATGTTCCTTTTGTTGATGTTGATGTTTGTTGTGTGTGGTGTTGAATTATGTTGACTACCGCTTCTCATACGAGATGGACCTACAAAAGAAAATAATGAACAAGTAATCAAATATGCACTTATATGTGTCAAAAGCATGTAAAATGAAAAATGTGAGAAAGGAACATATGCACCTGATCCGTGATGACAAAAGAGTGTAGAAAGCATCGTATAGATGTTGTTGATGACCAATTATTTCAGGAGATCTCATGCCGCTTACGCGGCCACGAGTTTTGGGGCGATCTCATGCCAAGTCATGGAAGAAGTGTAGGGAGAAAATTCTGGTGTTATCATACAACCTTTAACTAGTCCCCAAAATCTAAAAACCCACTTCATATGGTGTGTAAAATTTGAACAATTTGATCCAACATGAAAATGTGTAGTGCATGCATGCCAAAATGTTAAGGAATTTGTGTGCCTAGTAAACACCATTGTGTGGACTTATGTAGAGCTGTGATGAGCGCCAAATATTGTATAACTCCCCCGATTACGAGGCATATAAGAAGGGTCATAGGCACCCATGCACTATTGTCCTAGTCTTGGCACTAGTGTCTCGTGTTGTGTAAAGGACCCTAGTCTAATTCTCGATCCTTTTATGATAATCGATAACCGTGTTGTACATGTATTGTGTTGTGTTGAACTATGATTGTATGACATTGTATGTGGTGACTGATTCACCCAAATGATGCTCCCTCATTTAGGGTGCACGCGACATCGTTGAAGGAGTATGTGGTCCAAAGGAGGAATGACCACTATGTTGAAATTGTGCCCTACGGGGGGAAGGGAATGTTCTTGGTAGAAACCAAGGAACATGCAAAATATTGGTTGGGAGATAAGTGTTAGTACAAGAAAAGACAAACATGTATGTAGAAGACAAGTGAAAATAATGTGTAAGATAAAACACAAGAAGATAATGTAAATACACAAGAAGATGATGTAGACCATGAAAATGGATTGCAAACATGGGACACCACTCACAATATCATAAGACAATCAAGGTGACAAACTCAAAAGAAGAAAATGTGTACACAAGACAAAGGGCAACATCTATAAATAGTAGAAAATAATGAAAAGAAATGACAAGCAATGTAATAGAAAACCATGGTGGAAAATAGGCCTAAAAATGTTTCACATGAAGCACTGTTAGCATGTTAGAGAGAAAAAAATATGTCAAGGCATGTATAATCCGATAAAGACATGTGCTTTATGAAACAAAAATGAAACAATAACACTTATGGTGTAAGAAAGTGGATGCCCTAGGAGTTGATGTGGGACTAGTAATAGGTATTTTTCCAAGAATACATGCTACGTGTATGGATCTGTAGAATTTGTGATAAAAAAATTAGAAAGAAATTGAACTCACATGTGTGTATGATAAAATAATGACATACAAGATATCTATCTAGCATGTGTAAAAGAGTGTACAAGTAACAAGTAAATGTAAGCAAGACTAAATGCGACCAATATATACATTATGTTATGGATGAGACATAATGGAATGCAAAGTGAATGAAAAGTTTATGTATGAAATGAGGTTCATTTGTATATTCTCCCTCATTAGTAAATAATGAACCGTAAACGAGAGTGCATCATCGATAAATGGTCTGAAATGTGTGTACTACAAAGATGTGATCTTCAAAGCATAAAGTGTAGGGTGTAAGCGTGTAAGTGAGTGAGTTTGTGATTAAATGCATGAGTGTGGTGAGGTCCATTTAATATATAGACTCTCAGCAATCGAGTATGGACAATGGAACTAGAGTACGTCATAGGGCAGTGTGTTGTGTTGTATGTGTTGAAAAGATATGTTGTAGCTTGTCGGTTGTTTGTGAAAAAGATGGATTGTAGACATGTTGCATATGTGATGTAGATTATCGAGGTGTGTAAGCATTGGATTTGTTACATGTTTGTGTTGGTTGCGCATGAGAGATAAAGTTGTTGTGAATGTGTTAAATGCATAATAGGATGCGTAAGACAAATATGTTATGAGAGTGTCGAATGTGTAGTGTGTCATAGATGTGTAGGGTGTATACGAGGTTTTGATTGATTGTATGATCTAAGAAAGGTATGTTGCGAGCTTGTTATGTGTGTAGTAGGTTGCAAAATATGTTGAGTGTTTTGTATTTTGTGTTGAGTTTGTATTTGATGAATAAGCAAGAAGTATGTATGTATTGTGAGTGTGTCGATTATGTAGTATGTGATGTGGAATGTGTGTAATAGGAAGAATATGTCGTAAATGTTTTGAGTGTATAGTGATAAATATGTGTGAAAAATAGGATGATGTGTAATGTAGTGTGTAGTGTGTAGTGTGTAGTGTAGTGTGTGAGGTTCATGTGTATAGGATGCCCTCAACAGTCAAGTGTGAACCAAAGCACGAGAGTGTGTCATCAAGAAATGATGATACTAGAGTGTGTCAAGATGTGTATGTCGTATGTGGAATTCTAGATGTGAAGTGATGAGAAAATAATACATTTTTGATGATAGGGGGAGAGAAATAAGTACAATGCCCCCAAGTATGTGATGATGAGTGTGATCAAGTAATGTCATCTAAGAGGTCGTCATTGTCATGATCAAAACCAAATGGTGAAGCATCTGAAACTTGATAAGTGATAGTGTTGGGTTGATTGATCAAGGAGCCATTGAGGTGTAAATTATATATGCCCATAGTGTATTCCTCATCTATAAAAGGATGTAACGAATACATATGTGTGCATACCAATGAGTGAGATTTGGTGAATATCCAAGGAATGAGTCATTGTAAATGAAAAAATGACCAAATGACATGGGAAATGATATATCAGTGTGATCAAGGTCTAATGTACCCCTAATGTAATCAATCCAAGATTTTCCAAGCATGAATGGGGAAGTGCGGGGAGTGCATGCAAGAAAAACTATGAGATAAAATAATCAAAGACCATAAGCAAGCGGTGATGCAAAAACCCATGGTAGAGATGATGATCATGAGGTGGAGGAAAAATGTCGTCAACTGTAAAGCCTAGCCGAGCCAACCCATCATGTGTGCATATAGTATATCGAGAAAGTAGGATCAAATGGAATGTGCTCCCAATAAGATTCATTCATGAAAAGTGTGCATGTAAAAGGAGGTAGTATAGATCTCGACTGTGCATAAGAAGGTATGAAGGTGGTATGACATCGATGTAGGGACATGGACATGATAAAGGATCATAGTAGTAGAAGCGGGGAGGTGTCGATACATATGGGACAAATAACTAACACGTAAATAGAACCTTAAAGTGGTGGGAAATGATCCGGAATATCCATGGGTTATGGTTCATTAATAGTATCGAGTGTGGAGTAGGAATTGTAGTATTGGGATCATAATCATAGTATTTGAATGGGTCACGGTCACTAGGAACTATATATTATATGCCCTCATGTAGGAATTTGACACAGTGATGTACTAGAGAAGGAACAACTTACATGGTTTTAAGCCATGGCCAATTGAGTAAATCGTTATACTGAAACCGAAAAGTCAATGACAAAGAAAATTATGTTAAGGGTTTTGGCCCTATAGTGATAGGAAGAGTAATGTGACCTACACATGGATGAACAAAACCATCATATGCATGAAGAGAAAGACACAATGGAATAACATTGGTAGTAGAAAGACCAAGATTTTTTAGGAATGACATAGGAAAAAGATTAAGTTCAGATCCATTATCGATTAAAGTACACTTGACACCCACATTGTAAATGTGGATCATGATATGCAAGGGTGGGTCATTTTCGAAAATAGTAAGACCAATATTAGGATTAGACATAAAAGTAATATGGTGAGAAAATGCATCAACAAATGTTTGATATACGATATATAGATGAATATTAGAAGGAATGCGAGTGATAGCTAAGAGATTTTTGATTTTATCTCTTAATTTAGGATTGATGAGCAAGAAATCATTAATAAAGATACACATTATGAAGAGACCCTAGAAATGAAAGGATGAGGATCCTAAGATTGTTTATATCAAGTTCAGGTTCACCAAAATGATTAAGAGAAATATGGAAATATATTCCTAATCGATTGTTATAGCAGAAATAAATAAATAAATAAATAAGTACAGAAATTAATCCAAACAAAGCTAAAAAGTATGAAACCCTAAGTGCAAAGAGATGGTAGAAATCCTTGGTTGATTCGTAGAGATCCCAAAAGTGCACAGAGCTAGAAAACTAGAAAATCCAAAGCACTAACCATCACAATGAAGCTCAATAAAATATAGAGATGGAGGAATATGTTGGAGTGGGGCACCTGGAGAGGGACAAAGGTGTCTATGGGTGCCCTAGGCATGTTTCTAGGCACTTGTGTCTATGGAAATTCTCAAAACTCTAAATTTTCGTAAGGTATTCATTGTTATTCTCCTTTCGTCGCTATGTGGTCACATAATGATCTCGAAAGTCATCGGAAACTTACAATGAAATAATGACCTACAAAACCCTCAAATAGACATCAAATCCTAAAAAATAAAGATGTAGAATGAGGGGTCGAACTATCTTCACTTTCACAATGGTGACCTTAAAACGATTGCTGTAATACATCTAAGAACTAATGTAGTTCTATATATGTGTGTGTATGGAATCATGCCCTAGGTGGCCCTTGTGCGTGTCGACTTGATAGCAAGAAAATAAGCTAGATGTAAAGAAATGTAATAGATGTGTGCATGGAATAGAATGAACTTCCCTCCTATGAAGTGTGTATGTAGAATAACCAACTCTTGTGTCCCTTGGATGGTGCTAGATGGATGCAATGGAGCTCTTAGATGTTTGATGGATGCAACCTTAGGTGGTGATAGATAATTATTAGTGCTTGGTCCTTTATTATGATTACATGAAAAATATGTTATCTTTGAATATGCACACCCATTTAGAAGAGCTGGAGTTTGAGATAAATGACATATCTATTACTACTTTGGAGATGAAGAAAAAGCCATGTATGAAGTATAAACATGTAGACCTAATGTTCCTAACTCGATGAACATGTGTGTAATACATTAAATAATATGTCTTTCGATGTAACACAAAGGAATTTGGATCAAGGGGAAACCATGAGGCTCATGGTGGAAGATAAAAAGAATAAGGAGCGAGAATTGGAGAACACGAAGAATAATCTAAAGGGAGAACATAAACACAAAAAAGAATTCTATGAAAGGGAATATGTTTTAGTGAATCGATTCTAGACACATGTCCAACCTTCATGAGTCAAGAACAAAGTGAATATAATGATGAGATGGAGTACCTTGAGGAGCTGGTTCAGACGTTATTGGTGAACATCAAGAGTGGTATGGGGATAACAACTGAAGAACTAACCAAGGAGAAGGAAGCAAACAAAGAAGTTGTTGAGGCCAAGATAGATGAACTTGAGGCCATAATCACACAAACCAAAGGATCTATCAACAAGGTGGATTTGGCCTTTAATCGGTGTCAAAAGAGTGACCCTATCATTAATGCGTGAGTCACCAAGGAAGAGGCAGAGCTTAAGGTTATTCAAGATAAGTAACTTGATAATAAATTCAAGCGCATGAAGTTCATGGTGGAGATATCATCACAAAAGGATTTGATTAAAGCCATGAGGGAAATAATGGAGTTTTGGATCCAACAACTTTAGCTGTTATTTTTAGAGTTTATGGAAATGTTAGAAGGGGTAAGCATTGAGTTATATTTGGTGATTAAGGAGATGGGGAAGGTATATGAGTTAGCACCTGATTAGATATAAGGCATAGTGGAAAAGATTCTAAGGAAGGTCATAGAGGAGCTTGCAGAATCGGCCAAGTTTTAAGAAGAATTGAATTCAAAGTTTCAGAGCTTCTCCAAAGAGCTCTGTGGCATGATATAACTTCTATATAGGTGGGATGAAATGTTTGGGATCACACATATTAATTCTATTCTTTATTCTTTGAATATTATTTAATGTATGCATTATTTGGAGGAACAAGTTAGGCTAACCATTTCCAAGGAATAAAAATGACATTAGTGTAGGGTAAGGTTTCTGAGATAAATTAGCTAAGTATGAGCTGCATGCAAAGGTCTAGGGTGCACACGAGGGAGGTGCAAAAGGGTGTGCACAAACAAGATGGAATAGCGTATGAAGGTTTGCGCACAAGCATGAAAAGTTGGGACTTAGTCAATTTTTTTGACCCATGGCTAAAAATAGAAGAACAAAGGAAGAATGGCGTCCAAGCAAGATCTATAATTAGAAAACATCATGATGGCTTGGATGCACAAAAAGGGGAGCTAAAGCTAGAAAATCACATGCATATATTATGAGAGGATGATTTATGGGTCAAACTAATAATAGGATTAAATAAGGAGTTATATTTAGGTTAATCTATTATTAGGATTGTTGTAAAAGCATGCACACTTTATGGCTATTTTTGATGTAATGCATGTTTTCTATTTTGAGAGAATGCCTATTTTTTAGGAGAATACATGAGCAAAGTGAATGGAAATTCCCACCCCTATTTATATGTTATGGATCTACTGTAGAGAAGATCGTGTGGATGAAGGATACAATCAATACTATGTTGTAGGATTTTGTGCATGGATCTGTGAATTGATGTAACACTTGATCATGTATTCAAATTTCTTATGAATTATATTTATGATGGATAATTGTGGTTGGATCTTGGTTGTTGATATGTCTGAGTATGGTGATTTAACAATTCATTTGATTTTTATTATTGTTTTAAGTTGTTATACTTATTATATGTGTTTCAAGATGATATGTATGTAATGGTTTTAGAATTGAATGAATACTTGGTTAGTTATTGTGATAATTATGCATGTTAACATCTTGAAAAGAAAACACAAAGGAGGGACCTAGTAGTTATGTGTGCTTTGAATGAGCGTTCAAATATATTTTAATGAGGTGTTAGTGCATATAACACTTGAGTGAAATGAAAGAATACACTTTGGTTTCGACTGGGCACTTGGTGACCTGTGTGAATGTTTGGGATCAATTCCTTTTCTAGGTCCGAATATTATTTCTTTAGTATCTCGCTTTGTCTCATTATCTTTTTGTTATGGTTTTGATCACACCCGTAACCTACAAAACAAACACTAATTACCTACACAAGTTCACAAACACTACAAATCCGAATGAAATGTGTAAAATTTTAAGTCAAGCTAACCTTGATGATCACCCAAAGAGTGAACTTATTACCAAGTGTTGCACTACATTCCATACTCCATGTAGTTCTATGTGCTTGTGTGTGAAATAGTGTCCTTAGGCTTCCCTTTCACTAATGACACCATGATATCAAAGGTTGTAGTTAGATTAGATGCAAATGTATGGTATGGAATTCAACACTTCCCCTTCCTATACAAAGTGTATGTATCCCAAAAATGTAGTCCCTTTTATGGTAGTGATAGTATGTAGATGTGATTTCCCTTAGAATTTCTAGCTAGAATAATAGTGTGTATGTTGTGTATATATATGAATATCTTGTTTGAATTTTGAAACTAGTGACATAAAATTCCAACTATGCACATGGGATAAGGATAAGAAAACTAAAAAGGCCGACCAAAAATGTCAAAATATTTAAATGAATAAAGAGAACTTGAACACCCAAAATGGACACAAGTGCTTGTGCGCTAATGTCCTAGAATAAATTATGACATATGTGAAAAGATAGATAGACAGGATCCTGTAACCTTTGACTGACCGAGTACAAATGACAGATGTGAGAGAAAATCACAATTGAAATAATCAAGGCAAGTAGATGGAAAAAGGATTATGTCACTAGTGAGTAATTTTCTTACTTAAAATCCATTCATATAACAACATACTGACAACATAGTAAAATAGTAATATGTGCATGATTTTGTTTCTGCATTTCCCCCCTCATGCTATTTGAATGAAATTCAAGTAGTGCAAAGGAAGTAAGGAACATACTCGTATAGAATCCAAAGAATCCATATTGCAGAGTGCATGTAGAATGTAGGAACTTGTAGCGTGGTGAACCATATATCATAATGTTGACCCATGTGGTGTAAGTGGAGATAGTAAACCGTTGTAAGGAGCACTTGGAGAAATATATGAAATGATTTGGAGACATTGAGGATTTTGAATTATTGCTAAAAGGAGATCAAATAGGTAGGGAGTTATTAATTCCCAACCCAATTTGTTTGAAAATGGGAGGATTTGGGCATCCTTTCGCCAAAGGAAGAGTGTTAGGGAGAGATGTATAATATTACTCTCCATCCATGACCGCATCCCCAAAAAAATTCCAACCGGTGTAGACGGATAAAGACCATATTTAGTTTCAATTAATTCTGATTGAAAAATTGTTTGTTCCAATTGAAGAACCCATATCGAAGTAATATAGGAAAACAAATGACATATCATTTCCCCCACTCCTATAGTAACGGGTGTTATGATTTGAATAGTGCTAGATGGATTCCAAGTTAGGTCATCTAGAGGAAAATGTAATGAGGCTCCCAAGTTAGGTCATATGGGAGGTATAGTAAATGTGCTTATTGTATTGATTGATTGATTTTATTTGAGTGATAAGAGATTGCTTGAAATACAATGTACTTAGGAGTTTACTCACAGAGAGGTTTTTGCTTTTCCCCGATTAGATAATTTGGGGGACTAGATTTGAAATAGTAGAATGTATTGACTATCATATAGAATGATTGTATCTTTATTTAAATGAGATCGCAGAGAGTTATTATAGTAATGTATTATAAGTGTTGATTGATTGTGTTGCATCTTGAGAGGGATTATAAGATGATCTTAATCTTATGCTCCCCATTTGGAAAAAGGGTGAATCATAGAGAAATGAGAACTCAAATGAAAGCAAGACGTATAAGAAGTTGTAATAGTAAATGAGAAATAGTATGGGATAGTATTTTCAAAGTATGAGTAGATATGGAGTATTACATATGCCATATTTTATTATGAGATGTTGAAATTTGTATGATACGGTGCTAGATGATATTATGATCCATATGGCATAAATGATGAGACAAATAGAGTTACAAGGCTCAAGATATGAGTGAAACTGTGTAACATGTATTAGTTGTAAAGATGGTTGCAAACCATAACTATAGAATATGGTAAATTGGAATTACTATATATAGTAATAGTAGAAAGGTGAATGGTAATTTCATTTATACTGAGAGTGTTTGAAATTTGATCTCTGAGCTACGAGAATGTGTGTGTTAGAGTAACGAGTTTGATGAGATTTGAGAGAGTGGCAGCGCGGCCGTTGCTTCACTGCATAACTAAGGAGTTAGTAAGTGTGATTATTTTCAATTTTTTCTAATATATATATATTTTTAGTAATTTTAGTAAAATTTGAACTTTTGTATTTATAGGCGTTTCTAACTGGATGAGAAGTGGATAGGGCATTTTTCCCTGGAGAAAATAGCACCTAGTTCCCGATGCTAGTGACTCGCTCCTAGCGCTAATGTCCTAGGGTAGTGTTTTGGAACTGATTTGTGAAAGACATGTATTCTAATTAATTGTTTTGGTAGGATGAGTGATTTTGCAAAGTATGTATCGTGTACTAAAGTAATAATGTTTTTATGTTTGTGTTGTATAGAGGGACATACACTCCAGAGAGTTATGTGTGGGTCGTCACTTGAGTACATTGCTTGCTTTGGGGTTGTCAGATGTTGAGTTAGATATATTAGACCGTGTCGGCCTATGAAACATTGCTAGATTGGGATAGATACCCCATAATATTCCTATGGTGACCACTTTGTGCGAGTGATGGTGCATGGATATGTGTACATTCGGTTGTCGACGGGTGAGATGTCGATGACACTAGAGGATGTATATAGGATATTGTGGTTGCCTATAATAGGAGAGAGTATAGATCATGGCCGTATTGGATGCCCATAGTTAGATGAGGGAAGAATGAGTGTATTTTAGGGGACACGAGTGTAACAAGACACATATTAAATTGGATACTATTTTTATATATGGGGTTATGCGGTTGTAGAAATTTATCATAGTTGTGATAGCTTCTTTGGTGGCAGTGGAGGGTGGTGGAGTGGGGATTTTATATAGGATGCATGATATTTGCCACAACATCGAGGAACATGGTACTAGATATGCCTGGGCACAATGTGTATTGGCCCATTTATACATGGATTTGTATAGATTCACATAGGATGATCATGGTGGTGGGCTAAGAACCACTACTTTGTTACATATGTGGGCATATGAGCATATTTTTATATTGAGGCCACTCAGTGGGCCATGGGATGATTGGGCTCGACCCGAGATATTCGTAATGAGGTGGGTGGGAACCCATAGTAGGAGGATGGGTACGACCACATATAGGTCGATGATAGATCAGATGGGATTTTGGGCAATTATATGGATATCGTCTGAGACCGTGGTGGATGGGTAGAAGATGGTGTGGAGTTACGATGCATATGACGCACTATGTGGTTAGAGGATCATTTCCTAGGGGTGACTAAGTTTTTCCATGGTGAGCGAGTATTGAGAAATTTTGGCATGGTCCAAGATGTACCCCGAAGCCATATATATTGTCAATATACTAGGGAGGTGAGACGACCATGGGCGAGGCTAGGCCCGACAAGAGAAAAACTAGTGCATCCAGGTCTAGATGAGGTGGATGCCTCCATAGAGCCCATACATGTTGATGACATGGGGTGAACACAGAAAACATTCAAAGTGGGAAACACATCGATGGGTGTTTCTATTTCTAGTGGTGGTGGATGTGGTGGTGGGCGATAGTTAGAGGAGTTAAGGACATGCACCTATCCCGATGTATATGATGTAGCAGCGGTGAGGGTATAATGTAAGTATGGATTAGCGGTGTATCATATTTTTTTATTGTTTCTTGATTGATGCAAAGATGTATAATAAGTAATGTTTGTTGTGGGATTGCAAGGGATGTGTATTGTTCGTTGATTGTGGACACCTCCATACACACGTTGACTCAAAATGTGCCACTAGATGTTCTCATGGGAAGAGGTATGCTAGAGTGTGTTGATGCTATTGCGAGAAAACATGCACATTTATTTGAGCCGATGCATGGCTATAATAGTGGTGTCATGCATGATTTTGTTGAGCGAGTGTGATGAGTCTCGTTCAAAGGAAGAGTGAATGAGATATGTCATAGGAGGAGTAGGCATATATCGGGATATATTTACATGATATGTGGAGCTATAGGGTCAATATATAGAGCATAATGTTGAGCTTGTTATGTTACCAATTCAACTAGAGAGGTATAGAGACCAATACCACCGTAGTGTAGAGTGAATGGTGAAGCCTCTTTTCTAGAGCTCCCACAATTGTAGATAGTGATAATGAGGATGATAGATGATGCATTGTATATGATGTATTGTTGGATGGGGCTTTCCCCAGTGATTGTATTTTGTGACTTATGAGTTTAGAGAATATATATATATATATATATACTTGTGTTGATGTGGCATTTATTGTTGATGTGCATTGTATAATATATGATGATGATATGTTTTTGGTAGTGTTTATTTATTTTGATGGATTCTATATGCATTTTTCAGATGATTGATTTGATATATATTTTTGATGGTTGAAATGTGCTATGATGTGGAAAGAATAACCAAGTAATGGACTAGATAAAGAATATGTGTGAATAGGAATGTATGGTATAACATGTAATAAGTAGAAATGTATGGATGTGATGTAATGTGGTAGATAAATACAAGTAGCAATAATGATGTGTTGATAATGGAATAATGATGAGATGTAAAATAATGTTTGTAATTACGTGTGATGAGAATGAAGGGGGGAAGAAGAGTGATTACCCCCTAGTGTGAGAATGAGGTTCATTTATAAATGCCCCCTCAAAGAATCAAGAATGAACCATAGAACAAGAGTGCATCATCAGGAAATGGGTTTGTCACATGTGAGTAGATGCTAGAAAATATATGACATGAAGCACAAAGCATGAGGTGTGAAAGGAGAGGTTCATTGATGTATTATGTCCTCAATAGTCAAGTTTGAATTATAGCACAACAAAGTGCATTATAGGGTAATGATATCGGAAATGAATTTCATCTACGAGAGATGGAGAGGCCTATGAGCCATGAAGGGAACATGTGAATCAATAATGGTGTGAGGATAGGTTCTGAATTTGATGTAAGAGGAAATGGTGCTAATAATACTAGGTGTGGTGATAGGAAATGTGGAAGCAATAGTCTTGGGAAGCCAATGAGATGTAGCAATGTGTGAGGGATGATAGGATGTAACTATAGGTGGATTAGTTGGAGGATGCAGATGGATAATGACCTTAGGAGGTGGGTGGATGATAACCTTAGGAGGAGGTGAAGGAGACAAGTGAACAGTGGTAAAAGCTTGCTTATGTGGGATAGGAGAGAGAGAGAGTGCTCATGAGAGCGAGAGTGGAAATAAATGACACCTTTGTCTTCTAATTGTTGTAGGTGATCATGGAGAGCATAACATTCATTGTCACGGTGGCCATTTATTCGGTGAAAATTGTAGAAAGGGAGGTCACGCTAGTGGTACAAGTGGTGAGGTGGATGATGCTGGTTAGAAGGTATATGTATGAGACACTTATCAATTAAGGTTCACAATACATCATGTGGTTTAACATTATGTGAGAAGTGCAATGGTTCACAAGTGGGAGATGAAGAAGAATTAGGTGAATGCCGATGTGTTGGAGGGGAAGGAAGATGCTTGAACGGAGGTGGAAATGAGGATCATGCAGGAGGGTCAATAGATGGTAGATGGGAAGACTTAGTAGGCATAGGAAGAATAGAAGAATTAGAAGAAGGTGTTAAGACATCATCCATAATGAGGTCTTTTTCTAATTCCATAACTTTATAACACAAAATAGTAAATGATTCATATGTATCATATAATAGCTTTACTTTTAAGGGAGGAAATAAGCCCCAAAAAGATAAATTACATTTTGAAATCAATAGGCTAAAATAATAACTTATCCATACAAGAATTGATGCATAAACTATAATCTAAAATTGGTTCATTATTTCCTTGATGCAAAGAAGGTAAGCATTCATATGTAGCTTTAGGACCATTTTTAGAAATGAAACGTCTAAGAAAACATCTTCCATATCATAATAAGTACTAATAGATCCATAAGGAAAATGATTATACCATTGGAGAGCATGATTAACAATGCTATAAAGAAATTATTTGAGTAACAAGTGATCATTGGAATAAGTATCCATGGATAAATAGTAATGTTTTAGATGTAAAGAAGGATTTCTAGTACCATTGAAATATGAGAAAGTAGACATGATGAAGTTTTGGGGAAAGAAGAATTGTGAATATTTTTAGGAATGGGATTATCATGAAGGGAATTATTATCAATGGAAGCATAATAGGATTTACTTTCAAGGGAAAGGGTATGAATTTGAGATTGCATATTACCAACAACATGTATGATGGATATGATATCATGTGAAGGAATGATTGGAGAAGCGAGAAGCACATTTAGGGGTTGGATTATTCCATTTTTAGTGGTCATTGGAAGTTGAGAAGGTGGAATGGATGTGGAAGGAGGAGAAGGAGGTGTAAGAAGAGGAGAGGAACATGGATTTTCTATGGGGATTCTTAGTGTAGGCTTAGGAGACACAATAAGAGGTGCATGGAATTATCATGGGCAACATTGGAAACAACTTAAGAGGTAGAAGAAAGAGGAGTGATAAATTCACATTTAGTAGTATTAAGAGAAGTAACATCATCACTAACATGTTCATGATCAGAAGCATAATCAAAATCACTATTATTCATATTTTCACAAGAAATTATTTCATCAAGATTATCATCAGCATACAAAGAATTTGTAGGAGTACTAACATCAGATTTATCATGGAAATCATTGGAAATAATTTTAGAAGTAGGAAGAGTAGGAGATATAGCTTTACATTCATCTTGAATACTAATAGAAGCATCATCATTCACATTTACATTATCATCATTAGAAGTAAAATTATTAGCATCCATGTTGTCACAAACAAGAACCTCATCATGCAAAGAATCTATATTAATGTTATCATTTGCTATAATAGATGGATAAGAGGATGAAGTAGCATGGGTGGCTAAGGGAGATGAGGGAGAAAGTGATGCAAAGATTTGGTCGGGGAGACTATGAAAAAATTAAGGGTTTTATAGCCAACATGAAGGGGTTTTAGAAGAAGGAAATGAGTTTTGGAGGATTTTGGGGTCATGCTTGAGGATTTTCCATGAGATCATGAAATTGATTCTTGAGAGGAATTATCAAAAATAAGTTGCATGCGCGTGATGGCCATATCATGCTTGGGAGATGGGGACCTCTTTTTAGCCATGAGGTTTTTGGGATCCTAGGGCAAGGAGTTAGAATAAGAGTGAGTTCATCAAATGATTTAATTTAATTTGAATTAAATCTAAATTTCAGAGTAACTAACAATGTACAATCTAATAAAATACAGTGAAATACAAATGCTAAGTGCTCAAGAAATGCAAGACTATAAGAAAATAGAAGAGATAGGAGACTTAGCTGATTTTCGTGTTATCTATATAGATGCCGTGGAATGTGTGTATACTGGATATAGGAGGGAATGATGACATAGGAAGATCGCTAAGAGTTCGGAGCTTTACATTGATCTAGATAGGGCGCCCATAAGAGGACGAAGCACTGGATGATGGTGTCTCGAATTTGAGTGTTGGTGATTGTGGGAATGTTTGGGATCCGCTTCTTTTTGGGTCTAAAGACTGTCACTTTAGTCTCTTGTTTGTCACATTATCTTTGTTATTATGGTTTTGATCACACTTATAACCTACAAAACAAACCCTAACTACCTGCACAAGCTCATAAACACATCAAATCTGAATAAAATATGTAAAATGTGAAGTTAGATTGACCTCGGTGGTCACCCGAAGAGTGAACTTATTACCAAGCATCGCACTAGATTCCAAAATCCATGTAGTTATGTGTGCTTGTGTGTGAAATAGTTTCCTTAGGTTTCCCTTGTGCCAATGACACCAAGATAGCAGGCTGTAGCTAAATTAGATGCAAATGGGTGGTATGGAATTTAACACTACCCTTTCCTATGCAATGTATGTAGTCCCTTTGATGGTAATGATAGTATTTATATATGATTTCCCCTTAGCATGTCCATCTAAAATAATAATTCATATGTTGTGTATATATATGAATCTCTTGTTTGAATTTCGACACTAGTGACATAAAAGGCGACTATGCACACGAGATAAAGATAAGAAAACTAAAAAGGATGGCCAAAAATTTCAAAATATGTAAAAATAATAAACAGGATAGGAGAACCCATAATGAAAATAGGTGCATGGGTGCTAGTGTCCATGATGGGTGCTAGTGTTGTGGAATAAATGACGACAGGTGTGAAAAGATAGACAAATAGGAATCCTTGTGACTTAACCAAAACTGGGTACAAAAATGACAGATGTGAGAGAAAATCACAATATAAATAATCAAAAAAATTATATGGACAAAGGATTTGTCACTTGTGAACACTTTTCTTACTTAAAATCTATGCATATAACTTGACATACGATGACATAGTAAAATAGTAATGTGTATGTGATTTTGTGTTTACACTAAATTGCTCTTTAATTGACAAAAAATCTCCTCCTCCATGGTGGCACAATTTTGTGTCCCCCATGTCCCTTTGGAAAGATGAAAAATGGTAATTAGGACCTCATAAGTGCACCTAGGTTCTATCCATCATGAGGAAGGGGCCAACTTTAAATTGTGAATGGCTAACACCTTAAGTGACACAACTTCAAAACATAAACCTCTCATCATGGTGGTGCATTATTGTGTCCTTAATGTCCTATTTGACTTTGGTAAAAGGAAAAAAAGGACATCAAGGGTCTCTAAGTGCAAAATTACCACTTTTGGAAGCTTGCCTTCACCATTGCACTACTAAAAATAGTCTTTTGGAGTGTCTTCTTGCCCCGAGAGCTTCCTAAGTGTTTTATAGGAAAAAAAATTATTATTTTGAGTGGAAATAATATAGGTAATACATTACCATAATTTTCAGACCTTAATTATTCCTCATTTTTCAATTTAGGACCCTTTTCAAAACTGGTCATGAGAGGTTCCTGGAAGATCAAACTACCACCAGAGAGAAATGTGATTTTTAATGTAGCCAAATTAAGAACAACCAGATAAACTGCAATAAAATGAACTCCAAAAGAAAATAGATCTCCTTCTTCGTTCCCAAATAATGAATTACAATGTTTCCTAAATAGGAAAATAACTCCCAACTCGAGTTGCCAAGTAAACTCTAGCTAACTCTGACTAAATCTACTCTAGGTGGCGGAAATTACTATTTTTAGCAGTTTACTAGAACCTGCTATTCTTAGTAAGTTCGCATGCTTATTCCTACGGGCACAGAAATTGCCACGCATCTTCTACATCCCTAAATTAGAGGAATTGCCAACTTTCTAACTCAAAATGCAATTAATAGACTAAAATTAACTAATGCTCAAAAATAGGAAAAAACCAAACTATAACTTAAATCCTAATTTTCGGCCTCAAGATGGCGGATTTAGGGCCCGAAAACGTGTCGAAAACTTGCCCCAACCAAGTAGGGCTGGTTTGCTGCGTTCGTCTCATCAAAACACGTGGTTTCAAAAAAACGGACTCAAACAGACACCCGGAGCTCAAGTTATGACCTTGTCGAGTTCCCGCTAATTGGGCGCATCATTTTTTTCTAACTCAAACCATGGAATATATAAATGGTTAATTTTTGTTCACTTTAGTATTTTAATCATCTCCAAAATATCCTGGAACTCCCACAATATCCATTTGAGTCATCACTAGGATCAAAGATCTTCATCTCGCACTATTAGGCCAAAATCTGAAAAATTGTTCCTTAAAATATCCAAACCTTTCTCACTATGAATTAGGAATTCTTATATTTCTAAAAAGTATTTTTACATTCCAAACCATCCCGAGGCTCTGATACATCTAGAACAAGCCAACTAGCTTTTTTACTATTTTCATTTCCTTACACCATGCTATAACTAGCTTGGTGTTACATAACTTGTTCCTAAACCTGATTTTTCTTACAAAAATTTCCTAAACTACCTCATATGATTACATTTTTCTACCAAAAAATTATTATATGCTTTATATTTTCGTGTACATTCTATTAGGAATAAACTTAGGTTAATTCATCATTTATTAAGTTGTAATGTTAAAGTAATTAAATTTAATTACTTTAACTTAGTTAGTTGTTAGTTAGCTATTATCTAGTTGTCACATCCCTAGATTAGTGGGGGATATACTATTGTTAGTTTATTGCTTTGGAATGTTCCCGGATGTTCCCAGATGTGATTAGTTAGGGGCAATATGTTATTTCTACATATTTGCCATAGTTAGTATATTTGATCCACTTTCTCGTGGATGTTGTTATAGTTGTTTAATGTCTATAAACATTGTAGCTTCTTCATTTGATAATATGAAGGGTTTCTAGAATATTACATTGTCAAGACATTCCTAAAGGGTGCTTTACTGTGCACAAAATGGCCAAAAATATCCCTTTTGAAGCCTCTAAGCACTTAAATTCACTTGACTCCAGAAATTTTCTTGAATAAAATTTAATATAATCCCCTACATATGGAACACACTTGAAAATCACATTAGCACATTCCTCTTGGCCATTATGAGGGTAACACGGTGTTGAGTTGGCGGAGGATAGGTTTACATTGATCGGAGAAGGATTTTCAAATATGGATGTAGACACAAAATCATGCACTTGGGTATATTTCTAGGTCCTAAAAGCATACTAACATTCATATGATTCCTAAGTAAGGAAACTAGTAATTGAGAGCTATCTTTTGCCTCTTTTATTTGTCTTCTATTTTTTATTTGGTCTTGTACACCCTACAACCCACCATAACTTTACTTGTTTATCTTTCGTGGCTTTGGACATCAACACCTGTGCATCCCTATCCCCTCCTGGGCACCCCTAAACTGTTTCTACCTTACTTTATCCTTTTGGGTCTCTTTTATCTTTTGGGCATCTTTTTCACTTATGGGTTGGCCTTCCAGTTGTCAATTACAAAATTTAAACAAGGGAATCATATAAATACATATTTATGTGTTCAAAATAAAGGAATGGGCACTACACATTACTATCATCACCTAAGCTTGCATACAAAAGGCACATAAAGCACTCAAAAGCATCCATATAGCATCTATTCAAGGGATAAGGGTTGCATCAATTCTGCATGCACAACATAGGAATGGGAAGTTCATTCTATTCCATCCACACATTCTACTACATTACTACATTTTAGCTACAACCCACTATCAAGTAAAACTTGCACAAGGGCATCCTAGGGCACAATTTCTACACGCACTCATAAGAAATACATGGAGTCTAAGATGTAGTGTAGTTTTTAGTTGTAAGTTCACTCTTAGGTGACTGGTAGGTCGATTTGAATCCCCATTCTACATTTTCCTTTTAGGTTTGATGTGGTTTGTGGGATTGTGCAAGTGAGCTATTCTTTTATATGTTATAGGTACCTTAGATGATCTAAGTGTTAATATTATGTGATCAATAGGGAAAAAATGTGACACTCTTGCGAAATTCCATAAAGAAGATCCTAAGCTCCTATGCGCAATACCAAGCACCCGAAGCGGTCTCTAAAGACCCAGACACCCCCTGTCTCTACCATGGGCACATATGTCTGGCCTCATTCCTACATTTTATAATTCACATTGAGTGGTAATGAAACTCTTCACTATATTTTCATTACTTTTCCCAGCCCCGATCAGTTTTAGATCAAGCGTAAATCAGCTAAGTCTCTTCATCTATCTCTTCTGCTCAAGGTTTCATGTTTACATCTTAGCTTGCTTATGTCATTTCTATATTTTAGCATTTATAAATCATTTGGTTCATTAGTGACTCTGCAATATTATATTTAATTAAAATTAAATTAAATAATTTGGTGAACCTATCACTCGAATCTAACCTTCATCCTAGGATTTTCCTTTTATTCCCATCACCAATAGTGGTTATTTTGGTTCATTTGAGTACATTAAGCTTCCTCCCTCTATTTGTACATCATCTAAAAAATGGTTGAATATGGTAACCCCTTTGCTAACTCACATAATTTTCCTTTGGAAAACATTGAAACCTCTGATAGCAATAACAATGATACGACGAGGAAACTAATTTTGATCAAGAACAATTAGACAAGATCACTAATTACAAGCTTTGCTTGCACCAACCCTTTTTGATATTACATATGTTCTTAATGCTTTACTTTACGCCAAACACTTTTGAGATGCTTCTTCTTTACCTCTTGTAGGTTCTTCTTCAGCTACCATGGCCTCCACCCAACATTTTAACATTCCTAATTACATTCCTATTTCAACCATTCCCCTCCTCTATACCAATGTTTTTAATGCACAACCCGGTTGCTCTTCTCACTCCCATGACTTGTCTTCTTTATATCAGATCAACAAGTTCAAATACATCAAATTTTACTGAAGCTACTTCACGTTCCTCTCCATCTCTTGATTCCTCCTTACTTCTTCACACTCCTTTTACACCCACCATTTCTACCTATTCACTTCATCTCAATTTCATCACCCCTAAGTTTCCCACTTTCAATTTCCATGGTGACCCTCAAGAGAATCTCAGATATTTTCATGTGGTTTCTTATCTTTTACCTATTGGTTTTGTTTCTCTTAAGTCCATATATATGATGGAAAAGGGGACCTCACAAAACATTTTTGATCATTCCATGTGGATTTTTTTGAATATGCCTCTCATGACATCCTACTTACCAAGATCTTCCCTATAAGTCTTAAGGATTTCACACTAAAATGGTTTTATGATCTCCCCACACACACTATGTACTCTTTTATTGCTTTGGAAAATCATTTTTTGGCACAATTCTCTATCAACATTGGGTACAAGGTTTCTTACGCATAAATATATAAAATGTGACAAGGATCTAATGAACCTATCAATGATTATGTCTTACGATACAAGACCATACTTACTAAGATGAACAATATCTTGGCTGATAATGAATTACAAGATCTCTTCAAAAAAAAAATTCTTTCTCCTTTTTCAAGAATCAATCATATTTGGTAAATTGTGACCATTTGACCATATATGCCACACAATCAAAGGAAACAATAGTAAATTATTACATATGAACAAACTCAAGTATGTTACAAGACTCCTAACATATCTAATGCCGAGTTTCTAAGTAAATATTCATTCAAAGGAAAGACTAATGATGCTAAGGCTACTTCTAAGGAAACTATCAATGTTATTGCTCAACCTACTAAGCTAAAACTATAACCCATATGATGATAATTTACACACTTGCCTCAGTGCCTCACACATTGTATTAACAAAATTTCTTGAGTTTAATCTCATGTATCTTCCTCCATTGTTTGAGGTTGATGCAAGCATGTCTAAAAGTAATATTTTCAATGTCAATGCTTACTATGATTATCATATATGTATTGTTCACCTCACTAGGTGTATCATACTTCATTGTGTCATTCAAGATCTTATTGAATCCAATGTCATTGAATGGGATGATCCCATTGAATATTCTAATCCAACCAATGATAATTCCAAATTAAAAATATTCAATGATCCACTACCTAAGCATAAGAAAGATAAATCTACTTTAGATTTGAAAAATACTTATTGAGTGGTGCCACCGTCATCATCTTATGATCATCCTTTGGATGTAATTTGCTGCACTGTCACTCACACATCATCTTCTAAATAGATAATCACTTTTGATGACTTTGATATAGATGACACACTTATTTATGATACTCTGTATATTCCTATCTCTATTAATCAAGTACCTATACACGGTGTTTTGGTTGATCCACACAAAAAGAATAATGTATTCTCTCTTACACTACTTCAATCTCTTGGAATTTCTATAAAAATCTCACATTTGATTTTAATCCTTGATATCAACACATCACTCTACCTATTATAGTTGGTTTTATTACTACATCGGTTTCATCCTTAGTTCTTGTCACTCTTAGCTCGATGCATTACGTTCGGGTATACCTTGGCTACATGATCTTAGAGATATTATGTCGGCCATTCACTAATGTGTCAAGTCTATTCATAATCAAAAGGTTGGTATAATTTAAGACCTGTTCCCTTTTAGGATTCTTAAACTATATTTCTTAGTCATCATTCTACAATTTCTATAAAAATAAAAGAGGAAAAGTAGTGGGACAAAAAAGTCAATATAAGTCAAAAATTCCACAAAAGACTTGGAAAATCCACACAACACTATAGATACATGTTCAACCCTAAAAATCCAAGCAACACTAAAATATTTCGCACAACACTAAAAACCACACACTATTCAAATAAGTTGCACAATGGCTACAAAACGGCTATAAAATGCGCAAAACATTCAAATAAGCTGCGAAAAACTAATTCAAGTGAAAAATGACTGCGGATCATAAAAACAGAGATCTAAGTATGTAGAATCAATGACAACTTATATTATGATCAATCACACTAATCTAGAGCATCCAAACACGCCGCATTTATCTTAAAACATATGAATTAGGATCTGTGCACTTGATGAACTTGAAGAAATCTGCAAGCAAGCTAGGGTTTCACAAATTTGAAAAATCTTCAAGTTTCTTTGCACCTGCAATTCACAAACAACCAGATCTATCATGCACAAGCATAAATGCAAGCTCGATACCATGTTAGGAAATTTAAGGGATATATAATGTTACAAATTATAAATCCACAATATAAATTTTCAAGATTATAGTTTATGAAGTGTAATAATTAAAAACATAGATTAAGATGTTTATAATGTAGATTACAGAATGTAAACACCATGAATAGAAATTAAATGAACACAGTGACACAAGATATAAGTGGGAAAACCTTTGAAGGTAAAAAATCCACTAAAAATCACTTATCTTTATTGAGAATAAACTTTCACCCAACACTCCCACTATTTCTCTATCATCTCACTCATATAACTTGCATAAATGTTACAATGAACACATGTAAAATATATGTGTGTGAACGATCTCTAATGAGATCACCTTGTTATATACAAGGTGGGTGGTCATGATCCACTCTTAAAGTCGACCCACTTTGGGGTCTATCATGCTTATATTTTAAATATAAGCTATAAACCAAAAACATAGCTTAATATTAAACCCAACAATAAAAAAATCTCTTATATAATTTACTTTTAATATATTATAACTAATTTTATAACTTCTATGGTAGGCATAATGAAATCATTTGTTTTTCTTATAGCATAATCAGTAATTCATATACATACGTATGAACGTTTGTTATTTGCAACATTTTTACCCGTTTATGGTAGCATAGTGTTTACATGAATTTAAGAGTAAATTTCGAACATTAAAGAGTTGGTTCACAACATTATATGGTGCTTTTCATATTTCATAAATGGCTTGTTTTACATGGTTTTAATAAATAATTAATAAGAAGAAATGAATACAAAGAGTTTATATAATGCATATGTTACTTGATAATTTAAAATTATGTATGTTTAATTAAAACTAAGTGTTTGTTAATTTGTGAATATTCAATAAGAATATTTTATTTTATTTTTATAAATGAATATGATTTTCTCTTATTTTCAATAATAAATGAATTTCTATATTATAAGGAAACTATGTTCATAGAATTTTTATTTTTTATTTTTAAATCCATATATTATTGTAGTTTTATTGGTATGACGTAGATTCTTGACTTTGATTTTCAAAATATCAAAATTGTTTTACAATTAAAAATATTTTAAAATATTTGACAAAAATTATCTTAGTAATAGTAGTCGTCCATTTTAATAAGGGTTTAGATGGAAAACTATTGTTGATGGAACATAACATCTTATCGTTATAGAATAAACTATACATAAATTCATTTGTTAAATGTATCATCACGTTTACTTAAAAGAGTCATTCATATTTAACAAATAACATATTCAATTTTAGTATATTGTGCTTTTGTCTCAATAATTAATGCATCATTCAAGTTATTGTTTCTTATTGGAATTCATTTTATTTATACACATAGAATACTCATATTTACTTTCATGAACATGGTATACATCACAACCATGAGTCCATGCAATGCAAGGATATAAGTTATTTTAAATATGAATTGAGTAGGTTGAAGATCACTTTCACCTTTAAGCGGCTTCTTATATGTGTACATGTATATAAGAGTGAATGAGGTGGTACATTTAAACATTTAAAAAAATCAAAACCATGACAATTTAAATGTACTACAAACTTCTTCATTTTTATTTTATATTTTAGAATTTTTTTGGGTGAAAAATTATGTTTATAATTAATTGTGAAAATATTGCATGAAATTCAAGCATAGTAATTTTAACAAGTAATTAAGTTTGTTTTTTTTTTTTTTTGGGTACTAATATTTTTTTGATAAATGAGGTGTAGATATTTAAATTTGTTTAATTTTTTATTGGAAGTATTAATATATTACAAATAATACAAGAGGGTTGTAATAAAAAAATGGTTAAAAAAATCACATTCAAAAAAAGATCAATTTAGATCTAACACATTCCTCTTATTTTTTCGAATGGAGCCTCCCATAGAACTTATATAATTTATTATTTTTCAGAAAAATTGTTTCAACCTCAAAAATAGTAATATAGATAGATTGAAGCCGTTAATATATAAAACCTTTAATGAACAATCAATTTTTTTGAAAAAAACAAGCAATAAAATAATGAATTTATAAAACTTTTGATAAACAAAATTATAAAACAAATCTAAATCCAAAATAAACACCTCTAAATCAATACATATTAACATTTTTCAATTAAATACATTTTTGATACTTATATTAATACACCAATATACATATATTAAATTAGATATACAAAATATTAAATATCAATGATAAAAATTTACTACATACAATTTTTAAAAAATTAATTTATTATATATAATAATATTTTATACAATACATTTAGTTTTCTTCAATTTAAAACGTTTCTCCCCAAATATAAACCACACATAGTGAGTTAAAATTTTGTAATTATCACATATAAATTCTAGTAATCTAAAATAATAAATTTCATAGCTACAAATTTGCCTACATCTGAAATAATATATCATAATGTGTTTTTCCAACCCAACCACGCCAATCTTTTTCGAAGATCCATCCAGCAATTACTATTTTTTAATGAGGAGAAAATTTCCCCTCCCAACACCTACCCAATTCTAGAATATATTCATAAAATACCTACCCAAGGTGGTGTAACGGTGTTCATATACTTTGACCATAAAATGATGTTTATATCACGTGGAACAACTAAGGGTTTGAAAAATGTTTCACACACATTTGAGTATTGCACTAATATTTTGCACATTTATGGCGTGGTTGAAAGGAGGCTTCATTTCCATGTGAGATATTGAACTATAACACGTTTTTATTATTTTCTCTTAATAATCAATTATTTAATTTCATGATTTATGTGTAGTATGTATTGGGGGTTCTGTCTATATCTTTGCTCCAAATGAGGTTGATCGATGATGCTCACTTTATGTTAGAGTCTCGCTCTTGAAGTTTTGGGTCGTTGGGTATTTGTTGATCCCTCTAGATGACCAACAAAAAAATCAATTATTTAATAATTTATAAATCAAATTTGTCATAGTCTATAATATTCTATTTTTTTTTAAAAGTGATTGAATATTTTATTGCCATGTTAATAGTGTTGGAGCTCAAAATGTCTAGTTATAGTACCTTCTAACCTATTTTGAAAAGGTTTGTGATATCTTCCTAAGCTATTATGAATTGACATAGTTGTATGTTTAATGTTATGGCACTTCAAATGGATCACTTAGATGAAACTCATTGCAAGAGTCTAAAATGAGTTACAATGCTCCATTTGAGCCGCAATTTGAAGGAAAAGATGTGTGGATGGCTAACTAAATGAATTGCCAAAACAATTCAAGCTACGTAACAACGATTCGCATGAAAAATGTAAAATGATATAAAGTTCCATTTAAGCAACTACTCGAAGGAAAAATATGTGTGGCGAGCTAACTAAGAAAATTGCTAAAACAACTTAGGCTATGGAGCAACAGTTTGCATAAAAATGCAAAATTCGAGAGACAAGTGCCTAGTTTAAGCCACAATTTGAAGGAAAATGATGTGTTGCGAGTTAATTGAACTACCAAAACAGATTCAAGTCACAGAGTAACAGTTTGCACAAAAATGTAAAATTTGATACGAGTTTTCCATTTAAGCCATAGTTTGAAGGGAAATGATACTTGGTGAGCTAACTAAGCGAGATACCAAAACAATTCAAGTGGTGTAGTGACAATTTGCATAAAAATACAAAAATTGATATAGTGCTTCATTCAAGCCGCAATTTGAAGGAAAAGATGTGTGGCGAGCTAAGTAAGTGAAATGCCAAAACAATTCAAAGTGCGAGAACAAGTGTTTTCGACTTAATCACAAAAATGAAAACTAGAGTTGTATGTTTCAGAGGATTTCAAATTTTACAAGAAGTGTGGCATGCCAACTAAGTGAACTCCCAAAATAGTTCAAGCCATGGAGCAATGTTTATCCTAAAAACTCAAAAATGTTTTTCATCATTTAACTTGAAAGCACTATTCAGGTCCCATGGTTGAATTTGAGTTATCAATTATATTCTAAAAAGTGTAGTGGTTAGTATTCTAATAGCCTCATGATAGAAGACTACAATGCAATTATTTAACAATTATTTGTTTTGTCAATTGAAAGTTCGCTTGCAAAGAAATCACCATTTCACATATATATTTGTCACTTTGTCAATCTCTTAGTCAACAATGATATGTTGGTGATTTGATTTATTTGGTTGAATTGGACATTCATAGACATGTGATCCCACCCAATCAAATGATGTCAAGTAGTGCAATGATAAAAATTCAAGAAGTCTATAGTTGGAAAACAAATTTGTGTTAAATTTTGGAGCAAATTTTAATGTCAAGTCTTCTTTTGGTCATAACTTTTCCATATGAGCTCCATTTTTGGAATTGTTTGTCGTATTGAAAATTTGGTTCATAAGACAACATTTGGTATTATTTTGAGGATGAATTGGTGTTTATTGTATTGGTAATTCAAAATAGATTGTTGTGGCCCATTTGTTTTGCTCTACCACATGTCATATTTCCCTCTCGGGATTTTTCGATTATGGATATGTGTGGGGCCTCTCATATGATTCTTTGGTGCTCTGTGTTTCTCGATAGAGTTGATTTGGGACCTTTGATCTTCAAAAAATTGCAATTGGATACTATTTTTCATTTGATATTTGGTGGAGATACTTGAGTAATATGTACTGCTCATTCCTCCTCTCTCGATGATTCTACTCAATTCGAATTCCCTCCATTTCCAGTTTTGTAATGTGTATAAATAGATGAATTTTGGTTTCATCAATCATCTCTAACTCGCCAAATTATGCTTTCCAAATCGGTTAGGATTTCTTAATATCCTTGAACAGTTGTTTATGTTTGTAGGTTAGGATTTAGCTTTGTTTCATGTTTAGGATCATGAATAAATATAGATCAACTCAAGAGTGTTATACTTGTGTCCGAGAGAATGTTCGATTTGATTAATTCATTCATAAATGAGATAATAGATCTCGAAGGAAGCTATCATTGGATTCGATGTCTAATCACTTTGATTATTAGGATTTCTAATTAGTAATATGTGTTTGGAGTCGATGTGTAATCACTTAAGCATGTGATTATGAAATTTTAGTTTCATTTGTATTCATTAATATTTTAATTTCTATATTTTGGGTTATGGTATATGATAGTTTGATAATTAGTTAAATCTCAATGTGTGTGGTTTACTAGTTTTCCGAATGTGTGGGGAGAGGGTTCATAAGTGTAAATTGTTGTAGCTCTTAGGAATATTTTGACTCCTTTGTTAAATCTTTATAAATTTAGAAAATAGATGAACACATTGGATAAAGTTGGAATAATCACCCCTTTTTAATCAAATCTTGTTGTACTTTCCCCTCTGAGATCTCCATTTCTATTTTACATTTTTAGATGTCCCCTTGTTATAACTTTGGCTTCATACTTCCTAAGTTGTATTGCATTACATTTTTAAACCTCTATTAGAAGACTTGCAAGTTATGGGTATCTTTATACTTCTGCAATTGGGTAATTATGGGTTTTGTATTTTCCTACAAATACATAATTAAGTCACAAGTGACCCTTAATTGAGTGCTTAGTCATGGAGGTTGCATTTATAGATGGATCTTATGTGTTGATTTAAAACTTTGTATAGCATTATTAGGGTCTCTCCTTGGCCTTTCACAACCATAAGAAGTAGATAAGTGACCTTCATTCTCATATTTGTTGGTCCATAACATTATGCCACCCCTAATTCTCTCCTCAAATTAGTAACTAAAAAAATTGATTGGCTTTTTTAATTGATGATTAATTCATTCATAAATGAGATAGTGGATCTAAAACCGTAGTTGATTGTAGAATTTGTGCACATGAGAAATTAGACATGCTACATGTTGAAAAAACTTCTCCTCTCCATGTGAAACCACACATTTATTTCCCTCTTTATTGGTAAAAAGGTTTTTAAGTTTGTTTGCATGGACACACTAACAACATCCCAGCTGCCTTCTTTCATTGATGCATATGCAACACTCTATATACCTAAAAATACCCCCTCTTCAAGGTTACATGTACATGGTCTTTTAACAATAAAAGGAGAGGAGTTTATTGGAGAGAAAGGAAAACCCAAGCAGTTGTTCACATATTTTTTCATTACTATGATGTGCCTACAGTTGATGATTCTTCATATGAATAATTTTTTTGGTCCGAGCTATTACTTTACAAACCATTCGATAGATACAGATAGAAATTGGTGATACCATAGACAAATAGTTATGTGATGGGAAGAAATAAAAACTCCTGAGACCCTTCCATATACAAAGGACCATTATTCATAATGAAAGTTTTTCTAGAACAAACAATAGCAATAGTGACTCATAAAGAGAATGCCCCATGGAAATGGAACTATAAGAATGGGAGCATATATCTCACATTCAATCATCTAGAAATGCAACAGGTTGATGAACTAGACATGTTAGGGCTCGAGAGAAGTTCAAAGTACCCATGATTGGTTAAACCATGGTGTTCCACTCAACTTGTTGAGTACAACACTAAAATTCATAGATCAACCCTACCTTGAGAACCAACTACAACATGTTGTTTCATACAACTAATAAATTCACTTGCTTCTATCTTCAAAACAACAACTATCCTATGCAATTATTATTGGACATGTTAGAATAAAGGAAAAATACCACCCTTATAAATGATTGTTCAAGGTACATTTAGTACAAGAAATTACTACTTGATTGATTGCATAAAAATTGCATTACAAACACTCAAAGACATAGTTGGTTCCTTCTTACTCTTATTGGCTCCAAAATTATTGTTTCATTCAACATAAGCGTAACTACTATACATTACGGGCTTTGAATACCCATTTAATATATGAAGCCTCTTGAAGGATAGGCATATGCAATTTTATAAGAGCATATGTGGGACATGTAATACGTCTTCATAGAAGAAATGAGCTTCAAAGGGCCTAAAATATTGAGAAATATAAATATAGGTTTCATGAGGCCTTACCTTAGCATAGCAGTGAAGGTTATGGTGGTCACTTAGTCATACAAGTGGGTGACTTGGGCCAACTTGCCCTATTAACGACATACCACTATATGTAATAAATTCATTTGATCATACACTTTGGTTCAAATTTGACACACTCATTAGCTTAGATATAAATTTCCATCAACATGGTTGTAACCCACAACAATTAGAATGCATACATTTATTGACTAACATAAAAAATACAAACCTAACAATAGAGGATTAAATTCTCCTCATGTCACGTAGAGACTCTTTCATGTCTCCAATACAACAAAAACCTTTACAAGAGTAAATAATCTCCACACAACAAAGGAATTAACAACCTCACACAATAAGAGAATGTTAAAATCATTACACCTTTCGATTGCAATAAACATAACCATCCAAAGAAAATATGGAGTGCTTTATTAGACCTCAATGATACTCAATTGAAAGCTACAAACATCCATTTTTAATATTTCTTAAAAAAATCCTCTAAACATATCATAAAAATTTTTTTGTCCCATTTATCCTTGTATAATTCAAATTATTGTTTGTTATTGGAATTCATTTTTCTTTATCAACATGTCACTAACATGGAAAAGAGTAAATGTGGTAAGTTTTCTCCAAATTGGCTTCGACCATATATTATCACTCAAATACATGTGTCTAGGCCTTATCATTTATCCTCCTTGATAGTAAACCTAAAAGGAACATCTTAATGCTTTGAACTTGCGGTCGTTCTATAGTTAAATTATCAACTCACGTGACCCTAGTCAAATTAAGATCTCCATATGTCAGCCCACATGTCCTATTCCTCGTAATGATTTGGAACTATGTGTCTTTCCATCAACATGCCTATCATGACCTTGAATATGGGAACCATAGTTTTTCTCATAGCATATTCCTCATGGACAAGTTCCCTACTTAAAGTTAGGGAATCTCGTGATAATTACTCTCACCATCCCCTATCTTATCATCTTTAAGGACATGACAAGGATATAAGTGTAGCTTGCACCCTTACTTATCCCCTTCTAAATTGGTTACCTAGGTTTTCCCTTAGCTCAAAAATCAAAATATAGACCTATCCCTTGAAGGAAGGCTATCAAAAAGAAAATTATGTCAAATAAAGTCATAGACCACTCCCTCAAAGGATGGCTACCATAAAAGAAAAAATTCACTAAAAATGCAGACCACTCCTATGAAGGATGGATACCCAACCAAAATATGCAATAGGTACTTCCCACATTGATTATTCCTCGTATCAAAGAGGGCTTCCCACGTCGATCAGCCCTCATATCAAAAATCAATAAAGTAACCATCCTAAGAAAGCTTCCCGCATTGATCATCTTTCTCATAAAATGCGGTCTTCCCACATCGATCATCATGTGTAATATAATAAAGTTGTGGCAAAACCAAGGGAACTATTAAGAAGGATCTATTTCCTCATGATTTCTACATGAAAACCTTTCCCATGTCATAAAAGTATATATACAACTATCTGCATCCATTTATGATCCTAGTATGACTAGCTATTGTGAGTCATATGCTAACATTATTTACAAATCCGCATGTGCAAAGTGTCATACATATAAAAAAACATTTACCATCACACACTACATATATGTCCGAATTGTAAGGAAACAAGCATCCCACATTCTATACTATTACATCATATAGTGCATTAATCAAAAACAAGATCATCATTTTTTCATAAACATATCCTGAATCATCAAAATCACATTCCACATCTCTAATCTAAAATATACATTTCACATACATCCATAACTCATCATATCAAAATCATAACTAAACTCATTAAATAAATCATCATTAACTACATCTATATCCATCACACTGTAATCATTACAAACTCAAAACATAACTCAAATACCAAAATCAACTTTTATATATATATATATATATATATATATATATATATATATATATATATATTAACAATGTCTATAAATCATCAAGGGATTAAAAGAGCCTCGCATATCAAAAATACATTTGTAAATCATCAACAAGGGCTTCAAACAAGCCTCATACATCAAAATATCTATAAAACTATCCAGGAACTGAATGTCCGTCAAATGAGACACTCCCTCGGGTGATGTTCCCTTAATCATCATTTGGGCATCACGTTGGTCCCTCACCCATACTTTTAGGTGATTGACCTATGCTCATGTAGCACTAGCTAAAGGAACATCTTGTCATAGAGCCAAAAAAATAGTATAGCGAGGCTAATATAGAAGCCCTCGCCTCACTATATCCTCATAATATCAAAACTCGTCACACAAATCATGGTAGTTAGCCACACTCACATCACCAGGTGGCCCCATCTGACCACTAATCTAAGCTCGGGCTGCATGTAGCTTAGCCCCTGATATTGACGGGCTTGTCACTCCAAAGGCCTTCTGCAAGGCCTCTCTATCTCATCTATATCTATCTCTATCAGCTCGGCCTATGTGATATTTTCTTGTATAGTAGTGAGTTGTTGGTTCGGGCCATCCCTCTCTCCATCACAATATCTCTCTCACTAACCAATGTGGCCCGCTTAGCTAACCATGTGGCCTTCTTAGCCTCTAAACTCACTACAGTGGCCTCCAATAAAGCCACTCTATCATCCTCATACCCCCTCAAGCACCACCCTCCAAGACACATCATATACACGAGCCCACAACCACATCACAAAACCACCTAGATTCCCCTAGCACCACCTAGCATAAGATTATGTCACTATGACATCATCATGTCCCACTAGTCCCTCCTCATTTGCCATATCAACTACCTCATGAACATCAAGTAGTACTAATCTAGCTCTATGTCATCTCTCTTATAGGGCATTGCTTACTCTACCACATCCTGAATCAATCAATCCTCACCTAACGCGACCAAATATGATCAAATCCCACCTTGATCTTCCCTCCGACCCCACACCCACCTATCCTACTATATGGCCATCAACTCCCTCTATACACCGAGGCCATACTATAAACTTGTGTAATGCCTCCAAATAACATCTCGCCGCCATGCAAAATGGTTTGGAGTTGTTTATAATGATCCTCACCTCTAACAGGCCTCGTGGCAACATGTTTTGAGTAACACCTCATAAACCCCACCTGGATACTCCAAATCAGCCCATCTCACCCATGGCACTCCCTTAGAGGAGCCACTACAATTTTCTTGTAAGCCCAACACTCCAATAAGAATAATACATCCACTCCAAATCTTCGTCTAGTACTCTAAGACCACATCTCCATGTAAACATGTACCAAAAAAATAGGGGAAGCAAAATCTTTCATATATATCACCATATCAGCTACCACTTTAGTCAACATCCATGAAAATCAGCCTATGAATGAATCTAGTAAGGCGTAACAACTAATACCCATCATCATCATTGTGACTAGGGCCCAACCCTCCTTGTCATCACTATACAATGCTCCATATAAAAATCTTGAAGTATAGACTACATCAATTCCATCATCCTCATACAATCGATGCATCACAACACCCCTACCTACCTCATCAATCACATAAACCTATTCACCTTGTCTTTGGTAAGTGCAAGATCTAGTGGATATCCTCCAATGTCACTTTGTCATCTCTTATATAGATAGCCAAAATGTGCCTATGACATGGTCCCATTGCTCAAATAATGCTAATAATAACCCCATGTCTCTATGGATGTGCCTATAATGACACATTCCCCCAATCCAACCTCCTCTAAGTGATTCTAATCAACATCTGATAATTGAGCTCGAACATCATCTAGTATCTTTGGGATCCTATCCTATGTAGTCAATCTTTCTCTAGCATGCATCCACAATGAACCAACCCACCATCAATCAAAAATCAATCAAATACACTTTAAAAATCACATTTTTTTATCAAAACATTGGAATCACCAATGAATCTACTTGAATTGTTAGAAACCCTATCAAAATCTCCTACAACCTATCAATCACCAATGATAACATATGAAATCGCTAGTGGTTTCAAGTGATTCTAGATTTCTAGAAAAACTAAGTAAACAAAATAACACAAAATCTAAAAAACACCACCCACCTCGGCACTTATATGCCTCTGTCATCTCTACACACCTCCAGCCTTCCTCCATCTCACATAAAATAGTGAAAAATTAGAAATTAGGGTTTTCTTGGTCTCTTATGTTCTCAAATCATAATTTTACTAAATAAAACTCCAAACCACCTTTTATATTAGCAAATTTCCCACCCACCGATCGCCGATAATTTTTGTCAAAGCACCGATGACCTATGGTAATCATCCACAATTAAATCCCCTTTATCCAAAATTTCATTATTGGCCTCTGAGCCCCATCAACCCATCATTCTTCATCATTCCTTTCCAAAATTACACATTTATAAGTATGTTTCCTTTTGTGGGCCCCAAGACCCTCTAAAAATCAAATTCAATCAATCTATATAAAGCTTGCCTTTATCAAATCCACCTCAAATTACACACAGTATTTTTGGGAAATCATTTTCCCTTGCCACCATTAAGTCATACATCTATAGGTCTAGAACCCATTGGTTCTCATATCACTTGACTTCCTGGCCACATAAGCCCACCTTTGTGGCAACATCCTTTATATCGAGAATGTGTCTCTCGAACCACTTTGTGGATACTATACGCCTTCTAGGAACCTTTTCCCACAACTACTTCCTTAGAAGTCATATATGTCTATAGGTCGAGAACCCATTGGTTCCCCTATCATTTGACTCTATGGTCACACAAGTCCACCTTTGTGGCAATTTGTTTTCGTGCCCAATCTTAGGGCATCTTAAATTGAAACACAACATCACATAAGCCTATCTCATCCAACAACTTATTCAAACCGATGATCATTGCACTTTGTCGCAATAACCCCCAGTTTGAGGGGGCACCTATCCAACATAAATCTAATCATTCCACTCATTTTTTCCAAGCGGCTTTTCCATCACAAACCACTTGACAAAAGGGGAAAATTTAGTCACATGTTTTTGGTAACCTACATAATCTATCCACTCTCCTCACATTCACACTCAAAAGCATTAAACATATCTTATGATCCCTAAACCATGTCCTCACCCCCGTAAAATCACATTCTACCTCCCCGTAAATCTTATTTACCTATCCTAAACCTCCCTAACCACCTATAACCCATCCTATCCCATTTTAACCCTAACCATCTAACCTCCTAACATCCTCAACCTCTTCCTAAACTGATCACGCTTTCATCCAAACCCGGTTTACCCATTTAGAAGTGGTTGAAATCACTTCCAAGTGGTTTTCCCCACTTTTCCCGATCATCGTAATTATAAGCGATTGTCGGTGATTATATAAAAGCAACATCAAATTTCATAGAATGGATCCTCAGACGCGTTTGTAGAAAATATTTGAATCATTAACGACCTAGATGAAACCATTACGAATATATTGACATCGTCTACACCCCTATCACTTCCTCAAAGGTTCATAATCTTTGTAAGAATCCTACGACATCATTTTCAAGCATTCATCAACAAGGTAAGTCCTTGTCTTTTGTTTCCATATTCAGCTTGTCAATACATCACATTATAACCCATATAAAGTCATAAATCACTTGTTTTATATCTAATTTACATCCTATCAAAGAATCAATCCTTTTTACAACAATTGCCAATGATTTACCTAAATCATGGCGACCATCATGAGAATCGCTAGTGATCCCTTTTATTTTACCATTTTAATCACATTTAGCATTTTTGCAATCAAATATCAATATATGTTTTTTCTAATATACATGTTTACAAGTTTCTCTCTCTATAGATGACTGTACCAAGTCAAGAACATCCAATCATAAGCATATACGACCTTCCTATCGTCCAACAACCCTTCATCTGGGAACAATTCAACATTATGCACGAACTCATCCTTTGCACCATCTCCTTGACACTAGACATCAAAGACATCAAAAAATCAACATAAAGTCATACAAGAAGAAAGATATGTTGTTGAACAATCCTGGTTTGATTACTTGAGTAGTTTGAGCTCGTCATAGCCCTCGCTTGAGTCACCTATCATGCGGAGCAGGATATTTCTATCCCCTTGAAGTTCTAATATTCCTTTCATTATTTATTATCTTTCTTTCATGATCACTTGATTGTTAAACAAGTTGACACCCTTCAAGGAATCTCATTGGTTCTTGGGATAGTCCTTTGCCAAGTAACTTGTCATATCTTTGTCTAATATCTATTTTGTTTAGCTATATTTTCATGTAGGTTCTCGCATTCGATGGAAGAAGGAACCTCACATCCATTTTGCATCCATTCATCCCAACATTGCATTTTCGGTGCATGTATTTTTAAACCCTGTTGTCTTCTGAGTTTTTGGTGCTTATCATATAAATACTGAACCAAAAATCACCACAAATAAGGAATATATTTAGAGGTAATTTTATTAGATGTTCTTTGATGCTTTGAAATAAATAAGGTGAAGATTGTATTGTTGATCAAGAATATGTACTCATCACACAACTAATCAGCCAATGTTATTTTAGTGAGAGGAAAACTTTCATTGTGGCTTCACCCTTATTGGTGTAAGGGTCGTGTTATATTCAATATCATATGATACCATGGACTTGGGAAACCAACCAATGTGGGATCTGTTTTAATTAAATGTGGATTATTATGAGTTATAGAAGACTTACTAAGATACATAAAAGAGGCATATTTAGCATAGGTAATAAGGCAACAAGTACACATATTTTGCATCCAATCAACTAAGAAATATCATGCAGAGGAACACAATATTAGTGAGCTCCTCATTGACTACCATGGTGATTACAATATAAGCTACCATTTTGCGGAGTCATCCAAAAGACAACCTTCGTCACTCTTCGCAAAATAAAATAGGTGTAAACCCACCATTCACCCATCCATGCTAGATTAGGTAGGAATTAGATGGATGAAATAAAATTCATTTAAAAAAAAAAAGGAGCTTCTCCCTAAGATTTCTCTTTTAAATTCCCTTATTAACATTCCCACATTAACAAAATTCAACACCATAGCCTATATACAAATCCACCAATTCTTTTTATTGAATATGCTAACAATTGCACAAAAGTTAGGTGTATAGAATTCTTCAACTAAGCGGTCAAGAACCGAGGGGTTCCATTCCATCAAATTCACGGGACATGATCCCGACCTCATCCTTTATTTGGTATCTCCTAGAGTGGAACCCTAGTGGATGGCTACAAAACACTTTTACACCATCATATGGACCGTTAGACCACAACCCATTCAATAAATCCAACAATTTTACCATTATACTACAAACTGTTTTTTAATTTTAATTTTTAATTTTAAGTTTTAATTTTTTGGTCAAAAGTTAGGTTTATAACCAACTCTAAAAATACATGAAATTCGAGTTTATTTAGGTTAGGATTATTCATTTTTGTCGTACTCAATATTGTATTGACAAAAGATGGTGTAGATGCTTAAATTTGTTTACATTTGTTTTACTGGAATGTATAAATATAGTATGAATAATAGAAGATAATTATAATAAAAAGGAGACCGAAAAATTCATTACCTAAAAATAAATTCAAATAGATAGCCAAAAATTGTTTAAATTTAACTTCTCCTCTTTATCTTTTCGAGATGGAGCCTCCCATAGGTTTTTGATGAAACTTATCTATAACCAATTGAAAATAAAGTCTTATGTACATAAATAACTATTAATTTTTCTACTCCGATAAGGGGAGTAAGGAAAAAAGGTAGTTACATGGAAACCCCCTCAGAGGAGTGGATTAAGTTAAATTTTGATGGTGCCTCAAAAGGAAATCTCGGTGAGTGCGGGTTGTGGTTGTGTGTTGGGAGTGTTGATTGCCGGCATTTTTAGTGATGGCTATGGACCGTGGTGTTTCTACCAATAGCTTTGTGGAAGGTATGGCTCTACTCTTTGGATTATTGGAAGAAAAGTGTAAGAATTGGCTTCAGATATGGATTGAAGGGGACTCTTTGGCTATTTTAAATATGGTTAAGGGAAGGCCCCTAAGGCGTGACAATTGAAATCCATTTGCTTTAATATCAAGTCTATTCTGACCTCCTTTTCTGAAGTGAATTTCTCTCACACTTTGAGATATGGCAATAAGGTGGTGGACTACTTAGCTAATAGAGGGGCAATATTATGGGATAATCATCATTTGACCCCCCTTTCTTGGGATTTGGGCTTCCCTAATGATATTCAAGATCTTTTAGCGGGGAGACACATGAATGGCATCAATTGGAGATTGCTAATTATTGTAAAGGACGTCTTCTATTTATTTCCCGCCCCATTGTGTGATGCCAAGTGAAGTGAAATATTTGGGTAGAGATCTCGGTGCTTCGGCACATGTGTAGAAATTATTGGTTTGGGAGGTGGCATTTGTATTAAAGAGGGATTAGTGTGTGTGATGTAAATCCCTTGAAGCTTTCTTGCTACTCTTTATGTTGGTTAGTCTTCTGGTCTACTTTGCATCACTTTGCCTTGGGTTGCATAACATCGGGAGGGCAAGGTGGAGGTGTCTAGTCGAAGCGGTGTCAAGCCCAAACTCGTGATTCTTTGGGGGATTCCTTTACAGACTAATTGAGCAGAAGAATAAAGAATGTGGCGATGCGTGGCTAGCTGGAGAAAGTATGGATGATGGAAGAGAGTGAAGATGTAGAAGAATTAGAGGTTGTCATCTACGAAAAGCTGAAGAAGCTCATGCTAGACCACTGGTCAATCGTGGGGAGGTGAAATGTCTTTGATGTGGCTCAGGGTTTGAGCGCTACCAATATAATCTCAAACTCGTCGGGCCAATTCATCCTACATAAGGAGCTGAAGGATTTGGAGGAAATTCTGGTGAGTATGTAGTATCACATTCATGTAATGGCTCGTGGGATTTAGGCCCTCTCGCATGTTCGGAGGCGGTTGCTTAGAATCAAGGTTTTGACTTCTTGAAAAGGCCAAAGTAGTAATGCCTGAGTGCTACATTGACCACTCCCCCTCCTCTTCATATCAAAAGAGCAACTCGAAGGTGGAGGTTACGGATGAGGAGTCATCTACTTTAGACATGGAAGTGTGATATTATGTGGTTC
The DNA here is from genome assembly GCA_018340775.1 of Taxus wallichiana var. yunnanensis. Lineage (NCBI taxonomy): Eukaryota > Viridiplantae > Streptophyta > Pinopsida > Cupressales > Taxaceae > Taxus > Taxus wallichiana. The sequence continues at coordinate 103,163,294 of CM031236.1, forward strand.
CAGTTTTTGATGCATAGTGGGGCTTTTGGGTCGAAATGGTTGTTGGGTTCTAGTTTTAGGGGTTATGTAAAGATGATACACAATATTTTGTAGTATGTAGATATAAATCTTTTTGTATTTTGATGCACGATAATGTTCCTTTCACTTTTCTGTGTGTTCATAGATGATTGTATATACCATGGTCAAAGTGCGCAGAAGCTTTTTTAGGATAGGGCCTTCTCCCTAGGGATCATAAGCAAAAAAACTATTAATTTTTCTAATATAATTATTTCTCTTGATATAATTGATTATTAGGTTGATAGGTGTAACTATTAATAACGATCAATTGGGATGGAAGGAGTGAATGTAATAGTGTAAAATGTCAATAAAACAACTAATTTTGTATTGACAACCATTTTATGTGTTATAAGATCATTTGTTTTCTTATCAAGAGGGGATTAATCCTTAGGCAAGCTAGGCATTTTCCTAAGGCACCAGCAATAAGGGGGAACCTAAATCCAAAGATTTCCCTTATTTTCGATTATTTTTAGAACTTAGTCTTGAAACAATTTTTCCTAAAGATTTAATATTAATTCACCCATTTATTAATAGTATTATATAATAATATAAATATCACACATACGCATAAAAAGGTACTATATAATTGTTGTAAGTAAAAATAAATATAACATATTTTTGAGCTCATATGATTGTGTTGTTATTGTTACCAATTTTCCAATGCAACTCCAAATTATGCGGGTAGGTAATTGTTTCTTGAAAAAGGGTCATGTATTTTTATAATGTCATTGGTGTAGTCAAAAGAGGTGAGTATAATTGAAGGAAAGGAGTACTTGATTCTCTATTTATAATTTTTTTTTGGGAAGAAATGTCTATTATTTTTATAGAGGAATTAGTAGGCATATTCCAAATGCCACTCTTCGCAAAACTATGAGAGATACATAAGCATTTTTATTGCTTTGTTAAAAATGGTGTTTTGTTCATGTTTGAGTATCATTACCTACATGATATTGGTAAATCGACTTATGCAAGTAACCTTGTATCAAGATTGTATTTGTTGCATTATGAGCACCTCATGTGATTAATTCTCTCCATCCATGGAATATTATTTGGCATTCATAACCTTTAATCTAGGTCTACTTCTTAATTGGAAAAGATGGTCCGAATATAAATATATTAATCATATGATGGAGTTTGGAGCCTTTTTTCAAAAAGATTGTTTCAAGCCCAAAAATAACAATATAGATAAATTGGAACTATATATCATCAATCAATAAGAAATTTGTGGAAAAAATGTAAAATTGTTAATAAATAGAATCTTTCAATAAATAAAACTATAAAACAAATCCAAAATAACCACCTCTAAATTAATACATATTAATGAATTTATAATAATTTTATCTACATATATAAATTTAATTAAATATGCAAAACATCTATAAAATTTTGTTACATTATTATATACATATTTTAATTTTTTTAAATAGATATATAAATATATTAGTATATTATTCCCAAATATCATTTAACATATGAATAATGATATTGAGTTAAATTTTCGAAATTATCATATATAAATTCTAAAAACAAAAAATTATAAATTTTACTTTTAAAAACTTATATGTGTGTGTGGGGGTGCGGGAGGGGAAATATTTTTAATCAACTACAATATGTACTAAATTATATATAACATAATGTATTCTTCCAACCCAACAACTCCAATCCTTTTCCATTTTAAAAAAAAATTAATGAGGAGAAAATTTCCAACACCCAACTCCTATTCACAAAATATCTACCAACGGTTGTGTTCATATACTTTGACCATAAAATGATGCTTATATCACGTGGAACAACTAAGGGTTTCAAAAATAAATGTTGACACACATAAGAGGATTGCACTAATATTTCCATGTTGACACACATGTATTGCACTAATATTTTATCAAGTTGAATAATAAGGTTACCTTTCATTCACACCCACTTACCATTTTTGCCAAAAATAATTAATTATGAGTTGAGGCTTTCGCAATTTATAATTAGATTTTATTATTGGAACTGCCTTTTATATTAATAAAAATAAAACAGAATTATATAATAAGGGTGACCTGATAATTAGATTTTGTTTTTAAGGAGTGAATATTTTATTACCATGTTAATAGTCTTGGACCCTAAAATGTTTCATAACATTTTGGGCATTCTTATATTTAGATTTTTAGAAGTGTAATAGAGATTTTAGCTATATTAACATTGTTTATTAATTGGTTCACTTACAAAACTTTCCAATTTAGTGTGAAAAGTTTATGGTATCTTCTTAATGCATTATAAATTGGTAAAGTTGTATGTTAAATGTTGTGGCATTTCAAATGGATTATGTAGATATAATTCATGGCAACAATCTAAAATGAGCTAGAGTATTTTTGTTCAATTCTTAGTTTGAAAGAAAAAGACGTTTGGTAAGGTAATTAAGTAATTTACTAAAATAGTTTAAGTCATAAAGCAATGGTTTGCATGAAAATAAAAAATTTGATAGTGTTTAATTCAAGTTGTAGTTTGAAGAAAAAGAAGTGTGATGAGCTAACTAAGTGAATTGTCACAACAAGTGGAGGTCGTGAGAGCAACAATTTGTACGGAAAGTATTAAATTCGATATAGTGTTATGTTCAAGCCACAATTTGAAGGAAAAAGATCATGTGCAATGAGTGAATTAAGTAAACTACCAAAATAGTTCAAATCGTAAAGCAACATTTTACACGAAAATTACAAATTTTGATTCAAGCCTCCCTTTAAGTTTTGGTTTAAGGGAAAAGATGCTCGCAAGTTAAATAAGTGAATTGCCAAAACATTTTAGGTCATAGATTAACGGTTTGCACGAAAAATTAAAAAATCAATACATTGCTATGTTCAAACCGTGGTTTGAAGGAAAAGGACGTGTGATGAACTAAGTGTGTTGAACAGAGGCGATGAAACTTGAGCACCTGGTGGTCTCCTCCTCACATCAGGGTAAATTTCACCGAGGCTAGTAGAGACTGTGCTAAATTCTAATATGTAATGATTCCTCTAATATCCAAAAAAACACTAAGTGACCTGCTAAAATAATTCAAGCCGAGGAGAAAAGGTTTTCAAATTATTTACAAAAATGAAACCAGAGCTGTAGGTTTCTAACATTTTTTAGATTTTGTAAGAATAAACACAACATCCCAACTAAGTGAATTGCCAAAACAAATCAAACCGCAAAGTAATGATTTTCCCAAAAACTCAAAAAATATGTTTTCACAATTTAACTTGATAGCATTATTCGGGACTAAATTTGAGTGATCAATTCTATTCTAAAAAAGTGGCGGATGGTATTCTAATAGCCTCATGCTAAGATACTATAATGCAAATGATTTAACAACTATTCATTTTTCAGTCAAAATTTATGCTTGTACAAAATCACCCTCTAAGGTAAATTTTTCACTTTGTCAATCTCTTAGTCAGCAAGTGTTTGAGTGATTTGATTTTTTTGGTTGAGTTGAACATTCATGAACAAGTGATTCCACCCAATCAAATGATGCCAAGTTGTGCAATAAGAAAATTTCAAGAAGACTATAGTTGGAAAACATTTTTTGCTAAAATCTGGAGCAAATTTTAATGGCAGACATAGTTGACGTCATTTCTTATTTTACTCATTAATTTTGAGTGATACGAGCTCCATTTTTGGAATTGTTTGTGGCATTGGAAATATATTTGCTATCAGTTTGAGGATGAATTGGTGTTTAGTTTATGAGTAATTCAAAATAGAGTTTTGTGGTGCATTTTCTTTTCTCTACCACGTTTCATCTTTCCTTTTCAAGATTTTTTTGCTTTTGCACATATGTGGGTCTTCTTAAATGATTCTCAAGTGCTTTTTGTTTCTCAATAGATTTAATTTGGGCAATTGGATGAGCAGAGTATTATGAGACTGCTCATTCCATTACTTCTTGTCAATTCTGAATTCCCTCCATTTCCAATTTTGGAAAAATTGTGTTTTCCATATTTGTTGGGATTTCTCAATTGTTCATGTATGTAGATTAGGATTTAGCTATGTTTCATGTTTAAGATCATGAATAATTATAGATCAATTCAATAATGTTATAATTTATGTCAGAGAGAATAGTCTAATTTTAATAATTGAATCATTTATAAATGAGATTGTGGATTTGAAGGAAATCACTCTAATTATTTAGATTTCCATTTGGTAATTATGTGTCCTGGGTATTATGTGTAACTACTAAAGCATGTTTTAGTAAAATCCTTATGAAGCTTTGATTTCATTTGTAGTCATTAACATTCTAATTGTTATATTCTAGATTTTGGGTTATGATAGTATGATAATTAGTTAAATCTCGGTGTTGTGGTTTACTAGTTGTTTGAATTGTGGGAGTTTTTCATTTATGTAAATTAATGTAGCTCTTATGACTATTTTGAATCATTTGTTGAATATTTACGAATTCATTCCAATAGATTAATTCACTAGATAAATTTGGAATGATCACCCCATTTTTAATTAAAGGTTGTAATTTATCCTTTGAGATATCCATTTCCATTTTACACATCTTTAGAGTCTCCTTGTTATAATTGGGTAAGTGCATGGAAATGGGGGCCCAAAAGGGGGTCTTAAGTGAACACTTTTTTACGAAAAATAAAAACTTCAATTTATACAAATTATTTGAGATAGTTTCACTCAAAATTTGAAAATGTTATAAGAACATGAATTGTAACATTTCGAGTCTAGTTTTTAAACTATTTTTTTAAATGGTTAAGTGTAAGTGGGTTAAAAATCTAAAAATTCAATAGGTTCTCTTGTTTTTGGTTTAAAAACGTAGTAAATCGATCATGCCCGCCTCCCCCCGCCGCTCCCCCGCCTCCCCCACATTGTTTAAACACTATTTAGTATTTTTGAAAACCCTTTGGTAGAAAGATAAATAGGAGCATCTAGTTTGGGATATATATATTTTAAAAAATTTAGTGAGTATTTATTTTTATGATTTTCCAAGTACAAAGATTCGAAAATTAAAAATAATAGATAACTAACTGTGCTCCCCGCCCCCAACTACCTCAAAAATATCAAAAATTAGAATTTGTTTTTTTTGAATATGTATAGAATTAGGCCTAGTTTGGGACTGTATAATTTTTTTCAATTTGGAGAAGTGAAAAAGATACATGACAAAAGATAAGTGTTTACAATCACTAAAAATAGAGGTATAAAAGACATAGTTTGAAATAAATATAAATGGAAACCTTATAATAGTAAAAAAATATAAAAAGTACATATTTAGAAAGAGGATAGTTTTCTTGACGTTGTAGGTAAATTTTTAAGAAAGATAGAAAATGTTTTTGTAGGATTTAGCATGGTGGAAGGTGAGTTTTTGCATATTTTGTCAAAAACACGCAGGTTGTTGTGTTGTTACAGGTCCAAGGCGCAAGTTTGGGAAACCAAAGCAATTCCAAGCCTGTAAATTCTTGGTTTGGGGGCATAATAAAGGGAACACGTATGCGTACGTGTTCCGTAGAGTATAGGCATTATATGTGTTTTTGGCATGCTTTTATTTACAAAAATAAATGTTTAAGTATAAGAAATAATAAAATATAAATAATAATAAATGAAAAACTTTTAATTTATTTTAGTAAATATAAGAAATTAGGGTCACTCTGCACCTTATGGAACTAGTCTCACAGCTCCATGAGTCACAATTTAGGAGATAGTTTTTTATAATCTAATATGGTCAATACATAGGTAATTTTTAGGATTTCAGCATTCAACCTAAAGCTTTTAGCATTTAAATTCTACAATCGATGTCTATTTTGGCAACAAATATAGTCATTGTTTAGGTTTTGGGGCCTTTTGGATTGTTTACTAACATTTGTAGGAGTGTTAGATGTGTCAAAATTATATTTTACAAACCTCACAACTCTCAAAGGAAACAACAACTTCTCAAATATATGCACTCATGAAATGCCTTATAATACATAACAAATCAAAACACATGTGTTGGACATAGTGTTATTGGTGTTGTCATTGATGTCAAGTTGCATTGATGGTAAAGGGTGTCCAAGTGACATAGGAGTCGAGAATGAGGTGTAAATTATCAAAAGCATGATAACCAGATTGTACCAAGCCGAGAACACAGATGCTAATCAAACACCACGATCAATAAGATGAAAGCAATTTTACAAAATAACTTTACATAAACCTTTGCAAACAAATGAGAAATAATATCATATATTATTATGGAACTCAATGAAATACAATGAAAATGAGCCTTGCTTATATAGGCAATGAATCACAATCTAAGAACCACCAAGGTCGTAGATCAAACCATAAATCAAGGAAATAACTAGTCATCAAAGAGTTAGTCACGACCATAGATTTAGGAGAGAACTAGGCATCAAGGATCTAGTCAATACCATAGATCAAGGAAAGAACTAGTCAATACCATAGATCAAGGACATGACTATACCTAACAACTAGATAATATTTCCTAATATCTAAATAAGATAAAATAAATATCCACACTCATAAGTGGGTGAGGATAAATACAATAAAGGTAAATAAAGTACCTAGGTGAACATGAGCTAAGGTAAATACCTACTCTAACACCCCCCCTCAAGTGAAGCTAGGGGCCAAAATAGAAGTGGCATGTCCACAGTATGAGTCCCGACAACTAGTCATGATGAGGTACTCATGTACAATAGCGGGAAACAAAGGACACCGCAAGGTACCCAAAATCAGTAATAACTAAGTAAAGAGAGTAAAAACCCGTTGGAAAGCGTCCCAAGAATCCCGGCTTAAAAAATTGTACAATACTAAAGAATTTTGGTGTGCACCTGTGGTCGAATCCACTTCTCAATCACAAAACTCAAAAAACCGACCGACTTTGGGCTTCTCCAAAATAACTTGATACAAGGAGACTATCAACGGAGTGATGTAGAAAGTGCAAGAAAAAAACACTAAACATAATTCGATCAACTACTACAAATAGGTGTGCCATGATCCAAGAACAATAACCAAAGCAACAAGGCAAGGACACAAACTCTAGAGTGTCATGATCCAAGAAAAGCTAAGGTAACAAGGCAAGGACACGAAACCCGAAGAAGCAAGATCAACACCACACCCTCCCATACTGTTGAATGGGTGGAGTGACGCTACAAATCTATATGAGTTACCCAAAATAAACTACTCAAACACTAAAAAGTAACGGTGGAATTCACTGAATAGATCCCCCATAAGAAGTCTTTGTCAACATGCCAAAAGTGTCAAAAATACGAGATACAAAATCTCTCAACACACAAGAGAGATACACTACACCCGCTAAATAAAAATGCTCAAAACAAGAAGCGTTGCAATGCAGATAGTATAGAAAGTGGATCAAGAGGTCGAATGGTGGAGGAGCCATGCCTATAGAGTCCTCTCAACGAATTCCTATGTTATCGCCACAAGTGATCAGATATCCACCCCAAAGCAACACAAATGGATGAAGAAGATGCTTGCATATGACTTAGTGCAAAATGCACAATGGGTGCATGCAAAGGAACATCAGAATGTGTGTCAGTTTGATCATGTATGACAGCTAAAATATCAGGTTTCTCAAGCCTAAGTGAAGGTGCAGAACTCATGTGTTGCTCATTATCCTTTGAAAGAGTTGAGTGAATAAAAATAGGATCTCTATCAATGTGTGATCCTAATGAAGTATATGCTTGAAAACCAATTTCATGGCGAGAATTCCACTTAACATGTGGAATAGGGAAATAATACCTTGTGAATGTCTGCCAATACCTTTTCCAGTGAAACCCATAGAATAAAGCATGCGAGAACTAAATGCAGTGGTATGCTTCTCAAAAGAGCCATGCATATGAGCGAAGTAGGATACACAACATGTGTTACTGTAATAGGCACAGATGTGGAAGAGCATGCAAACAATAAGCCTCATAGGCTTAGGAGCATCAAGAGAAGTAACAAGCTCAAAGACTGATAGATCAATGTCAGTGGGTACAAGAGCAACAACTGCAAGTGGACTAGGAGCATGGATATGGCTGTCCACAATATGATGGCGATGTTGTAGGCTAGCAAGTGTTTTCTACAGGGAGTGTATTAGTGTATCCTTATTGTGAATGAGTGATTGTAGAAGATAATTTCACTTCTTGAGTGATCTATTCTATTTCACAAATTTTGCAATATCCTCTTGAAGTCCACACACTTCAAAGAAAAGCATATCATTCTCAGAATCCATGATAGATACAAGAATGCAACTCCAAAAGTTTTAGGACGTCGAGCTCACCGAAATTGCATCCACATTGAATACAACACTCCTCCATATTTGACACTTTATAATGAGTGTGTGTTATAATAAAACACTTTATAATTATCTTGAAATTATCAAAATAAATATTTCCAATGGAAAGAGCATAAAAAAATTACTTTTGCAAAAACGACACTCAAAATCGAGTTCTTGATCAAAAGATGCAAACTTTTCAATATTATGCTCTACTATTTATTTTAGTTGCCACTAAAACAAAATAAAATGTTCTTACTTTCACACACAAAAAAATGAAAGGGGCTGGAATTAAGCACCTACTAGTATGAATCACAATATTTAAGCCCTCATATGACCATACAATATGACCAGGGGCTAAATATTTTAATGGGTCCGGATCCAATGGAAGCCCATGTTTCACATAAAACCTCACGCAACAACAAAATATGACCAAATCCTAAATATATGAATATACAAAGAATTTATTTACAAAATAAAACTTACATATGGATGTCAATAGCAATCTCCTGCTCGATATCATAAAATGAATGATAACGGATCATACCAAGCCAAGAACCAAGATGCTAATCAAACACCATGATCAATAAGATGAAATTAATTCCCCAGAATAACTTTACATAAACCTTTTCAAACAAATGAGAAACAATATCATATATTATTATGGAACTCAATGAAATACAATGAGGATAGGCCTTGCTTATATAGGCAAGGAATAAAAATCTAAGAACCGGTCAAGGTCGTAGATCAAGTCATAAATCAAGGAAATAACTAGTCATCAAATATCTAATCATGACCATAAATTTAGGAGAGAACTAGACATCAAGAATCTAGTCAATACCATAGATCAAGGAAATAATTATACCTAACAACTATATAATATCTCCTAATATTTAAATAAGATAAAAGAAATATCCACACACATAAGTGGGTAATGATAAATACAAGAAAGGTAAATAAAGTACCTATGTGAACATGAGCTAAGGTAAATACCTACTCTAACATGTGTCATGAAGTGTTGTATTGGTGAAGTGTTGGTTTCGAACCAAAATGGGAATCTTCACTATTTTAAAATTATTTATAACATCTTCGATCCTTAGAGAAAAATGAATGTCTCCATCATGTAGAGGATTTATGAAGCTTTCCAATTCTGTTTGTTTTCCTTCTAAATCCTTACATATTTCCTATAATCTTCCAGAGAAGTTAGGTTTCACCATTAGAGTGTTTGTTCCTTGCACCTAGTAAACCTGATGTTGAGCATATAGTCTTTGAATGATCAAACATTTCATAAATAACCTTCAACACTTCCAAGATTCCCGACATAACCTATGGATGCTTAAGATATTTCCTAAACTCTCACGGAGGGTGTTTTAATAGCTATAGAATAGCCAAAATAACTAGCATGGAAATTGAAATTTTTGAAGCATGACAACTAAGCCCTTAATTGAAAATAAGACCTTTTAGTCACTTTGTGCATCATTCCTCCGGTTATGCGGGAACATCTTGTTAATAACCAATTTTTGTTTTCTTAGGTGACTAGGGGTATATTAGGTCACTTGAGATGGTCATAGCTTGTACTAGTCCATTTGGACTCCATAGAAAAGAATATTTGAACTAGCTCGGTATGTTATAGGATTAGGTGTTAAGTGACATAATCCTCTCAAACCGAGATATCATATTTGGAGGTTAGAGACTATTTTGCAAAGCATTTTCATGTGTAAATATCTTGTTTTGGATTGTATTCTTATCTATAATGGTGTTTAAGGCTTCATGGAACCCTCATAGTGTCAGGGAATGGAAAATAGATAGAAAGACTTACTCAGACCAGACTATACCCTATTTTAGAAGTTTAGTAGTATGTAGCATGAACATAATGATTCAATGGAATCCTTGAGTCTATTTCAGGGCATTGATCACAAGGACTTGGTGTTGTAAAAGTCAAGAAAAGGTAATAAGCCATCTAAAGGAGGATTTCTTAAATTAAATTTGTGTTCACAATCCTAACTGTGTGTGCCTAGTCTTAAGGGCCTAGAGTAGAATATTCATTGTAAAAGTTAATACTTATGCTTGGTAGATTATGTTGGAGTAGGTATTTACCTTAGCTCATGTTCACCTAGGTAATTTATTTACCTTTATTGTATTTATCCTCACCCACTTATGTGTGTGGATATTTCTTTTTATTTATTTAGATATTAGGGGGATATTATCTAGTTGTTAGGTATAGTTCTTTCCTTGATCTATGGTATTGACTAGTTCTTTCATTGATCTATGGTATTGACTAGATCCTTGATGTCTAGTTCTCTTATAAATGTATGGTCTTGATTAGTTCTTTGATGACTAGTTATTTCCTTGATTTATGACTTGATGTACGACCTTGACTTGTTCTTAGATTGTTATTCTTTGCCTATATAAGCAAGGTTCATTCTCATTATATTTCATTGAGTTCTATAATAATATATAATATTTTTGCTCATTTGTTTGCAAAGGTTTTATGTAAAGTTATTCAGTGAATAGATTTCATCTTATTGATGGTGGTGTTTGATTAGCATCTGTGTTCTTGGTTTGGTACTATCTAGTTATCATTCCTTTTATGGTATCAGAGAAGGAGATTGTTATTGACATCTGTCTATAAGTTTTATTTTGCAAATATTTTTTTGTATATTTATATATTCAGCTTTTTCTTGTATTTTGTTGTTGTGTGTGTTTTTATGCAAAACAGAGGCTTCTATTGGATGTGGAAGGCAGAAAAACCCTAAAATCAATCAGTAAACTCATCCATTTCTAAAGGTAGTCTTTTTTTGGTTTTTTTGTTGTAGAGAAACGCACTACTTTGCCTCGGGATCCATGCTATCCAGGAAAGAAAAACTAGAAATTATTTTTAAGGGGTTTTTTGGGTTTTTCAAGATCTCGAATTGAGTTTTTTTCTATTGTAGCGTAGCATTTTCAGTTTGTGTGCAAGAGGCCTTTTTCGGAAGGATAGATCTTTCCTTTTTGGAAAGGTACCAGGTTGGCCATGCACGAATTCGCCATTTTGGGAAGTTTCAGTAGCTTCTGCTATTTTCGGCAATGCAGGTCACTATCCACATAGTCCGAAAATAGTAATTTTTACTCAAGAAGCAGTTGGATGTGACTTTCTCGAAAACAAGCAACACCCCTCGAATAGTAGGGGCTTAACTCCAACCCCCTTTCATTTTATTTGTGTGGTGAAGGTAAGAGCATTTTAGTCTGTTGAAGTGGTAACTAAAATAAATAGTAGAGTATAATATTAAAAAACTTGTAACTTTTGATCGGTAACTCAGTTTTGAGTGCCATTTTTGCAAAAGTGCTTGTTTTTATGCTCTTTCTATTGGAAATATTTATTTTGAGAATCACACTATAATTATAAAGTACTATATTGTAACACACACTCATTATAAAGTGCCAAAATGGGGGCTCTTATTGCATTGTTTGGGGGTCTTGCTTTGCATTACTTGGTTCTTGCATTTCTTTTAGTGATTTTTTAGGATGGCCTCTTTATCTACTTCTACATTAGATCATGTTGAGCCATTAACAACACATAATTACCACACATGGAAACCAAGAATGGAAACAATAATTAAGCGGAAAGGATTGTGGGCTTTAAACCAAAAATTTAAACCAAATCCACCCCTTCTCCATCTCAACTATAAACCCAAGATGTCTTCTAAATCCAAGAATAAGTCTAGCCTTTCATGCTCTTTTGTGGGGGCATTGTTCATGAATAACATAGGTGTTATAAGCAAATGCAAACCTTAGAGGATGCGGTCAAGAAACAAATAAAATCCATCTCCACTCCACCTCCTTCTAATCATCATGGCAAAGCACTCAATGTTGTTGGGAGATCTCAGTCACTACTTGTAGACAATTGGGTTATAGATTCGGGTGCTTCTCATCACATGAATTCTTCCAAGGAGTCTTTTGTTTCTCTAGGTTTGAGTTCTACCTCTAAAATTGAGGTTGAAAATTCTTCTTTTCTTTCGTTAAGGGAAAAGGTGACATACAACTTGATGGTGGCAAGTGATCTAAGATGCACTATATGTTCCTAACATCACTACAAATTTTTTTCTATATATCAAATTTGTCATGTTGGTCAAGCGAAAATAATAACTTTTACACCATATGGGGCAGAAGTAAGAACATTGTTGGAGCCTTATTCACTTGTTGCTGGTATTGTTTATCATAGTTCTAGACTATATCATTTTGAGGGTTTTGATGACACTTCTTCTATAGGGAGCAGATTGGTTTCTCATGCAGATTCGGATAGTAAGCTTTGGCATGAAAGATTTAGACATTTTAATTATAGATATTTGAAGTAGTTGAGCACTCATAGTATGGTAGATGGTCTTCCTAGAGTTTTTTGTCTTGAGGGAGTTTTCTCTGGCTATGCATTAGGGAAACAACACCAAGATCTATTTCCTAAGAATTTGTCTTGAGAGAGCTTCTTCACCACTTGAGCTTGTGCATAGTGACTTGATGGTTTTTCCAACCCCTCTTTCAATGGAGCTAAGTATGCACTTACCTTTATTGATAATTTCTCAAGGAATACTTGGGTTTATTTTCTCAAGTACAAAAGTGATGTTTTTTCACACTTCAAAGTCTTCAAGACTTTGGTCGAGAAATAATATTCTAGTTGCATAAAGAACCTTCGTATTGATAATGGGGGGAGTACTTCAGCAATTAGTTTTCTAAATTTTTGGTAACTCAAGGCATTATTCACTAGCATTCTTTTCCTCATACTCCACAACAGAATGACTTAGTAAAATGAAATAATAGAACTTTGAAGGAAATGACTAAACGTATGATGCATTCTAGAGATATACCTCCTATCTATTGGGAAGAAGAAGTTAATTGTGCTAACTATATTCAGAATCACACACCACACATAGCACTTGAGAATTTGACTCCAGAGGAAGCTTGGTCCGAAACTAAGCTAGATGTCTCATTTTTTCGAGTCTTTGGGAGCCATTTTTGTGCCTTTGTGCCAAAGAAGAAAAGGAAAACTTTAGATAAGAATAGTAAACCCTTGATCTTTGTAGGGTATTATGAAGACATGAGAGCTTATCGTCTTTTAGATCCTGATACACATGACATTATTTTTCCAACACATGTTCAGTTTGATGAGTGCTTCACTCCTCATGATTCTTCATCTTCTTCCATTCCTCCTTCTCATTTTGAGGATCCTTTCTTTTAGGAGATTGATAAGTAGGTTATAGATGTCGTTGAGAATCCTACACCCATTGATGTTGTCATTATGCCTAAGTGGGCTTGTAATACATTTTCTGAGGCAACACCTTTCATATAGTATCTTCCACCCACTAGACATCATCACACACATTCTACGGGTTACGGACTTTTGTGTCAGGTAGTTTATGAGGATCCACAATCTTTTCAAATGCTCATGGGATACAGGAGTGGGATGATGCGATGGCAGTTGAGTATTCTTCTTTGATGAATAATCATACTTGGGATTTGGTATCTCTTCCTAAAGGAAGAAATATGGTTAGTTGTAAGTGGGTATACCAAACCAAATACATAGTTGATGGGTTTATTGATAAGTATAAGGCTCATCTTGTTGCAAAGGGTTTTTCACAAGTTGAAGGTATTGATTACTCTGAGATTTTTACACCAATTTCCAAGATGGATTATGTACACCTTGTACTTTCTGTTGTTGCATCATAGGGGTGGCCCATATACCAGATGAACGTGAAGAGTGCCTTCTTACATGGAGATCTACAAGAGGAAATATAATGGAGCAGCCATCCGGATTTGTTCAGGATTATTCCCTTGTTTGTAGGCTCCAAAGGTCTCTCTACGGTCTCAAACAAGCCCCTCGGACTTGGTATGAGAAGATAGATTATTTTCTTCTATCTACTAGTTTTGTTCATTGTCACTCTGATCATACAATGTATCTCCAACATGTTGGTGAGGATATTGTGATACTTGTCTTGTATTTTGATGATCTCATTACTTATTTGCAGCTCTTCTTCCCACATTGAGTATTCGAGAGGGTTCTTTCTACACAGTTTGACATGACAGATCTTGGGCTATTGCATTATTTCCTTGGTTTACATATTTCTCAGACAAATTCAGGGATTAATTTGAGTCAGAAAAATTACACCCATGATCTTCTTCGGTGCTTTGATATGGCTGATTGCAAGCCAAGTCCATCTCCTTTTCAGTATGGAGTTACTCTCACTTCCACATCTACCACACCACTTTGTGATCTTAAATTATATAGGAAGTTGATTGGGAGTCTCATGTACTTGACCCATACTCACCCCGATATTTCATTTGCGGTAGGGCTCGTATCTCATTTTGCACATTCTCCTCATAGTAGTCACCTGGAAGGCTGCTAAAAGTATTTTATGCTATTTACATGATACTTCCCAATTTGGCCTACACTACACTAGGGTTTCTACTTAGTTGGTTAGGTATACCGATTCAGATTGGGCAGGTTCTATTGATGATAGACGTTCCACTTCTGGTTATATTTTTTGTCTTGGTTCATCTCCAGTTGCTTGGGCATGCAAAAATCAACAGCTATTGCACTTTCTTCCAGAGGAAGAGTAAAGGGCAACAAGTCATTAGATTCTTTGGCTTCGATAGTTATTGATAGAGTTTGGATTCCCACAGGATTCACCGAATGTACTTTGGTGTGACAACTAAAGTGTAATTCACATTTCTCACAACCCAATTGAGCACTAGCGAACCAAACATATTGAGATACACATCCACTTCATTCGTCAACACATTCAAGATGGATTTATTTTCTTGGAGTACATTTCGACTTAGCAGCAGGTTGCGGACATCTTTACGAAGCCTTTTGCATCACCTCGCTACCTTGATTTGTGTGGAATGCTTGGGGTTTCAAAATTTGTTTTTGGGGGTGTTCGTGAGAACATCTTTCTTCTTCTTCTTTCTCTTTCCTTCTAGCAGGATTATTTCCTTCTTTTGGTTCAAGATTTCTTCATGGATATATTGTACATGAGTACCTCATCAGACCTAGTTTTCAAGACTCATACTATGGATATGCCACTTCTATTTTGGCCCCTAGCTTCACTTGAGGGGGTGTTAGAGTAGGTATTTACCTTAGCTCATGTTCACCTAGGTACTTTATTTACCTTTATTGTATTTATCCTCACCCACTTATGTGTGTGTATTTAGATATTGGAGGGATATTATCTAGTTGTTAGGCATATTTATTTCCTTGATCTATGGTATTGACTATATCCTTTATATCTAGTTCTCTCATAAATCAATGGTCTTGACTAGTTCTTTGATTACTAGTTCTTTTATTGATTTATGGCTTGATCTACAAACTTGATTTGGTTCTTAGATTTTTATTACTTGCCTATATAAGTAAGGCCCATTCTCATTGTATTTCATTGAGTTCCATAATAATATATGATATTGCTGCTCATTTTTTTGTAAAGGTTTTATGTAAATTATTTTGGTGAATTGCTTTCATCTTATTGATCGTGGCGTTTGATTAGCATCGTGTTCTTGGCTTGGTACTATATGGTTATCATTCCTTTTAGAGTCCATGATAAGTGTAGAGGAAGGTAATAATAATACCAAGAGTTTTAAATTACCTAGTACAGGTTGGAATAAGAATAAAATAAAAGGAATGTGCAAATACGAGTCTGAAGCAATGTTAATGCCCAATTTGAGGGCTAGGAAAGATGTAATTTTAGAAAATTGTCTTTATTCCATGTTTTTGAAGTTGGTGGAGCCTCTAAATTTTTTTAGGAATGCCTAAGGGCATTTAAGGAATCATAACATCAGGGCATAGTGACATAGTATTGAGTGGTTAGTAGGTAAAGGAAGTAATGTGCAATCATGCTTATTTCTTGTGACTATCAAGACCAACCTTGAGAAATAGTTTTCTTAGGAAAGAAAATCATAAGTTGTATCTATCATTGAGGGAGTGGTGTTATAATGTTTTTAATCCTTGAGGAATAGGGGAAAATCCTTATAAAAATTCAATCAAGAAGACCTATTGACTGTCCTACACAGTTCCATAAAGAAGCGTAAAGAGAGTAAGGGTTTGTATGAAAAGCCTTAAGTGAAAGAGGAAGATTTGAGTGATTTACATTAGTGATTAGGAGATGGGTAAGCACAGTGAGATGAGTGAAAATAATATTGAGTAAAATTCAAGGTGAAGGTGAAAAATAGAGTTGAGAAGATTGTTTAAATCTTGAACAAACAAGGAGTCTTAAAAATCCAAAAGTTGAAAATATAGCAAGATGATGGATAAATGAGTAATGGATCATTGAGGTGTGCTTACGTAAGGTGTATGGGTGTGTTGAAAGGTGGATTTAAGAATGAATAAGGTGGTAATCCATTAAACCCTTAATTTTTCTTTCAAACCCTAGCTAGACCTACTTAAAACAATGGAAAAGGAAAAATTTGAATTGGGGAAGTTGTACTTTGAGTTGAAGTTATATAAAGAGGATTGTAGCATAATATATATCATCTAACCATCCTATCATCAGTTCAACCTTTACCTAGATCAAAGGGAATCCCTAATAAGATCATTCATTGTGTTTCATTGTGTATGGAATAGTGTCTATGGTGATTGATTAACTCATTTAGTTTTGATGAGAGACTACTTCCTTTGAAGGCCTAAAAATATAATGTTTGGCCATTTTGTAGCTAATTGAACACCCTTAGGAAAGTTTTTAGATAAAATATAAAGCATATGAGGGTGATTTTAGAGAGAATTGAAGATGTCTAAGTAAATTTAGGAAATTTTAGGAAATAAAATCTCATTCAGGAGTAATTTTTTCAAGACCGGGTTTTCAGGTGCAGGGAATGAAAGTTAAAACAGTGAAAGACGACTTCTCTAGATGATTCCAAGAGTTAAGGAAAGCATTATGATGATTAAAAATAGGAATTAGAAGGCTATTATACCACTCTAAAAGGTTTAATAATCAAAATTGATTCAAGGCTTAAATATTTCTATGGGTACCACAAAACTATGCACTATTACCCCTCCTAGTTCAAAATGAAATAGAACCTAAATTTTAAGTTACAGGCATAATTAGATTTTCGAACAGTTTCATTGATTGAAAAATGTTATTTTAGTTTTTAAGTGAAGTTTGGATGTCAAGAACATGTAACTCATCCTCAAATTTCATTCAAGGATTCATCCCCTATCTAGAGAAGGAAACCCATTTCCATGAGGAGCAACTTGATAGAAAAGGTGTTCACATACCATAAGCATGCTTACACCCAGGTTTAGTCTTGGTCAATAAATTGAATTGTGAAGGGTTTTTCATGTTCAAAGGTGAAATGTGGATCTTAATGAGTGACTTTATGATCATCATATCCCGACTCTATCATTGTACCTGAATCTCTCCAAAGAACAAGATGAAATGAGCTAGTCATGCCACCCAAGTATCCAGGACCATCATGTGTGAAGTATTAAGCTAGATTCTATCTCCATGAGAAATATATGAGAAAATAAATGTATGAGAATCATGAATTTTATTCCATGAAAGGATGATTTTAGAGCCAGGAAAGGTGAGGGGATGATCTTTATATAGAGCACCATGTTTCTAAGAATGAGCAATCATCTGAGTTCACTTGATGCAATTCACTTGGTACTATTTGTAAAAACTCATTAAACACATAGTAGTGTGATCACACCTTAAAGAGGAGGCACATTAAAATCACCTCCTTTTGGCCATGGGACAGAATCCCTTTCGGGAGCAATCCTCTATCTACAAAGTGAGGATCTCATTTTAGTAAGAAGTAGACAAACATCATAGAGTTGACTCGTGGTCACTAAAGTGAATTATGAAACAAATTTCAAAATTGGTACCAATTCAAGAAGTGGTAGGGAAAAATTCCAATCCAGAAGGTCAAAAAACCTATAAAACAATTATATGTTTTCCCAAAACAAAGACCGACTAAAATATATCTCGCCTTACTGAAAGTGTTAGGTCCTTGCTAAAATCCACGAAAATGAGTAAGTACTGACCAAATTATATTTTGAAAAACTATCTTCTAGATTATAACTGTTGGAGCTACGGGACCACTTCCATCAGGTGCAAAGTGACCCTAATTTCTTATATTTACTAAAATAAATTTAAAGTATAAGAAATAATAAAAGTATAAAGAAATTATTTAACATTTATTTTAGTAAATATGACTCCTTCGGGCCCTTCTAAACTTCATATAACTCAAAATGTGTACCGATGCAACCTAGAATTTACCAGATAACACCCTAGTTGTCGTTGGCACATCACTCAGCCTTGACTGAGAACTCACCCAAAGCACACAAAGGTACCAGGTCCCTCTTTAGGGTTTTTGTAGCAAGATGTTAGCATGATGAAGGAAGAAACATATAGATTCATAACTAATCCATCATTCTACAATGCATGTTACCCTCAGATCTATGAAAAACAAGTTTAAACAGTAATCATGATTGAATCAAGAACATTCACTACTCAATTACACACAAAATGACACTTAGATTCAGCCAATATCTTCCATCTATTAATAAATACAAAAGCTCCTTACAATATTGTCAATCTATACCAATGCGCGTATGGATTTGATATAGTAATTCAGTCATATGTGTATATCTCTATACCTCCATACACATACATACACACTCTATGTATATTCTCTCGTTACACTTATCTATTATGTACCTAACATCATGTATATAGGGTGGGGACTTGTCCTTCACTTCTTATCTATTCCAGAAATAGGTTGCATGCTATTGATAGCCACATGTCATTTACTGCCATAGCCACACATGAAAGTGTGCTATCTATAGACCTCTTATAATTAACTAAAGTTTCAATCCTATTCTTAGCTCGTCTCCATGCAAAACACTTTGATCCACTCCTCCAAAGATAGAAAATGCATGGTGCACATGTCTCTACATCGTTGGTGTGTTCCGCACGCCATCTTCTAAAAATAGGTCTTCATGCTCAAAATCAGCTAAGTCCTGAAAGATGAACTTGCCTTCCACACATGTGTCCTTCTTGTCCTTCCATGCCCTTGATCCGAGCCTTCTATCCCGCATGGACTCCTTGTGTGATCTTTGACAAGTATTCTTTGATCAACATTACCCCACACTAATCTCATTGTCATCCCGACAATGGGTATCTCCAAAAATTGAAGTAAAGAATAGAAGAATGGAAAGAATAAGAATGAAAGAATGTAGATAAATAAATAATTTCTATGAGGTTATGAGGCAGCCTCCTCTATATCAGTTTGAAGTATCAACTCTGGATACTCCTTTATTTCGGCCTCCAAAACCTGTCATTTAGTGAGTGTTTGTTTTGATTTTTCTGGGATGTCCACAGTAATGGATTCTAACTCATCCCTCGCAATCTCTCCTTTCTCATTCTATAGAACCAACACAATGCTAGACATTGATGTCATTCTCCCTTCTAAAATATCCATCTTCTGCATAATTAGCTTCCCAAGCTCTTCCAACCGAGTCTTGTGCGGCTCTTGTGCTGCGGCTAGGGCCTCGCGCTTCTGCTTAACAATTGACAATCTTTCTGCACGGCCTAATATCTCATCCTTCATCACTTTCTGGACCTTATTGTTTTCTTCTAAGGTCTTTATGTTGATAAGAACCTCTGGATCTATGTATATGTTTAAAGCTTGGTTTGCTTTCTTCAATAATTCTTATAACGCTTGCAACAACCCTTCATAAGATGTAATATTTTACATCATTGATGCTTTCTCTTGTTCGGCATATTACTCTAAGCTTGGCGCTAGCATGCGTAAAGGTTCATCTTCGAGTACTAAGTCCACCAACTTCCCTACATAGTGTATCGCTGAAGGAAATGTCTGTGGTACCTTGGCCTCTAAGCGTGGCCTTGCTCTGATGACATTGTCCCCAATCTCCTCTACAATGCTAATAAATACCTCATTTTTATTCTGTGTGAAGACCCTCTCCTATGTTATGTGCACTATCTCTGCATCCTTTGTCTTCATCTCTCCACACACGATTGCTCGATTGTCTGATTTGTCCATGTTTCTTCTAGCCACCTTAGCGAAACCTTCACCAATGCATTGCTAACCTGCTCATCTGACAGACCAGTAGGATTTACTATCATGTGTCTAGCTTGGGGTGCCTTCTTTAGTCATCTCGAAATGCATGAATCTTCACACACATCAAATTCAGGCTCATCCATGTGGGTGTGCATTGACCACGATAGTTTCTTTTGAGTGTGCATAATCACCATATCCTCATCCATTAGCTCCTAGTGAATAAATCCTTTCTCGTGCTATCATGCTCTGGAAGCGAGGCATGGACAATTTTTCTTGTATACCCCATGGCTGGTGGAATGTGCTCTCCACTTGTTCTTCTAGACTATTGCTACTTAGGGACTTTAGCTTCCAAATTTGGGACTTGTGTCTCCATGTCCTGAACATTCTCTGCAGTTGTCTCCTTTGGTATTTTCTCATCCTCTTATTTTTCCTTTGATTCCTCACCCTGTTCTTCTATGTTCTCTAGAAGTGTAGGAGAATTAGGTGCACTTTCCTCTAACTCTTCCGCCTCCTCATTTAACTTCAGTTTCCTCCTTCTTTGCATAGTTGCCTCCTTTTGTGGAGAGAGTCTGGGTGATTTGTGCACCATGGTTGGAGTAGCACCTTGGGTCCTTATTCTCCTAAACACCCTCTTAAACATGTGCTCCCCTTAGACTGCATTCAAGTCCTCATCATCCCCCTCTTGTGGCTAAGGTGGTGTAATGGCGCACTCAACTTCACCCTTATTTGTAGGATGTCTCCTACCTCTATGCTCCAAACCACCACTATCTTCACACTCCTCCTCCTCATCCTCCACTTCAATTGGCTCTGTGGGCTTAGGTGTTGGGATGTTCTCCATTGTATGCTTTCCCTTTGGTGGTGCTAGAAGTGCGAACTCACCTTCCACATACTTTTTATTCTCCATCTTTGGATTTAGCTAGAGATACACCAATGTTTCCCCACATCTGCTACAACCAGACTTATTGGCTTAATATTCAGCACCTTCGAAATGATCCTCTCTTTATAAGCACTTCTTGGGATACACATACTTCTTCCTTAATGTATGGTAGTCACATTCTACCTTATCTACATTGAAGACCAGTCGGTGCATGTATGTAAATCTATGAATAGATGCTTGGAAATACCTTGCAGTGAATGCGTAAGGAAATTTACACCAAGGGATCTAGACTCCATATTTCATTGGGAAGCGTGTGATGCGAAATGTTGATATACAAAAAACTGGACTTGTTTCCCTACCACTACTTGGTAGGTCCTTTGGGATGCGCCACTCTTCTCCAAATGCCGCAGAGCCTGTCATACCATTTCTCCACCCTTTTCTTTACGTCATCTATCATGGCCCCTTTACATAGATACTTGTTGACTCTTTTCAAATTTGGTGACTTTTTCTCCTTGAGGTATTCCCATACTTTTTCCTTTGGTCCGTCTGGAACTCCAATCTCCATGAATACCAGTGATAGTAGAACAACCCCAAAGTTCATCTTCCCTCATATGCGCACTTCTTTAACTATTTGCTCTGCAATATAGCCTACAATGTTTTATATTGAACCTTCGACATCTTACACGCCACATGTAACCACATAGTATTTACCTACAACCACCACTCCCGATCATTTAACTTATAACAAAGGTGTGCTACAACTTGCACCTCTTGGACAATTCTTCAATTTGTCTATATCCATTCCGCATGGACCCTTTAGGTACCCCAACTCCTGTCTAGTCTTTAAAATCATAGCTTTATCTATGAGATCACTTTTTATGTCCTCTCCTATGGCCTTCAAACCTGTAACTGATGAGATAAGCGCAGATGAGATTCTAACTCTACGTCCTGCAAAGTAGAAGAAGTCCTCGTGCACCCTGCTCATGAGCCACTGATACAAGGGCTCATACTTCTTGAAATATGGAAGCTCATATAATTGGTAGACCCCAATTCTCTTCAGAAGCTTCTCACCTACATCATCATAAACTGGCATGTCATCCGCCGTGCACTTGTTCATCCTAGCAGTGAGTAAGGAATCGAGCTCCTTCTTGTTCTCCAAAGTCTTGTGATTGTATTCACTTACTTTGCTCTTTTTGATGGGTGAATCCCACTCTTGGCCAATGATGAATCCTTATGGATATTACATTTATGAAAAATGGCTTTCCGGTGCCATCAATTCCTTCTCGATGACCACCTTCTTCTTTCCTTATACTGCTATTGTAGATGCCTTCTTAGGTGCCATTTTTACTTTGCAACTTTGTGAATCAAACCCTAGCTCGGTTCAATCGTGCCCTAGGTGGAAAATTTGTTCCTTAACTCCTCTCTATCTCCTCGCTTCGCTCAAACCCTTCATCACCGAGGACACAAAATTATTCTCACACAAATCTGGTTGTCACGCTTGGTTTCACACCCTTCGCACCTTAACTCGATCACTCGGCTCTTCACACTTGGCTCTTTCCTCAAATACTCTTAGTCCCAATGGTAAAAATGAATCCGCATTCCATCCTTATATTTTTTTAAATTTTGATGCATTTATTACTCCTTCACCTACCAAATATCCCCTCATTCATTGACAAAATTCGTTCATTCCGCATGGTACATCTTCGTGCCCTAGCTATAACCTTCTAATGTGCCTTCCTACCATCTGGTCACAACTTCTCTTCATCGCGCACCCCTTGCGCTGAGTACCTCATCACTATGCCTTCTCCTGGTAGTTATCATGGCCTCCACTTACCTCACATTATATTGTTCTTTCATTCATCTCCATCCTTGGTCACTTTTGAGAAGCAATCTTCTTTTGACTTAAAGCACACCCGTAGCATCTTATTCCTTTCACCTTTCAATTCCCACAGTCTTTTACTTGGATAACTACAACCACCCCACATGAAAGGTATGTGCAGTCCTTTGCGCATAGACATTCTTTATATAGTAATTAGCTTCATGCGCACAAGCACGCTTATTACACAAAAACAACAACTAAATTAACAAAGCATAACGACAATGAAGGAAATATATTAAGGAAATCTAGAATTGAAAACCTAATCTAAATGGCAATCTTGTCTTATTACAAACACCAAGAAGACTTATATATAGTAAGGCTTTAGCCTTCTCCCGTTAAAGTAACTGGGTAGCCATGTTCCATCAAGTGCTTCTAACTAGAAAGCACCTAATTCAAGTATAAAAGTGATGACATATGGCCCCAACCAATGTACTTTAAGCTTTCCTAGATGGCGCAAGAACTTTGAGTTATAAAGAAGTACCATTTGTCCAATCTCAAAATTCTTATCCCTTATGTTTGTCATGTCATGCCTACTTCTGGCCTTTTCCCGCTTCCCGACTCCATCGTGCTATGGCTCAAGTGCTCATCTAGTTGAATAATCTTCTCAAGACACTCTTCTAAAGCCTGTTCATTAGCTAGACCTCCAGCGCGTGCAATGCGCAAAGAAGGTAACATAAATTCTATAGGAAGAATAGCTTCCATTCCAAACACCAACTGAAATGGTGTGGCTTTGTTCAATCTCTTGTAAGTTTTTCTATATTCCCAAAGAACAGCTAACACTTTTTCATCCCAATCCTTTCTTCCCACATCACAATTTTTTGTCAAAGTCTAGCTCAAAATCTTATTAAAAGCCTCAACAGTTCCGTTTTCCTGAGGATGGTAGGGTGTAGTTTTATGGTGTGCAACCATAAAATCATCTAATAGGATCCGATTGTCTCGATTCAAAAAGTGTGCACCCCTATCACTTGTCAAGCTTAAAGGACATCCATATCTTGTAAGAAAATTCTCCCATATAAACCTAGTTGTTGTAGCTTCTATACAATCCTTCGTAGAGTCTTTCTACCCACCGTGTGAGATAATCATGCAAGTAATGATATAGCACAATCCAATCCTGCGTGTGATTAGTGAAATAGGTCCTACAAAGTCAATGGCCCATTTCTAAAATGGTTCGACACTAGTAATTGGTCTCAAAGGAATATCCCCTCTTTTCCTGGTTTTCCAGCGCATCGACAATGATCACATGCCTTACAATATTCTTTACTGGTCCTTATACAATGTCTCCCACCATAATCCAAGCAAGTAGGATCTTCCGAGCGGTCACATCACCTACATAATGGCCTCCTACAATACCACCATGAGCTTCTTCCTTGATATCCTTATGCTTATGCTCTAATACACAATGACGTGATACTTCATCTCTACCTAGCTTGTAAAGGTCACCACTGATTAACATAAACGGTGTTGCACATATAACAAGCTACTTCTTTTCTAATGCTTTCATTCCTTCTGGTGCCATACCTATTCATAGAAAGAAAAAAATGTCTTCTAATTCTATGGGTGCGAGTTGTAACCTATATAACTATGCATTTGGGATGGTTTCTTCAATTTTCTATGCTTCCTCTCCTGAGTTGATACTAGATAAATGGTCTGGTCAGAATTGCTTTTCCCTGGCTTCACCACAATTATGAAGTCAAACTCTTGAAATAGGAGCACCCATTTGCATATGCACCCTCTGTAAGACAAACTTGTTTACCAAGTACT
The DNA here is from genome assembly GCA_018340775.1 of Taxus wallichiana var. yunnanensis. Classification (NCBI taxonomy): domain Eukaryota; kingdom Viridiplantae; phylum Streptophyta; class Pinopsida; order Cupressales; family Taxaceae; genus Taxus; species Taxus wallichiana. Next base: position 103,188,140 of record CM031236.1, read on the forward strand.
TCAATGCCATGTGATTTGTATAAAACATAAATGGTGTTGCTAACAAGTATTGTCGAAACTTGTGCAATGCATAGATCATTGACAAAGCTTCACACTCTATAGTTGTATAATTCCGTTCAGCAGGAGTCAGCTTCCTACTAGCAAAACAGATTGGATGATCTACAATACCTTTATTAGGTTGAGCTAACACAGTGCAATGGCCATGCTAGAAGTGTCCACATGCACATGAAATGGTTTATTCCATGAGGGAAGCACAGAATGGGTGCGGTAGTAAGTTTCTCTTTTAATATATCAAATGCGCGTTGTTGCGGTTCTCCCCAATAAAATGTACCTTTCCCCTTCAGTAACTCTTCCAAGGGTGTAGCAATTTTGGCATACCATTTGATGAATTTTCTATAATATCTTGTATGACCTAAAAATCCGTGCACCTCACTTTGACTGGTAGGCACTTCTAGACCTAAAATGACTGTAATCTTGGCTGGATCAACTAGAAAAACTTCCTTGCAGATTATATGTCCTAATAGTATCCCAAATGGCGTAGCAAATATGCATTTCTTGATGTTCAAAGAGATACTCAATTGTCTACACCATTCACATATTAAGCACAGATTGTCACAATGATCTTTCACAAGCCCATATACTGTCCAATAATCTAGGTAGACTTGTAAGAAGTTATGAATAAAATATTTGAATGCCTTAACAACTATGCGTGAGAATACAACAAGTGCATTTTTCAATCCAAAAGGCATCGAGTATAGGAAAACTGCCACATTCGGTAGTAAATGTTGTCTTTTCTGATCCTCCTAAACAATCCTAACTGGTGATACTCGAAAAACCCATCTATGAAGCAATATATTTTGCACCCCGCAACTCCTAGTATTTCCTCGTGAATGGCATAGGGAATGGATCTGTGATGCATGCAGCATTCAGCTCCCTATAGTCCACACATATTCTAATTTTTCTATCCTTCTTAATACTGATCATCATTGGACTAACCCATTCTGACTCATCAAGGGGATTGATAATTCCATATTTCAATATTTTATCAATTTCTTCTTTTACCCTTTCACACAAATTAGGATTCATTCTATAAGGTCTCTTTCTAACTGGCCATGCACCATCCTTAAGTTTTATCTTCATTTCCCCAAGTGATTCATGCATGCCTTTAAGTTCATGATACCCTCGAGGGAATAAGTCCTGATAATCCCTGAGTAACTCGATGATCTTTTCTACCTCCGAGTCTGACCAGTAGTCTCCAATTATGGCCTACTTAGGCTCAGCCTTCAAACCTATATTCACCCTCTTTGTCTTCATGGGTTCGTGGTAGGCGCACATATCCTTGTCTACACTATCTAAGACCTCACACACCCCTTGTGAATGTTCAATATCCAAGTTCTCAACTTCCTCGTCATCCACGATGTAAACCATCTTTCCTTTCTCTTTCTCAAGGCAATCACGTTCAAGTAGTATGGAGTCCATTTATTATTCCTTTTCAAAACATGCTACAAACTCTGTCTCTCCAAATAGTTCCTAAATATTCTCTTCTACTTTTGCACTATCTCCCATAGTTAAGTGCTTGACAAATTTTAATGCCTCTTCTACAAGAGGTTTAGTCAAGAAGTAGTCAAAGGTCTGGATCATTCCTGCAGTCAAATCGTGTTATTTTTTAGTCTCTCTATGTAGTTTTGCATATATATATTAGGTGCATGTGCATCCTTGTAGCATAGAATATAGTCCATGCACCTAGGGTGAAGGTGGTAATGCTTCATGTCCTGCTTTGTCTATAGTATCTCACACTATCGAATGTGATGTTGAACAAGTTGATCACCATGATAAATGCAGATCTGCTAGGTGCATTGTTCCTTATAAACCTAGTAGAAAAAGTGACTCCAATCTCTTCCCATCTTATAATATTATCTCTATGGACTACCCACTAGCACACTACTATCCCACATAAGGTATATACTAACATACCTCTTCTCTAAATTTTATTTGTCCACTATGTTTCTATGGCCTTCAAAATGCAATAAGATCTTTTGTCCTTGTATACCAAGTACCGTGTTTCCTATCCGTCGAATCAAAAGAAGTCCATTCTTGCGTGTAACCACGCTTTTCACCTCGCACCCTACTAATTCATATGTACCATGAGCCCAATTGTCATAAGAAATACTTGTATCACTAATAGAATGAGAATCCTCCCATTGTAGGATGCCTTCTTTTGATGGCTCATTGACCTCTAGGTCCTGAATAGCGCATACATAAATTTTGTTTAAGTCCTCCTCACTTAGAGGCTCAACATATGGTGTAGAATTCCCATCTGTCAAAGGTATCACAACCCTTTCCTCCTTGTTTTCAAAGCTGATATACCCCTTATTGAATCTCAAGTCAGCATTATTCGCATAACACCAAGAGCGTCAAGCAAGGTGGAAAATTTTCTACTGCAAGTGCTATTACCTCAAAATGCCCAGTGAACTTAGCCCCTTGTATAGTTATAGATGCATCTTTCAAAACTTCTATGTGAGTGGCCTTAGTCGGTTTGCCATAAATAACACATTAGATGATGGTTGCAATGGAGGCATCTCCATTTGTACCCATACATCTAATGTAAGCACATTTACTTCTACACCTGAATCAATCAATATGTTTCTCAATAGCCACCCATACACAACAAAATTCAAAGTAATTTATTTGTCATAGTTAATGCTATCAGGGGGAAGATTTGCATACAAAATCTATCGTCGATCTCAATACTTTGTGTGTGGAGTGTTCCCTTTTAACCAACTTCCTAATAGTGGAATAATGTTCTCTTGGCGCAACATCTTGCACACCTCTCACAGATCATCGATATTAGTTTGGAATGTCTCGATGCTTTCTTCTGCTCCTTTAGGTAATGTATCTCACCCCGAAAATTCCTTAGCACTTCCATGATATTCGGTAAACTTCCTTTTGATGAGCATGATCACGGGTACCTTGCATGTAAAACCTCCTCCTTGATGATCGTAGGCTTCACGGTGCAATGCCTCTCCTATGCACGACGCTTCGGTGCGTGTAGTAATCTTCACCTTGTCAATACCTCAGTCCTTCTGCTATCTTGGGAATCCACTGATATTCTACCATGCATTGGATTCTAACCATCCCGACACCTTTGTTTTATTTCTTATGCTTCTTACTCAGATGCTCATATAAGTCTGGGCACTCTTCATAGCTATGGTTCTTTCCATAGAAAGAACATGTAATATTCTAAGGAAATTTGTGCCTATAGTGGTTAGGAGATCTGCACGTATAACATGTTCCATGAGGGAACTCACCTCTTCCTCCACCATGGCCTCATCCTCCATATCCACCATGATATCCATGTCCCCTTCCACGACCTCCTTCAAAACACCCCTCATTCTTGTCATAGCATGTTTGATTATGATCCCGATCCTGGTGCTCATTCTTACCCTTAGAATTATTTTTATACTTTTCTATCATACCCCAATGTCTATAGCATCTTGGATCTAACCAATCAACCAAAAATCCTTAGTATTATGGGTCATGGACCTGTAAATCTTGCAAAAGCAAGATACATTCTTCCTTATCATGCATTGTAACAAAGGACAGTGACTAGCATCATGATTCAAATGGAAGATCTCACAATCCAACAGTAATGAGCATACAGATCTGCGAGGGAAACTATCCTTGGTGTGACCTTCCACTTCATAATTTGTACACCAAATTCTTGAGCATGTTTCATGGGCTGAATTTACTGATAGCTTCTCTAATTGCTTTGCCATAGCTACAATATGTGCCTCTAGGAATGGACTAACGACCAGTGTCAATGCTCCCAACTACCTCAAGCACGTAAATCTTCTTCCAGTGCTTCACACAGATCAATGTATGTCTTATGTGACAACCCTTCTAAAAGGTGTAATCAATCCTCCAACAAACCATTGTGCATGTTGGCTAGCGTGAATATCATAAGATATCTTAGATAGAAGTGTCTTAAAATGAGCATCATACTCACGTACACTCTCAGTAGTTCCTTGCTTGATATCCTTGAGTGTACTTATACTCTTCTACTCAAACTCAGGGATATGGAACTCTTTCAAGAAAGCATCCCTCAATACTACATAATCCATGCAAGTTTGATCAGGGTCAAACTTCCTATACCAGCTGTGTGCATGCCCCTGTAATGTAGTAGTGAATTGACTTGCCTTAAACTCAGCAACCATGATCACTTTAGCACGCCACAATATTTCACACATATGCACATGTTCGGCAACATCCTCTATACCTCTATATTCCAGAGACAAAGAGACATCTCCATATAGATATTTTGTGGTTGTTGCGGACCTTGACCACCTAATCCAAAACCTCCTGTGTTCCCTCTACCTCCAAAACCACTAGATCCACTGGAACTAGAACCACCTATACCTCTTGATCCTCCACATGTAGTTGTACTCCCATGTGCTCCGACAATAGTACTATATTGAACCCCTACAGTCTGTGAGGTAGTTCCACTTCCAGAGGTGAATCCAACATTCTGCGTGCTCACATTCTATGCGGATGATGTGCCTAAAAATGTTCCTCCAAATAACATTGAAGCCATCTATCTTGCCATTGATGTACTTGATCCCTAACTTACTCCTGCTCTCTTACTTCCCAAGTTAGCTTTCTGGTTACTTGTCGTACTAGATACTAAAAAACCAAGCACAAGGGCTAGGTCACTAGGTGGATTAAGATGTGCACCCACGGTCTAGGTAGTCTCTGCTGGCGCACTTCTGTGTGAGGCCGAGGGGGGATCTTTGTCATGATTTCCAAGATGGGGAGTTCTTGATGCTCGGCTCCATGCCTTCTACGTGAGTGTAGATCCTTCATGAGCCATCTCTCTCCTCAACACCATCCTTTCTACAATGGAATGTTGCTTCTCTATCTCCCTCTCATGTGCCTCATTATACTTAATCCATCTTTCCTCTCTCTACCTCTCTGCCGCTAGGTCTACCATATTTCACCAAACTGTTCCTGCCCTCACGCATGGTGAAGTTTAGGTAGCCATTGGTTTACTCTCTAGGTTCAAAGTTACCATCAAGATCTTGATCACCAATGAAATACCTTGCAAATATGCTCCTCTTGGATATCCGCAAAAACTAGAATTCAGCTACCTCTGGGCAAGAGTACATTGAAATTGAATATTCCATAATATAACTGTTTAGAACACCACAAAACCACGTATCCATAGCACAATTTCATATCGATCAGCATCATAAAGGGCATGAAATTATTCCTGTGTCCGAGGAAAAGTGCACGATACCTCTAGTTCTCTTGAGATGCATAAGTAATAAGCCACTCATATATTTCTCTTTGGAAATATAGCAAAAATCTCTTATATAAGTTGTCATATAGATTATTTTCTACCCAAGTGCATGTGTTAAACTCATATCCACTTTGTTGAACCGCCACGCATATTCTTCCTCTAAATCATGTATCCATTCCTAATACTTGCTAGAGTTAACCGAAGACGTATTCAATCGAACCATCCTGAAAAAAACTGAAAAAGAGGTCCCGATAACGGAACCAATGATGCAGCGTAGAATTTACTAGATAAAACCCTAGTTGCGTTGGCACATCACTCGGCCTTGACTAAGCGCGCTCACCTAAAATGTGCAAAGGTACCAAGTCCTCTTTAGGGTTGTTGTAGCGGGATGTTTGCATGATGAAGGAAGAAACATATAGATTCATAACTAATCCATCATTATACAATGCATGCTACCTTAAGATCTATGAAAGAACAAGTTTAAACAGTAATCATGATTGAATCAATAACATGCACTACTCAATTACACACATAATGAAACTTAGATTCAGCCAATATCTTCCATCTATTAATAAATACAGAAGCTCCTTACATTATTTTCAATCTATACCCATGTACATATGGACTTGATACATTAATTTAGTCATATGTGTATATCTCTGTACCTCCATACACATACATACACACTCTCTATATATTCTCTGTTACACTTATCTACTATGTACCTAACATCATATATATAGGGTGGGGACTTTCCCTTCACCGCTTATCTATTCCAGAAATAGGCCGCATGCTATTGATAGCCACATGTCATTTACAAGCATAGCCACACATGCAAGTGTGTTATATATAGACCTCTTATAATTAACTAAAGTTTCAATCCTATTCTTAGCTCGTCTCCATGCAAAACACTTTGATCCGCTCCTCCAAAGATAGATAATGCATGGCACACACGTCTCTGCATCATTGGTGTGTTCCGCATGCCATCTTCTAGAAATAGGTCTTCATGCTCAAAATTGGCTAAGTCCTGAAAGATGAACTTGCCTTCCACACGCATGTCCTTCTTGTCCTTCTGCACCCTTGATCCTGGCCTTCTATCCTGTGCGGACTCCTTATGTGATCTTTGACAAGTATTCTTTGATCAACATGTAAGTGTTCCATAACAACATAAAAGTGTGCGCGTTATTACACATATGCATTTTAGGTTTGGAAAATACAAAACCTGTTAAACCATAATGTGTGCACATTTTGGCTAATTTCAGTTTTTCATCCGCTTTTTGGCCCCCTTGATTGGTGCACTTACCCAACTTCGGCTTCATACTTGAGTTATGGGTTGCATTTGTTTAAACCTATGTTAGAAGATTGACAAGTTGTAGATATGTGTTAATTTATGCATTAGGGTAATTATGGTCTATTTATTTTCCTCCAAATGCTTGATTAAGTCACAATGAAACTTAATTGAGTACTTAGTCATTAAGTTTCATTTGTAGACAAATCTTGTGTGTTGATTTGAGTAAATTTTATATATAATTCCTAGTGTCTCTCCCCTTAGCCTTATAAAACCATAAGTAGTAGAGAAGTAACTCCGTTCTCATATTTGTTAATCTTAATTTTGATCCGACTTGTAAAGAGATCTACTAGTTATAATTGACCTACCTTGATCTCTCTTCAACAAATCGTCAAGGTGCAAATTTGGGCACCAATAAATAGAACATTCACATAGTTATTCTAAACAAAATTCATAATTAGTTTAATATTTTCTATGTGATAAATGATGGTGAAGATGATTTTTTATATAGATTATGGTATAATTTTCTTATATAATATTAGATTATAATTAATTTTTGTGGGATTGATACTCATGTATATTACCACCCTTTGGTAGTCTCCTTTCTAATTGGTAATGTCTTAAAGATTACCTTGTATCATAATTTTATTATTAATATGGGAATAACCCACTTATATTAGATATCACCCATATTTCACTATTATTTTTTTGATTGGGTTAATCATACATTAGTAATAATTATGGGACATGGGTGATTTATAATACACTACACTCATTAAAATATTTTGATAATCTAATTAAATTGTGCTTGAAATCCTTCAACTTAAGAGAAATATATAAATGTTATAGAGTGGTTTAAAACCCAAAATAAGACCAGTTTAAAAGAGAAATAATTTTTAAATTTTTATTTTTCAAAAGAAAACTTGGAAAGTTACTTGATATTTTTTTGAAAATGTGCTTGATATATGTATGTATGGATGGATGTGTGTATGGATAGTATAGTATATATATTATATATATAAAGGTTTTAATCTTATATTTGTCACAAAGTTCTTGAAACTTCACTATATGCCCAAGATATGGTGATATTTCAATTGTTTCTTTGAGAAAGAAAGAAAAACTACCCTATGACAATAAAATGGAAGTCAAATCCAAGGTCACACATTTTTATTGACATATAGCACTATAAGAGAGAAAAATTTCTCGATAAAATTGTGTGAGAAATTTTTAGATCATCATATCGGATATCAATATTTTGGTTCACACCATGATACGTCGTTAACATGATAACATGTTTTCTTCTTTAATCTAATAATATTATATTCTCATTTTGTGGATGGATTGCAGGGTGTGGTTTGAAACATTGATTTAAAAAATTGTTCATGTTTTTTTATCCAAAAACATTTATCTCGCATTCCATATGGAGTGTTTTGTTTACCTAAACATAACATAACATATGTATGTATGTATGTATGTATGTATGTATGCATGCATGCATGCATGTATGCACGTACACACGTACATAAGTACATATGCATGTATATGGTTTTAGCATTATTATTATGTTATATTTCAATTGAATTGAATATTGTGTGTGTGTGTCCTTAGTTTTAGCATTATTACTACAATTTAATATTTCAGGGGACTAGCATTAGTGAAGGTTAGGTCATGAGTTATTCATGGTTTAATTAGGGTTTTAGTGGTTTTACTACAAAAGGGTATAAATCCATAAAGAATGTATCTTTTATCAAGTACACCATATCAATACAAATAGATAGTTTTCATTGTGTGTTGGATCTCCTTTGCTTCATTTGTATTTGCAGATGTAATCCAACCATAATTGTACAAGTGCCCTCAATTCTAGTTTTTATCAGTTATCTTTGTTTATAAATATTTTTACTTTATATTATAGTTTTGTTTATGTTAGTATATTGGAATGCTATATAGTGTGGGAATATTTTCTCTCTTATCTCATGTTATTATAATCACTCCCACTCCCCTCACCTACAATTATAGGTTACATTTATCAACATTAAATTTAAAAATTGAACATGTTAGGAAAAATGGAGTCCATCTTTTATTTTATTTAAGCTTCATAACTTAACTATTTTATGTAGATTTATTATCTACATAATCTAAGTTTTTTATGAGATAAATTTGATATTTGGATAGCCCCATAGACAAAATGATATAACTTATATCGACCAATTCAAAATGATTGTGATCACTTTCAATTTAATAGATGCAACCAAATTAAGCCTTCTCTAGTCACTCAATTATCTACAACCACCGAAAAATTAAATGGTTGTACCTAGTGATATCCTTACAAGATTTGAACGTGGATGTCTTGGAAAGCACTTAGTTGGGTTATTTGTGAGAAAAAATAGCTTCACATCACTGGCCCCTCCCATTGTGCCCATTAGACACCTCAAAAAAGGGGTAAATGGATACTTGGATATAGGGGTCAAACTTCTCCGTATGAACCAAAAAGAACACATATAATATATTATGAACCCAATCCTAACCCCATCTCCCACTTCAAGAGTTGTTCTTCAATTAATCAAAACATCTAAAATAGATGTCAAATTTTTTCCAATGAGATGTGGATGAGTTGATAAATATGATTGAATCTTTTCCAACCCACCTAAGTTCAAATATCACAAGCTACTCGTTGGTTACAACGGTTTAACTCATAGTTGGTTGTGATTGTTGTTGACCGCTCAAATAAAACTAGTTGTTTCCTTTTAACTGGTAGTTGTGATTATTTTCAAGCAAGTTGCTAGTACTTTTCCAACCCGACTATGGGACCATCCAAATCCCACATTCAACTCATTAAAATAACTATATATTAAATGAAATATTAATTTTTCTATATAATTAATAGAATATCATTCAAGCCAACTTAGACTATTAACCATCACCATCTAATAGAAATTCTTAATCCCAAATAGTTATATCTCAACAAACCTTCACTTCATCATATATTTTTTAAGTATAAGAAGAACAAATTAGCCCTAGAACCACAATCTAAAATTATTCACACATATAGTAAACATTTTGATCAATGTGGAGTATTTCTTCAAAACTTTATCTCAATTTAGAAGGTTTGGTACATTATCTTCCACCCACAATGTTACCAAATGGTGATTAATAACATGATTGACTATATATTTATATCGGTGTTCTACATATGACCGAGAAACACTATAGCTATTATTCGTGATTTAATTTCATAATTGAATATTCTTGATGAAGTAACATAACATTATTTTATTTTTGATATTTTCATCTTTCCAAAAAATTATATATACTTTATTTTTATTTTTTTAGTTTCAATTTCCATCACCGAACAAAATTATATCAACTTAAATTTCCCAAAACTTTAATAATTTATGAAAACTTCACCAATTTAGTATAAAATGATTTGGCATAATGTTATTATGACAACACCCAAAACTTTTGTAATATGACTAACTAATAAAGGCTAACATCATAATAGCCTAGAGACAAACTTTAAGTTTAAGAATGAAACATCATGATCAAATCTTAAAATCATGCATTAGTGGAAACTAAATGAAATTAAACATTTGATATACAAGCATCCTTACTATGTGAGATGATTACTAATTAACATAGACCTAATGTAGAGAACCAAAATGGGACGACACCCTCTAGGTACCCTTTCATTATATCCCCCTTACCATGACCCCTTTCACATATTTTTATTAATCTAATTACCTATATTAGATTAATTATTATGTCACCCCTCCACCTCACCTTAGACCCATTCCAAGCCCATTTAATAACTCATCACTCCCCCTAACCAACTAACTGAGACTTCCTCTAAACCTAATATTAATTGCCAACTACCTCTCCCACCAATTTCCCATGTGATTTAACAAGAATCAAGACTCCTAACCCATAACCATTCTTGAATCACACCAAAAAGGGAGAGAAAAGGTTATTTTTAGCAAATAAGACTATTTCTCCCTAACCGACGTTGGTTATTCCTTGGTTAACGCTAGTCAAGGAACTATCATCGGTTCCTTTAAATAAGCATTTTCAACTCTTTTCTCGGGTTCTTCTTTTGGTTGAAATTATTTGATCTTGCATCTTGGGCATTCAATCGACATCCTGACAATCAACTAAGCACTAGAGCATCAAACTCTCCACCAAAGAACCAATCTATAGATTCATAGGCTTGAATATTTCACACAGAGAAGCATTCAACCTTCATTGTCGCAGATCTTAGATCGGGCACATCTCTCCTACGCACACTCGCCAACCACCACCTTCTACTAATCTTCGATCTCTTATAAGTATACTTAGCCAAATTATTGATTTCATTAGCTTTGGTTTTATATCCTTTATCTTTTTCTAATCACCTCCTTCCTCTCCCGGATACCTTCTGTAGCCCATTCACCTAACACACTACCAACCAGAACCACTCTACCCTTTCAACCACCCCTTTTACCCCTGTTGAGTCTTCACCTAAATTCCTACACCCTACCTAAGACCTCCCAATACTTTGTGTAATCACAGGAGCCCAAATCAACCTCCTTTTTACCTTTGAAACTCAATTTCCCCTACCATGATCGGTTACCTAACCAATCTCGGCTATAACCAAGAACCAACATTTTTTCCCCAACTAAAATAAGTCTCTATGTCTATCATTTTTCCATCATACCGGTGATCTCATTCCTCCACCAGAACTCTCCAAAACCTCTCAATACTTCACTCAAACCTTTCTACCCTCTGTCATACCTATAGACCCTAACACTGACCATTCTCCTAGATTTAATCTTATATTCGTCATTTAGATTAGATTTAGACTATTGTGTTGTGTGAGATACCCAAATCATATAACTACAATAGGAATTTCCATTTCATGATATTTATCATTATTAATTTGTATTAAAATGTGGATTGACAACCTTCGAGGAAGCACCCCGCTTCCCGGATCTAGCTAAAGCTAGGAAATCCATTGACCTATGCTATTAACTCTATTATTTAATTTTTATTTTCTTCTCAGGTAGTCATTCTAAGATAAAAAGGAGTGCTCTACAATCATCTTGGTCTTTAACAATGGTGCACAACCTCTTCACGACCTCCAAGTATTCCTCATGTACCTTACCTTTACCTTTTAAATCATTTTTTCATACGGTACTCCTATGTGGTGAAACATTCGGCATGCCTAGTTGGACCCTGATCATTTTTGGGTTCCTTATATTCATTTAGGATTGCATTTTTATTGTTTCCTTTCTAAAATATTCACTAAATCTCTCCTTGGTAACATTATTTCTTCTATTTTCTCTAAAAGTCACATTTCATTTGGTACAAATTAAAATGAATCATTATTTCTTCTTTCTTTCTTGCATTAGTGAAATTCATACTCTATTCCTATTCACTATTGCTCTCATCCAATCTCAATATTTCATTTGGGTTTAAAATTGTTGCATTGCATCATATGTATTCTTGCATTTAGCTCACATAGTCTAATTAGCAATCAAATATAATGGAGGTCATGACCGGTTGATGATTGGGTAATTAAGCGTAGTCTAATTTTGCACAAACTTTTCTAAATCACTAAAACAAACAACACATTTCTTAAACATTCCCCAAATCCAGGAAGAAGCTATCAAGGATTTAAACACCGTTGATAGTGGGCCCCGATTGGTGTTCTAGCTGGATTGTCATATCAGAGCTTAGACCTCACATACCGAAAGGTATATCAAGGACGCCCCCACCAAAACATTCCTAAAACCATCCATAGTTGGATTCTAGGTACCTTATATCCACTCCTTTCTATATATTCATCAGTCATTCCTAAGGCTTAAGCCATCAAAACACTAAAATCTTATTCCTAGGATAACATGTTTGTTAGATTTTTCTTGTTGGATTTGTGACTTTCTTTCTTGTCTTCTACTATTTGAGGTGTGATATTGTATTTCATCACTTTTATTTATTTTTCACACTCGGCCATCACAATTAGTTAATTTTGGTTCTCGAGTGTGTTAGATTAGAATTGATATACACAACCCAATTCTCATCTTCTTTTGACCAAAATATTGCTTAGAAATTTCAAATTTCTTAAGTTTAGATCTAATCTGCCATACCGGCATCGGTTCAAGAACCAAAATTGATTATTATACCTACTAATATCAGTTAAGCAATCGATATTGGTCTTTGTGTTTTTGATTTTCTATTAAAAAAGTGAGCTAATTTCACATTCCATACATTTTCCAAAGGTTTGTTTTTGTGTTTTTGTCATTTTAACAGAGCCCATAGTACCTATTTTCTATCCTTCCATATTTTTGGAATTTCCAATAGGTGTGAGCTCTTACTTTTCACACAAGTTGTATACCTTTTCCTTCTATCCCTTCACCGCCTTCCATTTCATCTCCAATGGATCCTAATTCTCCTATGAATGTACCCATAGGTGATGAGGAATTCACTAGATTCCTTGATCATAACACCAAGGCCTTACAACATTACCTTGCTACTTATTCCACCCATGAATCATCAGGTCATCCTCTTTATGAAATGCCCAGTTCCATGCCCGCTATTTCTACCATCTCTACCATATCATGGAATGCTAATGTGGCCACCCCTACTAATATCAGTTAAGCAATCAATATTGGTCTTTGTGTTTTTGATTTTCTATTAAAAAAGTGAGCTAATTTTGCATTCCATGCATTTTCCAAAAGTTTGTTTTTGTGTTTTTGTCATTTTAACAGAGCCCATAGTACCTATTTTCTATCCTTCCATATTTTTGGAATTTCCAATAGGTGTGAGCTCTTACTTTTCACACAAGTTGTATACCTTTTCCTTCTATCCCTTCACCGCCTTCCATTTCATCTCCAATGGATCCTAATTCTCCTATGAATGTACCCATAGGTGATGAGGAATTCACTAGATTCCTTTATCATAACACAAGGCCTTACAAAGACCTTGCTACTTATTCCACCCATGACTCATCAGGTCATCCTCTTTATGGAATGCCCACTTCCATGCCCGCTATTTCTACCATCTCTGCCATATCAGGGAATGCTAATGTGGCCACCCAAACTACTCTAGCATTTCCTAATCCCATTTCGTAACAACCTACTTCTCATGTAACCTCTGCATCCTTAACATCTTCTCTCCCACCAACATCTGCAATACCCATATCCACTGCCCCTATTATATCATCATCAGTATCTTATGTACCTATTCCTACACAACCGTCAATTATGTTGACCTCTTCCACTCCATTTCAAAATTTGGTGGTCTCTATTCCCCAAACTCTTCCACCTGTCACCATGAGGATATTTCCACAAGCCCCTCCTACTTCCACCTTACCTCAAATGCAACCCATCACCTCATTACATATTTGGGGTATATGCCCTCCTTGTCCACTACTTCCTACATACCTACATCTCAATTTCCGTAATCGGCACGAACACATGGCGGTATGCCTTTTATGATGCATTCAACTTATCAATCCCCTTATACCTCAGGGGGCATCCCTCAATCAAAACCCACAGCGGATCTCATTAAAATGATGATGGATAAAATATAGATGCTTGAGGCCTCAGTTTATGGGTCTCGTAATGTCTTAACATATGATGAGATTTGTAACAAACCCATCCATCCCTCTATACCTATTCATCCATATCCCATGCAATGGGAGTGATGCAAAGATAGAATTCACCAAGTAAAATCCCAAGCATGTTGGCACATCACCTAGACTAGGCGAGCGGCACAAGCGCACATCACTCAGGCACCAAGTACACAAACTAGGCCCCTCTTTAGGGTTTTTGTTGCAGGATGTTAGCATGATGAAGACTTAAAGCATTCAAATCCATAATTAATCTAACATTCTACAGAGCATTTCCTAGATCTATATCTTAAAGTATCATGAATCAAACAATAATCATAGTGAAACCCTTTATGTAGTAATAAACTATAACCATGATTAACACCTTGATTCAGCCAATAACCCCCATTATATTAAATGCAGTAATACACAGAAGCTTCCTTACAATAATAGTAATATATGCTCATGCGCACATTAGATTTGGTAGCATAACCTCACAATAACTTAGCTCTCACACCTCTCTCTTATGCTACACATTTCACTACATATTTATAAGGGTGGGGAATTTCCCTTCACCGCTTATCTAATCCCAAAATAGGTCACATGCTATTATTAGCCACGCACATGTTACAAAAATATCCACACATGCAAGTGCACTAACAATAGACTGCTTTTAGTTAACTACCAATAGTAGATCTATTCTCATCTTGTATCCATGTAAATCACTTCACAACTTAATCCTCCAAAAATAGCCAATGCATGTCACACAAGTCTTTGACGGTTTGTGTGCTCGCACACTATTTCAAAAATAGATCCTCATCGTGAAAATGGATAAGTCCCAAATCTATCTCTCTTCTTCGTGCACTATCCTTTACGATCCTCCCGCGCTTTTGAATGTTCTATACTTCTTCATGCGATCATTTTGTATGTTTTTTGCTAAGTGCCATATTTTTTCTAATCAACATTACCCCACACTAGTTGCATTTCCGCCCCAAAAATGGTTGTCGCCCAAAACAAATCAAAGAATATGAATAGAAGAATAGAAATAATTTTTATGAAAAAAATAATTTTCTTACCCTACAATATCTTCTGGTTCAACTTGAAGAATCAATTCAGGATATTCTTCTTTTATTTCCACCTCTAAAGTTTGTTAATCATTGAGCACAACCTCTTCCTTTTCTAGGATATCCACTACAATTGACTCTAACTCATCTTTTGCAATCTCTCCTTCTCATTCTGCAATACCAACTCAATACTAGACATGCAGTCATTCTTCCTTCTAATAAGTCCATATTTTGTGTGATGAGTTTCCCAAGCTCATCTAGCCTTTCCTTGTGTGGCTCTTGTGTTATTATAAGGGCTGCACTTCTACCTTACAAATGCTAATCATTCTTCGCAGCCCAATGTTTCATCTTTCATGGCCTTCAGGACTTAATTGTCTTCCAAAATGGTCATGGTCTTATAAAGGCTTCTGGCGTTGTACAAATATTCAGCACTTGATCTGCTTTCTTTAATTCCTCCTGCAAGCTCTGAAGCAACCCCTCATATGATGCAATATTCACATCATGGAAGCCTTTTCCCGCTCTGCTTCCTACATTGGATCCTTTGGTGATGGCATGTGCAAAGGTTCATCTTCAAGCACTAATTCCACCAAGGTACTTACATAATGCATTCTTTGAAGGAAATGTTTGGGTACCTTTGGCTCTAAGTGTGGCTTTTCTTTCATGATATTGTCCCCAACTTCCTCTGCCATGCTGATGAAAACAACATTTTTCTTCTATGCCAAGTATTTTTCTTGATTTAGGCACATTATTTATGTATCCTTAGTCTTGATCTCCTCTCGTAGCACCCTAATTGTTGCAGCCTTATCCATATTCCACCTTGCCACCTCTGTCGAGACTTTCACCAAAGCATTGCTCACTTGTTCATCTAACATAACAAGTAGGCTTGAATGTTATGTGTCTAGCTGAGGTGTCTTCTTCAACCTCCTTGATATGATATGTATGACTCCTCACACACATAAAAATATAGTTCATCCATGTGTGTGTGTATCGACCATGAAAGTTGTTTCCTTTTGCGTACGGTGTCATCTTTTCATCCATTAACTTCCAGCCATACAACTCCTTTTGTGTCATTGTGCTCTGAAAGTGGGTACAAATAATTTTTCCTATGTCCTTGACATAGCCCATGACTGGTGGAACATACTCTCCACTTGTTCTCTTTGATCTTGGCCCCTTAGGAACTTGGGTTTCAAGATTCGGAGCTTGTTCTATTGTGTCCTGAGTAGTCTTAGTTGTTGTCTCATATGCTTCCTTTCCTCCCTCTTATCCATCCTTCATTTCTTCATCCTTTTGTTCTTCCATGTCCTCTGGAGGTGTAGGGGAATTGGGCGCACTTTCCTCGGACTCTTCCACCTCCTCGTTCATCTTCAAATTCCTTCTTCTCTTCTCAGTTGTTTCCTTTTGTGGGGAGATTCGAGGTGATTTGCGCATTGATTGTGGAGTAGCACCTTGGGTCCTTGTTCTCCTGAATACTCTTTTGAAATGGTGCTCTCCTTGGACTGCATCCAAGTCCTCATCATCATCTCCCTCTTGTGGTGGGGGAGTAGTCACGTGCTTAGCTTCTTCCCTATTTGGAGGTTGTCTTCTGCCTCGTGCTCCAAACCACCACTATCTTCATGCCCCTCTTCTTCATCATCTACTTGTATTGTCTCTGTGGGCTTAGGCATTGGAACATTCTCCATTATATGCTTACCTTTTGGTGGCCCTAGGAGCGCGAACTCATTCTCCACATACTTATTGTTCTCCAGCTTAGGCTTGAGTTGTAGGTACACAAGAATTGCTCCTGGTGTCCCCAAATACCAAGCTTACAAGCTTCATGTTTATAATATCTGATATGAGCCTCTCAATATAGGCATTCCATTATGGATATACATACTTATTTCTTAGAGTGTGGTAGTCACAATCTACCTTGTTTGTATTGAAGGTTAGGTGACACGCATCTAAAAATGGTGAACTAATCCTAGAAATATCTTGTTGTGAATGCATATGGTAGTTTGTCACCATGGGCTCCAAGCCCCATCCTTCATCACAAATCACGCGATGCAAAAATGTTGGTAGACTACAAATTGAACTACCTTACCCACCACCGAAGGCAACTCCTTGGGTATGTGCCACTCTTCTTTGAATGTCGCATGGAGTCTATCATACCACATCTCCACCCTCTACTTGAATGGTCCGCTCATTGATCCATCACACAATTACTTGCCAAATCTTTTCACATGTGACTTGTGTTCATGGGGTACTCCCAAATCTTCTCCTTTGGCCCATCGGGCACCCCAATCTCCATGAACACCAAAGATAGTAAAATAGCACCAAAACTTATTCTTTCACCTATCCACGCTTCTTCAATTATTGTCTTTGTTATGTGATCTATGATATTGTAGACCACTCCTTGAGACATATTCTTTGCAATGTGCAACCACATTGTGTTTACCTGTGACCACCTTTCTTGGTCATTCAACTTTTTCACCAAGTGTGCAGCTTCTGAACTATTGGGTACTTCTTCAATTTTTCAATGTCCATGCCACGCGGACCTTTGGTATACCCCAGCTCCTTCCTTGTATCAGGATTGCGGCCTTATCAGTTAAATCACTCTCCATATCTACTCATGAGGACCCTTAGTCCTGTCACTATTGAAATTAAAGTAGTTTTGATTCTAACCCTCCATTCGGCAAAGTAGAAGAGGTACTCATGGACTCTAATCATCAACCATCAATGCAATGGTTCATACTTCCCAAAGTATGGCAGCTCGTCTGTTGGTAGACTCAATCTTCTTGATAACTTCTCACCAGTGTCATCATATAATGACATATCTTCTATTATACACTTGTTCATTTTTGTACTCAACAATGCATCAAGCTCCTTCTTATTATCTAATGTACGATGGTTATAATCACTAATTTTACATTGACAGATGTGGGAATCCCATTCTTTTCCCATGATCACACCCTCTGGATACTACATTTTTGAGAAATTACTCTCGGGAGAAATTTCTTCTTCCACTTCGACCTTTTTCTTCCCTTTTACTCTTGTTGTGGGTGCTTTCTTCGGTGCCATCTATAACTTGCAATCTTCCAACTCCAAATACTCACCTTTTATCTCTTGCACTGTGCAAACCCAAACCAAAGCTTGATTCAGTGTGTCCTAGTTGAGATTACGTGCCTTAGCTCTTTTGTAATGCCTTGTTTCACTAAAACCCTTCGCATTTGGGACCTGAAGCTTCTCTTTGTACACAAATTTTTCTTGTTTTGTCTCGATTCACACTCTTCACACCTAAATACTCTTCTCGCAGCTCGGTTGCACTTGGCTCTTTCAAATTATCACATGATTGAATACGATAAAAATGAACTCATATCCAGTCCTTATATAGATTTTCAAAAATTTAGTGCATTTATTACTTCTTCACCTACCAACAATCCTCTCATTAATTGACCATTTTCTTTATTTCCGTGCGATACATCTTCATGTCCAAGCTATAACCTTCTAGTGCACCTTCCTACCTTCTAACCACAAACTTCTCTTAGCGCGCTTCCATGCGCTGAGTACCTCGTCACTACACTTTCCTTGGTAGTTCCCATGGCCTCTACTTACTTTGCGTTATAATTGTTTCTTCATTCATTCCATATGGTCCTCATTTCTTAATTTTTCATCATTCTCCTCATCTATGGTCCTCATTTCTAGAAGAAATTTTTCAATTCTCCAACTTGAATAGCACCTATAGCAGTTAGTTCCTTTCATGTGTTATTTTCATCAGTCTTGTACCTGGATATCAATAACCTACCCCACACTAAGGGTATGTGTAGTCCTCTATGCATAAAAATTCTTTCAAATAGGAATTAACTTTTGGTGTGTAAATGTGCTTTATTACACAAACACACCAACTAAATTGACAAAGCATAGTGACGAAGAAGGAAATACATTAAGGAAATTCAGAATTGAAAACCTAATCTAAATGGCAACACTACCTTATTACAAACACCAAGAAGACTTATTTATAGTAGGGCTTCACCTACTCCCGTTGAAGTACCCAGGTAACCATATTCCATCAAGTGCCTCTAATTGGCAAGTGCATGTTTCAAGTATGTGAGTGATAACATATGGTCCCAACCAATGTACTTTGATTTTACCTGGATGGCACAAAAATTTAGAATCATAAAGGAGTACCATTTGTCCTATCCCAAGCTTTTTATCCTTGATGTTCCTGTCATGCCATGCTTTACCTAGCCTTCTCTTGTTTCTAACTCTAACGTGTTATTGTTCGGCACTCATCCAACTTGATTAACTTCTCAATCCATTCTTCTAATGCTTTCTCATCAGCTAGACCTCCAAAGCACGTGTAATATGCAAAGAAGGTAACATAAATTCCATAGGAAGAACTACTTCTACACCAAACACTAACTGAAATGG
Organism: Taxus wallichiana var. yunnanensis; assembly: GCA_018340775.1. Taxonomy (NCBI): domain Eukaryota; kingdom Viridiplantae; phylum Streptophyta; class Pinopsida; order Cupressales; family Taxaceae; genus Taxus; species Taxus wallichiana. The sequence continues at coordinate 103,207,771 of CM031236.1, forward strand.
TGTGGCTTTGTTCAACCTTTTATATGTTGTTCTATATGCCCAAAGTACTATAGATACTTTATCATCCCAATCCTTCCTTCCAACATCACAATTTTTGTCAATGTCTAGCTCAAAATTTTGTTGAAAGCCTTAGTAGTACCATTATCCTGAGGATGATAAGGTGTAGTCTTATGGTGTGCAATCATGAATTCATCCAATAAAATTATGATTGTCTCATTAAGAAAATGTGTGCCCCTATCACTAGTCAAACTTAAAGGACATCCATACCTTGTAATAATATTCTCCCATAGAAACTGGTTGTTGTAGTTGTTGTATAATCCTTTGTAGGTGTTGCTTCTACCCACCTTGTCAGATAGTTTGTGCAAGTGATGATATAACGTGATCCATTCTATGTGTGGCTAGTTAAATAGGACCCACAAAATCTATAGCCCATTTCTCAAATGGTTCTGCACTAGGAATATGCCTTAATGGCATCTCATCTCGTTGTCCTAGTTTCCCAAGATGTTGACAGTGATCAAAAGCCCTACAAAATTCCTTACAATCTTTATACAAGGTCTCCCACCATAATCTAACGAATAAAATATTCTACATGGTTGTGTCACATGCATAGTGGCCACCTACAACACCACCATGAGCTTCTCTCCATGGTGTGTGTGTTCATGTTCAATACACAACGATGCACTGATACTTAATCCCGACCTTATTTATACAGTCATCGCTAATCAACATATAGGGTACCGTGCATTTAGCAAGTTGTTTCTTCTCTAAGGATTTCATTCCTTTTTGTGCCATGCATGTTCATAGAAATAGACAAGCAATGTCCTCTAATTCGATAGTACTTGATGTAACCTATATAACTATGCATCGACATGATATCTTTAATCGCATGTGCTTCTTCTCCTGAATGTATTTTGGATAAATGGTCTGTTCTAGAATTACTTTTCCCTATTTTTACCACAACTGTGAAGTCAAATTCTTGAAATAAGAGTACCCATCTACATATGCACCCTTGTAAAATGGGTTTTTTTACCAAATACTTCAATTCCATGTGATATGTATAGAAGACAAATGGTGTAGCTAGCAGTGCTATCTAGAATTTATGTAGTGCATAGATCATTGATAAAGCTTCACGCTCTGTAGTTGTGTAGTTCTATTCTGTAGGAGTCATCTTTCTAGTAGCAAAACAAATAGGATGATCTATAATACCTTCTCCAGGATGAGCCAAGACTATGCCAATGGTCATGCCATAGGCATCCACATGTACATGAAATGGTTGGTCCCATGAAGGAAAAACGTAGTATAGGCAAGGTAGTAAGTTTCTCCTTTAATGTCGCGCATGCGTTGCTGATTTGGTTCTCCTAATAGAACTTACCCTTCCCTTTCAGTAAATCCTCAATGATGTGACAAATTTTGCATATCCTTTAATAAATTTCTTGTATGACCCAAAAATCTGCACCTCACTCGACTAGTAGGATCCTTTAGGCCTATAATGATTGCAACCTTGGATGGATAAACTAATAAACCTTCCTTGCAGATTATATGTCCTAATAGTGTCCCAAATGGTGTAGCAAATATGCTCTTCTTGTGTTCAAATAGATACTCAACTATCTACATATTTCAAACATTAAGCGTAGATCATCACAATGATCCTTTACTAATCCATACACAGTCCAATCATCCAAATAAACCTATAATAAGTTGTGAATAAACTCCTTAAACACTTGAAAAACTATGCAAGAAAATACAGTAGGTGTGTTTTTCAGACCAAAAGGCATCACAGTATAGGTGAAGCTACCCCATTCTAGTAGTAAAAGTAGTCTTTTCCTGATCCTCCTAGGAAATCCTAACTTGATGATACCTAGAGAACCCATCTATAAACAAATAGATCTCACGCCTGTAATGCCTTCTAGTATTTCTTCATGAATGGCATAGGAAAGGGATCAGTCACACATGCAACATTCATCTCCCTATAGTCCACACATATCCTAATCCTACCATCCTTCTTGATACTTGATCACTATTGGACTAACCCATTCTGACTCGTCGAGGGGCTTGATGATCCCAGAATTCAACATCTTGTCAATCTCTTCTTTGACCTTTTCACGCAAGTTGGGGTTCATCATGTAGGGTCTCTTCCAAATCAGGTGAGCACCCTCCTTAATCTTTTTCCTCATCTCTCCTAATGATTCATGCATTCCTTTAATTCCATGATACCCTCGAGGTAATAAGTCCCGATAATCACGTAGTAACTCTATGATTTTTCCACTTGAGGTCGACCAATAGTCTCCAATTATGGCTTCCTTAGGCTTAGCATCAATCAATATTCACCTTATTTGTCTTCATAGGTTTGTGATAGGTGTGTGTGGTCTTATCTGCACTTTCTAACACCTCATGGCTAGCTACTTGTTGAATGGTTTATATCTAGATCTTCTACTTATTCATTATCTACTAAGTAGACCATTTTTCCTTTTTCTTTTCAAGGCAAGCGTGATGAAGTAGTGTGGCATCACCTTTTCTCTTCAACAATACGTGCTCTAAGTTTCCTTCATCTAATAACTCTGAAGGAGTTCTTCATTCATGGCACTATATCCCCATAGTTAATCACTTTATGAATTTTAACGCTACTTCCACCTGGAGGCTTGGTAGAGAATAATTCAAACGTCGGGCCATTCTGTGATTGAATCCTGCCAATTTTCAGTCTCTCTATGGATTTTTACATATATATACCAAGCACACGCGTAGCCTTGTAAAGTGGAATAAAACTTGTGCACCCAAAGTGAAGGTGGTAAAGCTTCCTACCCCTCATCCGAGTCTCTCACACTTTGAACATGGTCTTGAATAAGTTAACTATCATGATAAGTATAGATTTGAGTAGGTACATTGCTCTGAAGAACCTTGTGGCAAGATAAATCCTAATTTCATTCCATCCTATGAGATTATCCTTGTGGACCACCCACCAGTGTGTTTTTTTCCCACGTAGTGTATATGCTAGCATACTTCTTCTCTCCAATGGGTCTATCCACTGTTCTTCCATGGTGCATAGGAATACCATAGGATATCCTTCTCTGGTGTAATAGGGTACTAATTTATTACCTATTCTCCTGATATAACGTGGTTTTTGTCCTTAGAAAATAGGCTCTTTACTGTGTGCCCTACCAACTCATAAGTGTTATGAGCCCAATTATCACAAGCAACACTTGTAGTATCACTAATAGATTGTGCATCCTCCCACTGAAGGATTCCTTCTTTAGATGGCTCAAGCACCTCTGGATCCCAGATGGTGTGTACATAAATTCTATTCAGGTATTCTTCACTCATAGGCTCAACATAGGGCACAAATTTTCCATTTATTAAAGGGATAATAACTCTTTCCTCCTTGTTTTCAAAACTGATATAACCCTTGTTGAATCAAAGATCAACATTATTTGCATAGCACCAAGGAAGCTCCAATAGAGTTGGGAAGCTATTTGATTTTGCCAGTGCTAAAACTTCAAAGTCTCCTGTGAACTTGGCTCATTGTATTGTAATAGATGCATCTTTCAAAACTCTTATGGGAGTGACCTTAGTCGATTAGCCATGACCAATACATTAGAAGATAGTTGTAATGGGGCCTCCCATTTGTTCCCATGCATCTAAGGTAAGAACATTGACTTCCACGCCTGTGTTAATTAGTATATTACTCAATAGCCACCCATCCACAACAACATTCAAAGTTATTTCCTTGTCATAATCTAGGCTATGAGGGGGAAGATTCACATGCAGGATCTGTCATCTTGTCTCAGTACTTGCGCGCAGAGTATTTCCTTTTAACCAATTTCCCAACAGTGGAATGATATTTTCCTGGCCCAACAATTTTCACACTTCTCTCAAGTCATCTATACCATTTTGTGTCATCTTTGATGCCTTCTTTTACTCCATCTTCTGTGATTACTCCTTTAAATATTGTATTTCACCCTAAAGATTCCTGAGTACCTCCATAGTTTCCTGGTAAACCTCCTTCTGATGGGTAGGATTTGGGTATCATGCATGCAGTACCTACTTTTTAGTGATGATAGGATTCTCTTTGTAATGCATCTCGGCACATGCCACCTCAACATGGGTCGTGATCTTTACTTACAATGCCTCGAACTCTGCTTCCAACGTAGGCATCCACTGATTTTCTATAGCGCGATATATCCTAACCATCATTGTGCCTTTGTTTTCTTATTTATGATGCTTGCTAAGATGCTCATCAAGATGCTCATCTCATAGTATGATTCTTTCCATGAAATAACATGTAACATATTGAGGACATTCGCACCTATAGTGGTCGGGAGATCCACATGTATAACATGTTCTGCAAGGGAACTCGCTTCTTCCACCACCATAGACTCGTCCTCCGAATCCACCATGGTATCCTTGTCCTCAGCCATGGCTTCCTTCAAAATGCCCTTCATTCAGATCATAGCGCCTAATTGTGATGATCCCGAATCTTGATGCTCATTCTACACACCAATATCTATATCATCCTAGATCTAACCAATCAATTGGCAGTATTGAGTGTCATGAGTCGTGGACCTACAGATTTTGTAGTAGCATGAAACATTCTTCCTTATCACACATTGTAGTAGTGGGCAATGGCTAGCATCATGGTTTAAATGGAAGATCTCACAATCCAACAACAATGAGCACACTAATCTATGGGGACAACTATCCTTTGTGTAACCTTTCACTTCACAATCTATGCACCAAATCCATGTGTGTGTCTCATGTGCTGAATTTGCCGATAGTTTCTCCAATTGTTTTTCCATAGCTATGATCTTTGCATCTAAAACCGGGCTCACCCGGTGTCTATAATTCCAACTACCTCGTAGCATGTAAAGCTACTTCAAATTCTTCACATGGATTAGTGTATGTTTTATGTGATAGTGCCCTCCTAAAAGGTGTAATCAGACCTCCCACAAACCATTGTTCATGTTGGCTTGCATTAATATTATAAGAAAGCTTAGATAACAACATTTTGAAGCGAGCATCATACTCTCTGACAATTTTCGTAGTGCCTTGCTTAATATCCTTGAGTGTACTTATAATTTTCTGCTCAAACTCAGGGATGTGAAACTCTTTAAGGAAAGCATCTTTTAAAGCTATATAGTCTATGAAATTTTGATCAAGGTCAAAATTTCTATACCAGTTATGTGCACACCCTTACAACGTAGTAGCAAATTGACTTGCCCTACGCTCAGAAGCCATGATTCCTTTTATGTGCCACATTATTTCACACATGTGTATGTGTTCAGTAGGATCTTCTATGCCCCTATACTTTGGAAGACAAAGAGACATCTCCATGTAAATATTCTAGGGTTGGTGCGGACCTTGCCCACCTAATCCAGAACCTCCTATGTTTCCTCTACCTCCAAAACCTCCAGATCCACCGGAACTAGAGCCACCTATACCTCTTGATCTTGAACCTGTAGTTAGGTTCAGACTAGAGGATGTAATTCTTAGTGTCCCAATAGTAGTACTGAATTATACCCCGATGGTATGTGAAGTGTTACTACTCCCAAAAGAGAGTCCAAAAATCTATGCGCTTGAATTCTATGCAAATGATACACCTAAAAGGTACTTCCATATAACAATGAATTCATTTGTGCTGCCATCACTATGCCTCTTATAAGACTCGCTCTTGCTTTCCCACTTTGCTTGAATTAACTTGTTGTTATTTGTTTGTTATACTAGATTCTAGAAAACCAAGTGCAAGAGAAAGGTTGCCAAGTGGATTCAGATGTGCGCCCATGGCCCAGGACATTTCTATTGGTGCACTTCTACATGAGGATGATTAAATTTCCTTGTCATGCTTTCCCGAATGGGGAGTTCCTGAGGCTTGAGTTCCATGTCTTCTACATGAACTTCAACTCCTTCCTGAACTATCTTTCTCCACAACACAATTTTTTGTGCAACCTCTCGTTGCTTCTCTCTTGCCCTCTCGCATGCCTCATTATACTTAAACCACCTTTCCTCTCTCTTCCCTTTCGCCACTTTGGGTCTTTCATATTTCACCAAACTTGCTCCTTCCCCACACGTGGTGGGGTTTATTTAGCCATCATTTTTCTCTCCAAATTCAAAGTTACCATCAGGATCTTGATCATCGGTGGAATGCCCTACAGGTAAGTTCCTTTGGGATATCGTAAAAACTAGAATTTAGCTACCTCACGGGCATGAATAAGTGAAAATTGAGTACTCCAAGATATAACTGTTTAAAACATCACGAATCACATATCTACAAGTGTGACTCCAAATCATATTAGCATCATAAAGGACCTGAAATTCTTCATGTGTCTAGACATGTGTGTGATACCTCCAATTGTTTAGACGCATAAGAAACCAGCCACTCATCATACAATTCTCTTTGGAAAAATAGAAAAGAATCTCTCATGAAAACTATCATACATATTTTTTCCACCCATACACGTGCGTTAAACTCAGATCCATTGTTGAACATCTATGTGTATTCTTCTTCCAACATGTATCCACTCTTCAACACTTTCTAGGGTCAACTGGTATGTCTTTATTGCGAACCATCCTAAAAATAACTAAAAAAGAGGTCCCGACAACGGAACCAATGATGTAACCTAGAATTCACCTCTAAAATCCCAGGCACATCGGCACATCACTTAGCCAAGATTGAGCACTCACCAAGAAGCACAAAGGTACCAAACCCCTCTTTAGGGTTTTTATTGTAGGATGTTAGCATGATGAAGACTTAAAACATTCAGATCCATAATTAATCTAACATTCTACAGAGCATTTCCTAGATCTAGATCTTAAAGTATCATGAATCAAATAATAATCATAGTGAAACCCTTTATGCAGTAATAAACTATAACCATGATTAACACCTTGATTCAGCCAATAACCCCCATTATATTAAATATAGTAATACATAGAAGCTTCCTTACAATAATAGTAATATATGCTCATGCGCACATCAGATTTGGTAGCATAACCTCACAATAACTTAGCTCTCACACCTCTCTCTTATGCTACACAGTTCACTACATATTTATAAGGGTGGGGAATTTCCCTTCACCACTTATCTAATCCCAAAATAGGTCAAATTCTATTATTAGCCATGTGATGTTACAAATAGCCACACATGCAAGTGCGCTAACAATAGACTGCTTTTAGTTAACTATCAGTAGTAGATCTACTCTCATCATGTATCCATGCAAAGCGCTTCGTAACCGATCCTCCAAAAATAGCCAATGCGTGTCACGCAAGTCTTTGATGGGTTTGCTTGCTCTGCATGCTATTTCCAAAAATAGATCCTCATTGTAAAAATGGCTAAGTCCCGAATCTGTCTTTCTTCTTCACACGCTATCCTTTCCAATCCTCCCGCACTTTTGAATGCACTCTGCTTCTTCGCGTGATCCTTCTGTATGTTTTTTGCTAAGTGCCAAATTTTGTCTCGATCAACAAGGAGCTACCTAAATTCAACCACTTTAACAGTAAGGAGGACCCACAACAGCACTTGCATTCATTTAGACATGCTTGTTACCTAATAGGCCATGATGATGCCTTGCTCCTTCATAACTTTCCCATGTCCCTATCGGGACCCACCTTAGATTAGTACGGGTTTTCGTCCAAGCACTCAATACTTTCCTTTAATCAATTAGCATAGACCTTTCTCAATCACTTTTCAATAAACATTTCTAAAAAGGTCTCTATCACATATTTATATTCTATTCATCAATATGATGATGAGTCTATCACTGATTTCATCACACGGTGGTGAATCCTAATCAATCAACTTTCCTTCTCTCTCCCTGCCTGAGCTCATAGAGTTTCTTATGAGGGTGTGTGTCACACACATTTCCCCAACTCTTGTATGTTTGATGAGGCTTTTACCATGGCTAGGAAGCTTGAGATCCGTGCCCTTGAAGAAGATAAACTAAAACTACGTAACAAAAATGCCACCTTTAAATCAAACAAGTCTTCTTCCAAACCACCCAACAACCATCCCAAGCTAAAAGGATCTACTAACATGGTAGTTATAAAATATGGCCCTTCTCATCCAGCCAATCAACCTAAACCTCCTTCCAATCTCTCATCGATGCAAAATTTTCAATATCGGTATGAAAAAAAGAGTTACACTCCCATTGGGGAGCCTTATTCTTTTGTATTGGAAAATTTGTTGAAGGTGAAGCCATCACTCTTCCTCCCATCAAACCACATATTGGTTTTGATCCTTCTTGCCCCACACCAACTTGGTATAAAGAAAATGAATTTTGTAATTACCACTGCATAAAAGGACATAGTGATGTAAATTGTAAAACCTTTAAAAACATTGTGCAAGGAATGTTAGACAATGGTGATCTCATCCTTGACAACCCTAATACGCCTGCTAATGTAAACTTGGAAATTTTCAGAAAACATTTTCCTAACCATGCCCCTTCATCAACTCACATTGGTGAGACGTCTAAAGAAGAAACCAATGTACATGTGGTTCACGCGAGTTTTGATACATCGTATGATCCTTTTATCTAGTATCCTCCTATATCATCTATTGAGAAAATCTTCGTACGAACTCCTTTACCCATAGAGAAGCCCACCTTACCTACTCCTTTACCTACAAAGGATCCCACCTTACCTTTTCCTTTACCCATAGAGGATCCCACCTCACTTGTTCCTTTACCCATAGAGGAGCCCACCTCACCTGTTCCTTTACCCATAGAGGAACCCACCTCACCTGTTCCTTTACCCACATAGTAAATCATCTTATTTGTTCCTTTACCCACAAATAATCCCACCTTACCTATTCCTTTACCCATAGAGGAACCCACCTTACATATTCCTTTACCCATAAAGGAACCCACCTTATCATCCTCTCTACCCGTAGAGGAGTCTACATTACCCACTTTACCTTCTCCTCAACCCATAAAGGAGCCAATTTTATCTACTCTTCCTATTAGTGATACCTCTCCGAAGGTCTTCAAAGATCCCATCACTCTTCTTACCTCACTCTTACCTACCGAGTCAGATGCTAAGACCTTCCCTGTCTCACATGCATGAAATCTCTTCATGGGATTTAACACCAAGTCATCATCCTCTTCATCTACTCTAAAACCATTCTCTCATTTGGTTTACCACTTGGAGTATGTTGATTACACTACCCTTTGGGGATGCCTTATAATCCTTGTTTCCACACAAATGCAAATGTCCTCCCTTGATACCTTGACCATATATCCAAAGATCTTTATAGTGAGTGAGGCTATTACACTTGAATCGGTAGTATTATCCCCTTCTTCATCAACACCCCCTCCACTCAAGCCTCCATCTACTCAAAACCTACTACCACCTTAGGTTTTTACCAGTACCAAGTCTGTTACACCCCCTATGAAGCTATACTTGTCAAATTCTTCACCACCAATCACAAAATATATTCTAGTACCTAAAAGGAAGACCCAACCTCTTAGGGTGCATACCCCAACATCCCCACACCTTCTCACTCACCTTCACCTCTGTCATTGATATTGGGCCCACATCCTTCAACCTTGGTTAACCTACCCCTTTATCAAGGAAAACCCAAAGTGCAATAACCTATACCCTTACCTTCACCTCCGTTCTTCCCACACCTTCTTCACTACCTTTACCCTCACTCTTTCCAACACCCACACTTTCTCCTTGGCTTACTTGAATACCTACACCTTCTGAGTCTCCTTCTCCTTGCAATTTATCTCTCTACCTTTACCTAAGAAGGCACGGCCTAAACCCAAACCTTCACTACCTACCAAAAATTAGTTACACCAACACGATCTCTCACCTCACCTCCCTCACGAAGGTCACCTACCCCTTTTCCCAAGACAACCTTGACCTCTCATTGTGATCCTTTGGTAGGATCCTACTCTAACATCCTCACTCGGTTTTTAGAGACATCTGCTATATCACTTCCACCTATCAAGCCTTACAGATCCTCTCAAACCTAAACTAGTAGGGTTTGATGACACAAAAATTTACGCTTATCATCACTCACTAAGGCATGATGTTGAGATTTGTAAGGCTCTTAAAACCATTCTCCTTTAACTTTATGATTCTGATGGTCTCTTCAAAGAAGATGATCTATTGGAGGAGGATTCCATTCTTTCTTTACCCATCGCCACACAACCTAGCCCCAAACCCATTCTACAACCTTTACCTTCACATCCACCTAGGGATAAAGGTAAGCCTAAACAACCTTATTTTCCTCCTCCTATCTTTGAAATTAACATGGTGCGTGTAGCCACTCGGTCATAACATGTGAAAGAAAAGGAAAGGAAAAATTTGGTAACCCTTATAGTTTTCCTTCACCTACCATTACACTTGCACCTCCCCCTAAGATAACCATCCTTGGGCTTACATCACATACTTCTTCTAGGACTACACATCATTCCATAATAAAATAGCTTCACAGTCCCCATTGAAGATGTCTTTATATGAATTGATTCAAACCTCTGATTCTCATCGTCATGCCCTCATTGAGGTCCTGCAATCCATCGAGGTTCCACCCAATGACACTTCACCTATCACCACCCTCATTACCCCTCATTAGATTGCTTCCATTAATTTATCCAAATCAGAGATTTCCCCTTCACAACCTGATGATCCTGATCCGCTCTTTTCATCTCCACTTACATTAATGATATTCACATTAAACGCATTATGATTGATGGGGGTGCTAGCATCAACATCATCTCTTCTCATGCCTATGAAAAAATAGGCATACTAGATAATTATATGTCTAGCAACCCCGTCATGCTTTGATATTTTAACAATGCCATGACCACTACCCTTGGCACCATTTTCCTCCACATCCACGTGGGTCCCCAAAATATTCTGAAATCTTCTACATTCTCGAAGGATATTTCCATTATAACATGTTGCTAGGCATCCCTAGATTTGTGTCATGGCTTTTGTACCTTCCACCCTTCACCATTACCTCAAATTTGAATATGAAGGGGAACCTTACACCATTTAGGCATATCCCTCCCCCTTCAAAACCTATAATATGACTTACCATCTAAATGATGTCCTAATCCCAATTAAGGCATCTACCACATCTACCATTTTTTCACTTCACCTTCCTCATCTATCCCACCTACCAACCCTCCTATTCAACCCTTTACTGATTCCCCCTCTTCTCAAGATTCAGATAGCTCATCTATGCATGTTACCCAAACACCAACCATAGACCTCTTGGTAGGTGTTTTTCAATTCCTTTCACTCGAGATAATATCGCCTCCTTAGCATTGACACATTCCTTACCCCTTAGGAGTATGGAAAACTACACCAACAACCGCATTTTGATCATCGTATAGGAGAGGTCATATTATACGACACTCCCCACCTTCACACCAACCTAACCTATGGGGGTACTTGACACTTCCTCTTATTCTATTGAACCTCCCTTCTAAACTAAACCCTTTTCATCTGAATTCTCCTATCTCACCAAATGCAGCTTCACACTTACTTTTCTTCATTGTTGTGCCTAGAAAGGCTTCGAATTTGGTCGTTACAAACAAGGTCATCACATCATTGTACCATGCACCACTAGGAAACACAATAACCGTTGTGGTCTTGGATTTCCTAAGAAGCCTCCTCCTAAGAAGGCTCGAATCACCCTCATAGAAGACGAAAATCCTTCCCCACCTTCCTCACCTATCACGCCACCTTCTCCCATGGAGTCTATGGATCTTGAATCCATTCCACCTAAAAAAATTCATGAACACCATCTCCTTGGGACCTCTGACCTATCAACATGATGGTGAGGTTCCCTCTTCCCTTCCTCTTCTTTATCCTGACATGTTGGATGATGATACACCTTCTATAAATGTTGTTCAATGTTAGGATGATGATTCCATTATCACCTATTTAGGTGTAGAGGATTCTTAAATTTAAATGTCATTACCCTCTGACATAAAAACCATGTTGAATGAATCTACCATAGAAATCAACATTCACACTCAAGATGACCCACAAATTCTAAAAATAGGCCAATCTTTAGACTCGTGAAACAACAATATTTCACCTCTTTTCTTGGTGATCATAACAAGGAATTCACTTGGTATTATAGTGATATTCCAAGTATTGACCCTAATATCATGCTTCATAATATCATAACTAACCCTAATGCCAAACCCGTGAAACAAAAGTTGCGTAAAATGCATCCTTGCATTGCTCTTCTTGTGAAAGAATAACTTCAGTGCCTTCTCTCTGTTTCCTTCATCCTACCTATTGACTATCCATAATGGGTCTCTAACATTGTTCTGTTACAAAAGCAACTAGGGGACTTCATATCGTACTAAATTTCATGACCTTAACCTTTCCTATCCAAAAGATGACTTTCCTCTACCAAGCATTGACAAACTAGTTGATAGTCCATCTGTCCATGAGATGTTATCTCTTATGGACCGGTTTTCGGGTCATAATCAGATACTACTTGCTTCAAAAGATCAACACAAAACTTCCTTCATCACTCGTTGGTGGACATTCTACTATTGCATCATGCCCTTCGGCTTGAAAAACTTTTGTGCTACCTATCAACATGTTATGACTTACATATTCCATGACATCATGCACAACATATTGGAAGACTATATCAACAACCTTCTTTGTAAGTCCAAGCATCATGCCAAACATCTGGTCATTCTTAAAGTTATCTTTGACCACCTTATCTAATATTGTGTTCTTGGGTAAGCTCATTAGTTTCATCATCTCTTTACGTGGTATCGAAGTTGATATCGCTAAGATCAAGGCAATTCTTGACATGCCTCCACCTACTAACCTTTGGAAAATTCGTAGCTTACAAGGAAAATTGCAATCCATCCAACACTTCATCTCTCAACTTTCAAACCGATGCTAACCATTTCACCACCTCCTTAAAAATGACATTTCTTTCCATTGGAACGATGAGTGTTACGAAACCTTTAAAGTGTTGAAGAACTACCTTCTTCATCCTTATTTTATCATTCCACCTAAAGACGGTCAACCTTTTTACCTTTACATTTCTGCTATTGACCATTCCTTGGGTGCCATGCTTTGACTCATCATGATGAGAAACATAGGGAAAAAGTGGTTTATTACATAAGCCATACTCTTCTAAACTATGAAACTCGGTACACTCATGCTGAAAATATTTTCTTAGCCCTAGTATTCGTGGCCACAAAACTTCACCACTACCTTCTTAATCACAAAATGTTTGTTGTTACCAACACCAACCCTCTTCATTACATGTATGCCAAACCTTACCAACACCAACACACCACTCATTGGCTCATGATTCTTGCAAACTTGGAGTTAGAGTTCATTCATAAAAATTTTGTGAAAGGACAAACCATCGCGGATCATCTCGCAAATGCTCCTCTTCCGGGAAACAATCCTCAAACTTTAATTTTCCTAATGAATCTATCACCACCCTCTCCCTTGATGATATTGTTTATCAAATGACATTATTCTTTGATGGATCCAAATGTCACCTTTGCAGGGAGTGCGGGGGTCGGTGAGCCTATGCCACTATCCTTTAAACTATACTTTGATTGCACAAATAACATAGCCGAGTATGAAGCTCTTGTGTTAGGTCTTCAAACTACCATTTCCTAGGTGTTAAATCCATTAAAATATTTGGTGACTCTCAACTGGTTGTGAACTAAATCAATGGTTTGTACCATTTTCATAGAAATGATCTTCAAAAGTATAAACATCATGTTGATCTACTTTTGACCAAATTTAATCACTTCCTCATTCAAGCCACTTTGTGATCCACTACCAAATTTACAGATATCATGGCTTGTCTTGCTTCTCAAATATTTGCTCGATCTTGGACTCAAAATCTTTGTCACAATATAATGGTTATAGTTTCCTTCTTATATTATCCTCGGCATTAATTTTTTTGTAGCATCGATACTAACCCATGTGATGTTTGGTATAAGAAGTTCATTGAATACCTCTCACTTTGAATCATGCCTCTGGATATCACTTGCAATGGATAATGAGCCTTACTAAAAAGTGTCTCTCGTTACATCATCATGGGAGGTATTCTCTACAAATGCGGCTTTGATGGTATCCTCTTGCGATGCCTCACTAGTTCTAAAATCCTGTACACCATCAAAGAAATTCATGATGGGATTTTTGGGGAAATTTTAGTGGCCTCGTTGTTGTAAAGCATATCCTTCGACTCGGCTACTACTGGTCAACCCTTAACCAAGTCTTTGCAAATATGTTAAACATTGTGTGAAGTATCGTGACATGTTAACCTTCACCATACTCTTAGTCACGTCTTACAAGTTACCAGAGACTTTTGGCCCTTTTCTCAATGGGGTTTGAATATCATTGGGAATTTTAACCCTCATTCCTTGCAATGTCATCGATGGATCATCACGGTGATTTGAATAGTACACTAAATGGGTAGAGGACATCCCTCTCATTTCTACCAAAGTCAAGAAAATAGTCAAATTTATCAACCACAATATCATTTTTGCTTTGGTGTTCCTCATCACCTCATCACTGACAATGGAAAAAAATTCAAAAACAAAACCTTATGCCAACTATGTGAAAAATTTGGTATTCAACTTAGTTTATCTTCACCATATTACCCATAAGCAAATGGTCAAGCCAAATCTTGTAACAAAACTCTCAACAAAATTCTTATGAAATTGGTTAACGACTCTGGTAAGGATTAGCACACACACATTCCTTTCACCTTATGGTAGTATCATACCAGTATTTGCACCTCTACCACTATCACACCTTTCTCTTTGGTCTGATACAGAGGCCATCCTACCTCTCGAAGTCCAAATTCCATCTCTCTATATATCTCTTAAAGATTTATTTTCTAATGATGATTTTCAACAATAATGTTTTGCACAACTTGAGATATTGGAGGAATGTTGTTTAAATTCTCTAAACCACCTCCAAATCTACCAAAAGAGCATTAAGCGTTCCTATGAAAAATGCATTTGAGAAAAAATATTCAAGATCGGTGATCTTTTCCTGAAGGAAAATCAACATGTAACCAAAATGGAGAAAAGTAAATGAGGAAAGTTTGCTCCTAATTAGCTTGGACCTTATATTTTCACCCATACCTATGGATCAGGAACTTATCATTTATCTTCTCTTAAGGGTAAACCTGAACTGAGCCCCTTAATGCCTTACATTTTTACTTTTCTATTGTTAAATAAAGTACTACATCACTTTATGTCTCATATATGTTTGTCCCTTGAGCAAACCTCTCCTTCCACCTACCTCTTTTAAGGACCAATGACTCAAATAGAATTGTGTGATTATTTATCACCATTCAACCTTATCTTGAATATGAGTACCATGGCTCTACTCATGGCATGATTCTCATGGATACTTTTCATCCTTTTTAGGATGGAATCCCATGGTCATTCGTCACTTAAAACCCCTCTTTCATAGCTAACCTTTTTCGTGTTATGTGTTTTTCCTTCATAAAAGATGCATATACTCCTTTATAGTCTTTTCCATGACTACAAGTCAAAAATAATGCAAAAATTTTGGGATAACAAAAATTATACTCCTTGAGTCAAACTTCTCGTAAATAGATGATTCCTCAAATGAACATCTATGTCTCTCTATTGTTGCTATAAGTAGACTTCTCCCTTGAAGGAAAGCTATAAAAAGCTAGCCACATGTTGTACTAATTTGTATTTGTTAAAAAAATTATCTTGGAGCTTCCCGCATCAATCAGCTTCACAAAGACCTCAAGGAGACACTACTATTCATCCCAATATAGACTTATCACATTGATCATTCTATGAATGCAAAAATCAAAACTCAAAAGAAAAAAATCAAGAAAAATACAAAAAAATTGTCATGGACTTTCCTATGTTGGTTTTGGGTATCTTGCAGAAGGGGCATGTTGTCCCACAACAAGGTTACGCTAAACAAACCACTCCACCCTACCCTCTTTTATTTTTTCTTATCTACTCAAGGGACGTGACACTCATGTGACACTTTGTGATCATGAAACTTCTTTTAAACCATAGGCATATCAATCATGCAATGTCTCAAGGGGTTTATGTTCATAATCCTATTTGGTATGGCCATTATGGTCCTTTCTAACTATGGAGCATTTCACTTCTTTTCGGTTCCCCTCTGTCTACTTGTTACTTCTTCAACAAGATGATACCATCAATATTGGATATCTTGGTTCTATTCTCGTCTCACCCACACCTATACCCATCATCTAGTTCCCATAATACCATCATACATTGGAAATTAAATAAAATAACATCTACCTTACCCAATCTTACCCAACTTACCTTACCACAATCTACCTTACTCAACCTTACCCAAATTACCTTACCATAATCTATCTTACTCAATATTACCCAATCTACCTCACCTAATCCTACCCAACTTACCTATTATCATCTTATTCTTCCCTATCTTATGGGAGAACTACATCAGCCTGAGGCCCCTTTTGCAAGGGCTATGTAGGAAGCACTCCGAAGGGCATATGGTCTTCGAAGGTTAGCTTGGCCATTATTTTCCCTCCTATATGATATTTCTAACTTTTCGTATCTTATCTATCCGTTCTCTCACCCCGTACCTAGTTTCCATAATATCAATACATTGGAAATTTAAACCAAACTAAAACATCATCAAGCACCCTACATCTAATTTCCATATCATCAATATATTGGAAATTTAAACCAAACAAAACATCATCAACCATGCCTACATCTAATTTCCATAACATCAATACATTAGAAATTTAAACCAAACCAAAACATCATCAACCATGCCTACATCTAATTTCCATAACATCAATACATTGGAAATTTAAACCAAACCAAAACATCATCAACCATGCCTACATCTAGTTTCCATAATATCAATACATTGGAAATTAAACCCAAACCATACCATACATCAACACCATGTCTACACATATAATTTCCATAATATCAATACATTGGAAATTAAACCCAAAACACAACATTATCAATCATACCTACATCTAATTTCCATAATATCAATACATTGGAAATTAAACCAAAACACAACATTATCAATCATACCTACATCTAATTTTCATGATAACAATACAATGGAAATGAAACCAAACACAACAGATATAAATACCATCATCTATATACTAGAAATTTTGTGTGTCAATACACTGTATACATAGATATAAATAAGTCTCTCAAAAACTCTCATGTACAACTCACCTCTTCGACATGCAAGGCTGGTATATATAAGTCATAAATCAAAAATAAAAAACAATCTTCATCATCTCATCATCCCTAGGAGGTCCTTGTGCCTCTGCTACTCTCTCTTGTCCCCTCACCTAGCCTCTATCTCTATGCACTAGTCACCTCTTATTGGCCCTGCCTATGAGTATGGTGGCTCCCTAAACTACCAACACTATGGGTTTGTGAGTTGGACCTCACATTCGGCTGCTGTTGTGATTTGTAGGTCTCATACGACAATGACGGGGAGACCAAACTCTATAATATGATCCTCATAATATCTAGCCTCAACCACAAACTCTCTCTGTATCAGTCCATCAATATCACCTATGGTGGTGGAATCACTCTACTACCTATTTTTCCCTGTCCCTAAAGTAGTGGTCCTTGTCCTTATACTTGTGGTTGTGGACCCTATCTTTGTACTTGTACATGTGATGGTGGACCCAGTCCCAGTATATATGTCCCATCATGTACCCTCAGAGGTGAAGGAGGGGCAACCACATGTCCCTTGTCACTGGTTTGTGCTTGTGCTACTTCTAACTGTGTCTGTAATGTGGCCACATGTGCCTTCAAAGTAGTAACTTGGAATTGCATCCCCATAACTTACACTCGTATCCTATCTCTCCCATTGATAACGGTGACCAAATCAAGTTGTCTTGGCCTTGGTGTGCTTCCTGTAACTATGTTTTCCACCACTCCCAATACCCATCCATTTACCTAACATCATCTATTGTCTCATCTACTACTGCTCCTCCACTCCTATTGGTGGTGCCGACTATGGAAGAGGTAATGGCCTCTCCACATCATCTTGATGGTAATGTGGAATTTCCTTGGGCATATCTTGTTATATGCCAAACTATCATCTAACCCAATATGGGTATGATCTTGTGTTCCTCACCCTACGCCCTGGATCCATCTCAAAAGTTATAGACCCTCCAGCTCCTCCTCCATGCCTGTGAACTTTGGGTAAGTGAGGTATGGCCTCCATAGAATCTCTATAGGTGACATGTTATCTAGTACCCACTAATAATATGCAATATCCCGAGTCACCCCATCCACCCTTGCTGTTCTCTTATCGGCATAGTCATCACATGTATCTGCCTTGTATACACCCACATGCTTTACCTCTGTCATGGTAGACCTAGCGAGACAAAGACACACAATGTGATCATATGCTCAATAGTGTAATA
The DNA here is from genome assembly GCA_018340775.1 of Taxus wallichiana var. yunnanensis. Classification (NCBI taxonomy): domain Eukaryota; kingdom Viridiplantae; phylum Streptophyta; class Pinopsida; order Cupressales; family Taxaceae; genus Taxus; species Taxus wallichiana. Next base: position 103,226,189 of record CM031236.1, read on the forward strand.
GATAAGTGCAACAGATACCCTATCATCATATCCTCCTATAAGCCCAAAGCTCCCTATATAGCTAAACCAAGTAATTTAGTGCCCATGCAAACCAAACCCTATCAAAACCATGTCCTCTAGAACTCCCACCAAGTCCCATGGAAACCTCTCACCCTCTGAGTTTGGAAGGGTGAAACAACTAATGTCAACCATCACCAACACTACAAGATGGGTCTCCTGAGGATGTGCCACATATATTACACCATAATTGATACTCACACTATGGTATGCTAGCTCTGTCATGGCCATCCCAAACAAACTTTGTAACAATATGATCTCTGCATTTGTAAACAACACCTAATAAAGTGGCTTCCTAATGATTGGAAGCTGCAGATCTCTCGTATACATCCTCTATTGTGATGGTCATCTCTCTCTTTGGTAGATGAAAGGTGTTGGTAGTTGGGTCCCATCTATCGATGACGACTACCATCATACTGTGGTCTCATACAATCCTCATGTACCTCATCACCCTACCTTGTCCAACTTCTTGGATGTGCTCCCACTCCTCGAAATGGTGGGTCTCATATGTACTAGAAGGGGTGCAAGTCGATCCCTCATAGTCATCTACTACCTAGCCTACATCATCAACACCCACACAAGTTAATCATTTTCCCTTTCAAATTTCTATTCAAAACTTAACCTTGCCTAATATTTACCATGCCTTACCTAGACCATTTACCCTCACCTAACCTCCTTACCAAAATCATATTCTTCCTTGTCCTATGGGAGAACTACATTAGCCTGATGCCCCTTTTAAAATGGAAATGTATGCACCACTCCGATGATATGGGGTCTTTGGAGGTTAGCTCGGCCCACTCCATTCCACTATTTTCCCCATTTTCCTATCTTACCTATCTTCCCTCCCACTAGTTCACCTATTTTACCTACCCAACCCCATCCCTCTTGAAATCATCCTATCACATCATATTTTACCCAAACCCTTCCCTAAGACTTCTCTTTTCCACCCTACCCAACCTCACACTCCCTTAGATGGCCTAAAATCAACATTTTTTACAAATTAGTTATTTAATTGAGTAATCGACATCGGTTCCCCTCTTGATGTCGGTACCCTTCATTCATCGAAGCCGGTTGGTCAACCGATGCCGGCTAATAACCGACCGACGTCGATTATTAGTTCGGCCCCAAGGCCGAACCTCCAAGCCCCCAATTGCAAAAAAATTAAAAAAACACCCAACTAACCCACCCAAATCCCTTTCTACTGGCCCTAAGTTCATTTTCACCCCTAATTAATCTAATTACACCCTCCCATACGTTGATTTCCCCCAATTTCAATCACATTTCACAAAACAATAAATTTTTATTTTCATAACCTATAATTCTACAAAACCAAGCTTAAAGCCCAAATCCTACCTCTACTCATTGGTGCCTCCATGTTGGGATGGCTAGAGCCTAAACTGGAGCACCCTCCCATCCTTTCTCTCGCCTCTGCTATGTCAACTAGCTCTTAGCTCTCCAACCAATCAAATAGTTTCCCATGGGGCCACGAAATCACCTCCTCCACCCACTTATCTCTCGCCAACTCAGTCTCCTAGCACTATTTTTCATCTTCCTTGCAAATAACCTCTCCAAAACTAGTTTTCCAACTCAACCAATGATAAAATTAGAATGTTTTTAGCAAGATTCCATTTTTATCACATCATTTTGGTGGATGGCATTGGTCACATCTTTCCCTAGGTGGTGACATCGATCACCCTACCAACGTCGGTCACATCTTGCCCTAGGTGGTGACATTGATTCCTTATGACGGAATGAGTCACCTAGCATATAACCCAATATGCTTCATTAGCCCTAATTTTTTCTCTCGCTTTCCTTTTTCTCGCTGACACAACCCTAAAACCTCCCTACATGCTCACCTAACAACCTCACCACCTCACCAACTCCCTACGAGATACTTTAGGGCACATTTTCCTTCACATATGCCTTACCCATGACCTTACCTATATATCTTCGCCAACCCCACCTTGCCTATATGACAATCAAACTCACTTATTCACTCTATTGTGTAATAATGCTACATGTGTTGTTTAGCCTACCGACCTTACCTTGCCTTATTTTATGACGTTTATCTCAACCAGACCAAACCTTTTGGTGTTTCAGAACTCATCTATATCTATTCCTGCACCTAGCCTCGTTATGTTTCTAGGATCACATCCTATACCTTGGATACCTAGATCACATCACCCTTGTTTGGATAAACTATTGACCATTGACGAGTTAGCGTTTGTGTGCTCTTTAACCTTGTTCCTTGTTGCATTCTAAATGTGTGTGTGTGTGTGTGTTTTAATTCCTCCACATTTCGATCACCCTATCATCACCATTGCCTATACCTTCACATAACCCCATTTTTCATCACCTACCACCTTATCAAACCCATCATCGATTTTACCTTCCACTACATCAGTTCTTGGTTTGAGGGGGATAACCTTCACCCATATATGGGGCATCCACTTCTTGTTTTTTCATCATCTCTTATTAGTACAAGCTATGTGACAAAAAAGGGAAAATGTAGACACCCAAAATTGGGACGACACCCTCTAGGTCCCCTTTTATTACATACCCCCTTACCATGACCCCTTTCACATATTTTTATTAATCTAATTACCTATATTAGATTAATTATTACCTCACCCCTCCACCTCACCTTAGACCCATTCCAAGCCCATTTAATAACTAATATTAAGTCATCACTCCCCCTAACCAACTGAGACTTCTTCTAAACCTAATATTAATTTCCAACTACCTCTCCCACCAATTTCTCGTGTGATTTAATAAGAATCAAGACTCCTAACCCATAACCATTCTTGACTCACACCAAAAAGGGAGAGAAAAGGTTATTTTTAGCAAATAAGACTATTTCTCCCTAACCACATCGGTTATTCCTCGGTCAGACCAGTCAAGGAACCACCATCGGTTCCTTTAAATAAGCATTTTTCAACTCTTTTCCCAGGTTCTTCTTTTGGTTGGAATTATTTGATCTTGCATCTTGGGCATTCAATTGACACCTTGATAATCAACTGAGCACTAGAGCATCAAACTCTCCACCAAAACCAATCTATGGCTTCATATTATTAAATCATTCATATGGAGAAGCACTTAACCTTCACTACCATAGCACTAGATCTTAGATGGTCTCTCCATGGACACCTATCACCCACCACCTTCTACCAATCTCCGGATCTCTAATAAGTATTCTTAACCAGGTTATTGATTTCATTAGCTTTGGTTTATATCCTTTATCTTTTTCTCTTCACCTTCTTCCTCTCCTAAATACCTTCCATATCCCATTCACTTAACACACTACCAACTGGAACGACTCTACCCTTTCAACCACCCCTTTTACACCTATTGAGTCTTCACCTAAATTCCTACACCCTACCTAAGACCTCCCAATACTCTATGTAATCACAGAGAGCCCAAATCAACCTCCTTTCTACCTTTGAAACTCAATTACCCCTACCATGATCGGTTACCCAATCAATCTTGGCTATAACCAATAACTAGAATCGGTTCCAAGTGGCATTGATATCTATGTCTAGCATTTTTACCTCGGACGGTGAGCTCATTCCTCCACCTAGAACTCTCCAAAACCTCCCAAGACTTCACTCAAACCTTCTTTACGTCCCTCTGTCATACCTATAGACCCTGACAACTGACCATTCTCCTAGATTTAATCTTATATTCATCATTTAGATTAGATTTATACTATTGTGTTGTGTGAGATACCCAAATCGTATAGGACCCATTTCATGATATTTACGTTAGGCAATCCATTGACCTATACTATTAACTCTATTTTTTGGTCTTCTTATGCTTCTAAGGTTGTCCTCCCAAGACAAAAAGGAGTGCTCTACAATCAGATTGGTCTTCAAAAATCGTGAGCAACCTCTTCACAACCTCTAGGTATTCCTCATGTACCTTACCTTTACCTTTTAAATTGTTTTGTCATACGGTACTCCTATGTGGTGAAACACCTAATTAGATCTAAGGGAAATAAAATCATGGTTTTTGTTACTCCACAAATGGTGAGAGGATATCTCTAAAAATGGCTACAAGGCCATATTAGATATCCCTCTACTAACCAATATGAAGATTGGATGCAAAGATTGAGCAAGCTAATCCAAGAAGGAAGTAAGGATCTTAATCATATTTATTATATGATATACTAATCAAAGTATGAATGTAGGTGCTTAGTCCTTTTTATAGTTTTCTATTTGAGGAAAACTTTCATCTTTGTGCATGTGGGACTAAACAGGATAAAGTATATTAAGTCTTGTTAATCATGATTAGTGAATTAACAAGTGATTAGCATGTGAGGAGCCTTAATTGACAAATTAGGATCAATTAAAAGGCTAGAATAAGTTTTTGAATCCTTTTGAGATATCTTGGAGGGAAAAGGAATGATTTTGAATGGTTGGAAGAGGGGTATTAGCCAATAAGAAGGTTGATTAATCAAATACAAGGGTAAATAGGTTTAATTAGCTAATAATCACTAATCATTTGTTTGGAAGAGGATTATGACTTACGATGTGTCATAAATTGGCATCCTGAATGTGAAAGAGGTTAGGTAATCAAAAAAGTGTTGTTAATTAACCAAAATAGAGGGAAACATTAGTTAATTAGCATAAATAACTAATTATAATGGAAATGGTAAGAATGAGAGTAATTAGTGTGCTTTGAGCAATAAGACTGTGAAAGTGGATTTTAGGTGTCTCCATTTTCCCCGTTTGAGGTGAAGTAAGTGACATCATTTCAAACATAGTAGAAAAGCCTAAACAAGTAAATTTTTGAAGAAAAATGAGTAGAATTAAGGATGCCCCCTCCGAGTGTCGATGGGGTGATAGAAGAATTCAATTAACAATCAAAAATTTGATAGAAATGGATATAAGAAATAAGGTAGGCATAAAAATGATTTTTATTTCCCTAGGTGTTGTGGAAGAAATATGAATAGTGATAACACATGACAGTGAAAAATATAGAAATAGCTTGCTACTTCCAATCGTTCATTAAACAACTCTTGTTTCATCATGTTGCTCATGATTTTAATCATCGACCCTTATTAAAATAAATAAAAGTGTAAAATAACATGAAAATCTATATTACTAAGCTGTTATCCAAATAACTCCCTAGTTATCCGGATAACTTATATTTTCATTCGACTCTAATGTTTCACATTTTAGGTTATGCGCACTCAAGATTGTTCTTTTTACACCTTGACACGATTGCGGTTCTTTTGCACGCCTTCCTGCTTCTCCCTCTGCATTCTTCTATCTCCTTCCATTTCCCTTTGGCACCTTCCCTCTCTTCACTTGTTCTCTTTCCTACCTTATCGTGCATTCCTTGCATGCACCTATATAGAATTTTCTTCCAAAATGGCTAAGTCCCTAGAAATCCTCTTGCATGCTTGCATACACTAAAATCTCCCACGCCCATTTTCTTCTTGTCTTCGTAGTTGGATACTTGTTCATTGCTTCCATACTTTCCTTCTATGAGTATGACCTCTTTCCTGCTACATGCATTGCATTTGTGAGCCTGTCCTTCACGTGTACACCTTTACGCCTCTCATTTTCACACCTTGCATATTTTTGTCAATCATTATGCCACGTCATCATCAGGACTTGAGTGTGCTACACACAACCTATCAAAGTGCGCCAACAAGGTGCCAAATCTGAAAACCAACTGGTGCATGACACATGGCAAAAAGACAAAATAGATGAACAGTTGGCCGATTTACTCAGTCAATTAATGCGCACCATGTGTCATTGTGTGTCAAAGTGACCTATAGACTTATGACAACCATAACTTCACGCCACAATGCTCATATTAGTGTATGCCTGGGCTTGTCAGAGAGATACTGACACAAGCTACACATTGGAATATTCAAATTCAAATCTAGGTGGGATTTGGTAGGTGGAAAATAGGAAACATCATTCTAATCATCAATGCACACATCTAATCAATCTAACCACCTAGATTTCAATCAGATCTTGCCTTCTTACTTCTTCTACATGCCAAACAAACATGAGGAGGCGCATCTAATAGCATTACAAGTGGATTTACATAAATTTATAGATGGTCTTTGGTGGTTAGATTTTGAATTCAGGTTTCCCTCCTCTTTCCCCTCCTCTTCTCTCCTTTTTCTATAAATAGTAGAGTTCTTCTTTGTAAAAAGGATATCTTTTTGTTGTAATGACACCATGCCAAAATGGTGGCCGATTATCCATAGGTTTTAGACCTTGGACTTGATCTCTATAATGTATTCTCAACTCCTGCCATGAATGTAATTGACTGTGCATCCCTCAAGCAATAAAATCATGTTTTTGGAACTCTTGTCTTCCCTTTCACATTTTCATTGCATCTCACCTCTCTCTGCATTTCTGGCATGTTGTGCATATTTCCCATTTGCAATTCCTATGTTGCATGTGCGTGGAAACTAATTTTTCATGGTTTTTGTTCTGTGGCACACGCATGTCCACTATCTCTCTCATGTTTTCTCCCTTTCGTGCCCCTCATGGAGAGTGATCAACCCCTTTCTCCAACGTTATCACCTTCCCTTAGCCTAGGATTTCCCCTTTCTGCACATTCGTCTATCCTTGCTCCCTTGGAATTGTTTAGTTTAGGATTTTTTGTTTGCATTAGGAGTAGCATTAGTAGTAGGCATAGGTAGAGGAACTATCATTCTCTGGAGATCCATCTCAAGCATGCAAGGTCCCATAACTTAGAGATGGTTCCATTTTTGTCTCAAACAACTCGGCTCTTCCAGATCTGAGACGCGAGTGCATGTTTGAACGACCAACAATTTCTGGCACGCCTAGTGGGACAATTTTGAAGAGCTATACATCTTCATCTCAACAAGTTTTATGTGTTTTACTGAGATCCATCCTTTGGAGGCATTTTTAACACATCTGGTGACTCCATTGATCCAAACACACCCATTATTTCATTCATGAGACTAGTCTCCCCTATTTTTTTCATTCATTTTCCTTCTTCCATCGTTCCACCTTCCTCTTTTGAAGTTGTGAAATCATGACTTCTTTCCCTCCTAGAATTCTCATTTGCAATAGAAAATCTATTTCCCTCCATCACCAGTTTCAAAATCCTCCTCCAAATCAGTTTTATAAGCCCCATTATCCTGAAAATGCATGTAACCCACTTTTTCTAACCAAAATGTTTATGAAGAACATGTTTATGTAGATGATGGTGGTGACTCCATGGCAGAAGCTGATTTTGAGAGGAAGGTAAAAAAGATGGAGATGGACATGATGTAGCTTAGAGTCAAGTGCTCCATAAAGGCAGCTAGAATTGGCTACAAGGTCCCTTGTCCATGGGTAGGCCATGTACCAGCTAGTTTAACACCAAGAAAAAGTTTCCTTCATCATCGAGATGTTTCCCGGATCACAAAATGGGCAGAGTTAATGGAGGCTCAAAAATATAGCGAGTGACAAACCACATCAATGGGGAACCATGCATTACTATCTTACAACCATCACATTCCTTCACATCACCCTACATCATCTCAACCTACTGCACATGTTCCTAGCCTTCTATGCACTACACCCATTGAGAGTTTCCCTCAATCTCACCTTCACTTATCTATCATCTCTCCCTTCATGCATGCTTCCATCCCTCCTATGTGCACGCCTTCCATGCCCATCCTTCCATTTCCTTCTGAGTCCCCTCTTCCTAGTTGTGCTATAAACGAATAGCCCCTTGCCTATGTGTCATCCCCAAATAATATCATCATGTTTGAAAACTACAAAATAGTTAAATAATGACATGAATCTTGTGATTACGAGTGGAAAGAGGAAATCATACGGGTTCCTATTCTAGAAGAAAATAATTTATTTCTAGAGGGTGTAGTTCTAAAGGAGACTAAGTTACTTGTAGAGGCAAAACCATGCACACCCCACCTTCGTGTGATCTAGCTGCAAGAAATCCCCTATAGGAGAAGATTCTACAAGAGAATCCCATATGTAGGATTGAGCTTCAAAGAAATGGGAAAATGCAAGGATCAAGTTGTGCCCGATTAGATATCTAGCTAGCCTAGAGACAAAGACAAAGTTTCCACCGGTCATGCTCATTTCATAGCATGAGGTAGAGTTTCAGCATGCCAAAGGTCAGCAGTAGTGCCTCCCAAATCCAAGCACATACCAACTTCATGAGGTATATATTTTGTTTTTTGATACTTTGAGGAGGGTGAAACACCATTTGTAAGACAGTTTTTCACTCTTGTTTTTGACCATGTTTAGCGCCAAATCAATTACATGGTCGTAATTTGTGAGGAAGGGAAGCTACTTCTCCTTCTTGTTGCAAGTTTTACTTGAGTGCCCTCTACCTCTAGTTAGTTTAGGTTAGAATCAGTTTGCTTTTAGTAACACAAGTTCTTGTGCACACTTTGCATGTTCCCTTTGGGACATATATGATTTTCAACTCTTGTACATAGTGTTGTGCTTTATTTCAAATTATGCTCCCTCTCGGAAATTTTCCTATCCTCAGTAGCACCCGTGCACCCCTTTTGTTGCTTCTTGGGATGGTACTTCAATTTTCGAAGAGCGGTTCCAACATTCCATGCACAACTTTTCACTCTCATGAATCCAAGTTAGAACATCTTCACATGAGAGCAGTGATTCGATTCATAGTTCGATAAAGTGATGTAAGTGAATTCATGGATTTTCTTCAAGTTGTAGATCAGATCTTCAATTTTATCACTTGACTCCATGCCCAATGGACTTCTAAGGCTACTAGTCTCTTCATCTAATAGGCAAGATGGCCCCGAAAGTCACCAAAAATGTTATCCAAATAACTCTCCTAGTTATCTAGATAACTTATATTTTCATTCTGACTCTAATGTTTAACATTTCAAGTTATGCACACTCAAGATTGTTCTTTTGACACCTTGACTACGTTTTAGTTCTTCTACACGCCATACATACCTTCCTGCTTCTCCCTCTACATTCTATTATCTCCTTCCATTTCCCCTTTCGTCTTCTCTCACCCGTGCACACCCGCTCTCTTTCCTACCTTGTCGTGCATTCATTATGCGCACCTCTACAGACTTGTATTCCAAAATGGCTAAGTCACTGACATTCCTCTTGTGCACTTGCATACACTAAACTCCCGAGCACCCATTTTCTTCCTGTCTTTGTAGTTGGATGCTCGCGCCTTGCTTCCATACTTGCCTTCTATAACTATAACCTATTTCCTCGCCATGTGTGTTATGTTTTCACGCTTTGTCCTTCATGTGCACACCTTTATGCCTCTCATTTTTGTGGCTTGTGTCTTTCTGTGCGAGAAATTATGCCACGTCATCTATCATACTTGAGTGTGTTACACACAACCTATCAAAATGTACCAATAGGGCACCAAATCTGGACAACCAACCTGGTACATGACATGTGGCGAAAAGAAAAAAAAATGATAAATTGACCGATTTCCTCAATCAATCGGTGCGCATCATGTGTCATTGTGTGTCGAGTGACCTATAGACTTCTGATAACCATAAATTTTGTTGCAATGCTTAGATCAACGCGCTTTTTGTGCTTGTCGAGAGATGCTAACACAAGCTACACATTGGACTCTTCAAATTCAAATCTAGGTGGGATTTGGTAGGTGGAAAATAGGGAAACGACATTTTGATCATTAATGCACACATCTAATCGATCCAACCACCTAGATTTCAATCAGATCTTACCTTCTTCCTTCTTCTACATGCCAAATAGACATGGGGAGGTGCATCGATGAGATTACAGGATGATTTGTAGAAATTTATTGTTGGTTGTTAGTGGTTGGAGAATTAATTTAGATTTCCCTCTATCCCCTCTTATTCTCTCCTTCTTCTATAAATATAAGAGTTATCCTTTGTAAAAAGGATATCTTTTTGTTGTAATGGCACCATGCCTAAATTGTGGCTTACTACCCATGGGTTTCAGACCTTGGAGTTGGTCTCTATAATGTATTCTTTCCTCCTATCATGAATGTAATTGACTGTGCATCCCTCAAGCAATAAAATTGTGTTTTGTGGAACTCTTTTATTCCCTTTCACATTTTCATTGCATCTCGCCTCTCTCTCTCTCTCTATGTTTCTAGCATACTGTGTGTATTTCCCATTTGCATTCCCCATGTTCCTGTGTTAACACGCATGAACGCTGAGTTTTCATGGTTCTTGTATGTGGTGCATGCCTGTCCACCCTCTCTCTCATGATTTCTCCCTTTTTTCCTCTTATGGAGAGTGATCAACCCCTTTCTCTCGATGCTATCACCTTCCCTTAGCCTAGGATTTCCCTTTTCTACACATCCTTCTATCCCTAGTCCCTTGGCATCATTTAGTTTAGGATTCTCTTTTTGCATTAGGAGTAGCGTTAGTAGTAGGAATAGGTAGAGGAACCGGCCTTCTCCAGATATCTGTCTCAAGTGTGCAAGGTCCCACAACTTGGAGGCATTTTCATTGTTGTCTCAAACAACTTGGCTCTTCTAGATATGAGATGCACGGGTGCTCGTTTGAATGACCAACACTAACATTTTTCCATTGTTTAAAATGTGTCTCCATGAAACATATATAATGCAATGCAATATGAGAAAGTAAACCAGCTAACCTAACAAAGAAACAAGTACAAGAACATCTACTCAAATAAACAACATTCAAGATAGTTGCACCAATGTTTTTATTATCAAGCTTCAATTCCCGAATGTTCATGTTTTAACGACAAGGGTTAAAAATGGTGCCCCAAGAAAGGATACATGCGAGGGGAATAATGGAGGACACAAGTAGTCCCATGAAAAATAATTCATGCACTATGACACAATCTTTGGCAACTAATTGTTGAAGGGGAGTACCGACATAGTATGCAAGCCACTTTGTTAATGGAGGTAGATCAAAATGATCCACAAGTTGTTTGAGACAAGAACAAGCAAGAACATAAGAAAGATGTTTTGTAGGAAAAATTTCAATGTTTGAGGACAATGCATTTGATACAGGCTTCAAAGTTGCGTGCATGTCGTTTACCAATTTTTGAAAAAAATGAATTTTTTTAAATTATTTTTAATGATTTTTACCAGCTTTTTTTATTTTTGAAAATTTATATTGTATTGAATTTTTAAATTTTTTGGAAGAAAATATTGTAGAAGAAATTATGAAGTCATGGGATATCTCCAAAATATGCGGGAAGGCAAAAATATGGCATAGGTAGCGTAAAGGGTCGCCAAGAAGCAAAATGCATGCCCCAAAGAGTGAAAACAGGAAAAAAATTATTAAAAATAATCATCATAGCGAGTGCTAGAAGAATTTAGAAGAATTTTGATTGCCCCAGAGCACTTTGAGGGTGAGAGACACGACACGAGGGATCAAAACAGTATATAAACCATGCCATAGGGGGTAAAAACCATCGTGGTTAGTTTATTTGTTACCAACCCTTACCACTTTTATTGTTGATTGAGCTCGACCTATGAGAGAAATGACGAGGTACGAACCGAGAAACACGAGCGGATTGCATTTGAGACTACATGAGGCTTCCAGGAGGGGACGGCACGCATGTATACAAAGCCAAAATCTTTATTTTCTTTACATTTATTAGCATTTAGTAGTGTCAAAAATGTGCGAACACGCCAAAGCCATGCACCTTTGGGCATGTAAGAAAGATTGCGGAGCACATTGATGTTGAAATCACATAGGCACATCTTCGCTAGTGTGAAAATATGCATGCTCTCATGTAAACTTGAAAAAAATGTACATGCCATGGGTAGGCATGCAAATGAGCATGCTACTTATTGCGATAGACGTGATGACATGAGTTAAGGGGTTGGGGTGGATAATGGCATGCTCGTGTGAAAATGTAGTTGTTGATGTGTAAACATGGGCACTAGCACTTGGGTGTGCTAGCATCAAATTGGGCGCATTAGCATCAAAATGGGCACGTTAGGCATGCCAAGGGCATGCTAGCATGGAGGGGTCAAATTGGATGGCCCTAGAAGATGTTAGGAAGTTTTTAGAAAAAATTAGATGATGAATAGAAGAAGGTAATGATGTAATATAGAAGAAAATGATCTTTAACATGTTTTGTGCCTAATTTTGTAGATTTTCTACCTCGATTGGAGACACGAGAGCAAAGCATGGGTGGCTTTGGGCCTATGAGGCCTCATTTTCATGACGTGATTAGGTATTTTTACAGATTACACTAGACATGACAAGTCTTTCATATGTGGGTCGTATGCCATGATTATCTTGGACCATAGCTTGCTCATGTACCTTAAGCGAGAGATGGCAGAGTGAAAACCAAACATTTTTCCTTTCGACAAGAGAGTTGATTGTTACTTTGGAGGATGTTTGGTAGATTTTTTGAGTGCCTATTCAGGTCAAAACCCCTAATTATCTAGGATGGTATGCTAAAGTGTTGTTGTCAGAGAGTGATTATTCTATAGGAAATGATAGATGCGGGAGAGCCGCGATTACACAGGGGTTACAAGACCAGGAAACTCCACAGGTAGATCCTCAGGGAGATCCATAGGTAGGGCCATAGGGGCGGGGCTGGACAGGACACATGAAAGATATTCGAGATATAGATACCAACACATCAACGAGATGTAGGTACTAGTGCATGTAGCATCATAGTAGGTCCCACCAAATATTCTATTACAGCTAGATCCTTTACAGGTGCCACTATCACCTCTGCGTTCACCGAGTCCACAACATAGTCCACCACATAGTCCACTAAGATGAGATCCCAAAAATTGGGGTGGGGAGGAAAAGGAGGAGGGGATCATGCAGATTCGTGGAGGTGATGGGGATGGAGATGGTGATGATGACAGATGGGGATACCCACCACGTATTCCAGGTGGAGGGAGTATGGGGATCACCATAGCTTGATAGGATACATGTGAGATATCTACCTTGAGGTAGCAATTATAGCAGTCTCGGTTCAAGAGCTATAGGTCACGACCGAGAGGGATCAGCTAGCTAGAGAGAGGAATGGGAGGACTACGAGCGGACCCAAGATCATGCATATATAACTAGAGTGACAAGAGAGCATGATGCTCTATAGTGGACATCCACAGCAATCGGATGTAGGATATCTGCTAGATTTAATGACAACTACTAGCGAGGCATCCTATTACAAGGATTTTTATCATGAGGCCATCTCATAGGGATGAGAGCTACTCCTTTTAGTTAGTTAGACATTAGTAGGTACATGTCAAGATCATAGAGGACCTCACACTCAACGAGTTCATTAAATCAACCTTCATTGCATCATGGTGCATTGTCTTTAATAGGTCCATCGTAGAAAATTCCCCACCTAGCAAAGAGACCTAGTAGTCCAGGGCATGGAAGAGAGTCGGGTTGACTCCTCTTATTGATGTACTTGATGTATATTTTTTATGTACACCTCGATATGAAGGCACTTTTTGAGATGATGTATATGTACTTTTTTATCATGCCTCATGATGAAGGCACATTATTTTGTACATATGTACTTTATATATTGTTTTTATTATGCCTTGTGATGAAGGAACAATTTTGATCCATGCCCATGATGGAATTTTGTATCTGATATGTATCGAGACACATGATTTTGTACATGGACATTTATTTAAATGTTGATAATTTATGGATTATTGTTTACTTATCGTATTATGTGTTTAAGAGATGGTATGTTTAATCCACATTTTTATTATGGTCTATGTTTGAGGGGGATAGAAGGTGGTCCCTCTTTCCCCTCTTGGTGATATTATATGATGTTAGCTTAGCATACATGTTTAATTTTCATGTTCATGATGATGTAGCTTAGCTTTTATTGATATATGATGTATAGATGTGATGATAGATGATATGATGATGAAATGACAACAAACTGTACAAGAAAACAACAAGCAAAAATTAATCAAATCTAATCAAACCAAAGACAACTATCTACAAGTATGTAAGATAAAATGAATTCAATGTAATATACCCCATATTAAAGTAACACTCAATATAAGTAAGCAAATGAATCCAATTTAAAGCACACAAGATGAAAAAGTAATGTAACCAAAACTATACAAACCAACAACTAAAGTAAGAAAACTACTACTTTGTTTTTTAGGAACAGTTTTGAAATGTTTTTATTTTCTAAAATAACATATCGGATGTTTTTAGAATTTTCAAAAATTTATATGAATGTTTTTGACATTTTCTAAGAATTTTTCCGAAGCCAATTGCAAGGAAACGAATAAACGTGGATGCCTCCGGCATTAGATGGGATGTACAAGGAAAGAATACCACACATTATGCACAAGAAGTGATGATGCAAAGTTTCCCCGGTGTTAGATGGGAAACTTCAAAGGAAAACTCTTCACACACAAAAATAGGATCAGCCAAATCAAGGCCAAGAGGGATAGGCTCAAAAGTAGCTTAGACGCAGATGAAGACTAGCTTAGGAAAAATCTATCATAATCCTAGACCTGAATTTTTTTGTGAATAATGGACCCTCCAATGGTGTCGAAAACTAGTTTTAACCAAAGGACTTGTCTAAAGTGCCACCATTGTGTGGTTTTAATTGTTGGACACATTTATTTATCTTTTTATTTTTCAATTTTTATACTTTTTCTAATATTTAAAGGTACCCCACACTTAAGCATAGAAATGCTTAAGATGCATTGCATTCATGGGTTCCTTAAGTTCTTAACAACTGAGTAAGCGAGCTTGTAGTCCCCCCGAACCAAATGTAGAGACCACAACATATGGGCCTTGTTTCACTGATTCTTGATAAATTAATGAAACAAATAGAGGGTGATAGGCCAAGGAGAAATACATGTTTGTGATGTCGATTGAAGGTTGTGCGCACGTTTTGATTTCCGATCCAATGTTGATTGCAAATACTCCCTTTTGGCTAGGAGGAACTACCTGTAAAATGAAAAACAATACCACCAAATAGAGTTAAATAAAACAAGTAGACTCGCTGAAGAAGCTAGATCCAGGAAGTGTGATGCTTCCTAAACAGGGTGTCAATCCAATTTTTAAATAACGGTATTAATGCTATTCAAAAGTAAACATGAAATAACAATCTTATTGGAATTGAATGATTTAGGTATCTCAATCAAAAAAATAAGAAAGGTCAGATAAAAGGTGATTGAGGTCAAAATGGGTTAGGTGATGGGTCTGGTATTGGGTTGCAGGTCTGGTACAGGCTTTAGGTAAGGTCTGGTAAATATTAGGAGTGATTTTGGGTTGTTAGGGAATGGGTATGAGCTCGTTGGTCTAAGGTATGTTACCAAACACAATAATCGACATCGGCTATGTGACCAATGTCGGTTTTGCAAGATGACCAATGTCGGTTGGCTAACCGGCATCAATATGGGTAGTTAATAAAGGTTATAATCTTTGTGATTACACAAAGGCTAGAAATGGTGGGGGTGAGGTCGTGGAATGGTCTAAAAGGTTCAAAGATGATTAGGATAGGGGAAGATAGGTGGAAGGTCCGGTATGGTAGGGTGATAAGTTGGTGGGAGGAAGGGAGGTGTACGGATGTACAGAAGGATAAATTACTAAGATGAATAATAAATAAATCTTGAAAGAAAATAGAGATAAATGAAGAGATATTAGGTACTTACTAAAGAATGGGTCTAGAGAGTGTAGGTGATGAGGATGGTGATGGCAGAGATCTAGAAGAGAAGATAATTTGCATTCATGTCATGGTAGTTTGAACCTTCATTCTTCTCTATTTGTATTTGTGATCGTGAAGATGATGGATGTTAATGATTATTGGTAGTGTTCCGTGTGTTTTCCTTTACCTCAGTGCTTCAAAAATCTAAGTGCTCCAAGTCTTTGGTCGTATGAGATCCTGAATCAAATGAACAACCTGGGCAAAGGCTTTTTGAAATCTATTTAACCTAACCAATGATGGTTAGGGGACCGACATCGGTTGAGGTATAACCGGTGTCGGTTAAGGTGAGAATATCTAGGTTGGCCAAAAATAGCCTAATTGTTACTATTTTTGGCGTGGTCTTCAATCTTCATTTGAGTCTCGAGTGATAGACCACGGAGGAGTGAGTAATATTCCTCTTAGGTTTATTAATAGGAGTTAAGTCTAGGTTTATACTAAATCTTAGTTGGTTATGATAGGCTTAGACTATGTCGTAGACAATTAATGGGATTTAAGTGGGTCATGGGGTGAGGTGGATAGGTGAGTTGGTTGGGTGAGGTGGTCAAGTGAGGATGTTAATTAAATTAATTAAAGTAATTAATTTAATTAATCATGTGCACTATGGGATATGAATATGTAAGGTATGGTTAATTTAATTAATGCGGTTATAAGGGTAGTATGACCTAATTTTGGTGTCTATAGCCCTAACCAGTTAGGCTCAAATTTTCCTTTCTTTTATTTTCCTTGGTGGTGTTGATCCGATTTTATTTTAGCAGCAAGTCTCCTACCTCAAATTGACAAGGTATCACTCTTTTTTAACTTCGTCGCACTCGATCCGAGATACACTTTGAGGTGATCAAGGGTGTGAATTCATTTCTCATACAATAGCTCTAACTCTTCTATCCGAGCTACTTTATAGTCTTCCTCTTCATTCAAGTAATCTCTTAGCTCTATACGCAAAGAGGGGATCTCGATCTCTAGAGGTAGTATGGATTATGTTCGAATACTAGGTAATATGGAGTGTCACTTGTTTCGAATGTCCAAAGGGTTGGGTGAATATTTAAATGAAAATTACGGCTTGTTGTATTCACCATCTTCTCCATAATACAAATAAGGGTTTTATTAGAAGCTTCATCTTTCCCATTACCTTGAGGGTAATAGGGGTTGAATACTTGAGAGTGATTTGAAAACATTTGCATAATGCTTTCATAGTTTTATTTTTAAAGGACTTACCATTTTCAGCTATAATGGCAGAGGAATATCGTATCGAGAAAATTATATGGTTCATGATAAACTTGGATATATGCACAACTTTAACATATGTAAGAGGAACAACCTCTACCCACTTTATGAAATATTCAGTGGCAGTGATAATGAACTTGTGGCCATCGAGGATGTAGGGTTAAGCTTACCTATAAGATTGATCCCCCACTTTGAGAAAGGCCAAGGTGTCATAATAGGTTGTAATGATTACACTAGCACATGTATCAAATTGTCATACTTCTGACATGGTAAATATTTCTTCACATATTTACAACAATTATTCTCCATGATAGGCCAATAGTAACCTAATTTGAGTATCTTCTTATCCAGAATATCTCATTTGTATGGCCACGCGAGATGCCTTGGTGCACCTCCTTAATTACTAGGATGGATTCATCCAAATTGAGATAGTGTAAAAATTCCCATCATAGCCTCGACGATAGAGAGTTCCCCAAGTAGGGTATAGTGGGCTATACGTTGGATGAGGTTTATTTTTTTAGCACAGGAAATGTCTACGAGAAAGGTTCCATTGTGAAGGTAGTTAAAAATGTCTACATACCAAGTGGAAAAGGGACCAACTTCACATACCAAGCAAGATTTTGACATGTCATATGTTGGTGTTTTAATATTTTCTATGAAGAACAACAGTATCATTTTTCCCAGGTGGGATGTGCAACATAGACCTTATTATGGCCATAACATCTGTTGTTCATTTCTATCCTTTTGGAATTTTTTCAAATGTAAGTTTCTCAAATTATTCCTTTAGAGAATCATTCGTTTTCTTATATGGAAGAAGTTTCTCAACTTTAACTTTATACTGTCATTACCTATTTGATAATCAGCATGGAATCACCAATCACATTCACTTGTCTGATGTCCCACTTGATAGCCAGTTTCATCCCTATAACAAGAGATTTGTATTCTACTATATTGTTTGTGAATGGGAACCCAAGTCAAAATGCTTGAGGGATCATATCTTCGGAAGGAGTGATCAACGCGTCTCGACACCTAAACCATGAAAGGTAAAAGAGCCATCAAAGTATAGTTGTCATATAACATATTCCTCAAGGTATAATGTAGATGCATCTGGAAGTTCTAGACTCAAAGGTTCAATACTTGGAAAAGGGGCTTCACTAGTTGATCTACCAAAACTTGTCCTTTTATTGAATCTGGTGAAGATACTTGATGTCAAACTCATTGAGTAAGATGATCTAGTTGGTCATATTTCCTATAATTTCACGCTTTGACATTAATTATTTTAATGGATCAAATTTTGATATTATCTTGACCTTATTATTTAGCAAATAATGATGTAGTTTCTGAAAGGAAAAAACTATGGCCAAGAAATCCTTCTCTATCTGTGGGTAGTTAAGCTCATAAGCGATCAACGTTTGGCTTAGGTAATACACAAATTTTTCTTTCTGTTCCTTATCATATTGGGCCAATAGTGCCCCAATTGCAAAAGTGCATGACAGAAATATAGAGTAGTAATGGTTCACCTACCATGGGTGGCATTAGAACATGGGGTTTGGCCAAATATTCCTTGAGCAACGTAAATGCTTTCTATTGTTTTGGTCCCTAGTGAAAAATGACATCTTTCTTTAGAAGATGTGTAAATGTGTGACACTTATCTGCAAGTTGAGAGATGAATCTTCTAATTGCTTGGATCTTTCCTTGCAAGCTTCATAGTTTTATGATATTCATTCAAGGAGTCATTTATGTTATTATCATAACCTTTGTAGGATCCACTTCAATTCCTCTTTGCGAAACAATGAACCCTAGTAGTTTTGCAAATAGCACACCAAACACACATTTCTTCAGGTTGATTCGGACCTTGTAGTCCCTTAGATACTGAAAAATATGTTGCAAGATCTTTGGGTGATCTTCCCGAGTCTTGGAATTTTCAAATATTTTATCTAAATTTAATCTTCCATTATATCATTGATCATGTCATGAAAGAATACAGTCATTTCCCTATGATGGGTTGCACTTGCATTCTTGAGGCCAAAAGGAATGAATTGGTAACAGAATGTCCCCTATGGGGTTGTAAAATTTGTCTTATGTTGGTCCTCCTTAGCAATCTTGATCTGGTTATATCTAGAAAATCCATCTATGAGTGATAGCATCTCATAGCCAGTTGTCGAATCAAAAATCATGTCAATGTTAGAAAGAGTAAAGTCATCTTTAGGACAAGCTTTATTAATATCTCTAAAAGTAGTACAAACTCTGATACTAATAGGTTTCTTCTACACTGGGACTACATTGGAAATCCACTCTAAATAGTCAATAGGCCTGATGAAGCCTAATGCCAATAATATTTCTAACTCTACTTTGACCAACAAGGTGATGTGAGGATGCATCTTTTGGAGCTTTTATTTTATGGGCTTGGTATATGGGTGTACAAAAATATTGTACACCACTAATACAGAGATCAAGTCCTAGCATGTATGCGTAAGACCAAGAAAATATATCTACAAATTCTCTTAAAATAAACAAAAAGTTTTTTGTTCTTGAGCTGAGAGCAAAGCTCCCAACTTGACTATTCTAGGAAATTCCTCTATGCCAATATTAACATCTATTGTATCCTCCACCATTAGCTTGGACTCATCCTCCATGCGCATAGGATCAAGGGGGATTAAGATCTTCTTCTACCAAAGGTGGCTCAAATATATTTTCACCTTCAAACTGGTCAACTATTTTGTCCGTTGATTGTTCTTTTTGTTTGTCTCGCAAGTGCCTCAAAGAGGTTTTCACTATAGGACTTGGACTTGTTATTTTTGCAAGGATTTTCATGGAAATTTTTCCCTTGCTTTTTTTTACTTAAATGACCACACAACTCAACCTCCTCCTCAAAGTACACATATGCATTAAGATGAATTGAGAATCCTTTCTTGTGGTCATTTATTGGAAAACTTTCACAAATACCAAGAACTCACCGATATCTCCGTCATTCGAAAGAAATCAATTGACACATGTTGTTGTTGGTCCTAATTCATGAGTGATGAGTAAATAAGGTTTAATTTCTGAGTGGTAAGGGATATGGCAGGGGTTATAGTTAAGAAGACTATGTCAGAAAACAAGTTCGTGGAGGAAAGGTATTCGTAAATACTACACTGAGAATCTGTTTCACTTTCACATTTGGATTAACTATATTCACACTCGGAAGAGGTGTCTTTTACCTCTAAGGGTGACACCCATACAAAGTATTACACCAATACCATACTTACCCAATATACGATGAGGTATTGGAAGAGCTTCTAGTGTACCTTGTTTGTTGTGGCGCAGCCCACGTCCTTTATATCCCATAATAAGTATCATTTAATTGGGGATAACATACTTATGTGATTGGTAACATATATCCATTTCATCATCTTCATAATGGTATATAGTATATTTTATCAGCTTTTCATCTTCTAATAATCCACCAGAGTGAAAGCGTCAAAAGGACAATTTTCCTTAGAGCGTTGAAACTTGTAACACGACTTACCACGTGCTTTGGGTGATAGGGAAGGTTGTGAACTAGAAGGGTCTACTAAAAATCATATTCTCCACAAATTTTTTTGTAACCTTCATTTCCCTTGTAGAAAAAGGAGTCTCTGATGTAGAAGCACCATTTTCATTGGGGAAAAGGTATCTAGATCCACTTGTGAAGCGAGGGCCTTTGATTGAACTGGAACAACTATCTCTATAGAAGGACATTCGTAAATGGTGGGGAAATAGCCCGACAATGCTTTGTAATGAGAAAAAGGTTGGGGATCTCCCTGAATAGTGAGGGTCTTCCCTTCATGATGTAACTTTAAGCATTGATGATATGTTAAAGGTATGACTTACATGCCTTGAATCCATGGGTGGCTGAGAAATATATTGTAAGGGAGCTCCAAGTCCAAGACATGGAATTTTGTATCATGATTGATAGGACCTACTTCCAGTGATAAAGTAATCATACCGGATTACTATCTTTCTTTGTTTTCATACGCCTTTATAGTGACGTATTTTGTTTCTAAATCAATATTAGTATACCCTAGTTTCCAAACTAGCTTTATGGTTAAAATGTTGAAACCCGATCCACCATCCACAAGCACTCTTTTTACCTTCTTACATTTGATTATGAATTCAATATGTAATGGTAAATTACGAGAGGGATTATCTTATGGGATTCATGTTGGACTAAAGGTTATACACTCCATAGGAAAAATATGGGCTACCATTTCTTGTAAGCATATCAAGTCAATATCAACAAACACTCATGATCCCTGCAATGTCTTACAAAAGATATCTTTATTAACGCTAGAGATCTTAAGAAGGTATAAGATTGAAATATTAGCCATGGTTTTCTCTAATTGTTCTAATACATTATAATGAATGTCTTGAGAAGTAGGAGGAGGTTCTGAAATAACAAGGTGAGCACATTGCATAGTCATGCCACACTCCCTTGATTTAATATTTATTGTGTTGATATGCTCAACAAGTGGATTGACACAACCTATTAAGGCATCAAAATGGTATGTCTTTGAAACATAATTAGCATTCTTGGTTTGAGATGATTGTCCCTGATCTGAATTTTCCTTTCCTTTGTTGTGCTTAGGAAAAGGTTATTTAAATATCCCCATGTTTATATTGGGAGATTTGGTAGGGGTGGCAGAATCCATTTCCACATTGCCATTATCGATTAAGTCTTGAATATAGTGCTTCAATTTCAAACACTTATCAGTCTTATGACCTTTGACACGGTGAAATCCACAATATTCATTTTCCCTAAACCATGATGGCTTAGGTGTGTCATCCCCATAAGGTGTAGTTTTAGGATACTTGACCATGTTAACCACCTCTAACTATTTTAATATTGATGACATAGAGTCAAAGAGAGGGGTGAAGGTACGACATTTATATTCCATAAGCGGAGTTTCTTTTGCAAGTTTCAAGGGAGCATGGTTTTGAACCGCTTACACTCATTTAGAGTCTGTTATTCCATCACCTATGACATTTTTTTCTTATTGGGAACAAAATGTCTTGTCACTAGGTTTGGAATCATTATGATTATGATTGCACGATGAGGGTTTTAAAGTCCATTTGGCTAACAACACTTTTTCTATTTGACTACCCTTTTTATCACCTCTTAAAACATGTTTCCATAATGCATTTGCAAGTGGAATATAATTTTAGAGTGGAGGTTGGTTACAAATATATTGATCAGTTGTTTCTATGGGATAGAATAAGGGAAGTGACTAGCTAACCCTCGCCATCGTTTTAGGAAACTAGATAATTTCTCATTACATTGTTGTTTTGTGTTACATAAATCTAACATGGTGACATCACTTTCTATATTAAATGAGAAGTGACATAAAAAGTGTTCAACTAGTTCTAGCCATGTAGAGATAGATCCCTTAGGGATGTGTAAAAACCATTCCAACGCTTGACCTCCTAAACTTCATGGGAAGAGGTGAATGAGATAGTTATCGCTATATGCGACCTCTTGACACACCATATAAAATTCCTTAATATGGTCTCTGAGGTCACCTTTTCCCTTTTATTTGTCAAACTTTGGATAATCAAAATGATGCAAAAATGTACCTAAATATAGCCCTATTGAATAGATATGGGCATAACTCTTTGAATTGGTACTTTTTGCTATTGCATGTTTTGCCTTCTTGTAAAGCTATAAGGGCATTTTTCATGGTTGACCACTCTTGATTGAAAATATGGTCTGTGTGGGTGGCATGGGCCTATACAAATGGTTAAATCTAGTTGTATCCCCACCTTTATTGTCCACATAAAATTCCTCATAAGGCTATTTACGTGCCTCTTGATGAGGAGAGTTGGTATTGAATTCATGGTATGAAGCTTTTGGTATAGCTTGTTTTAAAGGTTTCACTTGTTCCTTATTTATATGTGAAGCTAAACTAGCCAATTGGCGAGTGAGGTCTTACACTTGTTGTTCTAGAGTTACCTCTTGGGTAGTTATTTCTTTACAATTTTCATAAAAATGAGGTTGTTCATGATGAGCATGCCCTTCACAATACTCAAAATGAACTCGACAAAGAGGTATTGTCATCACCAATCCGGCACTATGATAATTCTTCACCGGGAACTCCTCGTGCTATGATTATTTACTAATGCACAACCTTTAGTTTGGTGGATGTAATCTGGAAACAAAACAACAACCGAACACAAGAATACCATCGACTATGATAAGACAGAATGATGACAAATCTGAAATATCAAAGTAAATTATAATATTAACATGAAATTGTTACAATCTCACCCATGAGGTACTTTAACAAGACTATGGGAGAAACTTTACAATTACACCTCTTGATGGCTTCTTCAACACACCTTTAATTGATGGCTTCCTTTGCACACTTCTTACAATATTTATCACTACTTCTTTCTATGCTAAATGAGGGGGTGGCCTCTCTATTTATAGAACTTCCAGGCTTATCCATCCTATCTCTAATATAGGATAAGAAATCCACTCTAACGAATCATATTCCATACCTTAACTCTTATCTGTACATGTAAGCTTATCTCTTAAGATAAGATAAACCTTATCATTTTACATGGGTTCCACATTTTTAGACTTTTTACAAATAAAATACACAAAATATTTATGACCTCACTCCTTGTCCTTATTACCAATATAATATTCTAATTCCTAATCATGTAGACCCTACTTCTCTAATTACCCAAACTTTGACATTTTAACATTACCGGACCACTTACGACAAATATTTACTTTTTACAACATTCCTATTGTACTTTTGATTATTACGTACTCCACATTATTGGTGACACCGTACTGACGGCACCGTTATCTTCTATCAGACGCTACTACTAATTATACTTAACAACATCCTATTCCTAATACATACATTAATGAAATAGAAATTATGGAGGAAAATTTTAGTGTCGACAGATACGAAAATCTCCATCATTTTTGAAATGTATCTCTTCATCATTCCATCATCCAAAAGTAGAGGCATGACTTGATTTAAGATGTTGTTAATATTTTGAGAAGCATGTTCTACTTATTCTTCTCAATGAACCATACCAGAAATGAGAGAAGGGTCAACCGTATAGGGTAACCTTGCTCCTAGCTCTACGAAAAGCATTATAACCTTATGTTTTTTTGTACATGTAATCATCAAAGTGGGTGGGATTCAAATCAAAATTTTCTTGAGGAGAATTTTCCTCACCACCACTATGATCAACCATGATGTTGTCTTCTAAAATTTGGTTTAACATGTCATCTCCAAAGGGACCTACCCCTAGTTTTCAATGCCCCATTCTTTTGTTTAAAGAAATAACGCAAAATATTTCACCAGTTGACTAAAATGGACCCTAGGTAAATTTACACAGCGTAACAACATCAAGTCATCACAAAGAATGTTGAATATCGAATGGCCACAAATCCAAAGGTTGAAATGAACCTAAGGATATCAAAGAATAAAGAATGATATATTAACAATGTAATATATATGACAAGAAGTATCTAGGACAAGAAAATTAAGCATAAGACTAAAATTTAGTCACAAAAATAGTATACTCCCTAGATTTTCCAAGATAGGTGTAGTGAAAATAGTGACAACACAATATCACCACTTAGGTCAATTTTAAACTAAAAAGACCTAAATACTAAGAAAGTGTTGATGTGATCCCCAACAAGGTATACTAAAACCAGTTTTGGACACAAACAAATTCCAAGTATTTGAAAATGGAAGCTACCAATGCGAGCAGTGTAACAACACTATGTGGGAATGTGAATCAAGCTTTGCAATGAAAGTAATATTTTTAGTATCAAAATTATGTTATCGCAATGTGAACAACGTAACCTCAACACTCTCAAAAACTCAAGGCAATGTTAGGATCAAAAACTAAGCCTAAGTATATCAAGAAGTTATTATGCATGTGAGCAGCGTAACAATACAATTTAGAGACTTAGATCAAGTTTCATAGTGGAAACAAGACGTAAGTATCGTAATTGTATGGATATAATGTGGGCAGCATAACAAATCAAAGAAACTCAAGTGATGAGATAACCTAACTACAATAAGAAATCTCACCTATGGGTATTGATACAATGGCTACCAATATATAATGATATACTAACACACTTTCAACGTTTATATCCAGGTCTCAAGAAAGGATGAATGTAAACGGGTGTAAAAGTGGTGGACACAATCAATTAATAGAACTACGTATATATGTTTTATTTCATTCCAAATGGGCAACATGAAAAAAATGTGTAAACCAAGTGATGATGAGAAATACTTGGCGTGACTTTAGCAGAGTTTCGCTTTGTCTTAGGACAAGTGAAAAACTAGGACAAAGTAATACGTCGTAAGTCTCGTAATAAAGGAACATGCAATTTCAAATTTGAGAGACTCTTCCCTTGTTAGACTAACAAGTTTTTTATTCTAAAAAATTTGTCACATTATGAGAGATCTTTAGAATATGATGGATAAGTAAATTGGCTCCAAGCCACAAGCTTCCTATTAGTTCTCTCTCTAGGTGTCACAAACTATCTCTACGAGCGCGGTTTTCCAAGAAATTTGTATTGACTAAATATTGGAGTATCCCGACTTTACTTTACCCTCTTCAATACAATGAGCAATATATTGTATTCAGTTGTATCTCACTGGGGTCATGTGAAGATAATTTTGACTCTAATCTCTCTAAGGTGTACTAATCAATTGGGTAGTGGAGCACTTTCCCATTTCGTTCACAAGGTTCCCTCTTACGTGAACTACTTTTGGGTTCCTAGGAGCATCCCTCTTGTTATCTTAAGGATTATGCCAAAGGAATCCCCCTAGTTCAAGTAGATGATTAACAACTCTTAACCGAAACCCGTATCTAAAATGTTTTACAAAGTGGTGTGTTTTCTTATCTTTTGGATTAAACAATTTGGTTTGAACCACCTTTGGCAACCTACAACACACATGTATGTTAGAGTTTGGTTTGAAGAGAGTTCTCCTTTCTTTGGAAAGTGTTAGGTACTACACATTAATAGTTAGTAGTTATCCAAAAATATTTACAATGTCATAAAAAAGAGGATAAAATGTTATTTTTGCTTCTCAAGATCATCCAAGCATACACGACAAGAAACTCAACTAGATAACAATGAAACACTTGTAAATCAAATAACCATCATAATTCTTTGTAAATCAAGGTTCATTCCAAATAAATCCAAGTTTCTTTAGTGAAAGACTAAAGTTTTTTTTTATTCTCAAGATTACACAAGGTGTAAGAGAAGAGCATACACAAGCTTTAGTTTTGGTTGTTTATAAAATGAAAAGCTCTTAAACTAAAGGATCATACACATGCCAAATGAAATTTATTTCCCTTAAACATAAAAATGAATAATGAAATTTCCCACTTACTCTAAGGTTAGCAAAAGAAGGTTTAAATCTTATTTTGATTCTCAAGATCACACAAGGTGCAAGAGAAGAGCATACACAAACTTTATCCCAAACTCATAAAAAGCATGGAAACCAAATCATTCATCAAAAAATTAAGTAAATGTGTTAGAAAACCTACTCTAAATCATAAAACCTTTAATAACGAAGTCAAAAACCATGGAGAATGACATAAGCACAAAGAAACAATCATTGAAACTTTGAAATTTGAGAAAATTTTTACCTTAGAACGCCAATAAGCGCCTTTACCACAAACGAGTTGTGTCCTCGAAAACACCAATGCACTTGACAACACCATTGTGGCCTCAACAGCACCAACATGCCTCTATCAAAAATCCACAGTTGATTAACGTGATTGCATCCAAAGAGACACCTACGCACACCTAGAATCATTAGCACGGCTCGAACAAAAGGGAAAAATTTAATAGAACATAGGCGCATCCAGAGAAGTGTGAGCATGGCCCCGAGAATGTGAGTACGGCCGATGACGTGAGTGCAAAACTTGTAACATGATCTTGACCTTGACGACGTAAGTTTGCACCTTCCTCTAGGTGGTCAAAACACGGGTTTTAACAAGAAAAATATAATAAAGCTCAAATCTTTGACATTCTGATGCAATTTTGACAGCACTTTACCTCCTTTGATCCTGCAAAGAACATAAAAACAAAGCAACTACAACTAATCTAGCTTAAGAAACTATCAAAATTTGAAATTAATCTAGAAAACTTGAAATTTACTCTAAAAATCTTGAAACTAATCTAGAAACTTCGAATTGAATATAAAGGACAATTGAATGTGTCCCACCGAGCATGCCAAATGATAACACCCAAAAATTTTGCAATATGACTAACTAATAAAGGATAACACCATAATAGCCTAGAGCCAAGATTTAATTTTAAGAATGAAACATCATGATCAAAGCTTAAAAGCATGCATTAATGGAAACTAAATGAAATTAACATTCAATCTACAAGCATCCTTACTATGTGAGATGATTACTAATTAACATAGACCTAATTAGATCTAAGGGAAATCAAATTATGGTTGTTGTTACTCCACAAATGGTGAGAGGATCTCTCTAACAATGGCTACAAGGCCATATTATATATCCCTCTACTAACCAATATGAAGATTGGATGCAAATATTGAGCAAGCTAATCCAAGAAGGAAGTAAGGATCTTAATCATATTTGTTATATGATATACTAATCAAAGTATGGTGTAAAGTATGAAGGTAGGTGCTTAGTCCTTTTTATAGTTTTCTATTTGAGGAAAACTTGCATCTTGGTGCATGTGGGACTAAAAAGGATAAAGTATATTAAGGCTTTTTAATCATGATTAGTGAATTAACAAGTGATTAGCATGTGAGGAGCCTTAATTGACCAATTAGGATCAATTAAGAGGCTAGGATAAGATTTTGAAGCCTTTTGAGATGTCTTGGAGGGAAAAGGGGTGATTTTGAATGGTTAGAATAGGGGTATTAGCCAATAATAAGGTTTATTGATCAAATACAAGGGTAAATAGGCTTAATTAGCTAATAATTGCTAATTGTTTGTTCGGAAGAGGATTATGACTTACGATGTGTCGTAAATTGGCATCCTAAATGTGAAAGAGGTTAGGTAATCGAAAAAGCATTGTTATTTAATGAAATAGAGGGAAATGTTAGTTACTTGGTTGAAATCACTAATTATAATGTAAATGGTAAGAATGAGAGTAATTAGTGTGATTTGAGAAATAAGACTGTGAAAGTGGATTTTAGGTGTCTTCGATTACAATGATAGAGAATGCCAACTCCTACATAGTTATGACCAAGTCAAGCTTGATTTTTGCTCAAAGTACTTCAAATGTTAAATTTTATTGTGTCTTTTTTTTTATTTTATGGAATAAATATGGGATTCTAAGGCCCCAACCAAACTAGCACTACCGCGATGTCCAATTTGAAATAGAGAAACTAGCCACCTAAGGTTAGAAAAATGGGTGATGTTACCAACCATATATATTCTAATTGTAATACACACACAATTTATTCAAATGATACCCATAACCAACTAGTCTAGTCAAACTATTATAGCCAACAAATATCTATCGATATTCAAACATAAGTTTGCATGGGCACAACAACCACCACCCACTTTGTTACCGATCTATCAAAACCTCATTCTAAGTTTAGATGTAGAACCATGTGTTCTTTTGAAAATATATTCTCAATTTATATGCCCTTTGGAATATTTGTTATGAACATGCTACCTTATTTATTAATGGATTTTCTTAAACATTCAATGATAAACTTATGGGCTTAAATGATTTAAAAATACTCTTCATAAATTTATCTATAAGTTAGATGTTTTAATGATAAATTGTATATAATGATCTTAGACATAAATGGACAACTAAAATATACGCTATTGTTTTCAAAATATTTCTTGTATATTATGGATTTAAAATCCCCAATTTTTATTCTATCATAAATTCCAAGGACTCAAATCGAAACTCATTCAAATCAAAACCAACTTGTATGTTCTTGATATTAAAACTTGGCATTCTACCCTTACATAATTATAATGGGATAAATTGTGTAGTAGCGGTCTTCACGAATTGACTACACCTCTTTGGACAAAACAAAATAACATATCAATTTTTTAATAATTATGTTTTAAATTTTTTATTAATCAAGTGTCATTTTGTTTGTTTTAAGTGACATATGATTTGTGTGGTATCAAACTATAGTAAAAGTGGGATATTTATTCAGCTTAATTTAATTTAATTTATATACTATTTTCCACCAAAGATCAATATTGAATTATGGGATTACAAAATGCATAATGAAAAGAAGATAAGAGACTTGCATGCTATTACATAATAAAAAATTATAAAAGAACAAAAACTAAAATGAGTAAATGGAAAGCAATATTCTAACATATTACAAGATAAAAAAAAAGAGGAGGGCCCTACTTATTAAGATAAAACTCGTTGCTCTGTAAAAAAACTTATAATAATCAAGGTGGTGAAAAATGAGGTCATGTGAATTATTGAGTC
Organism: Taxus wallichiana var. yunnanensis; assembly: GCA_018340775.1. Taxonomy (NCBI): domain Eukaryota; kingdom Viridiplantae; phylum Streptophyta; class Pinopsida; order Cupressales; family Taxaceae; genus Taxus; species Taxus wallichiana. Next base: position 103,255,568 of record CM031236.1, read on the forward strand.
TAGCACATGTCATTGGTATACCATATAAGTTTTGAAGATGGCTACATGGATTTTTTTGACTTATTGTGTGGGGATAAATTATCTTCTTGTGGTCAAGTAACCAAATGTTGTGAGTGAGACGTATGTATTTACATGGCTTAATTGTAATACAATAAATCTCTATTTAACAATGAAATAATATGCTAAAAATATTCCCTACTTATGAAATGAATGGATGTGTGGAATGCAAGAAAAGGACCAAGACGTGGGTGATATGGGACTTTGTCAGAACTAACATAATGAATAAGGGAAATTTCAATAACTCCTAAGATGTGTTCCAACTCCTCAAAAAAATAGACGGTGTAGAAGGATTCATAAAGGGAATCAAAATAATATTCATATGATAATTAGTTGGACCAATTTTTCATGTGAATTATATAAACATCCCCTTTATTACTACTTGAATAGAAATTTCTGGAATTTTTTTAAGGATTCGTTATAACCCATATGATTTCTATAATAATTTTATAAGGTTTATTGGAGATACCTCGTAAGCCTAAGGTTTCAAATATGCATGATTGTAAATTACATGCATCGTGTACATATTTGTTGTAATTCACAATTATATTCAGATTATGTGGTGAAAGGTGCATGGATTTATGTGAATGGTAACACTTTTATAAATATTAATGGAAGATGTGTTCTTTGTGTAGATCACATTATTTTTTTGTATTTTAATATTTGGTTCCATTTATAGGACCTTATTTTCATTGTTTGTGTGGATTTGATGTATTGTGTTACATGGTTATAAGGATATGATCATATCAAACCATTTGCTAAGGGTTTTGTAATTTTTATTAAAACCCTAAGTATGAATAGTTAAATTTATACAAGCCGGGGATAGATTATGGTTGGATTTGAGGTCGACTTGATCCTTATAGATCAAGTTGAAAAATGAGCATTTTATCATCAAAGGAGTGTTACTACATCGAAATTCAAAAGATGGGCTTGGTGAGGTTATTGTTTTGGATTTCTTGAGAGAGGAAGTGTTTAGTATTGTGTATTTCATTAAAACCTAAGTGGAGAGTAAAAGAATCATGAAAACTAACTTGTCGTAAAAAGCGTTCCTTTATCAAGAATTACATAGTACTAAATTTTTATAGATGGAAGAAGTGCTTGACGTGGATGAATGGATGTCACCATGAAAGAGATTCTTTGGCCTTGACATATCATATGGTGACACATTTCCATGTTACTCTTTTGATAAGAAGGTTTCAAGGAATTTAATGTTTTTCTATTTGGAAGTATGATTCAAGAAAAGGATTGTTATTATGTAGATTGGTGGATTATATGCAAGTAATGATGATTTTGGGTAGCGGAGGAAGTATAATTAGAGTGAGCAATGGGATAGTTATTTATATGCTTGTTGTAGGAGGAACACCAATGAATCTTGTAATGATGTAGTCACTTTTGGTTCTTCCTATGAAAATATTTTTGATGTGACAATGAAGTTACCAAACCATCATGAGAGAGAAGATGCAATACACCACGTACATGGGAGTGAATTAGAAGAAGGAAAATATATTTTTCTCATTAGAAGTAAAGGTGATCTATCAATTTGAAATGACATTATATATAAGGGAAAATATTTGGATAGGATGTATGATCCTAACTAGATGATTGTCAACTTTTATGCATTAAGGAATCATTTTGGATGGAACTTTATATCCCCAATTTTAAGAAAAAGAGTATTTTTCTTTGAAATAATTGGGTAGGACATTGTGTAGAGCTTGTGTGCATTTGATCATGTTTTAAGACCTCTATCTATAATATCTCATATGATATTGAAATGTTACAAAATGTGTAATGGTTTTGGGTGGGCTACTTCTTCCTTTTGAAGACAAATGGTAATGAAAGAGTTTAAGTATTTTAAGGAGGTTTTAGATGTCACACTATGCATAGAATTATCTAGAAGATTTGATACTAGATTTACCCCCTTATGAAAATCACAAATTCTTATAGTGGATATATAATTTAATAATTTGGAAATATGAACAGTCAAATTGCCTAGGATGTTAACCCCGAGTTTTCAAAATTAATAGATCACACATGCACGATGAGTGAATGTAGGGAACATTCATCGAGTTACACTTGGCAAGATACATATAGAAAATATCTGACATGTTTATGATCTATAATATAGCATCAACACAAGTGGTGTCAACATACTTTGTGGAGGAAATCATGAAGATAGCTAGCGAATGATAGTGTGGAAATATAATCGACTAGAATTGGTTATAAAAGTTGCGGTTTAAACTACATCCCTTGCCTAATTAGTGGGAACATGGTGTTGTTTGGATTTACATATAAATCAATATATTATACCATTGTAAGGTATAATTATCAGCATGGTTGTATTGTTATGTTATTTAATTACATAGTGAAATAATTAATGTATACTATGACCGAAGAGAAGAGTATATATATGGAGATATGAAATTGAAAGAGAGTATATTATATTTCTATTTTATATGTAATTTGAGGGGTTATATTGGGGCCCTCACCCATGGTTTAAAAAATAAAAATACATTCAATATGTTGATATTATTAAAAGAATATGTGAACAAAGAATAAAGAGGTTCCGAGAAGAGGGAGACAAATAATTAGTTACATCAAGTATTATATCAAAAAAAAAAATGAGTAGATAGGCAATGCAAATGCATGCCTCAAAATATTGACAATAGAGATTTTAAAAATACCCTATTTACCATTACAATCAATTGAGACTTAGATCTTCCACCTTGACATTCCATGTGGGTTGAGATGGTGGTGGTGCATAATTTTAAGGAGCTCCTCCTTACGTGCTAAAAACATAGGAAGTTTCCCTACCACCCAATATGAAAGATACTAAATGAACTATTATTATAATTATAAAAGCATATGTTTCATGTATTCTCTATTAGCTTAGGGACAATATCATATCAATGATTTTTCATATTTATGTGTGGAGCCCGATAATTATCATAAATAATAATTGTTATTATACATGATTGATTATCTAAGAACCCCATTAATGATGTTAACCCAAAAACCTAAACTATCATGTTCTAATGACCTCTTAGTTCCATAGGTTCTTTCTCAGGTGAGATCCCTAAGTGATACTCCATCATGAATATTTAATGGTTTAGGGTATACACTTTAGGTTCAAATATCCTAGCTAAGGAAAGAAGATAAAATAACCCTAACATCTTAGTTATGTTTCCAAGACATTTTTAACTATGGTGATGGGATTTATAAAAATGTCACAAATAATATCATTGTATAATGTTGAAGAATAGATTGAAGAGAAATAAACTAATTATGCAAATAAACATCTAATTTATGGGAATAGAAATCTAAAAATTGGGTGGAATATGTAATATATGATGAGCTCTACGAAGTATTTTCCTATGAGCACACTTAGTGCATCTATATATGGATAGTGGAATATAAAATTGACAATAATATAATCTTGGAATGTAAATATTCCTAATAGGAAGACCAAAAAGAAAATTTACAACTTACAAATGAAAATTAGATGTGTGTATTAGATGTTTGGTGGATATGCACATTAGGGATTTGGTTAGTAGAGGTTGTAGTCCTAAATTATTCATGCCCAGAGAAGATAATGAGTGCCATTTCATACACAAGTTGTGAGGTGTATATTTTTTCTCCATCCTATTGAGAATCAATATGTTTTTGATATATTGGGGAGTTGAGAACTTACCCATGAGAAGGTAAACCCATCTCTCATGCGTGGGTTAGTCTCATGTGTGTGAAGGGAGGGAATCATAGGATTATACATGAAGGTAAGTACTAAGATGTTAGGAATGGAGGATTAGGATGAAAGGGATATCCTCTAATATAAATATATCCAACTCAGGGAATTGGTCATGGTTTTCATGGGTATTTTATGGAAAGGGGTGATGAAAGATGATGATTATATGAGGATCCCAACAGAAGCGGTAAGGCATGCATATGTGTCCAACACAAACAATCCTAATAGTATTCAAAGGAATATTTGGACCCTTTAGATATATGAGGTTACAAACAAGATAAGGTGTTTCTCCTAACACAAAAATTCTGACTACCATGTGATCCTATATCAAGGAATAGAAGAGTTTGAAAAAATCATGATGTCGAAGGAGTATAATATCTTGTAAGGAGGATAATCCAATATTTCATATTATCACCAATTGTGTATCAACCATTAGATTATGATACATTAGTATTAGTGACAAGTTCTATGGTGCAAGGATTGGGAATGACAAGTGTAGTGAACATAACATTAACACCTCCAAGTCTAAGTATATCTCAAGAAAAATCACCGATTACCTTTATAGAAATGGGTCCAACCCAAACACGTGACTTACCAAAATATAGAAACAACCATAAAAATGAGAAAGAATACATAAAACAACAAAATTACATCAGTTTTTTGTGTGATATTTTGACTATGACCAATCAATGAAGTTGTTAGAGTATAGAAGTCTAGAGAATGCAACAAATCGTGTGCATTTATGTGATATCATCTAGATGGTGAAGTGCTCATGTATTTATAATACATAACCAATTTTCCATGACACTCATATATCATACCCACACATGGTACATGAAGTATGATCTCTTGGTCTAATCAAAAGGAGGTTTTTTGAGGAATTTGGCATTCCCAAGTTTAAGAAGCATAACATATCTCTGTTAAAATATATTACGTAGGGTGTGTCGAAGAATCAGCAAGATAACATAAATTTTTAAAATTTGATTTCAAATTTATCTTACGATATCCATAATCGTATCATGCACATGCATTTCCAAAGGTATCTTGATGTCATTTTGAGATCATTGTTGATGAACACCCATTCGAACCATGTGAAGCTTAGGAGACCTACTAAATGAAGAAGTAATTAGAAGCATAAACATAGATATATGTACATACATGGAGGTTTATACTCTATCATGGACAAATAATTATAGTTTTTGATAGTTTATAGTGTGCATGATAACCATAGTGGGATCTAGTCCACTAACTATGAATTAGAGGGGTACAACAAGAATAACTTCCCAAAGATAAGTTTAATGACCTTGTTTATATTACAATATCTACCAAAAATACCATGATGTGAGGAATTTTACAATGTCGTAAATATCCAAACATGAAAATATGTCACCATGGTGCAAGGTTTTTATTCAAACATGCATGACACTAAGCATTTCTAAATTATTGAGTAATACCTTAAAGCTCGGAGAGAAGGGAATGTGTAAATAAATATCAAGATCATCCAACAAAACCATGGATATAGAAGTAAGAAAGGAGAAAGGGGGTAGAGTATTCCCAAAATACTTGCTACAATTGTGGCTCCCATAATCACTATAAATTAGATTCCCTAACATTCCTAACTCAAGCACTTTTCATCATGACACATGAATGAGGAGTTTCCATATACATAAAATAATAGGAAAAAAATAATTAGAATGTTCCCTGAGGATGATAAGATGGTAAAAGTAGGAAATTGGGTATCAAATAATGTGTAGACACTCAATTTTTTTGAGTCTACTCTTTGACACTATTATTCTTGATATTTTTCTCTTGCTCAAACTAGTGCACTTTACCCACTTTCATCTGGTACATCCCTAGACCTCTTTTCTAGATTTCTTGCTCTTACTCACTCATTTTTTGACAATTTTTAAGAATTAAATGCATGAAACCCAACAAGAAACTCCATTTGTTAGCTTCCAAACTTAACACTTTAGTTTATCCCTCCCGGGTCAAAAATATACAATAGGAGAAGGAATGTCTCAGTATGGTCCCGACCTAGTGTACAATTTTGACCTTGCTCACTTTGGTCCCAAAATTTTTGTTATGTTGCACATTATTAGGGTCACTTAATCCTCCTCATATGTCCTTTATAACTTAAATATCCTTTAGAAGTATCTATAATCAAGTGAAACTCACCTCATTTGTAACCTAGCACTCTTATGGACTCCTATTGCAAAATTTAGCACAAAAAGCACCCAAATATCCCTACACTCTGCAAATACCTTTGCACATTTGTTAGGGTGGCACCATCTAAAAGTATAAAGCTTACCAATAGGTCTAGGTGACTACTTCTCATATTTTCAAGCACTCAAATTAACTCACTCAAGTAGATTGACAAGAGAGAAACTCGGGTTAAGAATTTTCAAAGGAAGGATGTCAAATTTGATTGCATTGCAACTATATATCACATTCTAGGTGGAGAACGAGTTTTGATTTGAAGCCTCTTTACAAGTAGTGATGACATCGATGGTGAATGGGGGTTCCCAAAATGCAACTAATTTTTGTTTTGTAGGACTTCATCCATGGTTAGGTTTTTGAAAGATTGAGCAAACTATTCAGAGAACCTCATAGTGTGATTAATAATAATCGACAGAGAATGACAAAGAGAATCAGATAAGTGACAAACCTAGAAAATAATTGGCCACAATTATGATCATGTTTGAAACCGTACAAAGAGGTCAATACCATACAAATGTTAGCACCCATACTATATGGTCCTAGCTAAGGAGTTTCTCAAGTCATATTCTGAGTTCGAAAGCATTCTCAAGTGTAGATACCACTGTTTCGGCACCCAAATCACCCATATTTTCCTAGAATCACCTATAATTAGCTAAGTGCACTCAATCCCATGTATTTATGAGTTTTTATTGTATCATGTACATTTATTGCAATTATTAATATGTTATTCTAATATTGAATGGTTAATGTTGGAATTTAATGAGTCAAGATAACCCCTTGTATATCATATTTCATTCTTTGTTTGATTATAGTGTAAAAACCATAATCAAAACATAAAAGGGTGAAAAAAATTGGTGAACCCAAAATATCGAATCCTTCACCTAATCTAAGATCTTACCAAGTTTTAATAGGTCAGGCATGTTGATTTAAAAACCCCGGTTCTCGCCTTAGGGTGTATGTGTGGTTGGTTTGTGTGCATTTATTATTTGTGTGTGATCATGGCTTGTTTTCATGCCTTATGGAATCATCGTGGTTACTATCCCTCTAATCAGGTCCATACCATTGATGACTATGTAAGGAATGTTACTCCATTTTCATACTCTCCTCAAGATGACATAGAATTTAATTCTAATATATACCAATTCTTTTATCTTTATAGACCATCCTCTCCACTTTTTCCCTACACCTACTACAAAGTTATTCCTTAAGCCACTTGCTATTAAGGACAAGACTAAGTGTCTACCCTCTTTTCCTACTCATCACTAGGATGTCGATCTTATATTTTTAGGTCATGTAGATGGTTAGAGTAGTGATCATGAACAAGCAAAATTTTCTCCATTAGTAGATGATGATGTCATAGATGCTTTAGATTCTAGTGATGATGAAAGTGTTTCTAGCTTACATATGGATGATATTCCTTCCATTTATACATTGATTGATGATGTTCCTTATGCTTCCAATAATGAGCTAGAATCAATTCATAGTGATAACCATCATGATGACATACATAGTGCAAATGAATTAAATGAACATACTTGTGTTTCTCCTACTCCTCTTGAATGTAAAAATGGTGAGCTTGATTGTAACATGTCTACCTCTATTGCACATGATTCTTCTTATATTTCATTTGAATGCCAAAAGAATGATATTTTTATACTAAAACTTCTAGATGCAATAATGATATAAGTTATTATCTTCCTCTTGTACATGTTATGTTTGATACACATTATGTTTCTACTCTTCCTCTTGAAAGTAAATGCAATGATTCTATTATTACTTCTTCCATTCCAATTATAAAATGAAAATGTACATAATGATAATATTATAAAAATATACATGTTTCTTCTTCTTTGGTTGCATCTGATAAACATGTTGTTGATACATCTCCTAGTGTGAATACTTTGTCTATTAATAATGGTAATATCCCTTTAGAACCTCCTCTTGAGATTTAACCCTTAGAGCCTCAATTTTTACCCAATTTGGTTTCACATGACACATTGCCCACTATGGCTTCTAGACCAACCAATGTTCCCATGGATACCATTAATGGAAAATTACAACCTTGAATGAAGCTTTAAATTTCTATGTAATACCACCTCAATAGGTTCTCTCTTATTCATGAGGTTGGTGATTTATAATGAAATTTTCATATATTGACTCTATAAATCAAATCATATTATGCTAGTGTTGATGTTGATATCATCGATGGTAATCCCATCCCATGAAAAATATTTCAAGATCCTTTCCCTAGGAATTTTTTCATTCCCACATTCTAATTGTTTGATGGAACTTCATATCCATATAAACATCTTATGCATTATCAGACACTTATGGATTCATATGACAATGATAGACTCCTTAAATCCTTCTCTTGAAGTATTGCAAGTGATGTTCTCTATTAGTTTACCCATCTTCCTAGTGGATCCTTAGGTGATTTTTTCGACCTTGAAGATTCTTTTATAGCACACTTTAGTTATAATAGAGGCCTTAGGGCTACATATGAGAATTTATCTTCTTTACATAAAGGTGAGACTAATCATGTAGTTGATTATATTCTATGATTCAAAGCCAACATGTATTTACTTATATATTATCCAAGTGATTTAGAAACGTAATTTATATTTTGTAGAGGCCTCACACTATCCCTTAAGGAGAAATTACTTTATGATACGGTGTGACGACTCATTTAATGATATATTATTACATGTTATTTATTTAGAGAAATATATGTGGCAACCATAAAATCCTCAACATTTGGATATAAATATTGTCACCCCTCTTGTTACACATGATTATGACATACAACCAGAATCTATACCCAATGACCACACAAGTCAAAGTCTTGCATTGTGGTGACACTTTTTACCATCATGGTCCTAAACCAAAAGTTAAGTTGTCACCCCCTCCAAAAAGGAAACCCATCTATTTTGACAAATCTATTGATCATTTTCATGACATTTTGTTAACACTAATAGAAAATAGGTTAATTTGGTTACCACCCAATGATCATCACCCTCCTCATCGGTTTGAGTGAGAAAAGGGCCATCCCTTTTGCAATTTTCATTGTATTAATGGACACCATGACAATGATTGTTATGCATTGGATATTATGCTTAAGTTATTTTTATGTCAAAATTACAGCACCCCCCCCCCAAATTTGTCCTGCGTGTCCGGGGAAATTGGTGCAATTTCGCTAACATGGGTCCACCTCTAAAGTTATGGGACTTGTGACTTGAGGTGGACCTCCAGATAATGTCTCCTTCCTCTTCATAATACCAATTCTAAACTACTCCTGCATGCATAAAACACCTAATCTAAACCTACACTAATACCTCTAAGGAGATAGGAGAGAGAGAGAGAGAGTGTGTGTGTGCATGAAAAGGGAAATCCTACACTAAGGGGTGGTGATAGCACCAAGAAAAGGGGGTGAGATACTTTGTTTAGGGAGAAAGAAGAGGGGAAAATAGAGTTGGGAGAGGTCAGAATAGTAGTGACATAGACCCAAGCTCCATTCTCCATCTACACTCCATGAAACACAACATCTTACACCTACAAGTGAGAAATCATACACAGAATACAACAACAAAATGGAGAGGTAAGGGAAACACAATAAAAATGAGAAAGGGTTGAAGAAACACCACAAAACATGATTTTTATTGCTCCATAACATGCATAAACCATTTACATTTGATGCACAAAGGCAAAGTAGAACACTTCCAAGCCTAAGAGAAGGCTCGCAGACTCAATGGAGTTGAGGAAAAAACTTGCAAGAGTTTCCCTAGCTCCCAAAATGTCTCCTTGAAAATGAGGGGGTTGATTACATTATATAGGAAATTGTCTCACCTACCTTCATTGAATAGGTATGGGAAAGGATACAAATTACTTCCCAAGCGCACTTCTTCGTTAGAAAAGACATGGTGTGTCATACTGTATTAATGTTAGTTGTTGAGCTGTCATTCACCCACCTACCTTCGCTTGGCCTATGGCTTGTCCAAGCACATTTTTGTCCAACATTTGGGGTTGGATGGCCATCTAACTTGTAGGCCATTCATCCTTATACCATGGGTCATTTCCTTGTGTGTTGTCCAACATGCTGGGTTGGACAGGTCATCATCTATCCTCTATTTATACAACCACCAAGCCGTCTAACCTCACAACCCATCTAACCTCCTATCTCGTACAACTTCCAAGCCATCCAACCTGTTGACCCTTCCAACTTGGTCCATCGTACCGCATCCAATTTTGTTAGACGGTTGTCCAACCTAGCTGTCCAACCTCCAAGGGCCAAATTTCAAGGCGATATCTCGAGCTCCCGGATGAGTTTTGGGGAAAAAAATTATATGATTTCACTTGAAAAAACCCACTGAATCCAATGGTGATGTTCTTAAGACTAAAGTTTTAATTTAACACCTCCAAATTTTGTCTTATTTCTCTGGATTTCCGGTTGTGCGCCAGAAGAATGAGCTACCTTGGGAAGTGCATGATGTTTCAAGATGTCTCATCTTTTCCACCATGTAGGGCATAGAAAATGAATTACATAAGCACTTTGTTGGACTTGTAATTACTCACAAAGCTCCTAAAATATTTTTTTAAATCTCATTTCCTCTTTCACGCTACATGCTCCTTTAGTCTCGAAAGCCTAATTCTGATGAATCGGCTCCAAAACCTCCAAAACTTCCTTGAACCTTCTAAAATAATCTCTTTGATGTTCCTATTACTTGAATACTCATGTATCATTCTAGATTTCTTTATAGAGCCTTTTCCAGTTCTCAAACCGATCCTCTTAAGTTGTCTATTTTACCTTGAGGGGTAAAAATAGATAACAATTGAAACCTCTCGAGGACATCTACTGCTAGATGTGTTACCATTCCTGAAGCGTCCATTAGACATGAAGTCAACTTAATACACCTGTAAACTAATCTTGAACCTTGAAATCTTGTCCCTGGGGCTAGATCCATTGAAACATTGTTGTTTGAACTTGGAACTACCTATCAATTTCTCATATTTTCCATCTCATTCACAAGATTATCTGAATTAAGGTTTGTGAGAGTGGAAAATTGTCTTGAACTTGGAATTTTCATTTTCTGCAAGTCTGGTCTATGGGATGAAGGATGAAGCCCTCTTAATTATCCCAAACATAATTTCTTGTCAATTTGTGAAACACAACCAACTAATGATTTCTTGATAATAATAACACTGTAGAAGTTCCGAGAACACAAGTTGATTGGAAGAGGTTGGGCTGTTGTTAGAACTTGAATTTTCCTCATGAGCATACCTCCAATAAATTAGATTATGCGAGAGCAACAACATACCAAAACACACAAGCTATGTACAAAGAGGAAAATCATACATGCCCCAATTGGAAGTATGCGAGTGTGCATAAGCACTTCTTCTACTAAAAATAAACCTACCTACCCAACTCTAACCAAAACAAGGAAAACCTAAACAAAGCTTACAACAAGCAGGATAAATAGCTTCCCTTCTTTACAAAATGTGGCCATGTAATTAATTTTACAATGGACATGGCCTGTAATAAGAGTGGAAAATCGTTTACCACGCTTGCTCAAGTGTCAACAAACAAGACAAATACCTCCTTCAAAGCTGATTTTCATTGGGTTGGAGGTGTTGTTGATGGCCTTAGGTACATTGAAAATCATCCTCATGCTCGATGTGGCTTCTCCTTTGGCTCCAGTGAAGCCAAGTACCTTATGGGGAAAGGTCTAACCCATGAAGCATGCCCATGAAGGATTATTTGCAACATCCGATGGAATCATTTATGGGCTGCTTGCAACTTGTTAAACCTTTCTCGCTCACTTGGGAGTTCCTTCTCCTCCACTTGAAGACCAAGATTATCTGCACATTTATCCTCTTCCTCCAACATGAAGTTTAACAAGTCAAACTCCTCTAGTTGCTGCTCTTGAGGATTGTCCTGGGCAGTGAGGTCTTCTTGAATGTCCTCCTCCATCATAGGTTCATCAACTAAATCAGACCCTACAAATGAGAGCAAAATATCTCAATGATTTCATCTTCATTCAAGGTCTCTGAATTTGATTTAGTCTCCCCTATGTGCTCCTCTTCAACCAGACTTGGAGCTGGTTCTTTTTTCCTCAATGACTGATTTTGCGGTTGGTAGATGACCAACCACTCCGCGCGAGTATAATGCCACTATGGACACTACACTCGGATCACTTTGGGTGTCGATCTTCTTCTTGTTCTTGCTCCGGCTATGTTGTTTCGCAACCAAATCAACTTTTATCGCATGTTATTCCCTAACCTTGAACTCCTTTGTAGGTCTGACCAGCAATGGGATCTTCTCTATTCCTAATTTTGTAGCCCAACTCCTCAAAAATGTTGTCATCTCTTCTTTTTTGGCTCCTTCTATTGTTGTTCCTATTAACTGGTCTTTTGGGTATCTTCCTAACATGGACTTGGGAATGTAAGAGGAGGAGTAGGTTGGATCACAATTGGTGTTTACATTATTTGTGGTGGAGGGGAAGTTGTTATATTCTTCTCTTGTGGAGGGGACTTGGATTTCGGAGGGAAAAGGGTAGAAAACTTAAGATGAGATGGGAGAGTGGGAGATGGAGAAGTGGATTCCACAATAGGAGCAACATGCAAGAAGCTTGGAAACTGAGGCTCTGGATGAGATGGTGCTAATTAGGGAGTGGAGAGAGGGTTGTGGGATGGAAATGCAAGGGTTTCCCATTGATAGGATTGACTAGCATTTTCTACAAAAGCTTCTATCTCCATAATCCACTGTGAGCCTTGGAAATGTCTTAGCTATGAATTCAAGCTTCTATTGAGGCTATTATATGTTGGAATAGGGCCTACCCATGGAAAAGGGGTTCTAAAACCAATCCTGCATGCTTGCATCGAGATATAACCCTTGAATGCACCATCTTTGCCTCCAATTCTTGAACTTTCAACTACAACTCAAAATCCTCGGGTGGAAGATATCCTCTCAAATCTATATACTCCTACTCTTCAACAATCGCATGATTTGGCATATAACCAAACTTGTTAGCTAGATTTTCTACATAGCTGAAAACCTAGGTAGTCATGAGATAAATCTCCCTCATTTACTAGTGAGGCTCCTGTGTAAGATTTGTCAATTAAATATGCTAGTATCTATTTGTGGGTATTACTTTAACCATGCAGCTCATGAACCATAGTTGTATAGTTTTGCAGCAAGTAAGCAGTTGTTAAAGAAAGGAAATATTTGATGAAGAAGAAAATAGCAGAAAATAGGAAAGAAAGAGGGAAGATGTGCAACCCAATCAATAGATTACAGAGTTGATTGCATGCACATAGATAGAACAGATAGATATTAACATACATAATTATAAGCAAAGGGAACTTTCAGATCTAGATCTAGAATAACACAAAGTTTATGAATAGATCTAAGACAGAAAGTTAGAAACAAAATGCACCGTTGACACAAAGTTCTCTGGAAATATGCTCCTTTCTATTCCTCTACTTTAAATAGCTATCAAGGGTTTCAGCACAAAGTCTGGAACACAAGAATGCTGCTTACAAATTCTGATGATTAACCCGAAGGTTCTTCCTCTACTTATAGAATGTAGAAGGGAAATTACAAATGGGAAACTTAACTGAACTAGAACATAAACAAGAAGTAAAGATAACATCTGGCAATCATCTTCCTTTAATTCCTCTCTAAGTGACATGCATCGGGAGTTCTAGTCAAAATTATGCACATCTGTCATTTAACTTATAGAATCATTCCACACAACTTAAAGTAATGGTTTTCAAACCAATAACTTTTAAGTTTTACAATTACATCTAAGAACGTAGAAATAGAAGAAGAAGAAATATCTGTCAGTTGTAACCCCTACATCTTCTTTTTGCTTTGATACTGAATATACTTGTCGAACATGTAATTCAGCAACTTCCCATCTGTTTTAGCCACAACTTCTTTTCTGTCCTGAATTGCAGCAAGCCTTCATTCAGAACCTTGATGCACACTTCCACATCCTTCAAGCTAGGCCCAAACTTCTTAATGTATGATTCCAGCATTACCAGCTTGCTGATGGAATCCATCGTGAAAGGCCTAACAGCTCCATCAATCCTCTCTTGCACCATCATAAGAGATCCTTCCAGGGAATCAGACACTTTGTTAGGAATGGTCCTTTTGTATGAAGAAATGTTCCGACCACTTCCTCATTGGTGAAAGTACTAACATTTTATGATAAGGATGATGTCATAATCTCAAGCACCCACATTCTTTTTAGCATGATTTGAAGATCTCCAAGCGGAAAGAAACTACAAACTCAAGATGCTTCCGCTTTTCAACCGATCCATTGGGCATAATTCATTTTTGGTTAAAACCTCCTCGAAACTTATTTATCTTGACCAACGTATTCGGAGTTACTTTCATATACTTATAATGATAATAATGGTATAGCTCTGATACCAAATGATAATAATGGTATAGCTTAGATACCAAATGATAGAATAGAATAAGATTGCAATGACCAAAGAGGGACGGAAGCCTCACAAATATTATTGATCATTAAATCAGATTACATTACAATGCAAGAGCTATAATATTTATAGATATTAGATAGCCTCATATGGATAGACATGACACCCTAGCAGACACCAACTACGAGATGATAAGACCCATCTCACATGCACATGTAATTACTACTAATACCAATATTGAATGTTATCCAACATAACAATATTGAATGCAAGTCACTAGACTAGAGTGCAAATGTTGCACATTATTAAATAAAAGACAATGCAATAAATATGCCTATGCTAAATTATGCTAACATTCCCCCCCTTAATTTTGCATAGTTTCCAATGAAGTGGAGAGGAACTCTCTGAACAGTGTGAATTTGTCACGTGCAAGTGACTTAGTGAAAACATCTGCCTTCTGTTCAGTTGTAGGACAGAAATGGAGCTGTATGTTGTGCTTCAAGACATGCTCACGTATGAAATGAACCTGTACTTCAATATGCTTGGTTCTCTCATGAAATACTGGATTGTGAACAAGCTTTAGAACTCCTTCATTATCAACATATACTGGAGTAGATTTTTGTTGTGGTAGACCAATTCCTTCCAGTATTCGGCATAGCCATATTGCTTCACAAACAGCTTCACCTATAGCTCGATACTCTGCTTCTGTAGAAGAGCGAGAAACAAAGTTCTGTTTCTTGCTTCCCCATGATATCGGTCCAGATCCCATAAAGAAGATGAATCCTGATGTTGACTTCCTATCATCCATGTTTCCTACATGATCTGAATCTAAATATCCTGTCAAGAAGAAATTGTCATTCTTCTTGTACTCTAGACCAAGGTCAACTGTACCCTTTAGATATCTTAGTATTCTCTTTGCTGCTTTCCAATGACATATTTTCGGTTCTTGCATGAAGCGTGATAAATAGCTGACTGCAAAGCTGATATCTAGTCTAGTATATGTCAGGTAAATGAGACTCCCAATCAACTGCCGATAGAGAGTTGCATTCACCGGTGGTGATGGATCAGAATGAGATAACTGAAGTCTCGCTTCTATAGGTGTAGCAATAGGAGTGTAGTCCATCATCCTAAATTTCTCGAGCGTTGTCTTGGTGTATTTCAACTATGACACAAAGATATGATTCTCTTTTTGCCATACTTCCAACCCAAGACAATAGTGCATGAGCCCGAGATCTGTCATGTCGAACGATCGATTAAAATCCTTCTTTGTTGCATCGATCATCTTCACAGAACTGCCTGTAATGACTAGATCGTCGACATAAACAACCACAATGACAATCTCCCCCCCTTGCTTTTTGAGGTAGAGATTGGGGTCATAAGGATTCCTTTCGAATCCATGACTTATGAGATGCTCATCAATTTTGATGTACCATGCCCAGGGTGCCTGTTTTAGGCCATATAGAGATTTTATGAGTCTGCATACCATCATCTCTTTTCCTGGTATTACATAACGCTCTAGCTGAGTCATATAGACTTCTTCTTGCAAATCTCCATTAAGAAAGGTACTTTTCACATCCATTTGGTGGACTTTCCAACCAAATTGTGCAACTAGAGCAAAGATCATCCTGATTGTCTTGATCTTGGCTATGGGAGCAAATGTCTCCTTATAATCAATGCCTTCTTGTTGTGCATACCCCTTTGCTACAAGCCTTGCTTTATACTTGTCAATAGTCCCATTTGATTTGTACTTAGTCTTGAATATCCATCTGCATCCAATGGGTTTCTTCCCTGGTGGAAGGTTGACAAGTTGCCATGTGTTGTTCTTCATCACTAACTGATACTCTGAATCCATGGCATCTTTCCAAGCTTTTGATTGTAGGGATTCCTGAACTATAGATGGCTCAACTGTTTCAACAACTCTGCTCATTAGGGCATAATTGACCTCTTCACAAGCTTGACTGCGAGTTCTAGGTCCAAGATTGGACGATGTGCTAGGTGCTTCATCCAAATTTGCATCTCTTATTAATTGAGTATACCATTTAGGTAACTTATTAGATTTTCCATTGGATTGTGGTGGATCCAAGATTTCGCCATCATCCAATTCATCACTGTCATCTTCAGTGGGAACATCAAATTATGTCTTCACAAGAGGTGTATTCTGCATGTTTGTTGAGTCATTGAGTGGAGCATCTGCTTGTTTCTTCTCAAAGAACTCAACATCCCTACTTGTGTATACTTTCTTTGCTTTCAGATCCCATAATTTGTACCCAAGTGCTTATTCACTGTATCTAATGAATATCAGTTTCTCAGCTTTCATATCCAACTTGTTCCTGTTCTTTTTGGGTATGTGCATGCTAGCTTTACACCCAAATACTCTTAGGTGTGCAATTGATGGTTTTTATTTGACCATGCTTCTTGAGGTGTCACTCCTTCAAGAGCTATGTGGGCACTCTGTTCAACAAATAGACTGCGCGAGTTCTTGCAGCCACCTCGCCAAAATGTCTTTGTTAAACCTGAGTCGTCAATCATACATCGCACCATTTCCATGATAGTACGATTCCTTCTCTCAACTATACCATTCTGCTGTGGTGTGTGAGTAGGAGGCATTTGTCGATGAATCCCATGAGCTTCCAGGTAAGTCTTGAACTCATTGCTTGTGAATTCCCCCCCTCGATCTGAGTGGAGAGTTTTGATCTTGCGACCAACTTCATTCTCAACAAGTGCTTTGAACTTCTGAAATGTCTCAAAGGCTTGACTCTTGTTTCTTAGACAATATATCCACATCTTTCTTGAGTAGTCATCAACACAAAGCATGAAGTATTGACATCTAGAATGACTTGGTTGTATGGGCCCGCAAAGATCGGTGTGCACCAAATCAAGCTTTCCCTTAGCTCTATATGTGTTCTTCTGGAAGGGTACTCTGTGTTGCTTTCCAGCTAGGAAATTTTGACACTTGTCAGTGTTGTGCTTGAGTGTAGGCAATCCTTTCACCATGTTGCCCTTTTGAAGTGTTTAGAGATAGCCAAAACTGATGTGACCATATCTGCGATGCCATAGTTCTACAGATTGTGTGTCTTTGGCCACTAGAGCTTGATCATCCTTGTGGACAAAATCAAGTTGGAACATGCGTCCCACATTGGAGGCTCTTGCTACAATCTTGGAACCTCTTGACTTATCTCTTATCAAGCACACTTTTTCTCCATTATTACTGTCAAAATCCAACTTCAAGTTGTGATCAAGGAGTTGACTAACTGATAGCAAATTCTTGGTCAACCCATGTACATACAATACATTTGTGATTTTGCAGTCATGCTTTCCAAGAGGTAGTGAAATGTTTCCAATCCCCTTGACACTGTATGATGAGTCATCACCTAATGACACATGGTTCTTGTTAGGTGAGTCACGCAGTGTGTAGAACCAATCCTTACGTCTAGTCATGTGTCGAGTTGCACCCAAGTCAACATACCAGATATCTTGTGTGGACTTGGTTTCTTCATCAAATTGAGCAGAATACATGTGGTGTCCTTCATCTGAATCATCCTCATGTTCAGCAATGTACCCTTGTTGTTTGGGTTTTCTTTACCAATTACCATTTTTCTGCCCTTGATTGTTGTTGTTGTTGGACTTCCCTTTATTTGAATTATTGTTACCCTGATGGTTATTGGGTTTTGAATTGCTTGATGAACCCTTTTTGTAGGAATTGTACCAACAATCTTTGATGTCATGTCCCCCTCTATTGCAAATGGGACACTTCTTGGTGTTGTCTCGTTGACTTTGGTTTTGTTGGGACTTCTTGTGATTGGACTGAAATTTTTCCTTTCCTTTATGATTGGAAGATAGTGCTTGCTCATCTTCCTGATCTTTGTTGTTCATTACCTCTTCTTGTTGGAGTAGATTGACCAACTTCTCAAAGGTGATTGTGTGTTCACTCATATTGATAGTTGTCACAAAGATTCTGTAGGAAGGAGGAAGTGCTCGCAACACAATTGGTATGAGGTCTTCATCACTTATCTCTTTTCCTAATGCCAATAGAGATGCCCTCAAAGTAGCAACTCATCTCAAAAAAACTTCAACCTTCTCATTGTGCTTGAACTTGAGAGTATGTAGTTGTGATAGTAGGTTAAGGATGGCATTCTTGTTCTTTACCTCATAGACTGTGCTCAACTTATCCCATGCATCCTTGGCCGATGTGGCATCTCTAATGTGGGGTTGCACATCATCTATTACGCTAAACAAGATGATCAACTTGGCCTTTTGATTGGCCCTATCAAATTGAACTTGTTGTCTTCCATCATCAAGTGATCTTGTTGTTTTTCCATCTACAATTGTCCATAGGTCTTCAAACTCAAGTAACGTCTTGATCTTTGGTTTCCATGCAGCATAGTTGTCTCCTCAAAGTAGTTTGAATCTAGAAGAAGAACTTTGGTGCTTGTGCACCCATTTCGCAATCTGAATTTCGAAACTCTAAATTTCTGACAAAGGGTAAGGCTCTTATCACCCCAGGTTTATGGTCTCCCTCTCAATATACCGTCAGGCCCATATACCAAACCTTTATATATATGCTCCCTTCAGATATACCCATCGATACGTGGAAGAAGATCACCCTTTTAATATACCCGTCAGTACGGAAAGAGGTGTTAACGCACGTGAAAGAATTTAGTACGTGGTACTTAGTACGGAGAGGGGTTTGTGCAAGCACAAACAGATGGGAGGGCTCAAATGTGTGTGTATTGTGTCCTTATTACTCCCCGTCGATTTTATAGGGTCGATGCCAGACGACATTTAGGTAGTTGTGTTAGGCGTTAAGTGCAAGTAGTAGTCACACGACGCATCACCCGTAAGCGCTTCCCTGCAGGAGGCACCGTATATACCGAGACATTTCTTTATGAGATCAAAGATCTCGTGTGATAGAACCAAACATAAAATAAAAAATTTGTACCCTTTTTTTTCACTTTATGCACCAAGATTAGTACAAAATGCTCCAAAAGTACATCGAAATGAAGTTTTTGTGTCCCCCCTCTTTACAAAAAAGGGTTTAGAATCACAAAATACACAATTTAGGCCAAAAATATTTTTTTACCCCCAATAGGTGTTTTTCCACTAAATTTAGTGGTGGCTCTAAATGTGTTTGGTGAGCTTCTAAATTTAGAAATCTCCCAAAATTTATTAATTTCTCCGAATTTTCCAAAAAAATAATTTAAAAAAATATGGAGAGAGTGGGAATTGAACCGCTGACCTGTTTGTTCTCAAGATCCAAACAAACAATCTGAATATTGTTTTCACCTTTTCTCACAAACCGTGATCTAAGTTTTTCTAAAAATTTACAGCAACATCATACAATATTTTTCTTGAAACCCACAAAATTTCAGAAGAATCAAAATCTTATTTTTTGAGATCTTACCAATTTACTAGCTAGATCTGATTTTTTTTGAAAAAAATGATCCAACTTGTACAAACTTTTTGTCACATGTAGAGGCCGAATCTGAAGATTATGTAAACTGTAAAGTTGTGTGCCTCCTTCTTATCTTTCCAGAAAAAAATGGTACATCAATCTAACATTGTATGAAAAAGTTACATCCTTTTTCTAAGAGCTATCTGCTGGAATTTTGTTGACGGGACTGCTTCAACCTTTGCTCCCGAATTCTTCACACCTCCACTTTCAGATCTGATTTTTTTTTTTTTTAGATCTGATCTTTTTTTTTCTTTTGATCTGCATTTTTTTCAAGATCTCTCTCCTTTTTTTTTTTTAAGATCTCTTTTTTTTTCACAAATCTCTTTTTTTTTTTTTTTTAGATCTGCAATTTTTTCCAAGATCTTTCTCCTTTTTTTTTTAAAGATCTCCAAATCTGAAATATTCCGCCAATATGTTAGATCAATTGGCTATGCCAATGACTAATAAAAAAATTACCTTCCAAATAAGTGGATAGGTCAAATTTTAGTTGAGGGATGCTTGGAAGGAATGGAGGCTATGGGATGCTTGATGGATCTCCTTTGATGAAGATCTTCTTCTCCAATGGATCCTCTCGATAGTGCTCCTCTTCAACCTTGCTTGGATAGAACCTGCTACGATACCAAATAATAATAGTATAGCTCGATGCAAATGATAATAATGGTATAGCTTAGATACCAAATGATAGAATAGAATAAGATTGCAATGACCAAAGAGGAGCGGAAGCCTCATAAATATTATTGATCATTAAATCGGATTACATTCTAATGCAAGAGCTGTAATATTTATAGATATTAGACAACCTCATATGGATAGACATGACACCCTAGTAGACACCAACTACGAGATGATAAGACCCATCTCACATGCACATGTAATTACTACTAATACCAATATTGAATGTTATCCAACATAACAATATTGAATGCAAGTAACTAGACTAGAGTGCACATGTTGCACATTATTAAATAAAAGACAATGCAATAAAATGCAATAAATATGCCTATGCTAAATTATGCTAACATTCATGTCCATCATGCTCGTCACTAGTTGTTTCAACTAAACCAATGCATCCTTCATAACCTTTAGATGGGTTGGCACCTCCCTGAGTTGTACAAAAGCTTGGTGAATGATTAGATTCTTCCATTCGTCGATAGCTTTAACTTGGTTACCTACATCTTCCACTTCCTACATCAGATGATCACTCACCTGCTTATGTGCTGAAATTGGCTAAGTGGAAGATTTGGAAACTTTGGCAATAATCTTGCACAACTGAGACACCTGCTTTTGAAGTTCAAATTTTTCCACCTTTTCTTTTTCAAGCCTAAGGAATAAAGCATTTATCAATGTCTATGTGTCTTGCTTCAATCCTTCAGTAGTGGTTTGACCTATCAGTACTTTGGTCACTGTTATATCCACTGTTGCCATGAGCTCACCCTTCTTCTTTCCTTCTATTGGAATTGATACCTCAAAGCAAACTTCTGCCCTGACTCCTCAATAATCAACCTCGAAGTCACCTTAGAAACTTTAGGCCTTCTGTATTTTCCACCGAAACTCGGGAGAGCATTTGTGCAAGTCATGTTCCTCTAAGCTGATCTCCTCTCTAGCCTCTAGGACCGACTGTGAAGCCAACCACTCTGAGAAATTACTTCTCGAGAGAATGAGAAGTTGTCGAATGTACCACCATCTCATGCTCTAGTTCCTCTCCATCTGAAATTGCTACAGTGTCGTGGCTACCATCCTCTGTATTGTCCAAAGACAAAGCTCTTTCAAATTTTGCCATCTGCAACTTTAGCATTTCTTCAGGAAGAGGTGCTGATCGGAGTGGCTGAGGAGAAAACACAAATGTTGCAGATTCAATGGAGGAATGGCAGTATCCTACTGAGGTGCAAAATTTGGTGAAGTACTTGACGTTGGAGAATTTGGAACTAGCACCATAGCCGTAGAAGTGACATTTTCCCTTGAATGAGACTTCTTGTGCACTTTAAGATTTTTAGGTCTTCTGCTACTTTCTCCCTCATGCTTCCTTTTGATGGAATCTCTTGTGCTAAGGTTTCTGTGATCTGATTCATCAAAGCTTCATCAAGGTAATACCCCTTTGTCAACAACCAGTTTGAAGTGTTGACTAGAACAATGGCAGACCTCTCCTTAATCATGTGATAGCCACCAATGTTCTCCTAAAGTGTAGCTCTATCCCCTCCCATCTGATGGTATGTGTCAAGTAACACAGGCCCATTATCTGTAAGATCCACAGGTATCCATGCTAATCCATAATCAAACACTTGTCGTGTTGATAACCTGCTGAAGTCTTTCTTCCTAACTTCGTACTCGCTTCTGCACTTCATCCAGAAATCTTCTAACGAAGGCACATGCGCGTATTCTGGGAGATTGTCTTTCTTGCTACCCCATATGGATCGAAGTTCAGCCATGCTAGGAAGAACTCATGCTCATACTCAGCGAACATCTCTCGCTTCAATTCCTCTGGCTCTGTGAATGCTCTCTGGCAATTGTAATAGCCCATTGTGATCGGAAAGAAGCCTGTAGACTTGTGTCATTTCGACTGTAGGTCATGCATCTCCACGAGTTGTCTGCATAATTCCATGATGATCAATTTGTCGCTTGGATATCTGGGTAGTTTGACTGGTTCCCCTAAAAATCCAGTTGCCCTGATGTATGTGAAGTCAGCGAACTGGATGAAGATACAACCATGTTGGGATACAACTTCCCAAGCTTCCTTGCTTACCTGTTGGTCTTCAGATCACTGTTCAACTTACAAATGAATCTGTAGAAGAATCCATTGTTGACCACCTTCTAATATTTATTAAATGTAGGCTTCTTAAGATGCGGATAACACTCAAAAATAGGATCCTTCGAGAGTACGCCCGTCTATCCAGCTTGGAGAAGATACCCTGCGAGGCTACTGCATATACCAAATATGAAGTCATCTTGAAGTTGTAAGTCCACCTCACACTCCGGAGCTGCTCACCGATGTTGTCACTAATGATCTCTGACCAATTGATTATAGAATCTGCTTTGTTGATCTCAATGGTCCTGATGAAGGCATACATCCATGAGTAGAAGTTGTGAGCGTTAGCTTCGCCATTTATCCTGCATAGCAATTTGGTAATGTCATCCACCTCCTGCACCAGATTGGATCATGGAAGAGTCCTCGGGAACTTTGATGGAGATCTGGGCTTCTTCATATACCTGTTGTTCATTATGCCCACACAGTCGACTTTATGCTTCTCCCATCTGTTGTCAGCATCCAGCATGCTGATAGTAGTCACCACCTATCATGTTGGAATCTTCAGACAATAATTGATAAACTATGCGTCCAGCCGGATTATTGTCTTCCCGTAGCATCCCAAATTGATCTGGATAGTGGATGGTATGACCTTGCACACTCCATGACGAATTCTGGCAACTGAGCTGTGAATGGGAATTCGAAGCTCGAATGATTCCCTTTGCTCTTGACTGCCCGCATGAGAGATGTCTTTCCAGCTCTGGATCTGTCAATCAACTCGGAAAGAGGTTCTGGGCCTAGATCTGTATCACCGATATCAACAAATCTAGAAGTAATGCATGATTCCACTGAGCCTTCTCGTTCATCCCGCTTTGCCATAGTTGGAGCAATCTTTGTCTGAGCAATTCTTTTTCTTTTTATTCGGCCGGAATTCTTTACAATTGGTGCAGATCTGGGAATTTCTTCAGATTCGGAGGATATATTCAATGTATCTGACATTGATTTAAGCTCCCTTTCAATTATATAAGCACCTGTAATGAATACCTACAATTAATTCAGACAAAGACGGCAACCGGAACATGAACACTTGATTTTTATCATAAAAATCTGCATATAAAGCCCGCTGCCCTAAAATTTGAGGCTTTGCTTGCATGCAAAGCAAGCATAAATATTTTCAACTTCACCTGGGCACCTGTACCAATATGCAGATAATTACACAGGCATAAAACAAGCTCCTCCAATCCTAGGCGCCAAACTTTGAAGCTTTCCGGCAATGAAAAACACTTCTTTATGCAAAAATCCTCCTTCTTTTGGGCGCCAAAACTGTCCAGGGCTGCACTCCTCTGCTAAAAGAATTAATTACTTCTTTACTATGGCAGCCCATGCTTATATAACTCTTAGCATTCTATATTTAATAATTGCCTCTCCTATTCCTGGCAATTAATTAAATAAATAACATGCTTATTCCTTCAATTTGGGCGCCTAAATTTGCATGCTCATGGCTGCCATTAAATAAATTAATTTAATTTATTTTTAGCCCTCTTCTTTCACTTCACATCATGCATGGACCTTCTATTTCTCCATGGCACCAAAATTAGGAATAAAAACTATTAATAAATGCTTCAAAAAGCATTATTTATTCACCAAATGGGGCACACTTTTTAGCATGCTTCAAGGCTGCATTAAATAAATTAATTTAATTTATTTTTAGCCTTCTACCTTCAGTCTTCTTTGACCTCTTATCATGCATTGACTTTCCATCATCCCTGGGCGCCAAAATTAGGAAGGAAGACTATTAATAAATGCAATTAAAGTTATTCTTTAATTCCAAAAGGGGTCGCACTTTTTGAATAAGGTTGATTTCTATATTTAAAAGTCATCTTTGATGGGATTATTCACCCTGCATGGCAGCTCCAAAAATCCCTTCATCCACTTAAGTTGTTTGACTTCCATAATGGGAATTTTTACCTGAGGCAGGTAAGAAATTCCCATCAATGCCTTAAGTGATTTTTCTTTATTTTATAATGGGAATTTTCACCCTACAAGGCAGGTAAGAAATTCCCACCTACTTGTTGCCTCTAATTTTCCCATCGTAACTTAAGTGACTTTTCCTTCATGGGAAAAATTATCCTGCAAGGCAGTACAAAATTCCGCTTGCCTGTTGCGACCAAAAATCCCATTGCAGCTTAAATCCATCCATTCCCAAAAATGTGACTTGTCAGAAGAGGCTTTTTGTGCATGACTTCATCTTTTTAAAGAGAAGCTAACTTTCAAGCTGATTCCTTTTGGCATGGCGGCCGTAGATGATCTCTAGATACTCCAGGAAAGAAAACAGACTGTACTGGCGAAGGAATTGACCTAGGGGAATTTCACAGAGAAAATACGAGAAAAATAAAAAATAAACAAAAAACATTGCCAGAAGTCATAGATAAAGCCCAAGATCCATTCCTGGTGAAAACCCTATTGGTATATGTGAATATTGACATGCAAAACTTCAACAGGGCTAAACCGGAGCACAATTTACTTCAAACGGGGCTCTAAATAATTAAATAAAATTTTCCTGCAGACAAAACTTGACGAAGGGATAAAACAATTTTTGGCATCTGGGTATTTGTCGAAATTGGCTCCTATGATTCACTGGGAATATCTTGACACAATACAAGCATCTTCTGGCAATAAAAACACAAAACGACCCGTTATTTTAAAAGTATGAAAAATTTAACATGGGGTAGTCTTAGATTTTAGGGTGAAATCTAGGGACACCAAAACCGATTTGCATATTTCTCGTAGGAGTATGCCCACTATTGATTTTCATCATAGTATGGATCTAGAGGTGGTTGATAGTACCCTGAGAATAAATGTTGCAAGTGTTGAGGCATGTTTGAATAGCATTTTTTTGCCACATGTGTGAATTCCAAGAGGGAATAAAGTCATGATTTCATAACTTCATGGAATGGAAGAAAATGGAAAGATGTGGAAAGAAAGATGGATGGAAGAGAGGGAAGTCTACAACTCAGATAAAATGGTTTGTTGACCAAATGGAATCATCAAATGTGCTTTGCATGTGCCTCTAAAGGTTGAGATTCCAACAAGAGCACACAAAGACCCATTATGTGCAAAAATTGTTATGTCAAAATTATAGCACCCCCATTTTTCCCGCTTATGTGGGGAAATCGGTGCAATTTTTTTCTAACATGGGTCCACCTCTCAAGTTGTGGGACTTGCAACTTGAGGTGGACTGCGGAGAAGGCCAACTTCATCTTCCTAATCCTAATGTTAAACCACTCCTACATGCGAGAAAAATACATAATATAAACCTACACTAATACCTCCAAGGAGATAGGGAGATAGAGAGTGCATGAAAAGGTAAATCCTACACTAAGGGGTGGTGATAACACCAAGAAAAGGGGGTGAGATACTCTATTGAAGGAGAAATAAGAGGGAAAAATAGAGCTAGGAGAGGTCGAATAGTAGTGACACAGAGCCAAGCTCCATTCACCATCTGCACTCCATGAAACACAACATCTTACACCTGCAAGTGAGAAATCATATACATAATGCAACAATGAAATGGAGAGGTAAGGGAAACACGATAAAAATGAGCAAGGGTTGAAGAAACACCAAAAAAGATGATTTTTATTTCTCTATAACATACACAAGCCATTTACATTTGATGCACTTAGGCATTAGAACAATTCCAAACATAAGAGAAGGCTCATGACTTAATGGAGTTAACGAAAAAAACTTGCAATAGTTTCCCCATCTCCTAGAATGTCTCCTCGAAAATGAGGGGTTTGATTACATTATATAGGCAATTGTCTCACCTACCCTCATTAAAGAGGTATGGGCAGCCATAAAAATCACTTCCCGAGGGTACCTTCTATCAAAAAATACATGGGCACCATACTGCATTAATATCAGTTGTTGAGCTATCATTCACCCACCTACCTTCTCCTAAAGCATGTGACTCATCCAACCGCATTGTCGCCCAACCTTTGGGGTTGGACGATTCGTCTAACCCGTAGGTTGTGCATCTTAAGACCGTGGGTCATTTACTTGTGTGTCGTCCAAACCACCTGGGTTGTATGACCATCTATCCTCTATCCGTATAACCACCAGTTCATCCAACCTCGTGACCCATCTAAACTCCTTTTTATACAATTGTTGGGTCGTCCAACCCTCGACATGTCCAACCTACGGACTCGCCCAACTTGGGTGTCGTGACAACCGTTGTCATCCAACCTGTTGACCCATCCAACTTGGGACTTCATACACCGTCCAAATTAGGTTGGATGGATGTCTAACCCCCAGGCCGTCCAACCCCCA
The DNA here is from genome assembly GCA_018340775.1 of Taxus wallichiana var. yunnanensis. Classification (NCBI taxonomy): domain Eukaryota; kingdom Viridiplantae; phylum Streptophyta; class Pinopsida; order Cupressales; family Taxaceae; genus Taxus; species Taxus wallichiana. The sequence continues at coordinate 103,282,541 of CM031236.1, forward strand.
GGCCATCCAATCCATCCGTACAACCCCTAGGCTGTCCAATCCGGTCATCCAACCTCTAGGGGCCAACTTCCGAAGGCGATAGCTCGAGCTCCCACATTAGTTTTGGGGGGAAATTTTATATGATTTCACTTGAAAAAATCAAATGAATCCAATGGTGATGGTCTCAATTCTAAATTTTTAATTTAACACCTCTAAATGACCCCTTATTTCTCAATATTTTCAGGTTGTGCACGGAAGAATGAGTTGCCTTGAGAAGTGTATGATGTTTCAATATGTCTCATCTTTTCCACCATGTAGGGCATGGAAATTTACTTCCATATGAACTTTTTTGGAATTTTAATTCCTCATGCAGCTCCTATAATCTTTCATTAAATCTTAGGTCCTCTTTCACGGTGCATGCTCCTTTAAGCCCGAAAGCCTACTTCTGATGAATCAACTCCAAAACCTCTAAAACTTCCCTGAATCTTCCAAAATCATATCCTTGATGTTCCTAGCACTTTAATACTTATGTATCATTCCATATTTCTTCATGGAGCCCTATCCAATGCTCAAACCTATCCTCCCAAGTTGTCTATTTTTAGGGGTAAAAATAGATAATGATTATTAGAGGATAAAGGCACTATATTTTATGAAGCACACCATTAAAATAGATATACTTCACCTCCTTCATGTCATAATCCTTTAGAAAATGTTACATTCAATGATCATTCTTTTAGTGTTGCATCCGACGGTGTTTCTCACACCAAATACCTTTCTACATAGAGGAAATATAAGATCACCTACAAATAAATAAACAATGACAAAAGTATTGTCCTAAAGTTGTGTACACAACTTCAACAAACCCTTCAAATAGATACATTTTTCACCCCGTCAACCTAAATCTTTAGATTTAAAGTCCCTAGTGCATTTTTAATACCTCAAATGACTACTCAACATCAATCGCACAAAGTATTTTCACATCCAATGTTTTACTCATTACATCCCTAATCCACACTTCTCATGTTCACTACCCTTTCACCTAAGTTTATTTTGGGCATATTTACATATCATCATTCCTTATTTTTTGAGAATTGGTTTCCTTATCATATATCTTGTGAGGGGACTTATATAATCATTATGTCTAATCTACGTGATGAGCCCTCCCATAGTTATGTGAATATCACTAATAAGGAACAATCAAACACTTAGTCACATACATTCAATTCACTTATATACCAATCACATCTATATTCTATACCACATCACATATCTTTCCTTAATCATCAAATATCACTACATAACATACATCATCCAAAACCTATGTAACACATACATCACATCATAAAATTTCATAGAATACCCAAGCAATCCTTTAGTACATAATTTCATTTTACATCTCATCATCCCGATTCTTAGAGGATTTCTCATTCTTATATTTTAACATACAAATCTCATACACCACATATTGGTCGTTACATTTCTATATATTGCTCTTCTTTTAAGCCCTCATTGGAACTTCTTACTACCACCATTCCATTGGAACTTGAGTCACAATCTATACATCTAATGTTGGGGCCTCCATCAATTTGGCATTTGATTCACCTCCTCACGAGAATCTAGCATGCATTATTATCACTTTACATTATACATGTTGTTTATCCTTATGGTTTGATAGACAACATTTTTTTCTTTACACAAATGTGTTGGCAGGGTATATTTATCATGATGTAGTACATACAGATCAATACATGATTAAGGAAGATATCATGGTTCCTTACATACTTCTTTTAGGGGTATCCTCCACATAACCCAAATCATATTATTTCATTATAGTTTTGTTTCACTTCCTCCTTATGCTTGATTGAATACATAGTGTATTTGATATCTTTTGAGATAATTGGACTAACACATATGTCTTATGTGGTTTGGATACTTTTTGATTTTATATGCTCTTCTATAACACTTGTTATGTCATTTCATCACATTATGGCACTTTACTTTATTATACATCTTTTTTAGTTGTGTGTGTAGTTACTTGTTTGCTACTCTAATTGTGGCCAAAAGGCCTATTTTTTTCTTTAGCACAGTGGGTGTTCCATGTTTGTGGCATCATGTCTTTCTTGTGGGATGTTGTATCTCTTGATTGTAGGACCAAGGGCCTTAATTTTCTTATAACACCATGGGTGTACCATAGTTATAGGTGTTAATCCTTTTGTGTGACATTTTTGCATTACTATCTTTGCATTTGATTTTACTTATATATGCACTATTATTATTGATTGTTACTAGTTCTCTTGTTGATATTATTCCTACTATTATTGTTTTTTATTGTTACTCTTCTTGGACACCATGGTCTCCACCATGTGCATCCTATTTTCAGTGTACTGAGGTTCTTCTTGGTGGCCACCATATCATCCCTTTTTGTGGCATCATGCCTTTCTTATGGGATGTTGTATCTCTTGATTACATGCCCAAGGTCCTTAATTGTCTTATCAAACCATGGGTGTACCATAGTTTTAGGTGTTAATCCTTTTGTGTGACAAAGTGTTTGCATTACTATCTTTACACTTGATTTTACTTATATATGCACTATTATTGTTGATTGTTAATAGTTCTCTTGTTGTGAGTATTCCTACTATTATTTTTTTTGTTATTACTCTTCTTGCACACCATGGCCTCCACCACGTGCATCCTCTTTCTAGGTACAATTTCTTCTTCGTGGCCACCATATCATCCCTTCTTGGTGCACACTGATTATCAGATTTATCATACATCATTACACATCTATTCTTTTGAGTTTTGCACTCAATTCTTAATCACACACACCTCAAAAGAGGGGGCATTCATCTAGGCATATTTTTTACCTATAGCAAGCATAAATAGAATTCCAAGCTCGAGACACAAGCAAGAATAAGAAAAATTACTTAGAAATAACATCAAACACATAAACTTAGAAAATCAAGATTAGGGTCAAAAGTGTACAGTATAGTTAGGACCGTATAGATGTTCCTAACCCATTTCTACATTTTTTCATGGGGGAAGTTGCCATAATTTTCTTAGCATTTTTAGAGTCTCATCTACAAGAATGGGTTTTTAGCACGTTTCAAACTCATATCACTCATTTCATATCAGTTTTCGGGGCATAAAAGGTTTCATTCCTTCTCCACATCATTCATTTTCAAATTCAAATTCAAGTATATTGGGTGTATGGATCTCCTTTATCTAACTACATTTCAACACATTTCACCTCTACTCAATTTCTATTCAGGTTGTATAGCACATGGGGAGAGTATGGGGATAATTCATTCTCTTTTGTATTATGTGTCCTAATTTAAAAATTGGGTCTAGATATTTTTGTATTGGTGTGGTACATGGGGTTATGGAAGGTAGTGTCGACACCTAAATTTGGTATCTCTATCCTTGTTTACCCGTGTGCGCATATTTTTCTATGGTCCTACCTAATTCCCCTTTAATTAAATCCGGACCCCCTTTATTTTATTAAAATTCCCATTTATCCCATCACCTATTAATCTTTATTAATTAATATTTGTTAATTAATTAATTAATCAATATCCACCCACATGCCCTACTCAACCTTCCATTTAGGATGATTTCATTCTAAATCTACATCCCCTTCCTTTTTCCTAGCTTTCTTTATCCCCTAACTTCCCACATCACATCCCTAAACAACCTAATCCGCACATGTAAGCTTTAAAGCACCTATCCCAATCCTTAAAAGCTCAAAATCTCGATCAAAAGGACAAAATCCACCCCCTTTGGAAAAAATTTCCCCATAATCGGTGGCAACCCATCTCATTTGTCATCAACCCTATTATACTAAGTTCATCTCTCTTCCAAAAAAGAGACGAGAAAACACACAGTGTGACTTCTTTCTAATTTTTCTAGCATTCGACAAATCCACTAAAGAAACCACTAACGAACTAGAGCATCTCAACAACTGCCTTGCAGCCCTTGGAATCTCTTTTTGATCATTTGTATACCTACAGGAGGTTTTACATTACTTTTTATGCTATCTATATCATTTCTATTGTTATCTTATTCAATCTAACACCATACGGGTTTACCACCGTCAGTCGTGGCTCCGTTATCAAGTTGTTCTTCCAGCTTTTATACTTGCGAGTTGCCTTTTCGGTCCATCTACCATCGGCCTTGCTTCAATCTACGTAATTATCATCACCCATCTTGAGTTGTCATTGACTCGGCCCTCTCTGTAACTATGTTTTCCATCTCCAGAGCCTTCTCCAACCTCTACCTATGTTCTATCTCTGTTCTAGTCTCTAGGAGCCATCATCCTACTCATCTCGTTATCTATTCCACCTATTCTCGCATCCCGGTTGCCATCGACTGGGGACCTTTTAGCCAACTTCCCTCCAAATCATTGTTTTCTATCATTATCTGGTTTCCTTTGCCTTGGATTCCTTTCTACATGTTGACTCTAGCATCTGCAGCCCCCTGTGTATTCGGACTACATCCGGATCTTACGGGGTTTTCATATTTCACTTGTTGTTCTAGATCCTTGCACCCTAGTTATCATCGACCTTCCTCTATGTAGTATGAATCACCATCGACTTGGTCATGTATCATTTGATTTGAATTTTATTCAATTAAAATAGTACTTGAATCAATCGTTATTACTTTCAAATTCATTATTATTTCAGTTTCTGCATGTTATCAGATTATCCACATTTTATTTCACTTCCTCTTATCAAATGGGGGTTGACATCCATGAAATGAAGGTAACACTTCTTAGAGCTGGATTTTTTGGGCAGCCCCTGCATATACCATCTAATCCATTTTTCTCTAGTGATTCTTATTTGTAGTTTCATCTAGCTTATAGCGAGGATCCATTAGTTACTTTGTGTCCATTCATCCACATCACACGTTCGAGGTACCATAAACCCTCCATATTCTAAGTTTCTAGTTTCTTTTAGTAGCTAGCTTATTAATTTGAGTACGAACAAAGAAATTTGGACAAAATTCTTAGCACGCCTGGTGGGACCACCCTTTAGGTGATCCCTTTCATTTCTTTCTATTTTATGTGTTTCTTCGTCTTTCTACTAACACTACAAGAAAATCTTCACTTTTTCTTAATCGTGTTGGGTTAACCGCTTGGATCACTATTCACTTAAATTTAGATAAAAAGGAAAAGCTTTATCTAGGTATTCCTCATTTTTCTATTATTTTCTCCTTTTTGCATCATATTTTCCTTTCTTGTGTGTGTGTCCTCATTGAAAGATCACATTTGGATTTGGTTTTAAAAAGAACCTTTATTTTCGCATCCTACTTGATCACATAGTTTAAGTAAAGGGTTAACTTGTTGCATCTCACACTCTGTCACACATAACCTAAAACTCACACATCAATCAACACATCTAAACATCATCCTACCCGGTATTGATTGGGATTTCATCACCCAATAGGAAGCCACCTGAAATCTCCCCAACCATAACTACTTGAAACCAGCCTTAGACTACCATTCCTTAGGTACCTTCGTTATCCACCTCCCCTTTTCTTTTTCTCACATTTATTAATTAATCATGTTAATAAGAAACTTTTTACTTGATTTATTTGTTAACAAATTACATAAAAAAATGTTCACCTATTTCATGCCTCTCATTACCCTTCCTCAAGTTGAGGTAACACAACAATCCACTCCATCCAATGACATCCCTTCCTCTAATGATCCTTCCCAACAAGATTCTAAACTTGAGACCACACCTTGGTTACCCAACCCCTTGTCTCCATGGTCTCACTTCCTAAGGACCATGTCATCTAAAATCATCCTTATCTTGAAACCAATCCTCGTATCTCTCATCAATCCAACCTTTCTAGACCAACTACACTCCCATATCTCACTCCTTTAGAGACTCTTGGGCCTCCTTCTAGCCCCATGTATGACTTCTTATTTCGTAAATCTCCTAGAATATTTCAATCCTATTAATCTACTCAATTGTTGGATCCTATTCCACCCACTCCACTTTATGTCAACTCTATCTATATTCCATCCACTACTAGTATGTCTATCCAACCATCTCAACCTCTTAACACGTACATTTCTACCCATAATATGGTCCAACCATCTCAACCTCTTAACACTCATATCCCCACTCATCATTTACCACAACAACTTATCCAATACCAATAATCACATCACGTCCCTATTTCTCAACATCAACCATTGCAACAACTTATCCAATCTCAACCCATGACATATATTAATCCTTATCAAACAATTCCTCAAATATCCACACATCCACAAACTTATCAATTGAATTATCAAGCTACTTTTCATGCCACACAATCAAAATCCTAACCAATCATCACAACAAACGATCTCATGCATTCCCTAATGAATAGGTTGGCTAGTCTAAAGGTCGCTACCTTGGGACCCAAGGTTATGTTATCTTATGAACAAATTTGTAATGAACCCATTCATTCGTCAATTCCAATAAAACCTTACCCCCTCATTGGGACCTTCCCAAGTTTACCAAGTTCAATAGAAAATAATATCCCCAACAACATCTCTACAAATTTAAACACACATGTTACCTTATCACACATGATCAAGAACTTATGCTTCGCACCTTCCCTATGTCCTTGGCTGGTCCAACATTGGATTGGTACAATAGGATTAATCAACATTCCTTATTATCCTTTACCCATCTCATGCAATTGTTCCTAGATCATTTTTCGATTAATATTGTGTGTAAAATCACTATCAATGACTTATACACCATTAGATAGTTTGATGATGAGTCTATCATAGATTTCTTCACTCGATGGCGTGACATTATAAATCAACTATCATTTACTCTTCCATAAAATAAACTCATCAAACTCTTCTCATTCTCATGTGTGAAATACATCTCATCCACCCTACAAATCCAAACATTTCAAACATTAAAATAATCCTTTACTATGTCTCATTAACTTGAAACTCATGCCCTTGAGTAAGGCCAACTCAAGCTTTGACCAAACAAAACCAAGACCGAGTTCATCAAACCCACTACACATAATGGAAAGTATAAAAATGTCATCAATACCATCATGGTTCAATCTCCATACACATTTTCCCTCACACAGAGTCTTCACAAAGATATTTTAGACCATCTCCTAACTATACCCCTTTGGGGGAATCCTACTGATTCGGTATTTCACAATTTAATGGTAGTACACTCCATCCAAATTCCTCCCATATGACCTATGGATGACTTGCGACCCAAGCCCGCTTGATATCATGAAGGCCACTATTGTAAATATCATCAAGTCAAAGGTCATGACATTGAGAAGTGTCATTCCTTCAAATATCGCATCCAACAACTTATAAATCAAAGGGATATCCAAATGGACAGCTCCACCACTTCACCTAGCCAACTCCTCGACAAAATTAAACAATCTTTTCCTAATCAACCACCAATAAATCAAGCCACCCCTTCTACATATCAACGACGAAATTTTCACACCAAGTAATCAAGATCTCATCTCATCAATGACTCCACCTGCTCCTACCTTAGACGTTATTCTGACCCCTTATTCGGCACCTATCATATCCATTACTACCAAACCTATATCAACTTTTACTACTTGTCCCACACCTATACCTACTTCTACCCTTACCACATCCACATCAACTTTGACTATACCCCTACTTCACCCACTTCTATCATGACTGATCTATCATAATGATTCATCTTTAACACCTATTTTGGCCCTAATGATATCCACACCTATTCCTACACCTCTAACATCTATTCCTTCACCCACATCTACATCAAACACACCTATTACTACATCTACATCACTCATTTCCACATCAATCCCAACTACACTCATTTCTACCACATATACCTCTACAACCCCACTTACAACTATCCCAACACCTATCTCGATGCATGTACCTACATCTTTACATATGACTACATCATCCATTCCATCCCAATCTTTTACACCCACTCCTTCTCCAACATCCATTCCTATATCTACATCTATAACCACTACTACACCAATCACATCCTCTTGATTTATAAATATATCAATGATACCCCTTGCAACATTTATGAAGAAAACACCTCCATCTAAGACAAACACAAGGGGGATTCATTATCCCTCTACAAAATTAAATGTTTCTACATTAACCAATCCCAAACCTATACCTACATCTTCAGATCCACCAATTAAAATTACATTCATCCCTTTGAGGTAAATCTTCTCAATCAAAATATAAGACTCTTGGTAAGCATCCCCAAAATTCTAACATGCACCCTCGTAATAAATTAGACCTTACCTCTCCTCAAAGAATACAATATTAAAAATCCATCCCATGCACACCCTCATCTATTTTAGGGTAGCCCCTTCACCTAAGATATCTCGTAATAATAAATACCAATCCAAATAATCTAACTCTCCTCCCAAATTTTATTCATCTTTTAAGATGCCTAATTTACCCATCCAATCTACATCCGCACCTAAGCCTAAACATCCTATCAAGCCTCACAAGAGTAATCTTCCCTACACCACCTCTATTGGATCTTACACAGAGATCCTTAGACATTTAATCGAAATATTTATCATCGCACTTCCTACCATCAATGACTTTGATCCTCGAGTAAAAAATCGTCATAGTTCAACTCTAATCGCATTTTCATTTATCATCGCACCCGGGTCACGACGTTGAGAATTATAATGTGTTTCATACCATTGTTTATGACCTTATTGAGAAATGTGTTTTCCTCATGTAGAGGAAACATCCTTCTCCATCCATAGTCAATCCAATTCGTGTCCCACCCATGGGGTTTCCTAAGACTCCTCCATCCACATCATCCCTTAGTGCCTATTCTGAAAGTGAAGGTCCCCCTTCATTTTTTGATATTGTTTGTATTTCCCATCACCCTTGTGGTCCCCAACCATATATCCAATCCAAATCTAAGACAATATCATCTAAACTCCTTTGGCATTCATTATCTCATCTATGTCTTATGTTGGGGTTAAACCAAATACTAGTGTTGTACAGATCTATAATCAATTAAATCTTATAAGCAATAAACACGGAATTTAACCAAAAGATAAAATAGACAAGACAAATATAACACCATATATAACGTGGTTCACCTAGTGTGGGATACGTTCACCAAGAAATGACCAATATATTATTCAAGAGGATATACAATTGAAGATCTGCAATCTTCCACACCTTACACAATACACAATACTTTTCCTTTCGCAAGATTATCTAAGCTATCTCCAATAATCCCTTCTTACGATTCTTCCAATATATTTTCTAACCCTAATTTCCAAGCTTATATAACCATATACAAACTTAGGGAAACTTATCTGTACTTTTAGAACCATTAGATCAACTTTACATCAAAGGTTAGATCTAATTCCCATGAGTTAAATAAAACAATCACGCATAGGTAGCCAATGTCAGTACCTCCTTTCCTTGACTAATACCGGTCCTCACATGACTGATTTCGGTCGTCAACCGACACACCGGTTATTGTCTATTCCAACAAGTTTGTAAAGCATGCTAATGTGAAGCAATTAAGCTCCACAACTCAACAATCTCCCACTTGGAGATAAATTGTTGCATTGTACCATACAACTCCATCCTTGGATCCTTTTCCTTGGCATGTTTCTCCCTCTTCAAGTCTCAAACTCGAAGACCAACAAAAGTGGAGTGTAGCTCCAACTTCTCCTTTTCCAATGGCTTCGTTAGCATATCCACAGGGTTCTCATTTATATGAATTTTCTCCAGTTTCAGTTGCCCATCCTCCAACACCTACCGTATGAAGTGATATCTCAACTGAATGTGTTTCATTCTTGAATGAAACGTTGATTTCTTTGCCATATGAATCACACTTTGACTATCACTGTACAATCTACAATTCTCATGCTCCTTTCCCAACTATTCTATGAACCCGCTCATCCATATCATCTATTTGCTAGCCTATTTAGCTGCAACATATTCCACCTTTGTAGTAGACAAGGCCACAACCTTCTACAATCTTAAAATCTAGCTAATTGTCATCCCACCTACTATGAATACATATCTAGTGGTGTTTCTCCTACCATCCAAATCTCCAACCATATCGAATCAAGCATAGTCACATACGAAGTATCTCGACCCTCCATAGCATAACTACATGTTGGATGTCCCTCTCAAATACCTCGAATCCATTGAATTGCTTTCCAATGCTCTTTACCTGGATTGGCCATAAATCTTCTCATAACTCCCACTGCCTATGTAATGTCTAGTCTGGTACAAACCATAACATACATAAGAATTCCAACTATTGAAGCATATGGAACTTGTGTCATGTACTTGAACTCCTTGTGTGATGTAGGACATTGATCTTTGCTCAATTTGAAGTGTTCGACCATAGGTTTACTAAAAAAATTGAATTCTACATATTAAACCTTTCCAACACCTTATTGATATAATGTTCCTGAGACAAATATAATTTCTTTTTCTTCCTATCTCTGTGAATTTGCATGCCAAGAATTTTATTTGTAGCTCCCAAATCCTTCATTACAAATGCGTGAGCTAAATTTTCTTTAATCTCACCAATGTCCTACATATTAGATCATGCAATAAGAATAACATCCACATACAATAACAAAATAATATAACTCCCATTTTCAACCTTCTTGAAATAAACACAATGGTCAATTCACATCTCATATAACCATACTCGTGCATGAAACCATCAAACCTCATATACCATTTCCTTAGAGCTTGCTTGAGCCCATACAAGCTCTTTTTCAATCTGCACACAAGTTTCTCCTTACCCTTGACTTCATACCCAAGCAACTACTGCATATATATCTCTTCTTCCAAGACGTCGTGAAGGAAATTTGTCTTAACATCAAGCTATTCTAATGTAAATTTTTTTGCAACTAAACTTAGAACAAGTACATATAGAATTCATTTTAACTATAGGATAAAATATCTCACCAAATTCAATACCTACTTTCTGTGTAAATCCTTTTACCACAAGCCTTTCCTTGTATCTTTTATGTCCACCCTCTTCTTCCTTGATCCTGTAAACCCATTTATTCTACAATGTTTTCTTACCTCACTGGAAACTTGACAAAACCCAAGTCGGGTTTTATTTCAAGGAATCCATCTCCTCATCAATCCATGCTCCCATTCTTGTGAGTATACACCGCATTGCTTCTTCAATGCTTTCTAATTCCCCATTATTAGTCAATGATAAATAATATAAGGAAGGTGTGAATCTTTCTAGAGGTTTACTTACCCTTTGTGACCTTCTCACTAAGATCTAGGGTGTCGGAGGCTCAATCTGCTCATTCTAAAAATTTGTATCAAACTCAGATAATGACCGACAAGCGGTCATCTCCTACCGACGTTGGTTCTACTAACCGATCTTTGGTCATGGTGTTTTGTATCTCGACGTCGTTCCAAGCAACAAATGCTGGTCTGGTTCTTTTGTAACCAATGCCGGTACAGGTGACCAATGTCAGTTAGGGGTAAACCGACATCGGTTACTGTGTAAATATGTAGGTGTCAATTTTAAATTTGAGAGTTTATTTTCACCCACAAACGTCTCAACTAGTTCATCTTTGGGTACCAAAACTTGATCCCTGCACATTCTCTTTTTATTCGATTTAATGTCATGACACCTAACAATATTAGAATCTTCTAAATCCCAAAAATGGAATCTGAAATCACTAGATCCATAACCAATAAAATTACATCTCTTAGATTTAGCATTGAACTTATTTCTATTTTCTTTATCAATATGCAAAAATATTATGAACCAAATACTCTAAGAAAAAAATATCTACCTCTTTTCCAGATCTAAGCTTCTTCCGATATTCCACCATCCAATATACTTGAAGGCCCACTTTGTTAATTAAATAAATGGTTATGTCTACGCTTCCCAAAAGTGCAAGGGTGATCTAGCATGTATCCTCGTGCTTCTTGCATGTTCCATGATTTTCTTGTTCATTATTTCAGCAACACCATTCTCTATGGTGTTCTATGAACCGTTATTTCTCTAGGTATTCCATGTACTAAACAATAATCATTAAAAACCTTGCTGCAAGATACTCACCACAATTGTCAAATCTAAGGCATTTTAACTTTGAATTTAATTCATTTTCCACAAGGGATTTCCATATTTTAAAATTCTCAAAACATCAGATTTACATTTAATACAATAAACCCATACCTTTCTTGTGGCATCATCAATGAAAGTCACATAATATTGGGATCCACCATGAGAAGCTACATGGGATGGTCCCCACACATCTGCGTGTACAAGTTCTAATTTCTAATCCGTCTTTGTTGCCCTAACTTTGAGAAATATCACTCTCTTCTTCTTTTCAAATATACAATGCTCACTGAAATCAAGATCTAAATCTTTCAAATCTAATAACTTACTCTTTGCCTTTAAGATTTGTATTCCTTTTTCACTCATATGGCCTAGTTGATTATACCACATGCTTGCATCGAATCAAGTAGATAGCACAAAAAAGGAATCAGAACACAAGTGAAAAATACAATGTTCCTACCTTCTTTCCTCTTGCCAAAAAAATATCCCTTAGTAATTTTCCAAGAATCAGTTGTGAATGTAACCATGCATCCAAATTCACCTAGTTTCCCTGCAAAAATTAGATTTCTCTTGAGGCTTGGCACATGCCTCACATATTTCAATACCCATGTATTTCCATTCTGTAATTTAAGATGAACTTCACCTTTACCAAGTAATATTGCATGGTTCATCATCTCCTAAATAAACATGTCCAAAATTACCCTGAACATAATTTCTAAAATAACCCTTATTAGGGGTAGCATGGAAAGAAGCTCCATAATATAAAACCCATTATTCTACTTTATTATCCAAGGAGAGAATAAGGGAATATTGAATTAGCTCGAGAAGATGCAACATTTTTCTATTTACCTTTATCTTGTATATTCTCTTTGTTTTCCTTAAACCAACACTCCTTCTTTACATGTCCTCTCTTTCCACAATTCCAGCAGATTATATCTCTAACTCTGGATCTAGATCTGCCACTCTTTGACTTTGATTTCCCATTCTTCTTTCTCTTGGATCTCTCCTTTGATCTTCCCCTAATTTCCACATTCAAATCATTTCCATATGATGATTCTCCTGTACTTTTCCTATGAATTTCTTCATTGAGGGTTATACTAACCACATCATCAAAATTTAAAATATTAGAAGTAGACGTTGTATTACTAACAACCATTACCAAATTATCCCAACTATCTGGCAAAGAGCATAAGAATAAGAGTTTTTCACTTCATCATCAAATGGAATATTAACCTATTTTAATTGATTAACAATAAAACGTAAATCATTCAAATGATTAGACACAAATCCACCTTCTTACATTTTACAATTAAATAATTTCTTCATCAAATAAAATTTATTCAATGCACTTGGTTTTCATATAGATTAGCTAAATATTTCATCAAATATACCGTGGTTGTTGCTTCTATTATATTAGAAGCTACATATGATGTCAAGATCAATCTTATAGATCTCGAGCCTTTTTTCAAGAATTTTCCATTCTTCATCAACCATCTTTGAAGATCTTGCCTTCTCATCCAATGATCCAACGGTAAGTATAGATCTTTCGATACGAGATAATATTCCACTGCATCTTCCATAACCTGATAATTACGGTGCGTCAAATTTCTTAACTCTATATTTTCCATCTTCTACCATTGTTGTAGCTCCCACTCAATCGAAACCCTATATGAGTAAATCATGTCAACACACAAAACCCTCAAACAAAGCTCGGATACCAATTGTTGGGGTTAAGCCAAATATCAGTATTGTACACATCTATAATCAATTAAACCTTACAAGAAATAAACATGGAATTTAACCAGAAGATAAAATAGACAAGAAAAAGATAACACTAAATATAACGTGGTTCACCTAGTGTGGGCTACATCCACCAAGAAATTGCCAATATATTATTCAATATGATATATAATTAAAGGTCTACAATATTTCACACCTTACATGATGTACAATACTTTTCCTCTCACAAGCTTCTCTAAGCTCTCTCCAAGAATTCCTTCTTACAATTCTTCCAATCTATTTTCTAACCCTAATTTCCAAGCTTATATAACCATATACAAACTTAGGGAAACTTAGCTATGTTATTACAACCATTAGATCAACTTTATATCAAAGGTTAGATCTAATTCCCATGAGTTAAATAAAAAATCATGCACAGGTAACCGATGTTAGTTACCCTAACAGATGTTGGTTCCTCCTTACCTTGACCGATACTGATCCCCAATTGACCGACGCTGGTTGCTATGTATTCCAGCAAGTTTGTAAAGTATGCTCATGTGAAGCAATTAAGCTCATGCAACTCAACATCTTAGTCAACCAACGCTGGGGGAGCATTCTCCCTTGTTGTTAACCTTTTCACATCCCATCCGCATCAATCTAATCAACCCCCTTGATCTTTGGGGACTTCACTTTTGACATTTTTTTATTTTAGTCTCATCCAATCTTACCCAACCCATCGTATATCATCTCATCCTACCTTTGTGACCATATTTGTGTCTCCTTTAGGGAACCATCCTTTCCATTCTAAGTCCACCTTTGTGGTCATATTCGTTCCTCTTCCCTACACCATATTTCCATCTTGAACCCACTGTTGTGGTCATATTTTTCCTTCCCTTGGGGGACCATTTCATCTTATCCTAAATCCATCATTGTGGTCATATTTTTCCCTCTCTTGGGGGTCCATCTACTCATCTCATTAGGGGTGCATATTTTTGCTTCCTTAAGGGTAGCGCATAGTTTTTCATCTTTGTTCATCTATCTCATTGCATACCCTCCTTCGTAATCTATCATCATATTCTTGAACGTGACTTTAATCAAAACACTTTGTTATCCATTTTTTCCTCCTGGTAAAAATGGACAATGGTGGTAAACTTTATGATAGTGAGCCTGATTTTGTGGATTCGAAATATGTTTCAGTTTCAAGAAGAAAGAAATGTTACATGCATAACCTTCCCATTGAAAATCATTTTCAAACTTTACCTAAATTACTTGTGAAAATTCAAGAAGCATTTCCTGAGACAAGAAGGATTGGTCATCACGAGATTATAGAATAGATCCGAATCAACATTTGTGCACGGCGGATAACTATCACCAGATCAGCTCAGTTTAGCGAGCTATTTGAACAAAGCTCGTAAGTTCAGGTTTAGGTGCTTCAAGCTCAATATTATAGAAGAGAAGGGAAGCTCGAGAAGTCGAGCCATGCCGAGTGTGCACAAAGGCGAGTTCGATGGAGAACTCATGGGTTGTTTGGGGTATGCTCAAGTAAGCTATTTTGGCATTGGCTCGGCGATAGGTCAAATTTTGAAGCTCGAGGTAACAATCTCATGAAATAATGGCAAGGTAAGTCATAATCTGGAATTCTAGTATGATGGGCTCAAGGAAGACAAGTTCCATAGCATAATTGTAATGTTTCATTTTGGGCAAGTCAATGAAAACAAGGTAGCGATCCTGATGGATTTCATCACCAGGAGGGGATAAGCCTATCTCTCACGTAAGTTTTCATAAAATTGTGATGTGGCTATTGACATGACATTGTTGAGTGGTTTAACGGAGTTAAAATGGTTAATGGAGAAAATGTCATTTCAATTTGTACCTGTTGATTGGCGTGACTATCCAAAGTGGTTCTGTCGATTCATTATGCAAGGACAAAGCTTGTCGGTTGTGACATTTACTACGGTCTGATCCGTATCAAAGACCATCGGATTAAATCAATGAAAAGGTTAAAACGAATGGATAGTTCACCAATTCCACCGCAAGAAATAGCAAGAAATCACGGTTTCAATGTTGAATAAGTGCCTCACTCTTAAATTAAGAAAATAAAGGATCTCATTTGACCCGCCAAATGAAAACTGCCTAGAATAATTTACAACGTTTGAGTTTTGTTTTTATTTTATTTTTTAATAGTTATAATGATACTTATAAGTTTTTTTGGAAATAGTTTATATTTCCTTTTTCACTTTTAAAGTTTTTAGAGATTTTATTGTTTATTATAATCGGTGAGAATACTTTTATTTCAAAGTGTATAAGAATTAAATTTTTAATTGAGAAAATAAGAAATTGTTTCCAACATGGACACTAAGTGTTAAATTTGACGACCACGTATGCTTGTCAAACAATTATTAGGTGATGGTTATTCTCAAATATTAACCTTCAAAACTATATAATAGTACTATATTATAATATTAATAAAATATTATAAATATTATTGTATATAGATTTAACTAGTTTGATATATATTAGTATATTTTACATTTAAATTTATATAAAAAATGATGGTCATATTTAAAATATGTAAGTTACGTCTAACGGTTAATTCAAATATTTACAAGTATTTTATAGCTAAAATCATAGAAAACATCTAAACATGTCAAATTGAACCCCTGATGGACACTACAAGGTACACTATGATAGTTTTATTTGTAAAATTCTCTTTTTCGAATGGTAGATAAAATACATCTTATGTTTATATCATCAACCGTTGGAGGAGTTCAATTATTGATGACTATTCGTGTATTACTTGTTTTCCTACATTTACTCAAATTTTAAACTGAAAGATGTGCTTATTGGATTTTCCTCATTTTTATATTTTGGCCCCTTTAAGTGTGATTTGCGTGTGAGATCGAGACGATAAAGTGGAGCACGTAGAAAATATTATTTAATGGCTAGGAACAATCTAAATTATGGAATATGTGTGGGACATGAAGGGATTTAATTCCCACCTTTCTATTTCAAACTTTCCACTAATATTTTCATCTTCCTTAAACAATCCTTTTACATGTCCTCGTGCATTCATTTAATATGTAGATTAAATAAACTAAAATATAACTAAGTATTTAAAACCTATGTCTCATTCCTTTGTACACTACAAAGATTAGAATAAACATAAATATTGTTAAAATAATTCCAGGACTTCAAAGTATTATTTTGCTCCACGACATCCACCACCATTAATAAAACATGATTATAAAATTTTAAAAATATACATATCCTTCCCTCATACATCTCGAGTCCACATAGGATCATAAATTGAAGAGCGAATTCACAACAAAAGAGATTATTATTCAGATCAATTAAATCTTCTTAGATTTTAGATTTTTGAAAGATTTTAAGGAATTCCATGAGAATAAATTCATCTTGGGACTATAATTCATAATAAAATTAACCAATGTCCCATTGAAAACGTTGTAGTCATTATAAACATAACTTCCTCCTTCACATAACCAGTCTTGGGTCACAGGTTGGTTGCTATGTGTAACACCTTGGTTGACATTATTATTCTACCTAAGTTAAACAACGAGGGTGACAATATTTCCACACACACATTTTCCTTTGTTTTTGGTGTCTATATTATGACTAAAATTTTGATGATGGGAAAAATATGTGCAAACATGGTAAATGTTGGCTTCAATCTAAGGGTATTATTAGTGTAGGAAGATTAAAAAATTGGGTCAAGAAACTCTAATTTATCTATAGAGATGAACTAAGAGGTCAATGTTACCCTCCTATTATAGAGATTGGAGATTGAGGTAACTTTCTTAGAGAATTCACATGTATTACATAGTTTGAGGGAAAACCAACATGCAAAGTAAGAACGCTAAAATGGTCAAAAAAATACTTTCCTTCATCAACATATATGATACGTCAAGTTTTTTGGTTAATTAGAAAACGTACATTGATGGCTTCTAAGATCTTGTCTTCCATCTTGCAAACACCAAGATTTTTAACTACACTCAAGATGAAAAAATAGAAAAGGTTTGGGAAGATTTACATTGCAACAGGAAGAATCCACATTTTGACATATTTTAAGGCATTTGTGAGGACAAAACCACTTCTATCTTTAATCATACACATGTCCCCACATCAAGCATCATAATCAGTTAACCCCTCTCTTTAATAACCTTTGAATTGACCATTTAGGAGAAATTTTTTGCTCCAAGATATATGGATCACACAAATCTCCACTATGCACACAAATCTCCCATCTGTGTTATATGCAACACTAATTTGACATCACTCTATGCTCCCACCTCTCTAAGATAATCAGAGTGTATGATTTGGGCATGCTTTATTTCACATAACTCATATTCTTAATGAAAAAATTTAATAGGGAATCATAGTTTTATTATGATGATAGATGATGATGTTAATGATCCTTTAAATGTCACTTTTTTGCTCGCACCCAGACATGAGATGAATTCTCCAATGTTTACATTTTCATTTCAATTTGGTGATGGATATGCTAGCATAACATCTCCCCCTCTTGAATTCATGAACCACGCCACTACAACCAAACTAATAAATCTCAAAAAAATATAGAGTACCATGATAAATAGATAGAATCATAATCTTGAAAGAAATGTTTCAAATCCCTCTTCATCTCCACTCTTCCTTGAAAAATGTTTCACTCCCTCAATTTTTAATTCTTCTATGCATCCCCTTTTCATCTTCATTGCACCTTTCATGTGCGATTGATAGTCATAGTCAATTTGGAATCTGTAATTGTATGTATTCAATGTTACATATATGAATTCATATTTACATTATTGTATTTACTCCCCTTTATTGGTGGCATTACTTTGGTTTTTTATTTATGTTAATTTATTTTGGTGTTTCAAATATGCATAATATGGTAATTTTTTAAGGTCAGGCACTTTGGGATAGTGACAACTCATAAAAAGAGAAGCCAACGAAAGTGATGGAAATTGTTTAGTTGTTTTTACTATGTTAACTTATATCATTTACAAATATTTTGGATGGAAATGGTAAGGTATTGAAAAGGATATATCATCTCCTTGTTATGTAATAATTTACATTCCTCTTCCTGAGTAAGAGAAAATTTTATTCTTCTATGAGGAATTCTCTCCAGCTAAGTTGTTGCAGTGATAAGATAATCCAATAACATAAAACAAATTATGTTATGTAAATATTATTTGCAAAAAGAGTGATAAGTGCAACAATCTGATAGTTGTAGTAGAAGATTTTTCCGATTTACTCAAGACAGTAATCTCTTCATGAAACTATGTTTCTTTAATTCATAGTGTTTTGTTTAATGCTTGATATTTTTACTACATGTCAAGAAGGTATAATGTTGTTAACCCAGATAATTCTTATACAATGCACAATAATTACAAATTATCCTCTATATACTCTATTATACTACAATGTGAAATTTCAGTGTGTGTATATAGACTGTGTCAAAGTACTATGTTATTACACCTAGTATGATATTACCTCTAAAACATGCATTTTGGATATTCATTTTGCAAGGTATAGTGTGAGGAATATGTTAGGAAAATTAATGTTTGCATTGTATAGGGTATTTACCTTATGGTAAATAGTGTGATTTAGTATTCTGAAAGGTAAATAAGTAGTTTGTTAGTTAATATTTAATATTATTATATACAATATTATGATATATTATTTATTGTGCAACAAATATATCGTAATTACTCGAAGTAGATTCTTGCGAGAGAATAGTGGAGATTGCATCTCCCTAATTATAGGAATCTTCTCCCATATATTTGTAATCTATTCGTATGAAAGATATACAGAGAAATAATATTCTTATTCTTTGTGTTATTCATGTGCAAGTCTGATCCAAATTTAATAGAATATAATAGAAATGATTTCATTCAATTATTTTTAAATAATTTCCAATACGTTCTACGATACTTTGACTGCCACATTTCAACAACATATTACGTTGTTACCACTAACAATGATGATCCAATATGATATTCTTATAAACAATACTCATTATATCGTTTAAAATTGTTATGTCAAAGTTTCATGTACATACATGATCTATATAAAAGTAGATTTTTATTCCACTTACTACGTTGTTACCTAGAAAATATGCATGGGTTGTTTCAAATAAGCATGTTATTACACCGAGTATGTTGTTACCTTTGAGACTTGTATTTTGATATTCATTCTATAATACATAGTGTGAGGAATATAATCAAATGGATATTATTCAATTATTATGTAATAATTTCCAATTCATTTCCCGATACTTTGATTACAGAAATTGAACAACATATTATGTTGTTACCCCTAATAATGATGATATAGTGCATTATCCTTATGAACAATACTCATTATATTTTTATAAAACTGTGATGTCAAACTTTCATGTCCACGCACTACCTTGTTACCTTAAAAACATGCATTTTCAATGTTTGTTTTGCAATACATAGTGTGGTGAATTTATTAAAATTGATTTCATTCAATTATTCTAGAATAATTCCCAATGCATTGTGTGATACTTTTATTACAACAATTCAACAACATATTATGTTATTACCCCTAATAACGATGATCTGACACATCACTCTTACAAAATATAGTCAGTGTAGTATATAAAACTACAATGTCAAATCTTGGTATGCATACAAGATCTATATTAAAGTATCTTGTTACATGTATTACATTATTACCTCATACACATGCATTTTTATTGTTTCTTTGCACTACATAGTGTTATGAATATATATTCCAAGTAATTTCATTCAATTATTTTTAACTATGAAAATTCAATAATGTATTACGTTGTTAACACGATAAATGATGACGTCATTCATTATTCTTACAAAATATACTTACTATACTATATGAAACTATGTTGCCAAATTTTTATGTGCATATATAGGATCTATATCAAAGAAGGAGGTTGTTCCATGTAATACGTTGTTGCCTTGATGAAATGCATTTTTAATGTTTGTTTTGCACTTCATAGTCTTATGAATCTATTTAATATATGAATTGATGATGATTGATTCCTTATGTGAGATGTGAAATATATTTAATCAACTAAAACAAATAGGAAGCAAATTTGAAAACCCAAAGCAACAACTAAATGTATATACAATAAAGTTTTAGAAATAAACAATTATTATTTAGGCATATTTAATTAGATATTTTGAGTTTTTTCGCTACTCCTATGGAAAATGTGTTTGAAAGATTTATTGGAAATATACCATTTTTAATCATATTTTAAAGTTGTCCATTAAATGGGTAGAAAAGTTATTACTATTAGGAATAATTTGTCTAAATATTTTCCTCCTGATGTCGAAGAAAAATGCAAATTCTAAATGTATTCTTTAAATGCTTAATTACTCTACAACTTGTTATGTGGCCAATTTATCATTCCATATTTTTTGGAAAAAATCATCTAATAATGAAAGACTTGTTATAATTATTCCTGATAGTAATAACTTTTCTACCCATTCTTGCAAATCCTTACTAATATGTGGAACATAATAAGCCCATGTCCCTTAAAAGTAGAATGGAATGAGTTAGAAATTAATCAAAAATAATTGAATGAAACAAATTTGAATAGATTCATAACACAATGAAGTGTAAAACAATTATTAAAAATGCATGTCATCGAGGAAACAACGTATTATGTTGAACAACAACATATTTTGATATAGATCATGTAGGCACACTAGGATTTGACATTATCATTTTATATAGTACACAAAGCATATTTTGTAAGAGTAATGTGTTGGATCATCATTATCAGGGGTAACAACGTAATACATTGTTGAATTATTGTACTCAAAGTAGGGGAATGAATTGGAAATTATTAAAACATAATTGAATGAAACAACTTTGAATAGATTTATAACACTATGTAGTGTAAAAAAACATTAAAAATGCATGTTTTTGAGGAAACAACGTATTACATTGAAAAACAACCTAATTTGATATAGATCTTGTAGGCACACTAAGATTTGACATTGCAGTTTATATAGTACACTGAGTATATTTTGTAAGAGTAATATTTTGGATTATCATTATTAGGGGTAAGAACATAATATGTTGTTCAATTATTGTACTCAAAGTAGGAGGTAATGAATTGGAAATTATTCAAAAATAATTAAATGAAACAACTTTAAATAGATTCATAACACTATATAGTGAAAAAATATTCAAAATGCATGTCATCGACGCAATGACAATACGAATTAGGTGGAACAACAACCTAATTTGATATAGATCATGAAACCAAACTAAGACCTAACATTGTAGTTTTATATAGTACACTAAGTATCTTCCATAAGATTAATGTGTTGAATCATCATTATTATGCATAACAATGTAATACGTTGTTGATTTATTGTACTCAAAGTAGGAGGGAATGAATTAGAAATTATTACAAAATACTTGAATGAAATTAGAAATTATTAAGAAATAATTGAATGAATCTATTCAAATTTGTTTCATTCATTCAATTATTTCTTAATAATTTCTAATTTCATTCAATTATTTTTTAATACTAATTCATTACCTCCTACTTTGAGTACGATAAATCAATAATGTATTACATTATTACTTCTAATAACGACGATCCAAGATATTACACTTACAGAAGATACTCGTGTACTATATAAAAATACAATGTCAAATCTTAGTGTGGCTTCATGATCTATATCAAATTATGTTTTTCTTCCACCTAATACGTTGTTGCATTGATGACATGCATTTTTAATGTTTTTTTGCACTATATAGCGTTATGAATCTATTCAAAGTTGTTTCATTCAATTATTTTTGAATAATTTCTAATTCATTCCCTCCTACTTTGAGTACAATAATTCAACAACGTATTACGTTGTTACCCTAATAATGATGATCCAACACATTAATCTTACAAAATATATACTCAGTTTACTATATAAACTACAATGTGAAATCTTAGTGTGCCTACAAGATCTATATCAAACTAGGTTGTTGTTAAACGTAATACGTTGTTTCCTCAAAAACATGCATTTTTAATGTTTTTTTTGCATTGCATACTGTTATAAATCTATGCAAAGTTTTTTCATTCAATTTTTTTAATAATTTCCAATTCATTCCCCTACTTTGAGTACAATAATTCAATAACGTATTACGTTGTTACCCCTAATAATGATGATCCAACACATTACTCTTACAAAATATGCTCGTGTATTATATAAAACAATAATGTCAAATCTTAGTGTGCCTACATGATCTATATCAAACTAGGTTGGTGTTCAACATAATACGTTGATTCCTCGACGACATGCATTTTTAATGTTTGTTTTGCACTTCATTTTTTATGAATCTATTCAAATTTGTTTCATTCAATTATTTTTGAATAATTTCAAACTCATTCCCTCTTACTTTTAAAGGACACGAGTTATTACTATTAGGAATGTTAGCTGAAGACATAATTTTTTTGTAGCAATAATCTAAGCCATGGAAATAGGTGTGGGACATGTAAGTATTTATTTCCCATCTTTTAGTTTCAAACTTTATTCTCATGTTTGCATCTTGGCTATCTAAGAAACTGAATGCCATCCAATCAAAAACCTTAATGGTTTAAATATTAGAATTAAAATAGCAAAATCCCTTTATTCCAATATTTTCTCATAATTTTATATTTTTTCTACGTGTGTGACGCCTTGATTAAGTGCTATGTCATACCAGTTAACTACACTGACTAAGTAACACCTCCATATGACTAAAAAAGAGATAATGTAGTGTAACCAACCTTGAGATTTGATATATGTCTGAAGCATATTTGACATCTCCAAACATATTTTAAGACCTTCTACATGGACATTTGAATTATATTTTACCTTCCCAAAACTCATTTTAAAATTCTTCTAACACATTATTTTTGCTACTTTAGCCATCTTCCTATAAAATGAGGGTTAGGGAAGATTCAAGAATAATAAAACAATATTATGGTAGAGTTGTAGCTTATGCCATTAAGATTGCATTAGAAACTAAAATTGTTTCTGGATATGTAGAAGTCAATAGTTGTGCCTGCAAATTTTAATGGACAACTTTAAAATATGTTTAAAAATGGTATATTTTCAAGAAATCTTTCAAACACATTTTTGATAGGAGTAGCGAAAAAACTCAAAATATCTCATGTCAAAGTTTCATGTGCGTACATGATCTATATAAAAGTAACTTATTGCTCATGTACTATATTATTACCCCCAAAACATGTATTTTCAATGGTTTTTGTAATGTATAGTGTGAAAAATATATTCAAATCTATTTCAATGTGTTACTTTGGAACAATCTCCCATGCATTGTCTGCTTTACTTTGATTAGAACAATTAAACAATGTATTACATTACTACCCCTACTAATCATGAACCAATACATTATTATTTCCAAATATACTCATTAAATTTCATAAAAATGTGATGTAAAAGTTTTTTATACATGATTTACATCAAATTAGTTTGTTGTTCTATGTACTACGTTGTTACCTCGAAAATATGCATTTTAATGTTTGTTTTGTAAACCATAGTTTGAATCATTTGTTAAAATTTAATGCCACCAATTATTTTGGAATAATGCCCAATGTAATGTTTGATGTTTTGATCAAATCAATTCAACAACATATTACATTGTTAACTTTAATAATGATGATCCAACATGTTATTCTTATATAATTTGTATACTATATAAAACTGAAATGTGTTATTGGTGTGAGTATGGGGATTGTCAAAGTAAAAAAATTCCACCTAGACGTTGTTACCTCCAACACTTTCATTTTTTATTTTCTTTTTGCTATGTACAGTTTGATAAAGTTATTCAAAGTGATTTGCATTAAATATTGTGGAATAATTTCGAATGCATTGGTTGATGCTTCAATTACAATAATTCAACAACATAGAATTTTGACATGCTTGTTGAATGGAATTGTGGGTTGAATGGATCCTATGCTTAATATTGTTTCATATGGATAAGTTACTAAATCCTTTTAGAATTATATTATGTGTACCTAGCCTATGAAAAAACAAATTTTGGTTAAAAAATTCCATTAAAACATTAGAATAAACAATTATAGAAACTACAAAAAACAAAACAAGAGAGTCATCCTTGAAATGAGACGTGTGTTAGAGAGAAATAGGATGATTCAATGGTAACAGAGGCCGAATCCAAAGAGCCAATGACCTATTGGAGGTAGCACTTGCAGCAATTTTAGAAAACCCGTATTCCTCATGCCTTTGTGAACCGACCATATTTAGACACCCAACAAAGAAACAGGGGGAAGATGAAGCTATGATCGAGATATAAGGGAAACGGAGGCTAGAAGTGATGAGTGGGTAAATTCAAATTTTGAATTAGAAAGTTATTACATCTGAACTAATAAATTGATTGATGTGATGGCCTACACAACCACAACAATTAATAGTTTCATTGAACCAAAAAAAAAGGACAGAGAGAAACGGAGATAGACGGAAATAGACATTGACAACATGCCACATCACTCCTCTTTTGCAAACTTACGTGAGGGATAGGGTCATCGCACAGGAGGCCTCATAGCAGAGATGAAATTGATGGCTCTGTGGGATGGAGATAACGTAAAACTCATTGTAATAGAAAATCTCACCACCGAGCTCTTATGAGGTCAAGGATTATCATATGGTCGGGATAAGATCTTAAGACTGCGGGGAAAAGTAATAGCTTGATGAAGGAGTAAGGGCAAGCCACAGATTCAAGGAGCTCATGATGATAATGTTCAAGCAAAGGACTTGGGAACACTAAGTAAACCATGAAGAGCTGGTTATGGAAGAAAATTATTGTGGGAGGCCACAATAGTAGGTGAGCTCGGAGTACACGAAGAGGATGAATGGAAAGGAAGCTTTAATGAATCCAGTTACCCGGCGGTACCCACAAGAACCACAACTCGGGGAAATAGATCGGATCTACAGTGAGGTGAAATATGGACCAAGATTAGGGCCTGTAGAGGGAGCATTCAACGATGGCTGAGTTAACCCAAGAAAGAGTAACCTTGTAAACATGAGATCATCTAATTTCATCAGCATAAGGAATTTATGAGCTCAGGGCATTCTAAACCGAGCTATTTTTAATCATAGCATGGAGCTTGAGCAAAGCTTAGGGAAAAAAAATTTCATACACAAATGGCCCAGTGAGGAGCTCATCCAACTTACATGGCATGCCATAGGGTAGAGGATCACTTGCTCAGATTGATCCAGTCATCGACATGTTGGACTAATCGAGTCATAGCTAATACGGGAAAGAGACAATAGGGTAATCTTGAAAGTGAGCCAGTATTCGTTGAGACATGCATTTGGAGGCCTTCCATTAGGAGGCTAAAGATGAACGCAAGATCAGAATTGGACTCATGAGGCAAGTGGATCCGCAGTCGGAAGAATGGGTAGATGTTTTTCAAAGATATGAATATTTTGAGATTTCGGGTGTTTTGGATTTGGAAGTCAGAAGAATGAGTAGATGAAAAATGGAGGAAGAGTTTGGGGTTTCAGATTTTCACGTATCAGAGATGTCGAGTTGAAATAAAGCTTAGTGTTTCGGAAGGACATCAGATTCCAAACTCTGAAGTGAGTCGGGCCAACGCTGAGGGTGGTTTCCGAAGATTAAACCAGGCCATTGGCTGAGCCACCAAGTCAAAGGACGTTGCATGGAATAAATGCAAACGAATAACTCATCGTTTAAAGTGTTGAGGTTGATGAGATGATTGGGAGTGTTGGCGGGTGGCGCCGAGTCATCGTATGGAACATGTGGTTAGCGAGGTCTTTTAAATAAATACCGATATTTTTGCTAGCATTTACCAAATAATGTAATCCATGCGCTAAATCTCGAGAGCTATGGACTAAGAGCTCACACATACGTGGCTCGAGAAATAATTGAGGGCCCACCGATTTTTGAGGACTCGGCCATTCAAGGTGAAAGGTGAGTTGAACGTGTAATGCTAATGCAGAGGTATACATTGTAATTCAATATAAGCATAGAGCTCTCCCAATAAGCCACGTGGGTATGATTCAAGTGGATGTAAAGTTTGTTGTCTTAACAATGTAACAATGTCGAGGTCATGGAGGAGTTGGGCTTGTCTATTCAATGTGAGTTTGTGGCAATGTGATTTTGTGGCAA
Source organism: Taxus wallichiana var. yunnanensis (assembly GCA_018340775.1). NCBI lineage: Eukaryota > Viridiplantae > Streptophyta > Pinopsida > Cupressales > Taxaceae > Taxus > Taxus wallichiana. Next base: position 103,309,522 of record CM031236.1, read on the forward strand.
TGCAAATCCAAATGGCCCAGATGTCAAATGGTGGGAGTTAGAAATACAAAGCCACCACTATAATGTAAAATTGATGACTATTTAAGGTGGAGATCTTTCTTTAAAAAGCTCGATGGATACCAATATGACGTAGTAGGTTCGACCATATAGTTGGTAAAGAAAGTGGATGACTCACTAGTGAGTCGTTGACCGAGTTGGTTACCATTACAAGCCTAGACTCCTTCCAAATGCAAATCTCGGTCCAACTATGAACCATTTGGACTTCTCAACAAATTATTAAAATATTTATTTTTATTAAATGGAGGAAAAATTTAACATTTGAATTTATGCAAGCATCTTTTGGAGAACTGAGTACGATGTTGGGAAACTCAAAACGAGTGACTTTCACTCAAGAGGTCATAACTTTCTCCCCCGATTGCTGTTTTTAAAAAAATTATAGTCGTTGAGGCGGGAGAAAGAGAACTATGCCATGGAGCCATCATGAATATGGATTTTCGGAAGTTTTGAATTCAAAATTTGTAGGTTTTCCTCATTCCTTGAGTGTTTCCTCAAAATGTGGAGGTGCAATAAATGAGCAAACATGGACAACAACAGTGATTGATTATTTCCTACATTCTGGCCTAGATTCTAGGGTTTCTCCTTCTTTCTCTCAACAACTCAAAGTTTTCTATAAATGAAAAAGGGGTTCTTATTCCAAGAAGTTAGACACTTTCCAAGCTTCCCCTCTCTTCACAAGCTAAGATGTTGTGAATTTTTAGGCTCTCAAACCTTTCTTCTCAAATTGTAATGGCAGCCCACACCTTTTCCCTAATGTAATGATGCACTGTGCAAGTGCTTGAAGTAATGAAAATTGTGTTTTGTGATCAGTTATATGTCCTTTCATGATTTTTTTACTTCTATTTTCCTCTCTCATGTTTGCAGTGAATTTTGCAACTAGGGTATCTTTTACAAGTTTTGGAGGTCATTGCGCTTATCAAGGAGTTAAGTATTGTATGTAAATTGGGTTTGTAATGCACGTTCATTCTTTCTCATGATCATCTCTCTTCATTGGAAAGCTGGAAATTTTTCTAGCAACGCCCTTTCTTGGTGCATCACCACTTCTAGTATAGGTTTTATTTCTTTGCAAATCTCTTTCCCTAATCCCTTAAAATGTTAGCATAGGTCTAGTTAGTCATTTATCCACCTTAGAAGTAGTGTTGTGTTTAGTTTAGGAAGAGGAATCCATCCTTCTCCGAGGTTCACCTCAAGCCCAAGTCCCACAACTTGAGAGGTGATCCCATGTTTCTCAATCACACCAAATTTCGTGTTCACTTTGTCAAGCCATTTGGTGGGGGTGTAGTGATTTGGTGATAACACACCGCATGGAAATTTTACCCTCCCTTGGTGAAAAATCGAAAGTGGAACCTCTTATCACATTGCACTTGCAACCATTCTATTGTTAGCATGTCTACCCGGTGAACACTTAGTCATATCCTTAGATCATTCCTCCATTTTATCCTCTTTCATCTTTGATTGTAAAGATTTGGAATTATGTGTTCTACCGTCACTTCCTAGATGTGACCTTAAATATGGGCACCACATCCCTACTCGTAGCATATTCCTTATGGATATATTCTACCCATTGGTGGGAAATATGTGACCATTACATCCATCACCTTCGTATTCACCTATTGGAACCATGCAAAGGTTCCAAGGGTCTCTTGTAAGTTGTTGTGGTTAGGCCATACAAAGTTGTATAAATATAAATCAGATATAAGCATACAAGCAATGAACATAGAAATAAAACTAGAAGAAACAATACACAGGATATAACATGGTTCACCCAGTGTGGGCTACGTCCACCAAGAAACAACCAATATATTATTCTAGAGGATATACAATTGAAGATCTGTAATCTTCCACACCTCACATGATGTACAATACTTTTCCTCTTACAAGATTCTCTGAGCTCTCTCCAATAATTATTTCTTACAATTCATTTAATCTTCTTAATTCTATATTTATAACCCTATTTTTCCAGTTATATAAGCATATACAAACTTAGGGAACTTTATCTATGTAATTACAACCCTTAGATCACCTTTTAATAAAATTTTATATATAATCTCGCGTTCTATATAAAAACATTTCACGCACGAGTAATCGATGTCGGTTACCCAAATCAATGTCAATTTTTCCTAACCGATGTCAATTGGTCTAGGTAGCCAATGTCGGTCAGCCGACCGACACTGGTTACTGTGTAAACCTACAAGTTGTAAATAAGCTATTTTTGAAGCAATTCAGCTCCACATCTCAATAATCTCCCACTTGGAGATAAAAATTTTCACTGTAACGTACACCTCCATCCTTGGATTTGTTTCTCCCTCTTTAAATCTCAAACTCGAAGACCAACGAAGTGGAGTGTAGCTCCAACTTATCCTTTTGACAACAACTTGATTAGAATATCATGCAAGGTTCTAGTTTGTATAAATTTTCTCTAACTTCGATTTGCCCATCCTCCAACACCTACCGTATGAAATGATATCTCAACTGAATGTGTTTCTTCCTTAAATGAAATGTTGAGTTCTTTTCCAGATGAATCACACTTTGACTATCATTATACAAACTACAATCTTCTTTCTCCTTTCCCAAATCTTCCATGAACATACTATCCATATTATCTCTTTTCTATCTCTCGTAGTTGCAACATACTCGGCCTCTCTATAGTAGACAAGGCCACAGCCTTCTATAATCTCAAAATCTAGCTAATTGTCATCCCACCCGTTGTGAATACATATCCAGTGGTGCTCCTCCTACCATCCAAATCTCTAGCCATATCTGAATCAACATAGCCGCATAAATAAGTATCTAATCCTCCATAGCATAACTGCATGTTGGAAGTACCTCTCAAATATTTGAGTATCCATTGGACTACTTTCCAATTCTCTTTACCTAGATTGGCCATAAATCTTCTCACAACTCCCACTACTTATGCAATGTCTGGTATAGTACAAACCATAGCATACATAAGACTTCCAACTGCCAAAGCATATGGAACTCATGTCATGTACTCAACCTCCTCATGTGATGTAGGACACTGATCTTTTCTCAATTTAAAGTGTCCATCCATAGGTGTACTTATAGGTTTTACATCCTACATTTTAAATCTTTTCAACACCTTATTGATATAATTTTCCTGAGACAAATATAATTTCTTGTTCTTCATGTCTCTGTGAATTTGCATGCCAAGTATTTTCTTTGCAGCTCCTAAATCCTTCATTGAAAATGTGTGAGCTAAATTTTCTTTAAGCTCACTAATGTCCTACATACTAGATCTTGCAATAAGCATATCATCCACATATAGTAACAAAATAATATAGCTCCCATTTTCAAGCTTCTTGAAATAAACACAATGGTCAGATTCACATCTCATATAACCATGCTCATGCATAAAACTATCAAACCTCATATACCATTTCCTTGGAGCTTTCTTGAGCCCATACAAGCTCTTTTTCAACTTGCACACAAATTTCTCCTTACCCTTGACTTCATACCCAAATGGATGTTGCATATAAATATATTCCTCCAAATCACCTGTGAAGGAAAGTTGTCTTAACATCAAGTTGTTCTAAATGTAAATATTTTGCTGCAACTAAACTTAGAATAGTACGAATGGAAGTCATCTTAACTACAAGAGAAAATATCTCACCAAATTCAATACCTACTTTCTGTGCAAATCCTTTTACCACAAGCCTTGCTTTGTATCTTTTATGTCCACCCTCTTCCTCCTTGATCTATTAAACTCATTTATTCTGCAATTTTCTCTTACCTATTGGCAACTTGACTAAATCCCATGTCTGATTCTTTTCCAAGGATTCCATCTCCTCATTCATGTCATGCTCCCACTCCACATGGGTATCTTGTTGCATTGCTTCTTCAAAACTCTCGGGTTCACCACTATCAATCAATAATAAATAAAATAATGGAGTAAATCTTTCTGGAGGTTTACTTACCCTTTGGACCTTCTCACAAAAATATGGGGTGCCTGGGGCTCAATCTATGCCTGTTGCACATTCGTATCAATTTCGACGTGATGGATCGACACCGATCACCTGTAGTCGATGCTAGTTCCCCTATAGCCGACGTCGATTCACCCAACCCGTGTCGGTCCCGCTCCTACCAACACCGGTTACCACGACTAGAACCAGTTCTGTAGAACTAACGTTGATACCTATGTGTGATTGTTTTAAATCTGAGAATGCATTTTCTTCAACAAAATTTTCACTTGGTTCATTCTTGGGTATCAAAACTTGATCCCTGTACATTCTCTTTTCATTCCAATCAATGTTACGACTCCTAACAATCTTAGCATCCTCTAAATCCCAAAAATAGAATCCAAAATCACCATAACCATAACCAATGAAAGTGCATCTCTTAGATTTAGCATCCAATTTCTTCCTATTTTCTTTATCAACATGCACAAAAGCTTCTAAACCAAATAATCTAAGAAAATAAATATCTACCTCTTTTCCAGTCCAAGCTTCTTCTAGTATTCCACCATCCAAAGTGCACTTGAAGGCCCATAGTTAATTAAATATATTGTTGTATCTATTGCTTCTGCCCAAAATTGTAAGGGTAAACCAGCATGTATCCTCATGCTTCTTGCACATTCCATGATATTTCTATTCATTCTTTTAGCCACTCCATTCTCCTATGGAGTTCTAGGAACCATTCTTTCTCTACGTATTCCATTCACTAAACAAGTAATCATTGAAAACCTTGTTGTAGTACTCACCACCATTGTCAGATCTAAGGAACTTTAACTTTAAATTTGTTTCATTTTTCACAAGGGCTTTCCATATTTTAAAAGTCTCAAAAACATTAGATTTACGCTTGTAAAATAAACCCATACCTTTCTTGTGGCATCATCAATAAAAGTCACATGGTATTGGGATCCTCCATGAGAAGCTACTAAGGTTGGTCCCCACACATCTGAGTGCACAAGCTCCAATTTATGCTCCTTTTTGACCCAAATTTAAGAAACCTCACTTTCTTTTTCTTTCCAAATATTTAATTCTCACATAAATCAAGATCTACATCTTTCAAATCTGATAATTTACCCTTAGCTTTTAAGATATGCATTCCCTTTTTACTCATATGGCCTAGCCGATTATGCCACATGCTTGCATCTGAATCTGGAGTAGATAAAATAGAAAATGAATTAGTAATACAAGTAGAAAAATGCAGTGTTCCTACCTTCTTTATGCAACAACAAGAGTTCCCTTGGAAACTTTCCAAGAATCGGCTATGAATGTAACCATGTAACCATCTTCACCTAGTTGTCCTACAAAAATTATATTTCTCCTGAGGCTTGACACATGCCTCACATCTTTCAATATCCATGTATTTCCATTCTAAAATTTAAGATGAACTTCACCTTTACCAGTAATCATGCATGGTTCATCATCTCCTAAATAAACATGCCCAAAATTACCCTGGACATAATTTCTGAAATAACCCTTATTAGGGGTAGCATGGAAAGAAGCTCCTGAATCTAAAACCCATGATTCTATTTTATTATCCAAGGAGAGAATAAGGGCATCTTGCATTACCTCAGAAGATGCAACATTTGTCTCTTTACCTTTCTCTGGTACATTCTCTTTGTTTTCCTTAAACCAACAATCCTTCTTTACATGTCCTTTCTTTCCATAATTCCAGCAGGTTATTCCTCTACTTCGAATTTAGATCTTTCATTATTTGACTTTGATCTCCCATTATTCTTTCTCTTAGATTTCTACTTTTGCCTCCCCCTTCTTTCTACATTCAAAACATTTCCAGATGATGATTCTCATGTACTTTTCTTACGTATTTCTTCATTCAGATTATACCAATCACATCATCAAACTTTAAAATATTAGTAGCAAATGTTGTATTACTAACAACCATTACCAAATTATCCCAACTATCTGGAAAATAACACAAGAATAACAATGCTTTCACTTCATCCTCAAAATGGATATTAACCGATTTTAATTGATTTACAATAGAATGGAAATCATTCAAATGATTAGACACAGATCCACCTTCTAGCATTTTAGAATTAAATAATTTCTTCATCAAATAAACCTTATTCAATGCACTTGGTTTTTCATATAAATTAGCTAAAGCTTTCATCAAATCTACCGTGGTTGTTGCTTCTGTTATATTCAAAGCTACAGATGCTTCCAGACTCAATCTTATAGATCCCAAAGCCTTTCTATCAAGAATCTTCCATTCTTCATCAATCATCTTTGTAGGTCTTGCCTTCTCATCCAACGGTAAGTATAAATCTCTCTGATACAGATAATCCTCCACCTACATCTTCCATAATTGATAATTACGATCATCAAACTTCTCCACTTTGTATTTACTATCTTCTGCCATTGTTGTGCTCCCACTCAATCAAAAATCCCTCTATGAGTAAATTTGTCAACACACAAAACCCTCAAACAAAGCTCTAATACCAATTTTGGGGTTAGACCATACAAGTTGTACAGATATAAATCAGATCTAAGCATACAAGCAATGAACATGAAAATAAAACCAGAAGAAACAATACAAGGATATAACATGGTTCACCCAATGTGGGCTATGTCCACCAAGAAATAGCCAATATATTATTCCATAGGATATACAATTGAATATCTGCAATCTTCCACACCTCACACGATGTACAATACTTTTCCTCTTACAAGCTTCTTTGAGCTCTCTCCAAGAATTCTTTCTTACAATTCATTTAATCTTCTTAATTCTATATTCTAACCCTAGTTTTCTAGCTTATATAAGCATATACAAACTTAGGGAACTTTAGCTATGCAATTACAACCCTTAGATCACCTTTTAATCAAAGGTTAGATCTAATCCCGCATTCTAAATAAAAACATTTCACGCATAGGTAACCGATGCTAGTTACCCCAACCAATGTTGGTTTGTCCCAACCGATGTTGTTGGTCTGCTAGGTGACCGACACCGGTTACTGTGTAAACTTGCAAGTTGTAAATAAGCTATTTGTGAAGCAATTCAGCTCCATATCTCAACATAAATTCCTTATCCCCTTCTAAGTGGTCTACCTAGCTATTCCTAGCTCTTCCCATGCAATTCCAAAATTCATGGATGCTCTTCTCAAAAATTCCAAGTACTTAGAAAATAGATCGTTGCTCCTCAAAGGAAAGTTTTTCATACAAAACAAAAAGAGAAAAAATAAAAAGAGAAGCATGAAAATCAAAGTCAAAAGAAAATAAAAAGAAATAGACTGATCCCTCGAAGGATGGCTATCATATACCATTCTTTCCATCTATATCATGTATAAATTAAACCATACCCTTGAAGGATGGTTACTCTATTGTACCATGGCATTTGAAGGCTTCCCGCATTGATTAGCCTTCCATTTTACTAGCATCCTAAGAAAGCTTCCCGCATTGATCAGCTTTCTTCTAGTAGACTTCTCGCATTGATTAGTTTACTCTTTCCCCTTCCCAGAGCTGGGGCATAGTTTTAGGGAGCACCACTTTTGGATATCCCTCTCCCCGCATACAAATTACATCTAAAATCCCTTTTTCATGTCAACATTAGGTTTATAAGTTCATCCATTTCCCTTATAATCTTTGGTATGACCAACTTTCATTAGTTACATATTAACATTTTTTGGTTGCATGTGCCTTACGTTCCCTAGATCCCCTTCTTGTTTACCTCCAATGTGATTGGAGACATCCTTTCCTTGCACATTCCTTCATATGATGTAGTTTTGTTCGTACTGCTGTGCATCATTATCGTTAATTTGTGTCTTATCCTTCACCTCATCTAATCTTATCCAATCTCTCTCATCTCAAAGTCTACATTTCGGCCAACTATATTCTCCCTTTAGGGCATTTTATTTAAATATTTGAATCATCCCCTTGTTAATCTCAAGTCCACATTTTTATTCATATTTTTCTTCCCTCTAGGAATTTTAATCCAATATTCAAACTATCTCTTTATCTACTAGAAGTCCACCTTTTGGCCATACTTATTTTCCCCTTGGGGGATATTATTTCACCACCCGCTTTTTCATTTTTCCTTCTCAACCATTTTTCATGTCCCGTGTTGGGTGATAAGTGCATTATTTGACTTGTTTATATCATCTATGTGATTATTGATTTGTCATTAAACATGATTAATTAGTGCATGGGGATGCTTTATATAGTTATATCCTAGTAAGTTCAATGCATTTCTCTTGTTTTTGTTTCATGTAACTTGTTGACCGTAGAACTTCCCACTAATCACCTTTGTGAGTGAAATGTGGTGACATGTGTAGGATAATAGTGGAAATTTACTGCCAATGTTGGGAATTGTAATCAAGGAGTCTAATTTTGGAGCCGTCGTGCAGTCATGGAAGAATTTTTCCATTGACAACCTATAAACATGGATCTTGTTTTTAGCAGTTCCATAGGATTTAATGAACTTTAATAGGGTTGTTAGTGGAAGAACTCAGTGCCTACAATTTTGGCATGATGTGTAACTGACTATGTCTATATAGACATCTCCTTGAAGAACAATTTAGTAGTTAGTTGATGTTAGTAATTTGCAATACAGTTTATAATAGTTAGTATCTATTTTCTAGTTATGTTCGAGTATGTTATGGAACTTTTCTAAATCAATATATTAGATGTTGTTTTGAATATTCTCGTGGTGTTGATATTACCTCCATCCCAAGGAAGAGCAAGGGCCCACTTGACCAAGGTGACTGGAGGATTTTATGTTTATGTATGCTCATGGTTTCTGATAAGTTACAGTTTGAATGTAATTACTTATTTCCTTTACTACAATTTCTATTCAATGTGTGTTATTTCCTTTAATGCAATTTCAATTCAGAGTGTGTCATTTCAATTCGTAATCTTAATTCAGTTCGTGTATGTTATTTTAATTATTTTATATTAATTTGGTATGTGCATTTTAATTTTAAAAGTATTTCCTTGAAAATACATTTCATTATAGTAATGTTGTTTCAGTAGTTTAGCATTACATTTCCATATATTAGTAGAGACATAAGGAAACATAACAACCAAAACCTACCAAAAGAAACTAGTGAACAACTAAGTTGCATAAAGCTTCGTTGCATACGTCATTGGACACACATGACCATGGTTTTATAGTGACACTAGTAGAAGAATATGTTAGTTAAATGATTGGAGAATACAACAACCCATCATTTTTTATGTCATCAGTAAAGGACACCTTAATCACAACATGCCATTTTATTTCACCTTACATGATATGGGTGTTAATGAAGTCAATCTATGCAACCAATAGAAGTCCCAAGCCTTGTTTACATGATCAATATTGATGCACAGCCACAGGACACTCAAGGGAGATTTATACCTCATCATATTCAAATAATATCTCCAAATAGAGCACCAGTAGGGAACACTGAAAGTGAAATTGAATCTAATACAATGCCTAGAAGCCCTTCTGAACATTCTATATCATCCTATTTAGAACCAAAATAGCCTTCAGAAATGGGAGACAATGGGAATAATGAGAACTGGCCATTGGGTAGAACCTTTACCTATCCCATTGTCTTAGATGAAGATGAGGATGCACCTATGAAAAATATCTCTCCATCCATCCTCCCTATCTTCCGAGGAATGTCTACAGAAGACCCAAATCAGTTCTTGTTTGAATTCAAATTTTTTGCTAGACATATGACTACAAAATAGACAATCAAAAACTCAAACTATTCCCTTCCACCCTCAAAGACTCTGCTATGAGGTGGTTCATGGGATTGTCCCCTAACTCCATTTGTTCTTGGGAGACCATGGAGACAGCATTTTTAGAAAAATATCAATACTATTACAGGGGAAGAGATAGGAAAGAAGATTTCTTCCAGATAAAGCAAAAGGAAGATGAAAATCTAGAAGATTATTTGGATAGATTTCTCTTTCTCCATTGGAGGAGTGGTTATGAGTTACATGTAGAAATCACTAAGATAGTTTTCCTTAAAGGACTTGATGAGGAAACCAAGGATTCCCTCCATCTTATGGGAGGAGGTGATGTGCACAAACTTAGCATGGAAGATATCATTGAGCTATGCAGAAGTTACTCTAGAACATGAGGAGGTATAAGGAAAAGAAAAACATCCAAGACCGCCTAGGTACCTCAAAACTTCTAGAGGAAATGGCTAACATGAAAACAAACATCTTGTTGCAATTAACATCAACCATAGATGGGATGAAAGCCAAGACCAATTACAGAAAAGAACCTCTAGACATATATTGCCCTAAATGTAGGAAGAGACATCCTTTGAGAGAGTGTCCTTTAGATGTCACAAACATGTGTTTGATCTATGATGTCACTGATCATGATACTAACCATTGCACTTTCTTACCTCAGTTGAAATAAATATTGAATGTCGTGTCTCAAGCAAATGCAGAGGTAAAATTTGTTCAAAGGCTAAATAATCAAAGGTTGTGTATGCCCTAGACTGCTTTCAGAACCCCTAGATGATGTCATGGCCTAGTCAGGCTCCTCAGCCTACTTGGGGACAACCTGAGTGGACACCACCAAACTGGATGGTTTACCCACATCCACCACCATGGATGAATCCCTACAATCAATAGGGTTGGACACCACCACCAATGAAAATCCATGGAAAAACCAATAATGGGCACCTCAACAGAATTTTAATCAACAAAGGAGGTTCCAACAACCACAAAAAGCTTTAATGGCCCCACCACAAAACTACCAACAACACGGAAAATCAACACAAACTCAACTTCCAAGACAAACATGGCGAACCCTAAAAATCAACAAACAACTTCAATTAATGAAGCAGGATAGAGTGATACAATGTAGGTTAATACTATCAATAATATGTGACTAAGGTCTAGGAGAACAATGAATAATCCTCCTATTGTTATCACAAAAATACCTAAGGAAAATGAGAAAGAAGAGACACCTGAGGAAAATAAAGAAACTAAACATGTTCCACAAATGCAAGCCACTAGGAATGGTCAAGGAAAAGATAAGAATGCACATGCAGCTCCTTTTCCGAATGATTATAAGAAACTCAAACTACGAAGAAACAACACTAGTTCAAGAGTTGAAAAAGATGAACATTGAGGTCCCACTTCTGAGATCAATAAGGGACATTCCTGAATTAAACTAGACCATTAGAGACCAATGCATAAATACACTAGGAAGAAAGAAGAAATACCCAAAAATGGTCAAAGTGGAAGGGAATCTAGCTAATCTTGTTGTTGGAAAGCTTATTTCACCAAAATATGGGGATCTTGGGAGTCCAGTCATTACTATTTTTATAAATGGTCAAGTCAATATCTAAAATTTTGGTGGATCTTGGTGTTGCCATCAATGTTATAACATCATATATGTTTAATATTATATATTTGATAGGATTATAGCCAACCAATATCATTCTTCAATTGGCGAGATCAATCTATTGCTATACCAGATGGAGTGATTAAGGATGTAATGGTCACGGTTGAATCTTGGGAGTATCCTATCGATTTTATGGTCTTACATCCTAAAGATCAGAAGTTGGGATATCCAGTCATCTTAGGAAGGCCCTAGTTGGCTACTGTTGTTGCATATATTGATTGTAGGTCAAGAAAAATGACCATTTTAAATGGGAAAAATAAAAGAATATTTCATTGTATCCTCCTACCCAGCCATATGTGGATGTTTGTGAACATGTATGGGTAGATTATTCAGATACTAACCATCTGATTTCTTCTTATCTGGCCACCATTGCAGTGAAAAATCACATGGAAGAAATTGTTGAGTCATACACAATGTCTGATGAAGAGGACACCGTGGCTATGAAAATCATAACTGAGGCTACAGAAATTAGAACTGAGGCTACGAAACCATCTATTCTGAACACATCATATAATATTACCTTGGTAAGTGACATTTCTAATGAAAATTATAAAGAAACCTATGCTTATCATGACGATATGCACACACTGATTTTTATTGTCCTTTAACCAAGGTTATGTCTCTTGAAAATGTGACTATTTTACACATGCTTCAGCCTCATGTTTTTCCCTTGAATTCTTTAATTGTTGATGCAGAGCTTGCTATTTTGAAAGATACCAAGCAAGTGACTATTGACATAGGAAAAGAGCTAACCATTGGTAATAACTTAGAGGCCAGCCAAGAGACTAGGGTTGTAGAAATCTTGAGGAAGCATTCCCAAGATTTTCCTTGGGATTTGTTGGTTGGATATTTTGTCAATCCAAAATATGAGGTTCAACCACAAGATATGGGATTAAATCCTCCTCAAAGATAGGTGAGGGCATCTCGCTTATTATTAATCTAAAACACGTAAAAACAATATATATAGTATTCACACTAATCTAACCATTGGGGTTGGGATAGAATCCCGAAATCCACATCCACATGATTCAAAGGTATTGCTTTCGTAAATGAACTGGGTCGGAAACTATTACAATGAAATAAGAACAATGGAAAGGAAATGAGAGAAACATATTTTCTTTCGAGTAAACACAGAGCACGAAATAATCATACGGGCTTTAGATCATAAATATAATGTCTGAAATGATTAGAAACACTAAGGTGCTAAACAAAGAATAGCTTAAGATTATGGACGTAAGAACAATGTCTTAAGAAAGATATATCCCACAACACAAAGTTTGCAAAATAATATCAACTCCTATTCTTCACAATGATTAAAAGAAAACACAAAGTTTTTCTTCTTTCCAATAGCTCCCAATATTTCAAAAATCTCGACCCTTTGGAATGCATAAGCATCCCTTATTTATAATAAAAGGAGTAGAGAGAAAATAGGATAAATCCTAGAAAATAGTGTTCTAACAAGAGTCCTATTTTGCTTGACTCTCACGCAGGAGACCAAGTCAAAATTTGCTTCCTATGTGACGAAACAGAAATGAAAAAGACATGTCAATTTCAAGATTGAAATGACATGAAACATTATGCTTATTTTGTTTCATCATCCTTGTCTTCCTCCAGCTTGCTTGTCTTAGAATTCCTAGAACTTCCGGATTGTGCCTTACATCTTAGCTTCATCTGGTGCATTGGAATGATTGCTAATACACCTCACTTGACATGTGTACCAACTGCCAAACAACTGGACATTAATGACATGTCATCATGCTTAGAGCATCCGAAAACCTATAACAAAGGATTTGCTTTATTTCAGGTTTCGGGTTTCGGGAAACATGAGACATGATGCATTTCGGGTTTCGGGTTCCAGAAACATGAGACATGATGCATTTCAGGTTTCAGGTTTCGAGAAACATGAGACATGATGCATTTCAGGTTTCGGGTTCCGGGAAACATGAGACATGATGCATTTCAGGTTTCAGGTTCCGGGAAACATGAGACATGATGCATTTCGTTTTTCGGGTTCCGAGAAACATGAGACATGATGCATTTCGGGTTTCGGGTTCCGGAAACATGAGACATGATACATGAGATGTTTAGATGCTTCTAAGTTCTGAAAACCCGACATGAAGGACTTAGGCAATTCAGGTTTCGGGTTTTGGGAAACATGATACATGAGGCATGTTTTGACGAAGGCATGTTCCGATGCTTGGAAGACCCGAAAACCCGATTATCTCTCTGAAAGGTAATTTTGCAAAACCAGCTTAAAAATTTCTTAGGGTTATCTGATATTTTTGGCGTAAACTCAAAAAATGAGATAACAACTGGCTCTAGTTGGGGACTTTCTTTGTGATATCAAAGGAAGAGAACTCAGAATCTCTGGCTTTATCCATTGGGCTACGGAGTCAGAAAAGAAGAAAACCGAAAAACAAAACAAAGAAAGAAAGAAAACCAAAAGAAAACACACAACAGAAAATAAAGTATGTACAATGCAAAAGAGCATCTTGCATCAATGATGGAACAACTTCAGATGTTGGCCACTGAAAGGTAAAGGGAGTAACGCTCCATCAAGATATGATAGATGGAAACTATTTTCACCACTCAGCTGATGGATCTTAAAAGGTCCTTTCCACAAAGAATCAAACTTTCCGTGCATTCCTTTCTGCTCCCTCCTTTTATCCCAAAGCAACACCAGGTCTCCAATTTGGAAATGACGTTGCCTTGACTTCTTGTCAAAAAATTTCTTTACTTTTTCTGATGGTCTGCAATGCGATCAACCACTTTGCTTCATTCCTCTTCTAGCCTGGCTAGGTACATAACCCTCTTCTCAATAGAATTTTGAAAAGTCACATCTTCCACCGCTTTGGCCAATTTGAAGGTGGCAACTCTACTGAGATAGGAATCTTAGCATCAATCCCGCTGACAAAGACTTGGAAATGAGACATTCCTATAGCTCGCTTTGGGGTAATTGATTAGCCCACAATGCATCATACAATGCTTTGTGTCATGTCCTCTCGGTTTTAATCTACTAGCTTTCTAATTATGGTGGCTGTGTTCTTGTCTTTGGACTCACTTGCCCATTACCTTGGGGATAATAATCGGATAAGTGAGCCAATGTGATGCCGAATCCATAGCAAAATTCAGCACAATTCATGCGACGAGAAATTAGAGGCATTATCAGCTACAATCTTGTGAGGCACACCGAATCTAACAATTATATTTTCTTTAAGGAACTTGCACACGCCTTCCGAGGTTGCTTGCTTGATTGGCTCAGCTTCCACCCACTTGGTAAAATAGTCAGTAGTAGTCAGCATGTAATTATGTCCAGCACTGGAGGTAGGATTCAATGTTCCAATGAAGTCAATTCCCCACTGGAGAAAAGGTTCTTCAATCACTACGGGCTTCTGGGGGAAGATCTGCTAGCTTGGGGACGACCAACGAAATGTTGACAAGCTTCGCACTTGGACACCCACTCGCTAAATCCTCGAAAGAGAGTAGGCCAATAGTACCTAGCCTGTAGGATCTTATAAGTTGTTACAGAGGATGAAAAATGTCCTCGCATGCTAGGCTATGGAAGGACTCTAACAACTTTAACTGTTGTGATTTATCAACACAACGCAGGAAAACACCATCAATACCTTTCTTGTATATTCCGTTATCCCACAAGAGGTATCTTGCAGATCTTAACTTGACTGTCCTCTTCTCCTTTTGGCTTAAATGTGGGGGCACTCACCATACGTCAGAAAGAAAGCAATGTCTGTGTACCATTCATCAGTTGTACTTACAAAAAGCACCATGGGCAGCTTTGAAGGAGTATCTTCGGTCTTTTCACATTCTGCTTCAGCATGGTTTTCTGTGATCAATTGGCATAGGCCCCTTCCTTGTACCAACTTGGTAGGTCTGATGTCCAAGTCATATTCCTGAACTTTAGCTATCCAGGTACCTCATTGGCTCCCCAACTCTTGTTGAGTCAAAATGGATTTAACGGCAGTGTCGGGAATGAGAACGAGGGTATGGGAATTCAGCACATAGTACCTGAAATGTTTCACCGCTCGTACCACTGCATAAGCATGCTTTTCAATTTGTGACATCTTTAATTCATGTTCCTTCAATGGGCAGCTCATAAACACGATGGGAGCTTCAATGCCTTCCC
This sequence comes from Taxus wallichiana var. yunnanensis, assembly GCA_018340775.1. Lineage (NCBI taxonomy): Eukaryota > Viridiplantae > Streptophyta > Pinopsida > Cupressales > Taxaceae > Taxus > Taxus wallichiana. Next base: position 103,325,054 of record CM031236.1, read on the forward strand.
CGTTCTCCTACATCAGGATGGCTGACACTGTGTGAGCAGAGGCGTAGTTGTACATGATGAAATCTTTTTTGAAATCCGGACATACTAGGATAGGAGTGCAAGCAACTACCCTTTTGATTTCATCAAACGCAAGCTTCCCTTCAGTACTCCATCGAAATGGAATTTTTCCTTTCATCATCCCGAGGATATCCTTGGTTTTATCAGCAAAATCAGGTACGAACCTTCTCAGGAAATTGACCTTTCCAAAGAATGAATGAACCCCAGTTTTACTTGTGGGTAGGGAAAGGCTTTGAATGGCTTTTACTCTCTCTGGGTCGATTTTGGTTCCTTCTTTAGTCACGATATGACCCAGCAGCTTTCCTTCGGTCACTCCAAACATGGACTTCTTGGGATTTAACGAAATCCCGTGACGCCTGCATCTCAAAAGTACTTGCTCTAAATGATCATAGTGATCACTCCGTTTTTTAGAGAAAATGGTCAAGTCATCTAAATATACAACTATGACCTTGCCCATCAGGTCTCTGAATGCCAAGTCCATAGCTCTCTGAAAGGTGGCTCCGGCATTGATCAAGCCGAAAGGCATCCTCCTGTAAGCAAAGGTACCCCATGGGGTTGTGAAGGCCATCTTGTGTTGATCCTCCGTAGTTACCTCAACTTGATTATATCCTGAAAATCCATCGAGCATGGATAGCATTTCTGATCCAGTAACAGTTTGTAATACCTGATCCATGATAGGCAAGGGATAGTTGTCCTTCAACGAAGACTGATTCAGGTTCTAGAAGTCAACACAGATTCAGATTTCACCATTCTTCTTCCTGACAGGATGATGTTAGCAATCCAAGTGGAGTGATGGATTGGAAAAATAATCCTGGCATCTAACATTTTCTGAATTTCCACAAGGATAGTCCCTGAGATCTTGGGATTGTAATGTCTTTGCTTCTGCCTGTATGGTTTCACATCAGGCTTCAAAGGGATACTGTGTTGTACGTCTTTGGGCTTGAAGGATTTTAAATCTACATAAGACCAGGCTAACACATCCATGTATCTCTTCAGGAGTGAAGTGAATCTTGCTTTCTCTTCAGGGGAACAACATTTCCCAATATTCACCATCCAAGGTTGATCAGACAAACCTAGATTGACTTGATCTACTTCCGAGGAAGAAGCTCCTTCAACTTGTCTCTTGTTTTGAATAAAACGATCATGCTTGTCGAACAAACCCTCCAGAGAAACCAGACCTTTGGGTATCTTGTTTCCTTTAAGCTGGATAAACTCACCATCAACCTCTTGATATGGATCTTGAGATAGATTCACGGAAAGCTGATTCCGAACCTTCAAAGTACAGCTCACTGAAATTTTCAGCCTTTTCTAGAAAAGCCAACACCTGTTGATCATCATTGAACACTTGCCAGTGAGTCGCATTATCTGGGATACTGGGGCGGTACACAATCTCGATAGAGTATGTATCTTGTTTGAACTGAGGATGAGGAAGAAGGAGGGATGTAGACATGGCCAAAGAATCAGCCTTGTCATTATAATCTCTCAAAACTGCCTTAATAGAGAATGCATCAAAGCATTCTATACTATCCCAAACTTTGTTCCTGTAATGTCTCAAGTGATCATTTTTTACCTGATAGATTCCCTTGACCTGGTTGACAATCAGCTCCGCATCCCCCTGAACCTTGAGATTTCGAATTCCCTTTTGTCTGGCCATTTCTAATCCTAATAACAGGCTTCATATTCAGCCGTGTTGTTAGTATTATCAAATTGCAACTTATAAGCTGATGGGAAAATCTCAGAATTAGGAGATATAAGAACTACACCAGCGCCCGATCCGGTGGTTGAGCAGCTACCATCGAATTCGAGGGTCCAAATAGCATTGGGATCCTTTTCCTTGACATCCACAGTCGGTATCTCTGAAGTCATGAAATAATTTCCAAAGCTAGCATCTTCGAAAAGAATTTGAGCTTTAGGATCATCTGATTTAGTTACCAAATACCTCACCTGAGGTTCAGGATGGAGAACCTGATAAACCCCATTGACTGGAATCCTAGCCTTGGTCCAATCCATATTGATCTCTCCCCGACGTCTTTACAAAAACCTCTACCCAAGAGGATACCGTAAGCTGCGGGAATGTCAGCAACTAGAATGGTCATTTTCACTCTCTTCTCCGGAAAGGCAACGAAGGCAAAACTGTGCATCTTTGATTTGACCAATTAAGGGAACTTGTTTAGTTTCCATGGAGTAACATCGTCCATATGACTTAGTCAGAGTAAGCCCAAGGGCGTGGGCTACTTTGCGGGCATAACATTGTCGGAGGCTCCTGAGTCGATGATGTAATTACTGAGTTTAAACCCATTTATAAGTAAAGACAAATAAAATGGTTCAATATTTCCTAAAGAAGAAGCAGAGGTCAGATTGTTCTGAGGTGGGAGTTGAGTAGGATTTGGAAGGAGACCTTTTGAAGGTGATGGAACAACCACTTTACTTCTGATGAATTTGGCAAGTTTTTCAAACTGTTCAGGATTTGACTGAAGATATTCCTTCCGACATCTAGATTTTGGTTCTCTTTGCATGATCGATAATGTCAAAAGTAGTATAGGAAGGGGTGATGGTAGGCTCAGTTCTAATCACATGAGCTTGAGCTGGGGCACTGACCTTAGGAGAAAGAGAATGAGGGGAAGTTGCCTTTTTGGTGACTTCTCTTTCAGTTTGTGCTGAAATAGGAGTACCTCTCTTAACTATGGCTATGGGAGATTCCTTATTCTTCTCCTTGGGGTTTTCAAGAGGTTTTCTTGGATTCTGAGATTGGGATCGAGTGAAGACAGCAAATGACTGACCATCCGGCACACATTCATCTTCATCGTATTCCAAATACCCAATGCTGGAGTCACCAGCCGAATCGTCATAAGACTCATCGGCATATCCTGAAGCTTCAAAAGCCTCGGGAGAATCTTGTTCTTCTGGTTCTTCCTCTTCTTCAACTATTTCTACTGCCGCATTAATAGGAGGAGCTTCAATTGCTAGCCTCGGTTGAGCAGGAGTTAATCGCGGCCTATCCCTTGCAGGCGCGCCATTGTTGTTATTGAAATTCCGTCTAGGGATATCCCGATACGGAACATTGCTCACCTGCTGGGACATTTGCTTTTTTAAAGTGATCAAATCATTAGCCATTTTTTGAAACATAGGATCAGTATTACCTTGGGAAGAACCTTGATTTTTAGCCTTGGGTACATCTTTCCTGATCCTTCCAGCCAAAATGAGATCATCCTCTATTTCAATAGCTGTTGACTGAGCGACAGCCAAATCTGGGATAACCGACCTTCTTAATAAAAAGCTCACATCGGGAGGCTGAGCATTAATGAAGAAGCATTTCTGATTTTCCGGAGTTGGTACAGCTATCTCCGAATCTTTCGGATCAGCTTATTAAACTTTGCCACAAAGTCCCGCATGGGTTCATGCGATTCCTTCTTCATATGAGTAAGTTGAGCTAACAAGGCATGAGAATCTTCGGCTGGTTTGAAACGTGCTTCGAACTTGGTCCACATGGTAGCCCAGTTTGTGATGCATGCATTCGGAAGGTGATAAAACCATTCAAGCAGCTGCACCGTGCAACATTTCAATGAAGAGTCAAATAGAGACATATTTGTGAGCTACTCCAAGGACACCACATGCTACGAAGAAAGATGCAATATGTTCATCAGGATGCTGCTTCCCATCCCCATTGAACTTGGGAATGTTTTTACGTGATCCATGTGGTAACTCGTGTAATGGTGGAGTTAAAGAAAGAGGACCAATAACTGCGCCCCAAGGCACAAGGTGTCAGCTTTCGCCATTCTTTTGAAAAGAGTGCATATAGGGATCCGAGTATCAAACAAGAGTAGTGCACAACAAGTTGCAGACACTTCCCATTCCACGGGGATCCGGTTTCTCCGAACAGGTGAAGAACTTCTGGTTCGGTTAGAAACAATGTTGTTGGGGGAAAGCTGAAATTGTGTTGTTGTAGCAACTCAAAGAGTGGGTCAATTTCACCTTGGGCTTGGCATGGGACCGAGTGAAGATCTTTCTGGCCAGCTTGAACTAGGAAAGAGACCTTGTTAAAAATAAGGCAAATACAGAGTCGCCAAACACCAAGAGGATAAGCTTTATACTATAAATCCGTACTCCCCAGCGGAGTCACCAAAAACGTTGGTTGGATATTTTTTCAATCCAAAATATGAGGTTCAACCATAGTATATGGGATTAAATCCCTCCTCAAAGACAGGTGAGGTTGCCTGCTTATTATTAATCTAAAACATAGAAAAAACAATATATACAGTATTCACACTAATCTAACCATTGGGGTTGGGATAGAATCCCGAAATCCACATCCACACGATTCAAAGGTATTGCTTTCGTAAATGAACTGGGTCGGAAACTATTACAATGAAATAAGAACAATGGAAAGGAAATGAGAGAAACGTATTTTTTTTCGAGTAAACACAGAGCACGAAATAATCATACGGGCTTTAGATCATAAATATAATGTCTGAAATGATTAGAAACACTAAGGTGCTAAAAAAGAATAGCTTAAGATTATGTTCGTAAGAACAATGTCTTAAGAAAGATATATCCCACAACACAAAGTTTGCAAAATAATATCAACTCCTATTCTTCACAATGATTAAAAGAAAACACAAAGTTTTTCTTCTTTCCAATAGCTCCCAATATTTCAAAAATCTCGACCCTTTGGAATGCATAAGCATCCCTTATTTATAATAAAAAGAGTAGAGAGAAAATAGGATAAATCCTAGAAAATAGTGTTTTAACGAGAGTCCTATTTTCTTGACTCTCATGCAGGAGACCAAGTCAAAATTTGCTTCCTATGTGACGAAATAGAAATGAAAAAGACATGTCAATTTCAAGATTGAAATGACATGAAACATTATGCTTATTTTGTTTCATCATCCTTGTCTTCCTCCGGCGCAACTTGCTTGTCTTAGAGTACCTAGAACTTCCGGATTGTGCCTTACATCTTAGCTTCATCTGGTGCATTGGAATGATTGCTAATACACCTCACTTGACATGTGTACCAACTACCAAACAACTGGACATTAATGACATGTCATCATGCTTAGAGCATCTAAAAACCTATAACAAAGGATTTGCTTCATTTCGGGTTTCAGGGTTTCGGGAAACATGAGACATGATGCATTTGGGTTTTGGGTTGGGAAACATGAGACATGATGCATTTCGGGTTTCGGGTTCCGAGAAACATGAGACATGATGCATTTCGGGTTTCGGGTTCGGGAAACATGAGACATGATGCATTTTGGGTTTCGGGTTCCAGAAACATGAGACATGATGCATGAGATGTTTAGATGCTTCTAAGTTCCGAAAACCCGACATGAAGGACTTAGGCAATTCGGGTTTCAGGTTTTAGGAAACATGAGACATGATGCATGTTTTGACGAAGGCATGTTCCGATGCTTGGAAGACCCGAAAACCCGATTATCTCTCTGAAAGGTAATTTTGCAAAACCAACTTTAAAATTTCTTAGGGTTACACGATATTTTTGGCGTAAACTCAAAAATGAGGTAACAGGATTATACTGATATGAAAGGGATCCATCCAAGCATCTACACTCACCATATCTACACCGAGGATGTTAAACTTGTGAGACAACCACAATGAATAATTAATCCAAAGCACTTAGAGACATAGTAAAAAATGAGATAGAAAAATTGTTGAAGGTAGGATTCATCTATCCTATATCTGATAGTTAGTGGGTATCACCACTAGTTATAGTTCCTAATAAAAATGGTAAATGGAGAATCTATGTAGACTATAGGGAACTTAATAAATCCACCAAGAAAGACTACTTTCCCCTGCCCTTTATTGATCAGGTTCTGGACAATCTTGTAGGTAAGAAATATTTCTCCTTCTTGGATGGGTTTAGTGGGTATAACCAAATTAGTATTGCACTGTTGATTAGGATAAAACCACCTTCACTTGTCCCTAGGGTACATTTTCATATATATTCCTACCATTTGGGATTTGTAATGCACTGCTACTTTCTAAAGAGTAGTTTTGGCCATTTTTGTAGATCTTACAAATGACTGTGTTGAAGTTTACATGGATGACTTCATTGTCCACGGTTCCACTTTTGATGAATCTCTGAACAATCTTGAAAAAGTATTAACTAGATGTGAGTAGAACCAACTTTCCTTGAGTCATGAAAAATTCAGATTATGATTGATCGAGGAATTGTCTTAGGTCATCATATTTCTACCAAAGGAATACAAGTCAACCCCAAAAAGATTGAAGTAATTACTCAGCTGCCTATGCCAACAAATCAAAATGACATCAAGAGTTTCCTTAGACATGTAGGGTATTATAGGTGGTTCATCAAAGAATTTAGTAAAATTTTGTACCTATGTTTTCTTTTTTGACAAAATATTATGTTTTTGAATGGTCTCCTCAATGTCAGTAGGCTTTCAATATTATCAAAGAGAAGCTAACCACCACTCTAGTCTTGAGAGGACCCAACTGGGGGCATCCTTTCCATATTCACATTGATGTGTCTAATACATAAATGGGAGTTTTTCTTGGAAAAAATGATGAAGAGGATCAGATGTATGCCATTTATTTTATCAAAGCAAGAATCTGACCCCTACAGAGAGAAACTACACCACTATGGAAAAAGATTTTTAGTTGTTTACTCTCTGAATAAATTCAAACATTATATTATTGGATACAAAATCTTTGTTTATACTAACCATTCAGCCATAAGGTATTTGATGAATAAACCAATAGTGGGGAAAATTATCAGATGGTTACTCTTGTTATAATAATTTAACTTAAATATTATTGATAAACCAAGAAATACTAACGTTGTTGCTGATTTCCTTTCAAGATTGAATGTTTCAGGAGAAGAAGAAGCAGTCTAGGATAATTTTCTAGATGAAAACTTGTTTACAATATCAACTCAGCCTCCATGGTTTGTTGATCTTGTGAATTACCTAACTACAAGGAATTTTCCATCTTACTTTACCAATAAGGAATGAAATAGATTAGTTAAAAATAGCTCAACATATAAATGGTGTAATGGAATTTTATTTAAATGTTGTCCTGATATGGTTCTTCACATGTGTGTTTGTGAGGATGAAGTATATGACATACTGAGAGCTTTTCATGATGAGCTTAGAGGAGGAAATTACTCAGTGAAGAGGACAATTCACAAGGTCCTTGGAGTTGGGTATTACTAGCCTTCTCTTCACAATTTTGTCAAGAAGTACGTGTGGTAGTGTGATGCATGTCAAATAATGGGAAATCCTACATTGTCCATGGAAATGCCTCTCAATCCTCAACTGGTCTTAGGACCATTTGAGAAGTGGGGTATTGATTTTTTAGACCTTTTGATCCCCCATCCTTTGGGAAAGAGTACATGTTGGTGTGCACTGATTATGTCACAAAGTGGGCCGAGGTTCAAGCATTGACATCTTCCAATGAAGATGTTGTAGCTGACTTTTTGTACAACAGGATTATGCTGAGATTTGGTGCCCCTAGAGCTATTGTATCTGATCAGGGACCTCAATTTGTGTCTAACATGATTGAGGATTTCTGGAGATCTACTGAATCAAGCATTGGAAGTCATCACCATATCACCCCCAATCCAATGGGTAGGTAGAAGTTACAAATAAAGAGCTGGAGAATATTTTAACCAAATTTGTCAATGCAGACAAAAACTGGGTACCAAAACTCCCATAAGTGGTTTGGGCCTACAATACAACCTAGAAGACCACTACTGGTTTCTCCCCATATGAACTGGTGTATGGGAAGAAGCCATTGTTACCCATTGAGTTTGAATTACAGACTTGGAGGACAGCAATGAAAGTTGGCATTGATTTGGACGAAGCACAACGTGAGAGAGTAATGCAATTGAATGAGCTAGATGAAATGAGGATGGAGGCACAAACAACAAACTGATATTCTTCAACACCAAAGAAAATATTGGCACGATGCTTGTATCAAATACAGGAAGTTCAATGAGGGAGATTGGGTCTTACTTTTTGACTCAAAGTATCAACAGTTCAAAGGCAAGTTGAGGAAAAGATGGTTGGGACCATACCAGATCAAACAAGTGTTTGATAACGGCTCTGTGAGATTGTTTCGATTGATGGAGATAGAAGAACTCTTCTAGTGAATGGACATAGATTAAGGATGTATCAACATCCTCTAGATAAAGAAACCTTCAACAAAGATATGTTCTATATGAGGAAATGGATTCAGTGGAGGAGCCTGGATCTTCCCATCATGAGTAGTCATTTTTAAATTTGAATAAAGAAATATGATCATGCTTTCAATCTTCTTTCCCTTATATTGTAGTTGTTTTGTTTGTTTCATGCTTTCAATAAAGGTGGGAATGTCTATTGTTCAAATATGTACTAATCACATTTTCTCTATGAGCACAGGATGTGGAAATCTATGGATTTTGGGAAGCTGAAATGGAAACGATAAGTGGATATTCTTTCACTACGGATATTAACTTTTGAAGCACTCCCCATTACATTTACTTAGCATGATTAAATCAATACACAATTTTCAATGCATTTATTGGGAATATCATTCAAAATCTTGTGACGCGGAGTGGGGTGTCATGAATCATAATTAGTAATGATACCGCATGTGTCAAATTTATAAGAAAAGGACGGGATGTTTTATAAGAAGGACAGGTGGCATTATTATTCAATATGATGGGGTGTGTTTTGTACCATGCATTAAAACTTCCCATGCATACTTGGTCCTATCAAATTTTCACGCTACCAATTTTGCACCAACCTAAGGAAATTAAAATATTGTGGTATATTTCAAATTGTCACTCACCAAACACTTCATGTCATTTCTCTATGAGTTCAAACACAACATCATTCTTCTACACAACTGTCTAAATTCGTCTATACTATGGGGCTAGAAGAAGAAATTTGAACTAGACTCTCCAGACCCATTGCTCTAGAATGTTATAATTTCCCAAGTATTTATGATGTTGGCTGGCTAGAATTTATTAGGAAATTCGAGGGCTTCAATGAAAATTTAGTTGATGAGTTTTTGATAAATTTTGAAGCCACCTGCTCACGAATTGGGGAAAAAGAGTAGAAATAAGTAGTCAAGTTGTTTCGACCTATTTGGTTTACCAAACTTTGGTCTCAAGGTTATGACAAATGCTCCTCTTAAAGACCTAATTCCCCTGTTTCATGAGGATGGTGAAGCTCTTCCAGAAGTAATCCTCACTTCATATGGTACTCAGAAGGGGATTAAGTGGGAAATTTTTCCTAGTATTTGGAAGGAAGTTGCTAAATGGGTCAATAGGTACTTTATCTGTGACGGAAAGCCATCTGTGCTTAGAGGGGATTCACTAAATATTTTAATTCATTTGAAGAAAGGCCGCATAAACCCTACACTCAAGGTAAATTTACCTAAATATTTAGCTGATGCGAGTCATTAAAGTGGGACAGAAATATAAAAATGGAGGTGGTAGGGTTACATTGAAACACCCAAGGCTTATTCAATTGATCTGTTCTCACAGGTTTTCTACAGACCCAAGAGAAGGATCAAACAAATAAGTGTAGGGGAGAGTTCCAAACAAAATAAAATCAAGAAGGGACCATCTCCCATTATTTGACCTAAGCTCAAGTCAGCTCCTCACCCTTCACAGAGATGGAAGAACTGGTAGTCAATGGATAGTCCATCTTCTATGCCACAAAATTCTAAGGGTAAAATCACTTTACCAGTTCCTTCTTCTATTTCATTGAGGCCAAGAAGGTCTTGTACTTTGTAGAGACTTGAAGTTTCCCACTGGAATTTTTTCATGAAGATTCTACTCCCATTGTGGAGGAGAAGGAAGAGGTCTGGTACCTTGACTGTCCCTGATGAACAATCTAAGGATGATATATTCACAACAACTATCCCTGCAACACAAAGTCTAGATATTTCTACAACGCTAAACCGAGTCGAAGCTCTGGAAATTCCTTCAACATCCGATATATAGATCCCACTCCAAAATATGTTGTAATGGATATTGGTGGCCAGGAATCACATGGAGATGATGTACTGAGGTGTTATCTGGATAAAATTACCTCCCGAAAGAAAAGTTAAAAGGTATGCAAGAAACCAACTTATCTTTGCAAACTACATTTACACAAAGAACTATAGAAAAAGTGAGGGAAATTACTACTTTGAAGGTAGAGGTTAGCAGTCTCAAGAGACAAAGAGATATAGGCCTTAAAGTATGGGATGATTTAAATTTGTTATCTCTTCGAATAAAGCATTAAAAAAGGAAAATAAAAATTTAAAAGAGGAGATTGAGGCCAGTGCAAATGAGAAGAAGTTAGAATCTATTTTATACTCTATTTTTCCATTGGCTTGTAAGCTTCTGGCCTGTAGGAAACCTTCTTCTATCTATAGCATGTTTGTCCAAGAGAAATTCTATGCTTGGAAATTAATGAGAATGTGCAGTCAAGAACCTCATGAAGCTCCTGATGGAAAAACATTTTTGTCAATTTATCAAAACAAGTACCCCTGAGATACAAAATCAACTGTGTGAATTTTACCTCCACAACATGTTGGTCACCAATGTGCCGATTTCTTTATTAATCTATTTGTGGGATATTTTCAGTTGAAGGCCTTTCAGTCATTTCTTAGGAACCAAATTACATGGGGTGAACAAACAAAAATTTCAATCAAACAACTCGCACCATAGGTTTCTACATTAGGCCTACCCATCACAATGATGTGGCCATGAAGAAAAATTTCCGATCTCTTTATTATCAGGTTGGTGTTGGGGAAAATACTTCAAAGATTCTACTGAAATGTGTGCAGGATTTTGAGGCCTATAGTCAATGCATTTTGGTGAAGCAAGACAAAGCTTGTGATAGAAGATGGGATACCTTAAAATTTCCATTAAAAAGGAGGGAAGTTATCTCCCCTCATAATCTTAGTTGGTGTATACGGAGGGGTGATGCATTGGTTACAATAATTCAGTAGTTATCTGAGAAAAATGACAAGGAATATAGTGATGAGTGGGTAGGAACACTAGGTGAGGCCACCTCTTCTCCTAAATCCGATTACTACCTAGAAGAATAATGTTGCCCAATCACATGATAGTTTCACAGCTTGGGTGGAAGTTATTTCAAACAATCAGGGATGCAAAGGAACTAGGAAACAATATGCAGATCAGTTTGAGGAATATGATATGGCACAACAACTTGGCCTTAGGGCAGGGAAAAGATGAGTTGCATAGGGACATGCAACAGGTAAAGTGTAGGGGAGATGATGAGTGCATTATTTGACTTGTTTATATCATCTATGTGATTATTGATTTGTCATTAAACATGATTAATTAGTGCATGGGGATGCTTTATATAGTTATATCCTAGTAAGTTCAATGCATTTCTCTTGTTTTGTTTCATGCAACTTGTTAACCATAGAACTTCCCACTAATCACCTCTGTGAGTGAAATGTGCAGGATAATAGTGGACATTTACTGCCAATGTTGGGAATTGTAATCAAGGAGTCTAAGTTTGGAGCCGTCGTGCAGTCATGGAAGAATTTTTCCATTGACAACCTATAAACATGGATCTTGTTTTTAGCTAGTTCCATAGGATTTAATGAACTTTAATAGGGTTGTTAGTGGAAGAAATCAATGCCTATAATTTTGGCATGATGTGTAACCGACTATGTCTATATAGACATCTCCTTAAAGAACAATTTAGTAGTTAGTTGATGTTAGTAATTTGCAATATAGTTTATAACAGTTAGTATCTACTTTCCAATCATATACTGAGTATGTTATGGAAATTTTTTGAATCAATATATTAGATGTTATTTTTAATATCCTTTAGTCTTGAGATTACCTCCATCCCGAGGAAGAGCAAGGGTCCACACAACCAAGGTGACTGGAGGCTTTTACATTTATGAATGCTTGTGGTTTCTGATAAGTTACAGTTGGAATGTAATTACTTATTTCGTTTACTGAAATTTATATTCAATGTGTGTTATTTCCATTAATGAAATTTCAATTTTGAGTGTGTCATTTCAATTTTGCAATCTCAATTCAGTCCGTGTGTGTTATTTGAATTATGTTATATTGATTTGGTGTGTGCATTTCAATTCCAGCAAAGTATTTCCTTTAAAACACATTTCATTACAAGTAATGTTGTTTCAGTAGTTTAGCATTACATTTCCGTAGATTAGCAGAGATAGAAGGAAACATAACAACCAAAACCCCCAAAAGGAACCACCGAACAATTGAGTTGCATAAAGCTTCATTGTATACAACCTTGGACACACAACCCTAGTTTTATAATGACACTAGCAGAAGAATTTGTTAGTTAAATGATCGGAGAATACAATCACCCATAACTAGGGCACCATAACCTTTCATTCTCATCCCTCGGGATGCATACCTATTTTCTCGATTCCTCATGTACAAAGGATTTCACATACCTCTCATATTTAATTGTGCATACTTTGACTTTTTCCTATGACCCATTGGTCATCGCGGTTTGCATTCATATTGTAGTCATCTTCACCCACTCACTGGCCCATATAATGTTGTTGCATGTCTCCATTGATACCACAATCATCCTCTACTGATGTGATATTGAAGTCACCACCATAGTTTTTATTGTTATTGTGATCCCTTTTGCTTTGGGTATCTTTCCTTGGTTATCATTTTACCCATCTTTCTTCACCCACATGCCCTTCATCATCTACTTTTTTCAATTTCGTCATCAATTTCTCATGGCATCATGGATCCCCCATTTGAGGGGGACCTCATCATCAATCATTCTTTACCTTTAATCTTACTTTATCATTATTTTTGTCCCATGGCTTACTACTGCAAACCACTCAACAAAAAGAGGCAAATTTAGACACCTAAATTTGGTATATTTACCCTTGTCTTCCCACGTGTGCATATTTTTCTATGGCCCTACTTAGGTCCCCTTTATTTAATTAAAATTCCCATTGAGCACATCACCTATTAATCTTTATTAATAAATATTGATTAATTAATCTTCGTTAATTAATTAATCAATATCCACCCACATGCCCTAATCAACCTTTTGTTTAAGATGTTTTCATTCTAAATCTACATCCCTTTCATTTTCCCTAGCTTTCTTTATCCCCTAACTACCCACATCACATCCCTCAACAACCTAATCCCGTACATAAGCTTTAAAACACCTATCCCAATCCTTAAAAGCTCAAAATCTCACCCAAAAGCACAAAATCCACCCCTTTGGGGAAATTTTCCCCGTATTCGGGCGAACCAGCCTAGTCACCGTCAACCCTATTGAAATAAGTTCATCTCTTTCCAAAAAGAGACAAAAACACACAGCACAACTTCTTTCTAATTTGTGCGGTATTCTACGAATCCACTTGCGAACCAAAGCATCTTAACAACCCTCTTGCAGCCCTTGGAAGCTTGTTTTGATCATCTGCATAACTACGGGAGGTTTTGCATTGATTTTTATGCTATCTATATCATTTCTATTGCTATCTTGTTCAATCTAACAACTTTTAGGTTTACCAGTGGTCGTGGCTCTGTTATCAGGTTGTTCTTCCAGTTTTTATACTTGCAGGTTACCTTTTTAGTCCATCTACTCTCGGCCTTGATTCACTCTGCTACTGATCATCGTCACCCAACTTGATTTGTCATCAACTCGACCCTTTATCACTATGTTTTCCATCTCTAGATCCTTCTCCAACCTCTACCTATGTTTTGTCTCTATTACAGTCTACCAGAGCCATCATCCTACTCATTTTTATTTGTTCCAACCTATTCTACATCCCGGTCACCATTGACGGTGGTCCTGTTAGCCAACTTCCCCCTCCAAATCACAATTTTCTATCATTTTTGGTTTCATTTACCTCGTATTCCTTTCTATGGGTTGACTCCAGCATCTACAGGCCCTTGTTGTATTCAGATTGCATCCAAATCTTTTAGGGTTTACATATTTCACTTGTTGTTCCAAATCCTCGGACCCAGTCATTGTCGACCTACCTTTGTGCAGTTTGGGTCACCGTTGACCCATTCGGGTATCATTTGATTTACATTTTATTCAATCAAAATATTACTTAAATCAATCTTTATTACTATCAGATTCAGTAGTATTTATGTTTTTGCATGCTATCGGATTATCCACCTTTTATTTCACTTTCTCTTATTAAACGGGGTTGACATCCACGAAAGGAAGGTAACACTTCTTGGAGCTGGATTTTTCGGGCAGCCCCTGCATATACCATCTAATCCATTTTTCTTTAATGATTCTTATTCACTAGTTCATCTAGCTTACGGTGGGGATCCATCGGTTACTTTGCACTCGCTCATCCACATCACACATTAGACGTACCATAAACCCTCCATATTCGAGTTGTTATGTTATTTTAGTAGCTAGCTTATTAATTTGAGTATGAATGAAGAAATTTGGACAATAGGCAGTTCAAAGTGGCTAAATTCTTCATAGGCAATTCTTCCTCACCTCTTACACCTAAAGGGTAAGATATCGAGTTGTTAAATGACTTTAATACATGGTTTTTTTCCTTCAACCACTAGGTCTAGGGGACTTCTTCCCACATTTTCAAGAACTCAAATTCACTCATTCAAGTAGATTGGTAAGAGATAAAATCAATTCAATCACTTTGTCAAAGGAAGGATGTCAAATTTGATTATACTAAAGCTAGATATCACAAGCTAGGTGGAGAAAAAAGTGCGGTTTGAGGCCTCTTCATATTAGTATGACAATCGGTGGTGCACGAGGGTTCCCCAACCCAACTAATGTTTTTTTTAAGACTTCATCTATGGTCCAGTTTTTAAATATTGAATAGAGTATTCAGATACCCTCATAGTGTGATTGATAGTGACTAACATAGAGAGAAAAAGAAAATCATACAAGTGACAAACCTTGAAATTCACATACCACAGTTATGAGAAGGTATAAAACCATACAAAGATGTCAATATCATACAAACATTTTTACCCCTATTTATGCGATCGAACGCGGTGAGTCTCCAATTCATTATCTCGATCACGAAGCATTCTCGTGTCCAATACCCCTATATCGCATCCGGATCACCCAAATTTACCCAAAATCACCTGTAATCAGCTAAGTATACTCAATCTTTTGTATTTATGAGTTTTTATTGCATCATTCACATTTTTGCAAGTATTAATGTGTTCTTCGATATTGAATGGTTGCTTTTGGAATCTAATTAGTCATAGTCACTCCCTATAGCTCTTATTTCATTATTTGTTTAATTGTAGTGTAAAACACCTAATCAAACCATAAAAAGGGTGAAAATAGAAGGGAAGGGTATAGTACGAGTATAAAATAGAATTTCCCTAGTGCAATAGGGTCCAAACCTAACCAAGGAGAATGCAGATGCCTCAAGAACCAATCTAAATAAATTTTAGTGTAGGTTTTTATTCCATTGTATGGTTTTTCATGCACATGTATTTATCTTTCTTAGGTTTCTTTAGGATAGACGGGAGTAATACTTATCCACCTTTTTAGGTGGTGGTTACACCTCTCCACTTCCTATTTATGTACCTCTTCTAAAATTATCTTCTCATTCTAAATACAAGCTATTTTTTTCTTATTTTCTATTCCTCTTTCTCTCACAACAATCATTTTTCAATTACATTTCACTTTTCTTAGTGTGTTCATATTTTATCAATGCTCGATCTTAGCGCACACTCTCACATGGTATCAAAGCATGTTTTGATAATCAAATGTCATTATTTTGGTGTGTTTATTTTGTTGGAATATTGAGATTATTATCATGTTTATATATTTATTTAGTATCTAAGTATGCTTTACTACCACATTTTTGGATGATCCGGAGAATCATAAAAGAATGAGGAAAAATCCTTATATAATTAGTTTTTACAAAAAAATCATCATCTCCTACATTTCTTAGATAAATGGATTATGTTATTGTCTACGTAACATGTAAAGACCCTAATATTAATTGTAAACTTGAGTATGTTGTGAAGCAGACCGTATTTTGTATTTTTGAGTTTTTATGGTCATATATGGGCTATTTGGAGGTATTATTTAAGGTGGTGAATTTTGGAAGAAATATAGTTTTGTGGATTTTTTTGGGTTCTTCTTGGATACGACTACAATGTAGGCATGACACACAACCCTTAAATTTCATGAGGAGACATAATTTATCACAATGTGGCACATAACCCTTGTACTTGTAGCAACAGCTTGATAATTCATTCAACAACTCACAATCTATTAAAGTGCGGCTCGATAAGTCAACACATAGTTACCCCTATAGAACATGAATTTTACAAAAGGCCACTTCACCACTTTTTCTAATCCCTAGCCCCTAGTCATACATATTTCAGCCCTTGTTCATGGTCAACCTAAGAGATTTAAATTATTTTTAATGCATATGAGCAAGTGTTGAAATTTACAAGTTGAAGAAAGTTGTTAGATACATAACTCTTGTAGGGAAGCTCCTTTAGATGTGCGGGTTTTTTTAATTGAGTATTTTTTCAAGATATTTTCATTAGAGATACTTTCAAGATTTAAAATTATATATACACTAAATTATAAATTTCTAACCTTCAAGGGTTATTGTTGATAATTTCATAGGGTTTTGTCTTATGCCTTGCGTTCACTACGGACTTTCATTTCTACAACCTCTTTTACTTGAAGTATGGATCAAAGTATGGTTCTTCTTCTCACACAATTTAATTATCACGATGGATTACCAAAACTTTAAATATTCTTGGGGAGTAAGGGTTCAAACCAAATAAAAATCATTATTGAAACCAAATCAACATCATATGCGAAAATTTTAAGTTCTTTAACCGATGTGATGAGGCCTAGGGTCTATTATGTTTGTTTGTATCTCTTAACATTATCTATTAAATGGAACCTTCTAGAACACCTAATGATGTCTAGAAAATATAATAACAACTCTTTGGGATGTATAATGTAATGAGGGTCATGAACTCGAAGAACGAACTCATTAGTTTGAGTCTCGAGCAACTTTCACACTATACAAGACTTCTCAAAATTCAAATCACTTAGGTTATAGTTAAAACAATGTGGGATAGATAAAAGGATAAATAGTTGATCATTTATATTCTTTCTAAGCTAGCTAATAAATACTTTATTTTTGTCCATACCTTATATTGCACAAGGAGTGCCCTTGGAACTAGACAAACTATGTCATATTTGGATGATTTTTCTTCCTCCTTGAGTAGGGATAAAAATAAACTTATTTATATGGGTAAATTGAATATCTACAAGTCGCTTGTCCTATTTTTGGACCTGAATACTTGAAGGATTCAAATAAAAAGGATAATAAATAAAATTAAAAGAATAGTGAGAAAAAGTGTTAAAAACTTGCCACATCCAAAGCAAGAATTGAGACCTTCTCTCTTGAAGATAAACCTAAGAAAGAGAAGGTCAAAGGTGTCTAGTGTAAGATAAGTGGGCATGATGAACATAAGTGTATGAAGAAACATATTGATCACTTAAAAACATTCCTAACAAAAACAACATTAGTGCCCTTGATTCCATCAAACAAATTTCATCAACTCAAGAGTCCTCTAAGGAAAAAGAAAGTGGTAAGGGGAAATGAAAGGGAAAGGCCTTTGTATTAGTTACATCTCGACTTTCTAATGGGTAATTGACTCAGGTGCTTCACACCATATGGCTTAATCATAAGTTGACTTCACTTCCTTAGAGCCATGTACTATGTCTTCTATTTTGTCAATTGTTAACACTTTTGTAGAATTTCATAGAGAGGTTTTGTTGAAGTGAGTGAGGGAACATTCCATGATGTTCTCTATGTTCCCTCATTATCAACTAATATCCTATATATTTATCATATCACTCACATTCATTCATGTATGATATTTGATTTTACCCATGATTAAGTGGTCATTATGGAGTTACATAGTGATTCTACGGTGGTTGTGGGGAGACAATATCACCAGTCATATTTGTACACCTTCTCAAACTCTACTCCTAATACTCCTACTACACTTATCACTTGTATAGGTGGGTTGAGTAAGCTATGGCATGAGTAGTTTGGCCATCTTAACTATTGTTACTTGCAGCAACTCAATCAACATGATATAGTTATAGGGTTTCCTCATGTACACTTTTTGGTAGTGTTCTCTAGGGTTGCATGATTGGTAAACATATTAAAGAGAAGTTTGCCAAAGGAAAATCATAGAAATCTACAAAAATGTTGGAGCTACTTCACAATGATGTTACAATTCCATTTCCACAGCATTCATTTAGTAGTATCAAATTCATTCTTACCTTCATTGATGAATTTTCTAGATATACTTGGGTGCACTTTCTTCAACAAAATTCTAAGGCCTTTGATTATTTTCAGGACTTCAAATATTTTGTGGAGAAATAGTCAAGGAAATCCATCAATGTTTTAGACACAGTATAACAATAGTATGTGAAAAACTATTTTGAGCATTTTTACACTTAATAGGGGATTTATTTACACTGCATACAATTCGATATATCCCTCAACAAATGGAATGGTAGAATATAAGAACAAAACATTGAAGGAAATAGAAAACTATATGATACAATCATAATCTCTATCACCTTGGTAATGGGAAAAAGCCATAAATTGTGCATGTTACATACAAAATTTTATTCCTCATCAAGCCTTAAAAGGATTCATTCCTTCCGAATCTTAAAATAATAAAAAAACCCACAATTAAACAATTCAAAGTTTTTGTATCTACATCTTTGGCTTGCATTCCTAGGAAGAAATACAAAGCAATGGAACCTCGTAGTAGGCCTTACTTATTCATGGGATATCTAGATGGTTTTAATGGATACATACCTCTTCATACAATGACACATTATTTTCCATTTATAATAGTGTTATTTTTCAGAGGGTCCTTTAGACTCGACACTCAACACTTATCCCTCCTCCTTGGAATCGGTGGGATTTCATAACAATTTTGACAATACAGATCAACATCAAAAAAATTTGTTGATGCAAATTCTTCTTCCAATTCATATGATGATATTAGGGATGGGAACCCACCTCCTTCTTATCTCAGTTTATTTTAAGAGGTTAAATAATCTCCTCTAAACTCTCTCGACTTTCAGTCCTCTTTGGGCTAGATAAACACTACAAGGTGTATGTACATGGGTTGAGGATACATTATATACCATGTGTACACATTCAAAGTTCCAAGATGGTCCACATGTCTTTATTTCCTCTAATTCCAATACATAGTCATTTCACGAGGCATCTAGCACTCCTAAGTGTGATATAACTATCCATAATTAGTATAATTCCTTTATTAGAAACCACACTTAGTATTAGGTAAAACGCCCTCGGGAATGAAGATTTTTCTATATAGGTGGACCTATTAAAAAATCAGTAGCATATGGTTTCGTGGATAAGTTCAAATCTTGAATCATTTTATTTTTTCATAGTTTCTTGGCATTGACTATACCAAGACCTTTACACTAGTTGCAAAGATAAACTATTTTTGACTCACTCTTTCTATCATCGTATCTCATCACTTGAAGGTTCATTAAATGGATGTGAAGATTATTTTTCTCCATTGGAACCTAGAGGGGAGATATAAATGGAGCAACGATCTGTTTTTGTATAGGATTCTTCTCTAATATGCAGATTTTGGAAATATATTTATGGTATTAAATAGTCCCATCATGCTTGGTATGCCAAGATGGATTCCTTCCTTTTAATTGTTGGGTTTACTAGGTGTTATTATGATTGAAACATTTATATTTTGATGACCTATTGATCATAGGGATATCTTCATCCTCCATTGTAATGGTGAAATTATCTCTAAATGAGAGGTTATCCATTACTAACTTGGGTTTGTTGTAATATTTCCTTGGGATTAAGATTTCACAATTTGACTCGTGGATCACTATCACACAATCCAAGTATGTTCTTGATTTGATCTCACAGATTTTGCATGGTTGAATGTTAGCTAACTCCAACTCCCTTTCTTTTTGGATTCAAGATTGAGGCTAAGTGTTCTTCTCCATTGGTTTATGTTACCTTTCATCGATAGATTATTGGAAGTATTATCTATTTTAATCACACTAGCCTTCACATTTCATATGCATTGGGTATGGTCTCTAGGTTCATCCAGGATCCTCATGAACTACATCGAAAAGCATCCAAGTATATTCTCTACTACATTCAAAGTAATTTTATTTTTGGATTCATTATGGAGCATGTATTGATATTGACTTAGTTGGATAGAGATTCATACTAGGTTGGAAATATTAAGCATCGCAAGTCCACTTCAAGATGTAGTTTCTCTCCTTGTTCAAGTTTGCTTTTTTTCGGTCTAGAAAGAAGTATATGTTATTTCTATATCAATCACCAAGATTGAGTACAAGGGATTTGTTAATGCTTCTAATGAGGCTATTTATATTTAGAGGATTCTCATAGAGTTTGGTATCCATTTCAGGTGACCCACTGTCATCTTTTAAGAAAATCATAACACCATCCATATCTCGTAGGAATTCATTCCAACGTTAGAGGGCCAATCACATCAATAATAATATGAACTTCACCAAGGAACTCATTCATGGACTGGTCATTGATCTCAATTTTTCCCTAACTATATATAAGATAGCTAATACTTTCACCAAAATTTTCTTTGAGATAAATTACCTTTAATTATAGTATCATCTTGGGTCATGTGAAGTTTCACCTTCATGGGGGCTATCTAGTCCTCTTTTCTTCTTCATTTTATATCTCTTGGGAGGGCTCTTTTCTCTCTTTTAGGGGTAGTTTTTCCTATGGTTTTTACCTTTTCATTACTTTATGAGAAAAAACAAATTGTACTTGGTAACTCATTAGGATTTTTTTCCAAGTTTCAATTCTTATACCCACATAAGAAACACTTAAGGGGTATTAGTGTATGTTTATTATTCTATTGTATAGTTTTTCCGACACATGTATTTATATTTTTTAGGTGTCATTCTAATAGATTAGAGTTACAATTCTCAATTGTTTTAGGTAGTGGTTACATCTCTCCACTTCATATTTATGTACCACTTCTAGATCTATCTTATGATTCGAATACAAGCTATTTTTTGGCTCATGTTTGATTCCTCTCTCTCTCTTGAAATAACTTTGTCACTTTAATTTTACTTTGCTTAAATTTTAGTGTTTTTTATTTTATCGGTTCTCATTCCGACCCACACTCTCACAAGAGAAACCATGAAGGTAATGAACTATCTAGATGAATCCATCCAAAAATTGAATCTTCAAAGTGAACTCCATGAGGCATGAGATAATGAGGCATGGATCCAAGAGCATACATATATTTAAGAGAAGACACGTGAGATATCCCCTATGTAAGATAAATTTTTGAGTTAACAAATATCCTATAACTTTTAAATACCAATGGGGTACTAAACCTACTAAAAGGAATCTTACAATGGTAATATATTCTACATTTGGTAGTGAAAGTTGTTTTATATTGATCACACTCTTGGAAAATATTCTAATTATAGCCTGAAAAAGCCATCTTATAATGAGAATCTCTCACCACTAATATTATTTGTAAATTTTGATCAATAGAGGGAATTGAGTAATGTTATTTGAGGTAAGATTTATTCAAGTCTCTAAATTCAACACATAACTAGATTTCACCATTATTTTTCCTCATAGGGAATATATTTTCTACCTAAGAGGAATGTTTGATAGGAAAATCTATATTGGCCTCAATTAGTTTTGTCATCTCTTTTCTCATGAGGACTCAATCTTGGGATTGACTGGAATTTGTTTTTATCTCAGAGGTTTAGCATTAGGTTATAATATATTATGTGCTGAATAATATTAAAAATGTACCCCTTGAGGTATTTATATGTCCAAGAAATAATATCAATATACCTTAGAAACAACTCCAAAAACATACCTTGTCAAGATTGAGCTATTTTTCAGGAGAGATGGTCACCTCATGGAAGTCATCATCCTTAATATTCATATTCATTTTCTCTCCTTTATATTGTTCATCAAGGGTGAACACACTCTCTAACATGACCAATCCTTGGTAGCATTTTTTCTTCAACTAAATAATTTTATCACCATATATGTTTTGTAAATTAGGCTACAAATCTTGGTATAATTCAACCTCTTTGTGAATGAATTTGATAATTTATCTCTCAAATTATTAATGAGCTACCTATGATAGTCATTATTAAGCATTATTTTTGTATTATCATCTTCACGTGTTAGTCTACATTGGTCAAATATATCTAGGATGATCAAATTATGCTCCTATGAACATCATTCTATCGGCTTGACATTCTTCTTTCTTAGAACAACTTGGAGGTTGATTGCATTGAAATCTTCTTATCAATCCTACATAATGCTTTTAGCCTTTGAGTAAGATTTTTTGAAAATCGTTGAGATCTTACTTGATGAATAATTATCTATGTATCTCCAAACATTATCACTTCTTGGTCCCTTCTTATTAGCTAATTTTAGTCCTTGGATCTTAGTCTCGTATCTAGCTCCATTATTAGTGCAATTGAATTGGATTAAATGGGAAAATAAATTATTCTCTTTTCTATGTGAGATCAAAAATGCATGTACTAACACTAACTCTTCACTTAGATCCATCAAAATCTACCTCTATAAACCTTCCAAGTCCTCCTTCCCTCTTAGTAAGATGGGATGTGAATGTCTTCTTCTGAATGTAATATGTACCTATTGGTCGTCAAAAGGACTTTGTTGAGAGGAACAGTCAGGGGACAAGAAGTCCCTCCTCTTTAATGGGAGAGGTTTCCTTATTTAAAGACCAAGCTTATTTACATATGTACAACGCATAGTTTTAATGTGGAACTTGGATATCATGAAAGTGTTTCCAAATAGAATGGATCATCAATACAAAAGTACAAAGGAATGAAGTAATGGAAATGAGCAGAAAGGAATTCTCAAAAATATAGATAACAAAATAATTCCTTATGAATGCCAGAATAAAATTATTTGGAATAAACTATTTGAATCAATAAGATGTTATTACAAAGACACAAAGTTCCATAAATAACACCCACAAGAATACAAAGCTTCTTGACATAATACAGACAAATGATTCAAAAGTATTCAAATGGATAGTGATAAAAGAACAAGACCAGATAGACATAGGAGGGAAAAACTCTTGTATTGATTGCTTTTTGCTCTTTACACTTTCAAAAATAAGCCAAGTTCCAGCCCTGAAAATGGCGGAGAGAGACCATTATATAATTTTACAAATCAGTTACACTTGGTAACTACTTCTTTTAACTAAAATATTTAGTTAAAGGGATGCTGACGACGCAAAACCCTAAACTAATTACAATAACCTCGAATTGAGAAAAAAAGGAAGAGAGAATTTGGGAGGAGGAAACACATGCTTATGATTGGGGAGGGCCCACCGACTTGAGGATCTGTTGTCTAAACTTTTTCAATGCTTCCGCTATGTCTCGGCCTCGTGGGACTGATGTGTTGGCAGTGGCTTGGGTCCAAGATCCCAAACATTTCTCCATTTATTTATCAAACTTGGTGTGCATATGATATTCTTTATTAGCTTCCTCAATGCAGATTGGAGAGAGAAAATTTCCTTTATCTTCTCTTTGGTCATTGAGTCCTCCTTGAACAAATTTTCCTTGACAAAAGCTCTAAATTGAGCCTTAATTTCCTGGAGGGAGAAAGGCACACCTGAAGTCTCATCGTGGAGATGACAGTGAATATCCTTAAAAGTAGATACCACCAAAGCTTTGAAGGCCTCTCCTTTCTACCAACTATTCTTCAATTCTCCCAAAGCCTCCTCCAACACTTTTATCTTCCACTCTACACTGAAAACCCATGACTTTGACAAATTATCCTTTGCATCATCAAAAACCTTACTTGCCATCAATAGATTTTCATCAGTCTGTCCCATCAGGTGAAGGTCTACTATGCAGCTGCTCCAAAGCTTAAGCTCTTTATCCATATTTCCAATTGCGGAGGAGAGCTTTTGTTGTAGGTTAATTACCTTCTCATTAAGTTTGAAGGCTTCTCCAATAAAATTCAAACCTGCAATGACCATATCATCAACCATGTCTTCCATAGCCCTCCCATAGATGGAGTACCTATGTATGTCCTTGATGCTCTAGACTTCATCTTGACTAAGGATCACAGGTGGTGGAAGGGTAGTCAGTGGGGTAGGGTCTAGAACTTTATCCTTAGACAACAATGACTTGATGAAACCAGAAAGTACTTGAGCCTGCTCTTCCAGCTGCTCTATAGTCTACTTGCCTTTTTCTACCCTTCCAATAACCTGGTCACTATTTCCTGCAGGTTATGGATTTCACTTTTAGGGGTAGACTCTCCCATTGAGATCCTAGAAAGTTCCAGATCAAAGGCTTGCAAATCCTACTCTTGGCTTGTCTACTTAGGGCTTGGCTATCTTAAGGAATTTTTGACCTTGGGCATCAGTCACTATCCTTGAAGTTGTTCTAGCTTTCTTTGTAGGAGCAAGAAGGAGTAGTACCTAACAAGGTAACCACAACATCAAAATTGGGCCCTGATAACCGAGAAGAAGACTTCCTCTTCCTACTATCAACAAAAGGCTACACCCATGTAAAAGTGGAGGAAGAAGAAGAAGGAGGGAGCAAGAGAACCAAGAGTAAGAGAACTCATGGCACTCAAAGTGTTTACCACTGTTGCCTCTAGTAGAGATGTGATTGGAGTAGATGAGGCTTCTTGGATAGAGGAATCCATGGTACTTGGAGGCTCAGTGTTATGAATTTCCTGCTCCTTATCCATTGTGGCTTCTAAAGCACCTGCAGGAATTGGCATTTCACTATCTTCACTTTCACTAAGAACAATGATGTTCTCTGGCCCAGAAGGTAGTTCTGAATGTTTTGGCAGAGGATCCTCCTCAACGGGATCCTTTTTACTTCCTTCACCTTCTTCTGGTATACCTAAGTGGATGAGGAAGGGGTGGAGGATGTAGGTTCTTTACTTGATGAAGGAGGAGGAGTTCGCAGGTACTTCTAAGTTGGGTGTTTGTGACTCCTTCCTCGGTGTTGAAGTATCTTTGGAAGAAGACTCTCCTGAATTCTTCCTCAGCTCTCGAACCTTTCTGTCAAACCAGACTTTGGTTCTTACTAGGACAGGAGCTAGAATCTCAGCCAAATCATCTTTTTCTCTTTTAAACCTAGTCCAAATCTTCCAAGGGAGTATGCTTGATCACAATATCATACTCATATGACAATAGATATGTGTTGTCATCTTGAAGCCCTTCAGGAATCTGATATAGGTTAAGCTCTTGTATTAACTGAAGGGGAAATCTACCATAATGCCTCCATCTGGCCTCAAAATCATCTATGCATTAATCAGCCCAATAATCCTCAGTATCTTCCCTATGATGGTAGTTGATTTTGAGATTCAACTCAATGAATTTCTTCAAGTCAAAACAAGTTCTGGGCCTGAAGAAGTGGACAGTGATGGGAGCAAGGGCTCTCTCTATGTTCTGGGCATCCAGAGTTGTTTTACATGTATAGTTCCCCAAAGATATGGGGAAATGTAGACCCGAGTGATTTTTTGTCTCTGCGAGGTCTGTGTAATTTGTCCAATTGTCTACACACCTCAATCAGAGCCATCTTATCATTCCAAAATATGGGGAGCTTGAGAGGAGTGCTCTCATAACCGGCTAGCATGATATAAGATAACCTTCTGAATTGAATGAAGTAGGCTCCATACTTTGCTATCAGGCTCATGGCTTCATCGAGATAATCTCTAGCTAGCAGTGTAACTTTCTAGAAGCTCACAATTACATGGTGAAAGCATCATCCACCCTCCTAAAATTGTGATTACTAGTGTCTAGGGTGAGCGAGGGCAAATAAGCATATATGGGATCACCCTTCTGAGCATCAATGTATGTGAAACCAAACCATTGTCTGGATGCTGCTAGGGTATACATAAGATAAGAAGTCATGTAGAACTTCTTAGTTTGTTATACATTAGATAGCTGCTCTGTCAAATTCATGCAGATGATCTCTGCCCAATTGATGTTTTGAGTACCCTCACAAACTATGTTGATGAGTGGGCACATCCAGAAGTGGAACTCATTGGTAGAGGGCAAGCCCATGACACAAGCTAACAAGATTATGAAGTCAGATAGCTCCTTGTTGAAATCGGCTCTAAACAGAGCTTTTGATAGTCAAGATGCCCCCTTCTTAGGGTTCTTCAACCATGACTTTGCTACTCTCGCCTTGTATTTTCACTATCTTGATCAAAAAGGGCATGTGCTTGATTTTGAGAGATTACCACAGAATTTTCCATCTTGGGGATCCTTAGGGCAGCGGCAATGGTGGCATCAAGTTTAGCGATGAGCTCCCCGTGCACATTGGTCAATTCACTCGTATCGGGGTTGAAGTGGGCTCTTAGGCGAGCATAGTATCGGAACATTGCACCGAGATTTGGAAACCAGTAGCAAATGCCAGGCCATTGTCATTAATCATTTGTGTCATGGGAGAGGGTTTCGGGTCTATCAACCTGGTCCAAAAATCACCAAAGTCCAAGTGAAGAACTTCACTGTCCCGGATATCGGGAACGGAGGATTCGAGTGGAGAAACCTGCTCCTGGCCTTGAAACTTGATCTTCATACTGATAAATTGTTAGAAAAACAAACTTATAGCTTGAATCCGCAATGAAAATGTAGGGGAAATGGGGACGTGAGCAGAGTGATTTCAATTGCAAGGGTATGAGTGAATGGAAATGAGAAAGTAGTGTGCAAAAATGTGTAGGGGTAGTCCATTAAATAGCCATTTTAGGAGAGAGAAGGTTATTAAATGCACATTAAATTCATATCACCAACTCAAAAAGTAAGCATCGGGAAGAGTGGGAAAAATTAGCCCGGATGGCCTTTGGTACATTTGGGACATGAGGGACGCGAAAGCATGACTCGAGTGATGTGGGCAAAGCGGGGATAGAATGCACAAATGCTTTCAGGACAAGACCAAATTACGTGAAGTGCGATACGGCCGATGTGGGCGATCGGGAATAGAGAGCCCAAGTGAACTTGGGACAGTTGGAACAAAAGCGATCGGGCAAGTTTAATAGATTTTCAGAGAAAGCGGCGATCCAGAGCCCTTGAACTTGGGACACATGGACAAAAAGTTCAGCGGGACCCGTAAATCACTCAAATGACTCAAAAAATGTAGAATTTTTCTAACTTCTCAACTTTTCTCTTTACTAGAACATCGTAAAAGGTGTCAACTCAAAAAATTTCAATTTTTGACTTTTGAAAGAGGGGAAATTTTGAGAGGACAACAAGTTGGCTCCTTCTGGGGATGACTTGGCTGGATTCAAAGAATGAGACAAGGCAAGAATTCTCAGAAAACTAGGGGAAGAAGACCAATGCCTTATCCATTGGGCCACGGAGTCAAAAGCAAAAATACAAAAAACAATACAGAAAACAACACCCCAAAACAAAGAAAGAAAAACACACACAAGCAAGAAAGGAGACACACCCTATACATAATATACAAAGGACTTCCTATTCACCTAGGACTTAAACAATTTAGGTACTGCCCACTATAAGGAAGTGGGAGAGAAGAACCATCCATGTAATCAAGGTAGAAATAATTCTCACTAGTAAAGTGCCTGATCTTGAAAGGTCTGAGCCAAAGAGAATCAAACTTTCCATGGCTGCCACGAGGTTCATGTCTTTTATCCCATAGCAAAATGATGTCTCCAACTTTGAAATCCCTAGACCTGGCCTTCTTGTCAAACAAGGCTTTTACCTTCTATTGGTGAGTAGATATTCTATCAGCAACCTTCAATCTGTCTTCATTCAATTTATAAAGGTACATGATCCTCTTATCCAAAGAATCATTGAAGTTGGTGTCTTCAATAGCCTTCATTAAATGCAAGGTTGGTAGCTCCATTTACTGGTAATTGAGCTTCCACACCATATACTACTTGAAAAGGGGACATCCCAATAGCTCTTTTAGGTGTAATCCTGTCTGCCCAAAGAGCATCATAGAGTTTCTTGTGCCAGTTCCTCTGAGATTCATTAACCAATTTCCTTATTATGGCCACCAGATTTTTGTTTGTTGATTCTTGCTTGCCCATTCCCTTGGGGATAATAATCTGAAGAGTGAGCAGGGAGATGCCATATCCATAATAGAAATCCATCATCTCAGTTGAAGAAAAATTTGAAGCATTATCAGTCACAATCTTGTTTGGCACACCAAACCTTACCAAGATGTTTTCTTTGATAAAATTGCATACTACTTCAGAAGTAGTACTCTTTACTAGAATGGCTTCTACCCACTTAGTAAAATAATCTATGGCAATCAATACATGGGTATGTCTAGCACTTGAAGAGGGATTAAGTGTTCCAATAAAATATAAACCCCATTGTTGAAAAGGCTCTTCAATCATGACTAGCTTAAGGGCAAGGCAACCAACTTGGGTCTACCCATAAAGGTCTGACAAGCTTCACATTTATCAATCCACTTTGATGCATCTTTGAACAAGGTAGGCCAATAGTATCCTGCATGAAGAATCTTGTGAGTAGTGACAGTAGATGAGTAATGGCCTCCACATGCTTGATCATGGAAAGTTGAAAGAAGCTTCCTCTGTTGTTCCTTATCCACGCATTTTAGAAATCTTCCATCCATCCCACGCTTGAACAAAGCATTCTCCCATAATACATATTGGGCTGATCTTAACTTAATAGCTCTCTTCTCCTTAGCAGTCAAATGAGAGGGACACTCTCCATAGGTGAGAAAATGTGTGATATTAGCATACCATTCATCAATTGAGCTGAGAAATAGAATAGTAGGAAGATCAACTTCATCCTTAGGTAACTCATGGCCAGCTCCTTCAGTGATGAGTTCACACAAGCCTTTTCCACGGACTAGTTTGGTTGGTCTGATGTCAATATCATATTCTTGAACCTTTGCCACCCAGTTCCCTCTCTTGGATCCAAACTCTTGCTTTGCATGAGAATAGACTTGATAGTTGTGTCAGGCACAAGTACTATGGAGTGAGAGTTAAGAATATAAAAACAAAACTGCTTGACAACTTTAACCACTGCAAAAGCATGTTTCTCCATCATTGTGTATTTCAACTCATGATTTTTAAGAATGTAGCTCATAAATGCGATTGGGAGTTCATGATCATTAGAATCTTTTTGAGTCAAAATAGCAGCTAGGGTGTTATTTGTGGCATAGCAATAGATAATAAAATCTTTGCTAAAATATGGACATGCTAGGATAGGAGTTCTAGCAATAGCCTTTTTAATACCTTCAAAGGCTTCTTTTCCTTCAGAAGACCAGCCAAACGTTTGTTTTCCTTCATCATTTGGGAGATATTCAAAGTTAGTTTTGCAAAATTAGGGATGAATCTTCTCAAAAAGTTGATCTTACCGAAGAAAGAATGCACTCCCTTCTTGCTGGTTGGAAGAGGAATCTGTTGAATGGCTTGAACTCGTTCAGGATCAATTTTTATACCATCTTTAGAGACAACATGCCCTAACAATTTTCCCTCTATGACACAAAAGATAGATTTCTTAGGATTCAAAGAGATCCCATGTTCTCTGCACTTCAAGAGAACTATTTCCAGATGTTGAAAATGATCTGCTCTAGTTTTGGAAAACACAGTTAGGTCATCTAGATATACAACAATACATTTCCCTTTCAAACTTCCAAAGGCCAAGTCCATAGCTCTTTGGAAAGTGGCACCAACATTAATGAGCCCAAAAGGCATCCTCTTGTAGGAAAAAGTACCCCAAGGGGTGGTGAAGGCCATCTTGTGTTGATCTCGTAGTATTGACTTCTACTTGATTATACCTTGAGAAGCCATCAAGCATGGACAACATTTCAGACCCCGTAATAGCTTGCAAGACTTGATCCATCATGGGCAAAGGATAGTTGTCCTTCAAAGAAGCTTGATTGATTTTGAAGTCAACACAGATACGAATCTCACCATTTTTCTTCCTAACAGGCACAATGTTGGCAATCCATGTTGAATGGTGGATGGGAAAAATGATTTTGGCTTTCAAAAACTTTTGTATTTCTTGAAAAATAGTGTCAGCTATTTTGGGATTGTATTGCCTTTGCTTTTGCTTGAAAGGTTTAATCCCAGGTTTGAGAGGGATGAAATGTTGCATCTCCTTTGGTTGGAAGGCTTTTAGATCCTCATATGAATACGCAAGAACATCTTTATACTTCCTTTAAAAGGTTGATTACTTTCTTCTTTTCTTCCGGTGTACAACATTTTCCAATGTTCACAAGCTTGGGGTCAACAGAACTCCCAATATTAGTTTTTTCATACTCAATGATTGTTGTGATCTAGTAGAAGCTTTAGACTTAACATACCTGTCATGCTTATCAAACAATTCTTCTAAACTCACCAGTCCTTTTGGAATCTTGTTACCTTTGAGTTTGATACACCCATCTTGATCTATTCCTCTTTGACATCCTCTTCATTGGAAGACACACTCTCACGAGGCAAATTGTCACTTCCTTCAAAGTATAACTGTTCAAAGTTATCCTGAGCTCTAAAAAAGAAAGCAAATGTTGATCATCATTGAAAACTTTCCAGTTACTTGCGTTAAGTATCTGCACTTTGGGCCTATGGATCATCTCAATGGTAAACCTATCTTGAGAAAAATCAGGATGAGGTATCAATAACGATCCTGAGACAACAAGAGAATCGGCCCTGGTGTTCTTTTCCCTAGGCATTGCTTCAATGGAGAAGGCATCAAGAAATTCAATAGAGTCCCAAACCTGATTCCTGTAATGCTTCAACCTTCTATTCTTTACCTGAAAAAGGTTTCTGACTTGTTTAACAACTAGTTCTACATCTCTGTGAGCTAGAAGATTCTTCACACCTTTTTCTTTCTCCACATTAAGCCCAAGAATGAGAGCTTCATACTCTGTTGTATTATTAGTATTTTCAAATTGTATTTTGAATGAGAAAGGGTGAACTTTTCCCTCAGGAGATATTAACACTATTCCGGCTCCAGAACCAGCCGAGGAACAACTTCCATCAAATTCTAACATCCAAACACCATTAGGATCCTCAAGTACTTCTTTGGGAATTTGGATTTTCCCCGAGAGACATAATCATATAGTTACCATGCCCCATATCCTCATAAAGTATTTGTGCTTTGGGATCATCTGTTTTTTGTACAATATACTCAGATTGCTTCTCGGGAAACAACTTCTTCATTTTCCCATTGCTGGTATGAGGGCATGTGACCAATCCATTTGAATTTCTCCTCCCACATCCTTGCAGAATTTCCTACTTAACAACATACCATATGAAGGGGGAATATCTGCTACGAGGATAGTAGCCAAGACCTTTTTCTCAGGTAAAGTAGCAAAAGCTACTTGTGCATCTTTAATTCTTCCAACTAGGGGCACTTCCTTACTCTCCATGGAATAACAAGACCCATAAGTGCATGTGAGAGTTAGGCCCAAAGCATGAGCTACTTTGGTAGGCATTACATTATCTGATGCTCCTGAATCTATGACACAGTTGCTAAGTTTATGGCCTACTATAAGAGGGTCACATAGAATGGTTTGATCTTCTCATTAGGTGAGGTGACGGCAGCTACCAGATTGGGTTGGGGTGCGGAGGATGGAGTAGGTAAAAGACCTTTAGAAGAAACTTTGGAATGAGAATTAACAAAGTGAACCATTTTGGCAAAAGCTTTAGGATGGGTTTGATAATACTCAGCCTCTGAAATTTGAACCTTTGTCTTTTTAGGTGATCAATGATATCGAAAGATCCAGAGGTGGATGGGCTATCATCACTAGAAATCTTAGGTTTATCAGGTTTAGGAGTTGTAGAAGAAGAAATTTTAGTAGTAGAATTAGGAAAAGCAGAATTGGCAGAACTCACCTTCTATGTGGACATAGTGGGGATAGGAGATCCCTTTTTGTAATCACAGGGATAGTCGTGGGATGCTCCTTGGATCTTTTAGTGGGCTACATCACTTTCTCCCTTTTATTTGTCTGCTCTCGAGTCATGACAGCGTATGATTCGCTATTCATATCTACTACCACTTCATCATAATCATCTTCCTCATCAACACCTTCAGTAGTGAAGAAATTAACTCAAGATCCCTCAAGTTCCTCCATCTCTCCATCAATCTATTCTTCAATTTCTTCACAATCTTCATTAACCTCCTCATCTTCAAGCTCTTCAACCTCATAGGTTGCGTTAATAAGGAACCTTGATAGGTGGCCCCTCAAGTGCTAGCCTTGTCTGAGAAGCAGGCAAATGATTCCTAGGTTGAAAATTCCTCCTTGGAACATCTGCATAGGGGGCATGTTGAGCCAATTGTTTCTTGATGGCAATGAGGTCATTTGCAAGATTTTTGTACTAATGGATCAGTATTAGGCCTAGGAGTGGAAGAGGAGGAAGAAGAAGATCTAGATTTAGAAGGGTCTCTTTTCAACTTTCCAGACATAATAAAATCATCTACACTAACAACAAGAGTTTGATCCTCGGCTAACATTGTGAGATTTGCTCTTCTCAATGCATAGCTAACCTCAGGTAATTGAGCATTCAGGAAAAAATATTTTTGGATTTGATCCACAAGTTGAGTGTCTGGTGGGATTTTGTTAATCAACTTGTTGAATCTAGCCACAAATTCTCTCATGGGTTCTTATGAGTCCTTTATTTGAGAAATTTGAGCAAAAAAGCATGTAGGTCTTCTACAAGTTTGAAATAGTTCTCAAATCTTGTTATCATTGTGGTCCAACTAGTAATGGCCCCAGCTAGAAGGTGATAAAACCAATCTGCTGCATTTTCTTGTAAAGTCTCTATAAAAAGCCTCACCAAGACATCTTCATGTTCAACTCGAGAACTCCACATGCAACTATGAAGGCTGCGATATGTTCATCAGGATGTACCTTGCCATCACCTCTGAACTTGGGGAATTTCTTCCTGTTACCTCTGGGTAACTCATGCAAAGGTTGAGGAAGGGTGAGAGGCCCGACATAATGGCCCCAAGGCAATGGTGTTGCCATCCTTGGAAAGATGGTTTGAAAGGGAACCAAAACACTAGCAAGAATCAGAGCACGGAGATTAGGGCTGAGTTTCTCTGAGAGCGATAACACCTATAGGGGTTCTATCTTGAATATGAGGAGTTCTTGTTGAATGAGCTCTTCTATTCCTTCCTGTTAAAGGAAAAGGAAAACCTTGTTGTTCAAAAGTTGAAGCGAGAATCTTCAATACCAAGGGCCCTTCTTCCGTGAGTAAAACGTGGAGTCACCAGATTAAAGGATGATCAAGAAATTGTTTATAGAACTGGAATGTGTTTTAAGAAAAATGAATCCCCAGCGGAGTCGCCAAAAACTGTTGGTCATCAAAAGGACTTTGTTGAGAGCAACAGTCAGGGGACAAGAAGTCCCTCCTCTTTAATGGGAGAGGTTCCCTTATTTAAAGACCAAGCTTATTTACATATGTACAATGCATAGTTTTAATGTGGAACTTGGATATCATGAAAGTGTTTCAAAATAGAATGGATCATCAATACAAAAGTACAGAGGAATGAAGTAATGGAAATGAGTAGAAAGGCATTCTCCAGAACTATAGATAACAAAATAATTCCTTATGCATGCCAGAATAAAATTATTTGGAATAAACCATTTGCATTTGAATCAATAAGATGTTATTGCAAAGACACAAAGTTCCATAAATAACACCCACAAGAATACAAATCTTCTTGACATAATACTAGACAAATGATTCAAAAGTATTCAATGGATAGTGATAAAAGAACAAGACCAGATAGACATAGGAGGGAAAAAATCTTGTATTGATTTCTTTTTGCTCTTTACACTTTCAAAAATAAGCCAAGTTCTAGCACTAAAAATGGCAGAGAGAGACCAATATATAATTTTACAAATCAGTTACACTTGGTAACTACTTCTTTTAACTAAAATGTTTAGTTAAAGGGATGCTTGATGCAAAACCCCCAACTAATTACAATAAGCCCGAATTGAGAAAAAGAAGGAAGAGAGAAGCTGGGAGGAGGAAACACATGCTTATGATTGGGAAGGGCCCACCGACTTGAGGATCCGTTGTCTAAACTTTTTCAATGCTTCCGCTATGTCTCGGCCTCGTGGGACTGATGTGTTGGTAGTGGCTTGGGTCCAAGATCCCAAACATTTCTCCATTTCTTTATCGAACTTGGTGTGTGTATGATATTCTTTATTAGCTTCCTCAATGGTAGATTGGAGAGAGTAGATTTCCTTTATCTTCTCTTTGGTCATTGAGTCCTCCTTGAACAAATTTTCTTGACAAAAGCTCGAATTGAGTCTTAATTTCTGGAGGGAGAAAGGCACACCTGAAGTCTCATCGTGGAGGTGACAGTGAATATCCTTAAAAGTAGATACCACCAAAGTTTTGAAGGCCTCTCCTTTCTACCAACTATTCTTCAATTCTCCCAAAGCCTCCTCCAACACTTTTATCTTCCACTCTACACTAAAAACCCATGACTTTGACAAATTATCCTTGGCATCATCAAAAACCTTACTTGCCATCAATAGATTTTCATCAGTCTGTCCCATCGGGCAAAGGTCTACTATGCAGCTACTCCAAAGCTTAAGCTCTTTATCCATATTTCCAATTGCGGAGGAGAGCTTTTGTTGCAAGTTAATTACCTTCTCATTAAGTTTGAAGGCTTCTCTAATAAAATTCAAACCTGTAATGACCATATCATCAACCATGTCTTCCATAGCCCTCCCATAGATGGAGTACCTATGTATGTCCTTGATGCTCTGGACTTCATCTTGACTGAGGATCACATGTGGTGGAAGGGTAGTTAGTGGGGTAGGGTCTAAAACTTTATCCTTAGACAGCAAAGACTTGATGAAACCAGAAAGTACTTGAGCCTGCTCTTCTAGTTGCTCTATAGTCTGCTTGCCTTTTCTACCCTCCCAATGACCCTGGTTTTGATTCCTGCAAGTTATGGATTTCACTTTTAGGGGTAGACTCTCCCATTGAGATTCTAGAAGTTCCAGATCAGAGGCTTGCAAATCCTGCTCTGGCTTGTCAACTTTGGGCTTGGCTATCTCAAGGAATTGTTGACCTTGGGCATCAGTCACTATCCTTGAAGTTGTTCTAGCTTTCTTTGTAGGAGCAGAAGGAGTAGTGCCCAACAAGGCCGCCACAACATCAAAATTGGGCCCTGATAACCGAGAAGAAGACTTCCTCTTCCTACTATCAACAAAAGGTTGTACCCATGCAAAAGTGGAGGAAGAAGAAGAAGGGGGAGCAAGAGAACCAAGAGTAAGAGAACTCATGGCACTCAAAGTGTTTACCACTGTTGCCTCAAGTAGAGATGTGATTGGAGTAGATGAGGCTTCTTGGATAGAGGAATCCATGGTATTTGGAGGCTCAGTGTTATGAATTTCCTGCTCCTTATCCATTATGGCTTCTGAAGCACCTGCAGGAATTGGCATTTCACTATCTTCACTTTCACTGAGAACAATGATGTTCTCTGGCCCAGAAGGTAGTTCTGAATGTTTTGGAAGAGGATCCTCCTCAACGAGCTCCTTTTTGACTTCCTTTACCTTCTTCTGGTATACTTGAGTGGATGAGGAAGGGGTGGAGGATGCAGGTTCTTTACTTGATGAAGGAGGAGGAGTTTATACAGGTACTTCTGAGCTGGGTGTTTGTGACTCCTTCCTCGGTGTGGAAGTATCTTTGGAAGAAGACTCTCCTGAATTCTTCCTCAGCTCTCGAACCTTTCTATTGAACCAAGACTTTGGTTCTTTACCAAGAACGGAGCTAGAATCTCGGCCAAATGATTTTCTCTTTTAAACCCATCCAAATCTTCCAAGGAGTATGCTTGATCACAGTATCATACTCATATGACAATAGATCTATGTTGTCATCTTGAAGCCCTTCAGGAATCTGATATAGGTTAAGCTCTTGTATTAACTGAAGGGGAAATCTGCCATAATGCCTCATCGGCCTCAAAACCATCTATGCACAAATCAGCCCAATAATCCTCATTATCGCCCTATGATGGTAGTTGATTCTGAGATTCAGCTCAATGAATTTCTTCAATTCAAAACAAGTTATGGGCCTGAATAAGTGGACAGTGATGGGAGCAAGGGCTCTCTCTATGTTCTGGGCATCCAAAGTTGTTTTGCATGTATAGTTCCCCAAAGATATGGGGAAATGTAGACCAGTGATTTTCTTTTCTCTGCAGGTTCTGTGTAATTTGTCCAATTGTCTGCACACCTCAATCAGAGCCATCTTATCGTTCCAAAATATGGGGAGCTTGAAAGGAGTGCTCTCATAATCGGCTAGCATGATTTAAGATAACCTTCTGAATTAAATGAAGTAGGCTCCATACTTCGCTATCAAGATCATGGCTTCATCAAAAAATCTCCTAGTAGTGTCACTTTCTAGAAGCCTCACAATGTACATGGTGAAAGCATCATTCACCCTCCTGAAATTGTGATTACTAGTGTCTAGGGTGAACTGAGGGCAGTAAGCATATATGGGATCACCCTTCTGAGCATCAATGTATGTGAAACCAAACCATTGTTTGGATGCTGCTAGGGTATACATAAGGTAAGAAGTCATGTAGAACTTCTTAGTTTGTTATACATTAGATAAGCTGCTCTGTCAAATTCATGCAGATGATCTCTGCCCAATTGATGTTTTGAGTACCCTCACAAACTATGTTGATGAGTGGGCACATCCAGAAGTGGAACTCATCTGGTAGAGGCAAGCCCATGACATGAGCTAATAGGATTATGAAGTCAGATAGCTCCTCGTTGAAATCGGCCTAAACAGAGCTTTTGATAGTCGGGATGCCCCCTTCTTAGGGTTCTTCAACCACGAATTTACTACTCTCGCCTTGTATTTTTCATTATCTTGATCAAAAAGGGCATGTGCTTGATTTTGAGAGATCACCACAGAATTTTCCATCTTGGGGATCCTCAGGGCAGCGGCAATGGTGGCATCATCAAGTTTAGCGATGAGCTCCCCATGCACATTGGTCAATTCACTCGTATCGGGGTTGAAATGGGCTCCGCAGGTGAGCATAATATCAGCACATTACACCGAGATTGGGAAACCAGCAGCAAATGCCAGGCCACTGTCATTAATCATTTGTGCCATGGGAGAGGGTTTGGTCTGTCAACCTGGTCCAAAAATCACCAAAGTCCAGGTGACGAACTTCACTGTCCCCGATATCGGGAACGGAGGACTCGAATGGAGAAACCTCCTCCTGGCCTTGAAACTTGATCTTCATACTGATAGTGAAAAACAAACTTATAGCTTGAATCCGCGATGAAAATTCGGGGAAATGGGGACGCGAGCAGGTGATTTCAATTTGCAAGGGCAAGAGCCAATGGCAATGAGAAAGCAAAGTGTGTAAAAATGCGTAGGGGGTAGTCCATTAAATAGTCATTTTAGGAGAGAGAAGGTTATTAAATGTGTATTAAATTCATATTCACCAACTCAAAAAGCAAGCATCGGGAAGAGCGGGAAAAATTAGCCCGAATGGCCTTTGGTACATTTGGGACATGAGGGACGTGAAAGCGCAACTCGGGCGATGCGGGAAAAGCGGGGACAGAATGCACAAACGCTTTCGGGACAAGTAGGACCAAAGTACGTGAAGTGCACAATGCGGCCGACGTGGGTGATCGGGAAAGAGAGCCCAAGTGAACTTGGGATAGTTGGAACAAAAAGTTCCGACAGCCCGCAAATGACTCAAAAAACGTATAATTTTTCTAACTTCTCAACTTTCCTCTTTACCAGAACATCAAAAAGGTGTCAACTCAAAAAAATTCAATTTTTACTTTTGAAAGAGGGGAAATTTTGAGAGGACAATAGTACCCAAGCCACACTCCTCAATACAATTTCATAACAATCAAAATTCCACATATCATCGGCCCGTTCATATATTTTTTCATCCAATACTTTCTCTCCGGGTTCATAATGTTCAAAATCACTCTCCTCTTCTTCAATCTCAAAGCATGGACGTAACAATTTATTTTAGCGGGACTTGGATCATAGGTGTCAAAATGGAAGTTAGAAATGGGATATTATTTAATGGTTATCATTGTACCATATATAATCTTTAGAATCATATTCTACTAATTAGAGGTTAAGTATCCTTTCAATTCAATAATGAAATATATAAAAAAACATATAGAAAAGACAAGGGGGATATTGATAACATAAATTTCCTAGGGAACTATGATATAAGTTCAAGCATGCAAGTTGAGGTTTAGGACTTTAATGACTCTTATTATCTTGAAAACATTGCCATCAAGTTGGATGACTCCATTTTTATGGAGGTATACTTTAATCCCATGCTATCAATAATTGTTTGTGGGTATTAATGAACTACTAGCACCATAATCAATCATATAATTTTGAACTATATGCTTATCGGTGATTAAAGACACGTAAAATGAAGGGGGCTATGATATATAGCTTTTCAAGAATTTTAGACTAGTTAAGATAGATTGGCACTAAATTCACTTCCTTCTAAACTTATGGGGAAGGTTTGGAATGATTAAAATCTTATTGTAGTATATTTACTTTCTGGGTAACGTTAAAGCATCCCACATATAAATGTTTATGTTTATTTTCTTCAATTGCACCATAATATTTAAAGGTGTAGGTAGTGCAGAGACTTGTGTAGATTGTAAACAACCCAATATATCTTTAGTTTTTAATCACATGAAGGTATATGCTTGGATGTAAAATCTTAGCAGGGGGATAATATATCTTTATTTTTAATCACATAAAGGTATATGCTTGGATGTAAACTCTTAGTAGGGGGATGCACATGTTATGCATCTAGGGCTCTAGCTACACTTTCTTCTACAAAGAAAATGTTATCCCTTCGATTAGGCACCATTACACTTTGATTTACTTGATCATCATACTCCAAGAGTCTCTACTTTGGTTTAGTATTGTAATTTTATTGCATCTATGGTCGAGTGTAAGTTCTCTTCATTATTATTCATCATACAAAAAATCCCCTTCCTTCCAATAAACCAAGTTATCGTTAATGATTGTCATATGAGGTTGTGATGGTTTAGTATTTTGACTTGGTTATATAAAGAGCTTTGCATTTTCAAATCCTGGTTTAGGATTTCATTAGGAAAAGTATTAGAATCATGGGTTGTGCATAAGGACAGAACCACCTCATATCTTCATCCACGCTAAAACTAAATCTCTATTTTTATTAGTGATTATAGAATATTGTTATTGAGGAGGTCTAATAGAAATAATTTAGCCGTGATGATACAATCTATTTTGCTATTAAGTAGGGTTATAAATATGATAAGACCTAGGAGCGAGTTGAGATTGTTGTCTTATCATAGAATTCAGTTCATTTGCAATGTTATGAGTAAGGATTTTACATCATCAATTATTCCATTAGAATATGTGTTGGGGAGTGCAAAGCAAGTGGTTGAGGATGGTTTTCAATAGCAGGGGTTGATTTGACATATATTAACTGGCCCCAATGTTCCCTAAACTTCCCAAAATTGGTTACTTATGGAAGATATCATCGAAATATTTCTTACCGCTTTTAAACATAGGAAAATAGAATCCATATATAGAAGATACAATCTATTTCTCCCCAACTAGCCAAAATATAGTGCAAGTTGCACAACCCTAATGTGCCGAATGAGAATGTTCCAGTAGAAGAATGTGAGTGTGACATATGGCATAGTTTTTCTAAGAAAAATATGGTTTACATCCTTTGGTCTTTGAAGTTCGAGGTGGGTCCCACATAGTATGTTAGTTAGGGGGCCCAGAGTTGGTGGGGTTTGTTATTTTTTCGGAGGGGGCCATGTACCTTTCTTCATATTACATATATACCTCATTGAGGTCCATATTCAGGTGCATGTGGGATTAAGTCCCAAGTTTTTACAAAGTTCTCAACCAACTCAGCAAGTTGGGAGCAAGCTACCTCATCACCAAGTTCACAGTGCTAACTCACAAGGATGAGCCACTACATGGCACTCTATTTTTTCTCGATTGAGGATGATCTCCATCATAATGTTTGAGCCAGATAGCGTGCTCAAGATCATGTAAACCATCAAGCTCAAGTCCCAAGGGAAATATCAACATAGATCTAAGTCATCATTGTGACCAAATTGGCAACCAACTCACGGGGAAAGTGGGGTACCGAGTCTACTGAAAGCCACTTCAACATTACCAAATTACATGTCAAGTAAAACAAGCTCAAGGTGTGGACATAACCATGTAACTCACCAACCACCTCGACTATAATAAGTATTTCCTTCACCTACTCTTACCCAATGTGGTATATATATCTCGCACTTAGTAAAACAAAAAAAAACCATGTGATGGAGAGGGGTCAAACTTGGGTTAGAGAAAATAATAAGCCCGGCCAATTGAACCACGAGCTAGGAAATGCGTAAAAGGAGCTCGATTGGATTTAAAAAGACCTTTGGCGGGATTGTGTATAGTCCTGCAGACCCTTTTATGGAGAGTTATTCCATTTTTTGGATATTAAAGCATGTTATGTAACTTTGATGTATGGATGATGTTGTAAGATCCTAGCAGAGACATTATTTTCCTTATAGATAATTTTTGCCTCATTTTGGAGAGAGAATTACTGTTTAGAGAGATAAAATGCAAGTGGAGACCATTTTTGTGTAGGAAGGCACCACTGTAAAGTTGAGAGCTGGTTGTGGAGACTTTCTAGAGGTGGTATGAGACACTTGTAGGTCATATTTCCCAAATTGAGGATTGATGTAATAATTTTGTGTTTATTTTTTAATCGTTATTAGGATCGATTTTTCGTATTCGTGAAATGGGAGTGTAGTCCCTCATGGATGAACTCCATTATCAAATTTGGATTTTTTTATGATTTCCTTCATTTGTTTTTTTTTAAATCAGTTTTGATCGTCTTTTTAAGTTTATACGCCAATTTTAACATAAATTCACATTTTACGAGAAATTAAGTAATGAAGAGAATGGGTGTGGAATTGGGTGTATGGGTTTAATTTTATGATTACACTACAATTTCATAGTTTTTACATTCCAATTTTAATGTATTATAATAATTTGAGAAAATTTAATAAGTATCCACAAAAATGGGAAAACTGAGTCAATTAAACTTTTTATGTTTTCATTACAAAGCAACTCAATCTACTCACCATGCGTAAAGCCTTCCTTGATTTTTTACACACCCAGGTCAAACAACTTTTTGATGTTAACGGCCTTCCGAGGGGCTATGGAAAGGGGGAAAGACAATGAAGAAGGTGATAAACTCCAATATCAAGGATCCCTAGATGTAGCCTACTTTGAACATGTTCAAGGCATTAGAGGAAGTCAAAAGCTTTTCAAAAAAGTCTCTGTTAGGAGGACTTGTTCCTTCTTGGTTTTTTTGGTTTCTTGTTGTTTCATTGTTGTTTGGGTAGTTGTTGTTATGCTACTTTCTCGTTGTTTTTGTGCTCCTTTTTGGCATTTTGACACCGCCTCTATTTTTTAATTGTTGTATCCGACATTTTTGGCCTTTTTGTTTGGGTATGGTCCCCACACATCAAAAAACCACCCCTATATTGAATGTTCTATCTAGCTTGTAGGATGCTTATCTTTTGTTGGGGTGTGGCCCCCACATATCAAAAAACCACTTGGTGCTTCATGTTATTCTTACCTTTGGGCTTTTGTAACCCTACGTATGGTCCCTTCCAAAAAACCATTTATTAGTAATAATAAAAAACTTTACCATTTTTAGATAAAGTTTGGTATCAAAGTACGATTTTGAAGCATCTTAACAATTTTCCGCTTGAGATTATTTCTTTGGTTTAATTTGTAGTTGGATATGGGTTGCAATAGGATAACCATGAGTAAGGCTCTAAAACTTGAGGAACTAGAAGCCATTAAGCGCCCGATTTAGGAAGAAAATTTCAACCGAGAAGAACATGGAATTCCTTGCAAAATGAAAATATGGAGCTCTAAGAGATATTAAAAACCCAAGGAACTATTTTCGTAGGTGTTATAGAAGCATTGCAATTTGAATTGCATGTCAAAAATAAGATCTTGGCAAGATATCAAACCGGTGATAAAGTGAAGGATATAAACAAGTCTATCAGAAAAACATAGTCATCTACCACAGATGTATGCACTGTAAGTGAATCACCATGTATTCCTTTCTCCCATCATGAATCAAATGTTGATTTTGGTAAATTTGAGAATCATACTAAAGGTATTAGAGCCAAATTACTAAATAGGATGGGTTTTGATGGAAATGGCCTTGGAATAAATGGCCAAGGTATTACTAATCCCATATAGGTAGAGGAAATACCTTGCTATGTAGGTTTGGGATATGGAAGTGGTAAGAGATAAATTGGGGAATGCTCAAAAACAATTGAAGCTAGACACACTTCAAGAGAAGATCCTATACCACTAGAACTCCAAAATCAACTATTCAAGGTAAAAACAATATTTTTTTAATCCTACTAATGAGGATGTTGTTGCTTTGAATATTGGGCAGGCCTCACAAATTGATTGTGAGTGAGTGCAAGTTAGAGAAGGAACAACCTTCTAAACAAGGTGAAATTTCCAAAAGAGGAGAGAAAATAGTTTCCCCTTGACAATCTTGCACAAGTAAAAGTCCTAGAAAGTCTGGGCAAGGTAAATACTCCAACGTGCACTTCGAATATGCAAAGGTTGATCAGGTAACACAAAATTTGTGGTATTCATTTCCATGTACTTTTTTGGATTAAGTAACCATTGTGTGGCCATGTGTTGGAAGAGGAAATCCTTAGAAAGAAGGATTAATAAAGACTACTCTCCTAAACAAGATATGGGGAATAGAAAAAAAGTGTACTCGTTATCAAATGAGTGGACACTAGATTGAGAAATTTTGGAAACTCCACCCTTGGCTTTGAAGAAAGTGGAACAAAAATCAACAAGCCAATCTCGTGCAGAAAACTAGTCTATCAAATGATAACTCACAGAGGAGCATCGTGAAAATGGGTCGATAAGACGCGTTGCTCGCCTTTATGGATAGCACATTTACATAGCTGAAATTTATTTGGAGTGCTTAAATTTTTCACCTCATATAAACATTTTTATAAGGGAAACTAAATCATTATTGGAATTAAATGTGGAGGTAGAAATTAGAGGAGATATCTAGTTGGGAAGAGACAATATGAGAAATTGGTTACAAGTTGTGTCATTTTATTTGCCTTCTCATATACATGTTAAAATTAGCATGTTTTCTTACCTTTATTGAAGCAGTGACATGATGGGTAAATATATTCTTCATATCGGTGTTTAATATGCATAAGCATTGTTGTTTTCTGAATGTATGTTGACATTCTTTCCTTCCATTTGAAAATGTATTTGTAATACATGTTCAATGATTTAAATGCACTTTTGTAATACCATATGTCGAGAAATGTTCATAATGAAAGAGTATTTAAAAATCCATGTCTATTTGTAATTGATAATAAGACCCCATTGAAGGGAAAAT
The DNA here is from genome assembly GCA_018340775.1 of Taxus wallichiana var. yunnanensis. Classification (NCBI taxonomy): domain Eukaryota; kingdom Viridiplantae; phylum Streptophyta; class Pinopsida; order Cupressales; family Taxaceae; genus Taxus; species Taxus wallichiana. The sequence goes on from CM031236.1 coordinate 103,368,585, forward strand.
TGTACAAGTAGATTTCAGTGTTAAGATAAGGATGTTAACATACATTCATGAAGCAATTACTTTTATTACCATGTATTATTTTGCCTTTGTTAATAACAATGTACAATAAGGAGAATATAAGCATCCTTTATAGCCTCTAGCAGTGCAATGGCTAAGAGAAATTGCTAGGAAAAGGATGAGACAATGTGAGTGTAGAGGGTCAAATGGCAGAGAGACAGGAGGGAGTTTTGAAACTTCTTTTCCCCTGGTTATAGGTTACAATTTGGGATAGTGAGTCTATGAAAACTAAGAGACGAAATACTTGTCAAGTATACTCCAAGACACGACACTATAAAGGAAGAGATAGCCCCTATTGGGAGAGACGGTTATGTGAAGGAAAAAATAGCCAGACAGAGAGATAGCTGCCAATAACTTGATTAATCAAGGATAGCAGATTAAATTTTCCTTCGATGATGTTTTACTCGATAATTTTACAAGTTGTAAGAAGATATTCTACTTCATAAAAGAGATGAGGAAGCTAGAAAAGGAAGGAATTGTTCATTCAAATATTTTATGAGAGTGAAAAATTTGGTGCTACAAAAACATTTCGGTGGGGAGGTGTGATCGGAGGATATTCATAGTTCCAGTGTTTGTTAAACTTCCCAAAACTAGTTTCTTATGGAAGATCTCGTGAGAAATTTTTGATGCCTTTTAAATGAAGGAAAATGGAGTCCATACACAGAAGATACAATCTACTAAATTTTCCCTCTAATCGAAAAGCATTTAGCGTAGGTTACACATTGTTGATGTGCCAAAATGAGAATGTGCTAAGTGGTAGAATGTGAGAACGACAAATGTAATATTTTATGTGAGTAAAAAGATGGTTCTGACCTCTAATCTTCAACATTCAAGGTGGGTCCCATATAGTGTGTTGATTGGAGGCCTAGTAGCTAGTGGGATCCACTCTTTTTTAGGATGGGGACCCTGTCTCCTTTCTTCACATTGTATTGCATGTGATTTTTCATATATACCTCATTAAGGTTCACATTCTTGTGCATGTGGGACTAAGTCCCAAAATTTTGCAATATTATCAACCAACTCGGTCGGTCGTAGAGTGAGCTGCCTCATCACCAAGTTCACAATGTCAAATCACAAGGATGAGTCAAGTATGTGGCACTCGGCTTTGTTCCCGATCAAGGATTATCTCCACCATATCGGCCGACCCAGATGGCAAGCTCGAGATCATGTAAACCATTGAGCACGGGTCCTAAGGGCAAGATCAACACAGAGCCAAGTCATCATTATGGCCAAATCATCGGGAGAGCAAGGTACCAAGTCTACCACAACCCAATTCAACATTGCCAACTTGCATTCCTATCAAAACAAGCTCAAGACATGGTCGTAGACATGGAACTCATCAACCACCTCAGGGTATAATAAGCCTTTCCTTCACCGACTCTTATCCAAAGTGGGATATACATCTCACACTTCGTAAAACAAAACAAAACATGCAATGGAGAAGGTTTGAACTCAATTCAATTTGTAGAATAATAATAATCCCAATTAGTTGAGCCCAAAGTGGAAATGTAGAAAAAGGAGCTCGGTGGGATTTACAAAGACCTTTGGCATGACTGTGTATAGTCCTAGACCCTTTTATGGAGAGAGCCCATTTTAATGTAGATTAAAGCCTGTTATGTAACTTTTATGTAGGGTTGATGTTGTAAGATCCTAACGAGACATTATTCCCTTTTGGAGAATTTTTGCCCGTTTTGGAGAGATTAAATTCCTTTTAGAGAGAGAAAATGCAAGTGGAAACCATTTTTGTGCAAGAGTACATCACTATAAATACGAGAGTTGGTTGTGGAGACTTTCTAGAGGTTTTCGGGACATTTTTAGGTATTATTACCCAATTTGGAGATTGATGTAATAATTTTGTGTTTATTTTTACATCATTAATAGGATTGGTTTGTCGTATTCATGAACCCAGAGACGCAATCCCTCACGGATGAACTCATGTTATCAACTTTGGAGTTTTGCGTCTTTGATATCCTTCATTTGCTTTTGTTTTAATCATTTCCCATCTAATTTTTAAGTTTATATGCTGATTTTAACGAAAATTCATGTTTTATGAGAAATTGAGTAATGAAGAGAATGGATGTGGAATTGGGTGTATCGGTTTAATTTGATGATCAAACTATGTAATTTCATAGTTTTTACATGCCAATTTTTATGTAGTGCATTAATTTGAGAAAAATAATATCCACAAAAACGAGAAAATTGAGTAAGTTAAACTTTACCGTTTTTCGTATTAGGGGTTATTTTAGGAAACATAGGCATAAGAGGCCTTTGGGGTAAATTTCTTGCTTGTATCGAATGTTTTCTGCTAGAATAGAAATATCATAAACATCAAAGATAGTTTCACTTCCTATAGATTGTATCATGATTTTTATATCATAATTTGAGGCTTGTGCGAACCATAGAAAAGTAGTATAAGGTAAAGGTCTCACCAAGAGTGGGATCTTATCCCAATTTCCTTAAAGTTGGAAGTTAAAATCAAAAATTTCCTCAATGTGTTCTATTTTAATGGTAACCAATTGGTCCATTAGTGAAAATTGGCACTTTTTCTTGAAATTATTGCTCTAACTACTCTCTAAACCCACCACAAGTGTGTATAGAGTTAGATGGGAATTTTCTATAACATGTAAGGGATTTTCCTTTGAGGGAAGAAACCAACAATATTATTGCAACATTACTTTGAGTCATATGGTGGAATGAACATAGATGAGAAACATATTTGATATGATCAACATGGCTAACCTATTCTTGATAGTGAGATATAGAAGGATTTTAAGAGCTAAGGTTGGGATATTATTTCATAAAGTCGAGGCTAAAGGACCACCCTTTATTGAAGTAGGTAAGGTCAAATTTATTTGATGGGACATGAAGGAAATAGGATGAAGGTTTCTTAGAAAGGTATGGGAAGAGATTCCAAGTGGGGGATTGGATTGAGTTATGTGACGTAATAATAAGTTATTTCAGCTTCTATATTTTCTCTTAGGGGGGGTCTAAGAACTCAATGGGCTCACCTTTAAGGGCACTTATATTTATCTTAATCTTTATCATATACTTGAAAAATGTTTGGAACTTCATAAATCATAGCATAATGGAGTCTCCAAGTGTTACTAGAAATGGGAAAAAAAAATCAAAAGAGCTAATAACACACCAAAACTTATATATGAATTACAAAATACATACTCTTGAATCTACAAATATTTCAAATTTAGCAACATAATACAAAATGGTCCCCTTGGGTGTTCGAGAAACTATTGGTTGTTGAAAATTTGCACTCAAGGATGCCAAATGGTGATATGTGCCTCAACACCATTAGTGGGAATGCTTCCAAAGTGTGAGACCCTAGCTCTTTCAATAACAATCCAGAGATAGTTGATTTTGATCCTAACTAATCTAATGCTACCAAGTAATCTAATATAAGTTAACACTTGTAATGGGAAAATGGATAAGGAAACAACTGAAAAATGATGATACACCATAGAAATTGGGGATCATTCTCTATGTCTATGAGTGACATAATTTAATGGAACTGTGCAAATTCAACCCTCACACAACATATCATAAAATAATAGAAAGGAAAGAATATGATAATGCAACAATCAAAGGGAAAATATATACCACAATAAACGTTATATTAATGTTTAGAAAATGCAGTCTACTACAGTAATGAAAAAAACACCAAATGCATTACAGGAGCTCAAAACAAATATCTAGACACTTAAAATTTCAATCTCAAAAGAGCAAAGTGACTTTAAGTCAAGGGATATGAACCCTTTAAAATGAGATAAATTTGTCTTAAATAGAATAAGAGAAGAGAGGGGGGACACAGGAATATTTTGCTTTCAAAGCATATTTCACATCCAAAGTCAAAACGCCTAAGGGGCTCAGAAAATGATGTGTAACTGAATATCCTAGCCAAACAGACCACACAGGATATTTTGAATATCTTCCTAACTAGAAAAGAGCACGCCTGATAGAAGGAATATCCCTACCAATTGCCATGACTCGAATCACAGCATTTGAGTGGTATTTGGGAATGATGATTGCGTATTATTCCTATATTATAGTGATGGTGACCTAAAACAAATCCCACCTAGAGGCACTCCTTGAGAGTTCTCCAACAGTTCTAATTTTACATGATTTGGAGCTTTGGATTAACAGACATGGCCGATTGAATACACCCTATTCATATTGCATAGATGATGAACAAAAGGACATTAATTTTAGCCTCAAATTCACTCCATGTCACTTCTCTCCTCCTGGTTGACTGCTTGATGACATGTGGCGAGCTCTCATTCTTTTTCTTTTTCTTTTTCCTTGATCGATGTTTTATGTTTCTACCCTATAGATTCACTATTTTCTGCAATATGGCAATCATGGTGTCTTCATGTTTCGAGTTTATCCCTTTCCCTATCTCCATTCTCAAAACCTTTTTGGAGCGAACACTTCTAATATGTACCTTGTGATGCACATCGGCTCCCAAAATCCTTCAACCTCTGTGTCAATTTTCGTAGGCTTCCAACATCATGATTTGTGATATGTGTCACCCATCGGTGCACCTGCATACACTATTGATCGTGACCTTAACCAATTCACCTAAATCCTTTGGGTATGTGATTCCATAGGACTGAGATGTGTGTCTCAATCTTGTAGAGCCTCTACTACTAGTTCATGCCTTAGCCAGCTTCGGTCTTAACCAAAATATTTAACTATGTGGATCTTGTGCTCCATTATAGCCTTAAAAGTTAAAACATATTCAAATTCAATACTTATGGGATTCCTTTTCCTGACGAATATGGGATGATACCCTAAAGGAAAAATACAAAAGGACGTCATGGATGAAGCTCGCAATGACTGTAGCTCAAACCAAAGGAAAGCATAGTTCTCCCAACTTCCAAGGCCTCCACTTGATTTCAAAGGTACTACAATATTTGAAATCACATCAAAGCCAACTGTAAATGCAAAAAAATATTGAATCCATCAAAGCTTAACTACAAAGAAGAGAAAAGCTGGCAAAACTATCTAGAACACTGAATGAATGAAAGCTTGTGAAGAGAACAACGTTTCATAAATCCCAAGCCTTTCCAAAAAAAAATTGTATGTTGCCGAAATCTTTTATACAATTAAAACATTCAAGAGAAACCATCAAAGCATGTAAAACATGATAAAATGGGGAGATTGTGATCTAGTTGATCAATATGAGAAAGAGACTCATTTTGGCAACAATATGCTTTCTTATGTTACCCCTACAATGCACCCTACTTTGTGATATAAATATCAATTACGCACATTACAATTATGAAGAGACATTTCTATTAATCACGTATATTATACATCCATAGTGTTCAATGTTGTTACAAAGCACCATACACTACCACATAGGTCTACCCTAAATAGAAATATATAGATGGTTATAGATCGAGGAGAGAGGGGCCTATGGGGGCGCCTATCTGAACTATATGGAGATATGGTTATATAGGGCAAGCCGGCACTTGATGGATCAAGGGAAGAATCTATCGAGTGCCAGATATGGGGAATTTGAGTTTACCTATCTCAATAAAGTATACGATTGGTTCGAAGAATGTCTCGATCGTAGAGTTGGAAAAGTTTTGGTTCGGCGGACCGGATGATGCTAATGGGGGCTCCTATATCTAGATGAAGGGGGACTCTAGAACTAGATAGAGGGGAGGGCCTCCAGATAGAGAATATGATTTTATCTAGTTTATTTTATCGTTTAATTAAGAGGGGTCATGGAAAGAACAGGTTCAAAATAAGCCCAAATCAAATGAGAGACAGAGCTAGATCCTTTCCTCTATTCCAACATTTCTAGATTTTGCCCCTCCAATTTTAGATGGGGCCCCCCCTTTCTATGGAAGCCACCATCGGGGGTGTTTTGAGATATTGCTATACAATTAAAACCTATCTTTACTCAATGGATACAAAATGCTCGTGCCTCGGATCTGCGGGTGGATATCCATCTATGCAACCACGGGTGGATATCCATCTATCCACGGCCATCTATATCTATTTGTACCGCATGAGATATATCTCTTCCCCTACCGGTGGAGGTGATGAGGGATTAGATAGGGGGTTGGCCAGGGCATTTCTGCTCTACTCCTCTATATCCTAAATAGCCAAAACGTAGCGACGTATAACTTAATTATACACATTTGAATTCCAATTCACAAGGGCATTTTCGGGAGTAGCCTTCTCTATCTACCTCTCTATCTGTCTATCTTCATCTCTATCTACCTCTCACTCTGAACTCTGAACTCTTCAGTCTCTCTCTCTCTATCTCTCTCTATATCTCTCGATCTATCTATATCTCTCTCTATCTGAACTCTGTTGGCGTATATGATATGGGGTAGAAGAAAAATCCAAAACATATGCAACATGGGATTATAAATATCACCCCTTACTTTTAGGATTTAAAACTACATGCTCTCATTATTAGGCGCCCTTATTACACTACTACCCCTATTTATACCGATATACTAATGCAAAAGCTGTAAATAAAAATCACCCCATGTATGATTATGTGTTTTATATACCACCTTACCAAGCTAACCCCCATGTACTCTTTGTTGGATCTACCTTTGATGTGTAGTATGTTCTAAAGCTTCAGTAATATCTTATCTTCATATCCTAACTCAATGAATAACCCTATGAATCGAAGTCAAATGATAAAATCTCCTTGAAGTGGAGAAATAATGATAGAAAACTTTCACTTAAGTATTATGGCACTTCTTAGATCTTACAAAATATTTGTAGCATGGAATATAAATTAGAGTTGCATCGATCAACCAAATTATATCCAATCTTTCATGTGTCTATTTAAATGAATTCATTAATCAAAATATTCCAAACCTAGAAAAAAATATTGAATCTTGATGAAGAAATAATAATCATCTTTAAACTATAAATGATTCTCAACACACTTATTAAGAGACTATAGATGCGAGATGATATCGAGACTTTCTTATCGGTGGAAGAACCTTCCTTGGTAAGATGCAACATGGGAAGATGAATATTGCATGTGGAAGCATCTACATGTTGTCAATGTTAAGGACAATACATGTGTGAATGGGGGCGAGCTATGCTCTTATCATGTTGGTTGTTACATCTATATGTGATTGACTTATGGCATACATGATCTTTTACTTAGCGTTTATATAATTTCTATATTATGTATTGTTAAGAGTAGTATGCCTAATGATTTTATGTAGTCCATGAAACATAACTAGAGTGTATGTAGGAGGTAGTGTTGAGCATTGAATCATCAAATTTAATATTATTTTATTGTTGTAAATATTGTGTAGGTTTCCCCCTCAAAGTGGCTCAGTCATTTATTTCAATGTTATGCTTTTTATTTCATTTATATTGCATGGATCTTCTCTATTATGCTCTATTTGTGAGTTGATGTTATTTTTTCATGCCATCTATTGTGTTTCGATCTATTGTTATGAATCTTCTCTTGAAATATAATAATTTCATTACATGGGACATCCACTACATGTAAAATTATCTCTTGTGAGTTTAAATCATCTTCTCAATTTCTAGTTTGGAATCGGAGATAGCATACACTATGGTCATCTATGATTTGTACCATCTACTACAATTTTTGCATCCTCTAAATTATGTGGTCCATTGTTGTAGTTTTTATTGGGGTCACCTTATTAAGGTGGTACATACCATGTACGATCATATAGAGGGTATTATTTATGTACAACTTTTGCACCAATATCTAGGTACAAATAGGAGTAGTAGTGTAAAAGGGGCTCTAAGAATAGGAGGATGCGGTGGTAAATCCCAAAAATAAGGGGTAATATTTGAAATCACATGATTGCACATATTTTGAAAATGTATTACCAAGTAACCCCTCATGTATTGTTGGGGGCTATATTATGGGAAAACCTCGGCCTATATCTTCACTATCGATTGTTGGTACTTTGCACCTTGCCTTATTGACGACAGTATTGTTACTTTGTCTTCCTTTCCTCATCATCACATGGTAGAGTGCCCAAAAATACTATGGGTGTCATAATAAACTATCTCTATATAATATAAGTTTAAATTAAATTTACTGATCTTTAAAGTTTTTGCAATAGCATCCATACCCTTAAAGTTTCGAGTCCATATCATAAAATCTAAGTCAAATACTTTACATAAAGTACAAGAGTTTGTCTTTCATTACAATTCATATTCTTTCAAATCATCCTAATACAATATACACATCTCATCCCATTAAAAAAATTGTATTAAAATTAAAACACTCGATATCATATAAATTTAAGTCTTCAAATTTTATGAAGTACAAAAACCTATAAAACAAATTTTCATAACAATAATTCAATTTTAATAGCTATATGCATTAATGCCTTATTACTAATGACAAAGAAAAGTTTCCACAAGGCCTAAGAAAAAACTTAACCCCTTATAAATTTAGTGCATCTCATGAAAGACAATGATCTTAACAATCAATGAGAGTAACACTAAGTCCTTCCCAACCTCATTTCATTTCATAAGTACATCATCCATTAATGTATACAAAGTTTTAAAACTATAAGATAACCCTCTTTTTAAGAACAAGGCCTTGGGTAGCTTCCATCCCATCTCATATTTGATCCATACTTCAAATCAAATGGTCATGTTATATGGTTTATGCTATAAAAGTTTTGATTAATGATTAAATGGACATAAAATATAAGGTAGAAATTATTTTATGATGGTCAAAAGGATGTCAAATATAAGATCGTAAATAAAATTATACCAAAATAAATCCCAGGACAAACCCGGATGTACAGTCCGTTCTACCTTACCCAACATGTACCTCAAGATTACCCAAAAGCAAAAACATTTTTGTTGGTTAAAAGGGACTTGAAATTTATGTAGAAAACAATATAAACCATAAAAGACACCCACAAACTCATTTTTAAACACATTTACCTCACATTACATACTTACCTCTCATTACAAATTTGTTCTCTCGCCTTATTATTTTCAATTGCTTAGCATTGAAACTTCGTCCTTTGCTAATCATATGCCACTACAAGTACCAAGGAGTTTAAGGAGCCTACAAAAAAAAAGGGTCTAAGAAACCACGTGATAATGCTCTCAATGAAGACATTGGAAAGCAACATGATAATGAATATGTTGATTTATCTTGATTTTTGTGTATAATTCTTAAGTTTGACTAATGAATAGCATGACTTTTGGCACTTTGAATTATTTTGTTTGGTCTATTAAATTGTATGTTTAATTGGTAATATTTTTATACAAGCATATTGAAATACATACCCAAGCTCCCAAAAAAATCATTTTTCTTGGCATACTCATATCCATGTCTATACCCATATTGGCTATATGAATACCATACACTGGAAACAATAGCGGTAGAGTCTCATTGAATAATTTTGAAGTTTAGATAATTATTGTGTTTCTAATTTAAATGTTGTGACAATACAAATCGTTTTAATGGTGGAAGTGATTTGGTGTGATAGAACCAAGTTAACATCTTACGTCTCACATCGATGCCAAGTTTCAAATAAACATGGTTTTCGTAGTACATGCAAAATCTAAACCCCATGCACTCTATAACTCTTTTCACAATGTTGAAAGTAGTGATGAAATGATAGATTTTGTGGACAAGATTAATGGGAGATATTATCATCTTCTCCCGACATCTTGGCCTATAAATAAATTAAAGTCTCTCATTTCAACATGCAAACCCACATGTTAACCTCTTCCTACTTCCACCATTGTTTGATAATAATTTCCAAATTAGGGTACTAACTTAATGTTATAGGTTTAATGTACATTCATTCACAATTAGGCTTGTTGGTTCATTGTAGAGATGTATAGGCGGTGATCAAATTTCAGCCCTTCCCATCCCATCCCTTCCAAGAAATTCAAACTTGTCTTAGAAGAACAACTCAAAAATCACCATTAAAAAATAAAACATATTTTTGAATTCGCATTGTTTTGTGAAGGGAAACTGTTTTATAAAATTTTAAAAGAAGGATTATAATAGGTAACGAGACATTATACTATGCTAATATATCTTAACATTTTATCCAAAACTACAAGTTAATCGAGTACTATCTCTCTGTCTATTTTTTGGTTAATGTGTGTATTTATAATAATTAAATTTCACATCAATATGAATGTGAAGAGTTAAAAATATAAATTACCCTCTATCCTCCATCATTTTCAATGGCAAATCCCAATCCACCAATCTCAATCTCATTTGGAGGCAACCCAAACAAGGACAAATTTGTACATCTTGCTACCTCCCTCTCATTCCTATGTATTCATAGTACAAAAAATCTTTGTATTTTGCTAACATTATGGTTTATAGATTTTAGAATGTCTAGGTTAATTAACACTTGAATGTTTTTGGTGGCTTAGAAGTTTTGTTTATGGAGGAGTAAGTGGTTTTTATCAAGATAATTACGTTGAACAAATGAGGGAACTCATGTGGACCATTATCTAGCTAAGTGTTGACAAACCACTACTTGCGAATCGAATATTATGTATAAGGCCTAAAAATGAATTGTCAATCATCATTCCCTCACTATTACCATCTAAAATATGATGTCTCAATAGTTTCTTCTTCTTTTTTAACTCCTTTGGATGCTCAAGTCGAATTAGGGGCCACATGTGACTATAGAGGCCAACTTTCAAATGACAATTTCAAAGGCATTCTTATTGCATGTTCATTGAGTTCATCTTCGACGCCCACGATTTTTATGATCTCTTTTTTTATGGGTGAATACAATATTCCTATCAAAATATCTCCTTGTAGAGTTTCATTTGAATACAGAGACAACTTGCATCATTGATTTGAACTTGATCCTCCCTCTCCCTCTTTATATAAAGAGGAAACATGGTTATGTCATGACATGTAAGAGTGTGTGTTTTACCTTTATCATGCATCAATATCATTGCATAGGCTCCTATGAAAATCACTAGATGTGCAAACCCACTATTTTCTCTCGCCTATTTGAGAATTTGTATCCTAGAGCTTGCGTAATTACTCTTATGATGATCCTACCAATATTATTACATACTCTAAAGATAACCCTCGAATCAAATTTTGTTGGTGTATGTCATAGTCACACTTGTTGTAAAGTCCACATTAGGTAGTGTTACTACCAATGTGAGATTTATTATTTGCACAGCATTGGAAAGCGCACATTTAAGTGGTAGGTATCCTCACATGTGTGAGAAGGATGAGGTGTAACTTAAGGAATGATCATATCCTACCTTTTAGTCAACCAATAACAATCTCTCACTCACCTCTTACTTTTCCTATATAAGGAACCTTTGTGTCCTTATGGAAAGTTAGATTAGAGCTTAGTCATCTCCAAAGTTGGTGGAGATGTAGTCTCTTAGGGAGATTTTGTTCTAGTGTAACCATTGTTGGTTACACACACATGCATTGTATATTTCCTTTTAGTTTAATACAATGTGTTTTTGTTGGTGAATCTCTTCCTCTCATCTACTACTTTGTGTGGATGATTGCATTATTGAGTTTCCACGAGACCTCCTTATTCGTATATGGTATCAAAGCTAGATCTGTAATCTTCATCTCATGATTTTCTCATATCTGGATTTGTATTGATTTATTTGAATTCTTGTTTGCAAATCCAAATGAAAAATATTTTTTTGAAGATATTTCTACATTTTTCCATTGAGTATTTATTGCGGATCTCTTATTTTGTTTAAAGGCTTTTTTGAATTGTGGATTCGATGAGGCCGAACAAACAACAATAAAAAAATATTAAGCAACAAAAAAATTCTTCAACAAACTCCAATAATCCTCCTTATTGTTTGATCTTCCAATGATGCCCTCTTATTCGAATTCCAAAAGACTCCTAATTAAACTCAACTTCTAAACCAAACTTGACTAGACTTGTTATCTTTAGTAAAACTTATTATTTTTAGCAATAGCTATTTTTGTTCTAAATTTAGCTTTCTAGATCCTACAAATTTGTGCACATTAACCATGTGCCTAAACTAAATTATTCCTTGAGTTTCAACTCAAGTTGACTCATGGTTACAAAGATACAATATTTTGAATTTAAAAAAAAAAAAACTAGAAAAAAACTTTGAACCCAATTTTCGGGCCCTAGATGGATGATTTTGGCCTTGAAAATTGTCATGACATGACTAAGCAAATAGCGCCACTCACTATAGCATGTAACTTTTCGAGAGTTTTCCATCAAAAACGGAGTCGTTTCGACTCTCGGATCAAAATTTATGGCCTTCGCAAGACAAGTCTTGAATCCGCATCGAGGATTTATGCACCTTCATCAATTGTAGAACTACAATGCTTCTTCCCAAGCCCCCGAGAATTTTTCGATCTAATCAACATTGTGGGTTTTCAACATTACCCAATATGTATTTTTGTTTGAGCCAAAATTGCTATTATAGAATCATTTTTTGGGTTTTTTGAATTTTGGAAAAATATAAAAGCTATGGGTATGATATAGTATTTTTCCTAAAGCCTACTCAAAAATACAATTAAAAACATGCTTTTGGGAGCTTCTAGTGATTTTTATGATTTTTTAAAGTTTAGATCTACTGGGGCAAGCAAGGAGCAAGCAAAGTAGACATCAAATTTTTGTATTTTCTGCAAAAATATGAGCTAAAAGTATAGTTTTTAGATTCCCTTCTTGTTGTTTGAGAGATTTCTAAAATTATTGGTTAAGTAAATAATGGAGCAACAAGTCACATGTGGCATACGTTTGAAGTTTTAGTGCAATTCTAGTGCATTTTGCATGTTCGACATCATTGGTGTTTTATGCATGTTGCTGATCATAGTCAACTCTTCATTGCCCATCTATGACCTACGCTCGGCCCCTAGCTGCCATATGACCATCCAATGGGTATTTTTAGCTTGAGCACTAGACTTTCATTTCACCATTGAGCCCTTTTTGGAGTACATTTCTTTCGAGGCTCATAACTTTTGATCCATGAAGCTTGGGAAGATGATTTTTATCAAATTACCTATTTTTCATGATCTACATCTTTGGAAATATTGATTTTTTCATTTTAATAACTCATATTTCTATACTTAACATTTTTGTCTATTTAAGCTATCGAGAACATGTATTTTGGACCTTTATGAGGCCATAACTTTTGACTGGTAACTTGGATTTGCATGTTATTTTTTTAAGTGCATATTTCTATAATATTCACATTTGCAACATCTATTTACTTTGATGTTGACTCGAATTTTAAATTTTCGACTTAATGGTTTATTTTATAAATTTTAAATTATATTAGGTGGGATTTCAAATGTATTTGTACTCACATTTATTTATGTTCACCACATCACCTTAGGTAGTGTTGTTACCAAGGTGAGATTTATTATGTGCACAACATTGGTAAATGCACATTTAAGTGGTAGTTATCCTCACATGTGTGAGAAGGGTGAGGTGTAACTTGGGGAATGATCATATCCCACCTTTCACTCAACCAATAACAATCTCTCACTCACCTCTTAATTTTCCTATATAAGAAACATTTGTGTCATTGTGAAAAGTTAGATTGGAGCTTAGAGTCGTCTCAAAGCTAGTGGAAATGTAGTCTCTTAGGGATAGTATGTGTTAGTGCAACCATTGTTGGTTGCACACACATATGCATTGTATATTTCTTTTTAGTATAATTTAGTGTGTTTTTGTTGATGTATCTCTTCCTCTCGTTTGAGTACTTTGAGTGTATGTTTGCATTGCGGAGTTTTCTTGGGCCTTCCTTAATTCCCATAACTTCATCATTATTGACAACGATAGAGAATTAAGATTATTTAGTTTTTCACGACATTAAATATTTGATATGTTGGTTTAGGATTCAAAATTAAGATTCCAAAAACATACATATCAAATGGAGACTTATTTTATCGTACATCTTCATGGTTCAAATGCATCTACGCATTACACTCTTGTAGCATTTAAGATGTGTTACACTCTTGTAGCATTTAAGATCATATCAAATGATGAAATTCTAGTTATTAGTTTTAGATTATAGTTTTGTGTATATATATGTATTGTTTGTAGTCGTGTCATGAGATACACAAAAGTTTTTCATAAATATTTTAGTTACATTGCATCTAACTGTAAGTCAAATGAAGATATTTTGAAAGTTATGCTCAACTAGAATCTTGTTATTTTATTCTCTTATCTTATTTTATTTTTTTGTGTTCGAGTACCATATGGATGCAATTGTGAAGGATATATCGACAATATAGTTGCAATTAAGAAGGACAATATATTGACGGTGTTTATTAGCTAGATACTAATAGCCTTCAAGATTCATACTAGAGGAGTTAGTAGGCCTTAAAAAGAGTTCAATGTTATCTTCTAGTTTTAAATGTTTACATTGTTTAATTTTAATGTTTGGAATATTTGATTCATTGAATGAAAAGACATAATCCCAATAATTATTTGAATAATTTTGAATGATGGGAAATGAGTGTTGTTATCTTGTGAAAAAGCATTATTTTTCTAAGCATACTTTCTTTGATCAATAGTTCAAACCCACCTTAAAGTTTAAGTATATCAAAATTAGAAGAAATACATTTTAATAAACATGTTTTACATTGAAATGTATACTTAATTTAATTTTACCAAATGCAATTGTTCCTAGCAACTTTTCACCGTGGAAGGGTTAGATGAATACTAAAATTAAGACCACTCTATCGAATCAAATTTTATAACTATGCATAATGAATCCCTAGGGTATTTATCCCCATGGAAAGCAATTGTCAATCAAACTTCAAACAAAGAGCAATAACAACTCTCGCATTCCTTTACCAACACAAATGACAAACCATGATACTTATGTTTTTAATGACATTTTTGAAAGCAACATGGGAGTAAGAGAGCATAGCTTATAGACATGTAATGTTGCCTCTTTTAACTTTTTTTTGGTTCTTCTATTTTATCTATGGTCATATGTGTGTTACCTCCACTCCCTTGGGAAGTGATCTTATGGGAGGAGCTTCTTAATTTTCAAGAGTATTTGTTTGTTGGCACATACATTAATTTATTGTCAACATTATTTTGATTTGATGTGTTTCTTCCTTCATTTTTATACTTTTAAAAAATATATTTTTTCCATAATCGTTGACTTCAACATTTGCATTGCTAAAATCAACTACTCTCCTTGTCATTAAATATGTATAATATTAGAAAATAGCATTTAATGGATCAATTGTTAGTGCATTTAATTTCGATAAATATAGAAAATAGAAACCCGACCATAACAAAGTCAGCTTAAGCACGACGGTCATGGAAAACTCATAAGATATAGGAAATTTATTGGCATTCATCTCCATTTATGCCGTTAGTTGAATCCATGTTAAATCTATTATCTATATAACTAGCACAAGACCACTTGATCTCCCATGTTTTGTGGTTATCAAACAACTACATTGCCCGACATGTTATCTCAAGGCCTCTCAAAGCATGTCCTTATGTCTACAGTTTCCCATAGCGAGCACAAGCAAATTCCTCACAAAATTTCGTGGGCTCTAACTATCCACAACACACAAGGGCTAACATTGCAAAAGCAATTGTTGGCATTGGTAGTATTGAATGACAAGGGATTACTTGTAGAGTTATCTCCAAAGTATGTTGCCTCTAGGATATGTGCATCGCAACCTCTTTCTCCTTCAATCGTTCGCATGAATAACACGTTTTCCATGTCTGCCATTTTGAAAGGAACAAGAGGATCATTTGCGTTCCCTCCAACATTTTCCCCTCCCTTGTAATTATCCTCCTTTAATCCCTATCTTCATCACCCCCTTTCCCTGCATCGTTTCCCCTTTTCTCCTTTCACTTTATCTTCCTCCCTATAATTGGCCCTATATTACTTACCCTTTGCTAACTTGCATCTACCACTGCCTTCCCCCATCATAAAACAACTCCTTCAATAACAAGTCAAATCATTCTCGTTTGTGACTGAGCCGGTTGCCACGTGTCAAGGATATGCCTTTGTATGTTGGGCATTCATAGAGAGTAACCCCTTTGAGAAGCTTTCAAACATTTGTTGCTTTACAGACAATCTTCAACCAACAAGGTTCCGACCCTTCATAGGTCCTATTTTGCCAAATGCTTCTCAGCATTCATAATGTTAAAGCCCATTTCAATGATTGGCAAAGTCTCATGTCCCATATTTTCCTTTCCACATCTTGTACCGCTTCCTTACGGTGGTTACATTCCCTATCGACGCCTCCATTGCTCCCCCTCTTTGTAATTGCTAGTAATAACAAAATGTTATTCAAAAATGAAGATATGGTCCTAGAAGTTGCTTTTTTTTAATGTGTGTTATTTCAATCACTTCATAAAAACAAAATGTCAAAATAAATTGTGAAATGAAGATATGGCAAAAACAATCCCTCGCATTATAGATACTACAATGAAATGCAAACGGTTCAACTTTTATTTGTAAGTCACGATCCCACAAATTTAATGTCAGCACCTGATAGTAGAACCTGAATGGGATGGGTTAGGATGGGTTCATCTTATCCCTATCCAGTATGGCCAAAACTTACCGCCCTACCCACAAAACAGAAGCTACCAGAAAGTGTGCATATAGGACATGACCTAGTTTAACACCAATGCCATCAATGGATAGCAAGCATATGCAATTCAAATACCACTACATTCACATGGAACATATTTTAAATACCCTTACGATTAAATTATCCAGAAAAGCACATATTCATAATATGTAATTCAAGCACTGCAATTAACATGACCAAGTACATGTAACAACAAAGTATAACAGATTTGTAGTGACAAGGATACTCATTATACTAAGTCCCGCAATCGTTATCCAAGTAAAATCGTCAAAATGATGATTTCAGGAATAGGAATGATAGTTTACAACAATAATAAACACTGGTATGTAACCTTAATGAAGGTTACAGCGTCCAGACCACTATGAATGTACAACAATCATAAATGATAGCATATTGGTCATAAAACAAACATTGCAGCAATAGGATATAGGGGTCCCTAGTCGATAGCTATATCACAAATGAGAATTTGTAGTAAATTAGTAACAACAATCGTAAATGGCAGTATATCAATCATAAAACAAGCACGGAGGCAATTGGATATATGGATCCCCAGTCACCAACAATATTGCCAATGGGAATTCTTAGTAAATTAGCTTTATTCCTTATTGGCCTTGACAGCATTACATAATGTGCCTTAATTTTTAGATTATGAAGTGCTCATCCCTAACTAAACTTTATTGCATTCTGGAATTGAACAATAATAGTTTGCAGTCAGATTATGGGATTTATTTTGCTGTACGCTATGAGAAGTGAGTAACTACTGGGTAAATGAGTGTCAAGATACCTACCCACTCCCTAGACCCCTTCTTTGCTCAAGCCCCCTAGCCATACTGATGTGATCTGAAGGTTCTAATCTCGATCTAGTCAAGTATCCCATGCCATAGTTTAGCAGTGTGTGATAGTCAACAAGTCTCCTTCAACATACAACAAATATGAGGGAGTACTTGAATCAAATGTTCTCATTGATCACCGTGTTAGTACACAATGCATCATCTAATTCTGCATGCAATCAGTGAAAGCCACGCGATACAATCATTTGCACAACTGAATGTTACCAAGTGGACAACATAACAAGAAAAGAAAGGAAATAGAATAGGCTTTGGCAGCAGTCAAAGGATCGCTGAATGTGCTCGTAACTCATTTTGCCAAGATTGTGTACACCAAAACAAAGGCATTGAGAAATAAAATCTATACGATAATTTATAATACATTGATTCAGAATCGCAGACAAAAAGGCTAAGGCATGAGTTAATTAGGAATTTAAGACACTGTATGTACTTGAAATTACAATCTACATGCTAATGACAAAAACATTGATTGTATTGTATATTTAAAAAAACACACAAAAGATAGAACATAGCAGTCCCTGCTTCTGCTTGAGCAACTGAGACTAAAAACTGTAGTACATTTTAAATAAGACAGCTTAGAGACTTGTATCCACTGATAAGACTCGTCTGAGACACCCATAAATGATGTAACTGCTAGCTGCCACTGAGTATTACTTGATGTTTTTATAAAAGTCAACTGAATCTCAGCCAAAAGAACCAAATCTTGACAATGCTTGCATGCATTTTATAAAAAGAAATGGTATATATTTCAAGCCAATATTAGTCAGTACATATTACTATGAACTGTGACGAGACTATGAATTGTTTCCTGTAGACTTATCAGTGAGGCCCGGTCTTGAGACAACATTTCATTGCTATTTCTTTCACAAGGGTAAAATATACAAAATCATGGGAAATCTACCACTTCATATAACATCAAGTAGAACACAAAAAGGATATTTTCACTTTTCTATGAAAAGAATTATCATTGAATTGAGAAGGAATGTAAAGTTGAAATAACTACATGCAGCCGTATCTACCATGTCCTAAACCAGTAGCTTTGTCTTGTTGAAATATCAGAATATACATTCACATTTGATACAAGTACTACAATATGAAAAGAACATTTGCAGGCACTGTAGACAGCATAAATATGTCTATCCAGTCCTTATAGACATCATGTTCAGGATCCACTCCAATTCTCACATTTGTTCTTTTGGAGCTCACTTGATGCTTTTGTATAGATCGTCAATAATTTCCTAGGAAAAGCAAAAGAGTAGATCTGAATTTGTTAGTAATCTATGGCGATACTTGTACAATGGCCTGCAAAATATAAATTTTACATTGGGATATTCCTTTCACTCAGAAACGCTTAAACTTGTCCATGGCCTTTGCAATAGGGCCTCATGATCAGTATAACACAAAAGACGGGAAAACTTTTTTAAAAATTGACATAAAGATCATCAAAGGATCTAAAAATCTATAGGTTTAAAGCCTGCCTTTCACCTTATACTAAGGAGACGAGAAAAATTGCTCGTATGTAGACTATGGAGTCTAGTTGTAATGAGAAAAATAAATGACTAAATATGTACTTTCTATCAAAACAGTACAGGAAAGGCTTGCTTACAAAACAAAAAAAATATAACAAAGAATCAATATAAATTATATAAAAGCATGGAAAATACAAAGTGCATGACCTTACCTTATAAAATTTCAGTAGTTGTGGTCGCTTCTTTTGAACGTTGGAGTAAGCAAATCTCTTTCCATATCAAATGGCAAAGGATCAAGGTGTATAGCTTTCAAAAACTCGAAACCTTTCAGCTGAGTTTGCAAAATAACATTCATAATCGTTATATTTTATACTAGTAGCTACAGTGTAATGCCCAAAGTACTTTATAAGAAGGAATCTGATGAAATCATGGAAAGTTCCAGGGTTCTGACTTTCAGAAATAATCCATAACAAGGAAAGACATCTTAAAGGAACTCGTGTAACTGAATACTAGAATACAAAAGAAACCAATCACATGAACGCACCTTGTTACTTTTAGCTACTGCATTAAGTTCATCCAAAATGTATGCCTTTGCCTTTGGATTTTGGCACAACGCAGTAAAATCTCCAGTTTCTCCATTGGCCGTAGCCCAATTCTGAAGTGCTTGCTGATTGGGTGTAACTATGGCAACAAGAAAAGACTCGAAACTATTCCCATATATCCATACCTGAGTCAAGAAGACAGATCATGGGCATTGTATCAAGAAGACAGATCATGGGCATTGTATCAAGATGACAGATCATGGGTATGTTACAATATCAATATCCTATTAAAATATATTTACATGAAGAAAATCAGAAGATACAGTATGTGACAGATATATCCATATACTGCAGTACTACAGGACGAAAGAGAAGAGAATAGGTCATGAAAGAGCTATACCCTATCTTCTTCACACGACAATGAAAAGACTACGGTATGCAAGAAATAGATCAACATGCAAGGATAATATGGAATAAAAAAAAAGCATACAAATAGTTTTTTGCTCCTTTAACAGTAGAAAAGGCAACAAACATGGCTTGGAAGAGAAATTTATAGCCGTCAACTTTATTATTTAGAGATTCACTGTTAGAAACTGAACGTAATCCCCTGTACCATGAATGATCAGAGACTGTCCATGATGACACTTAAGTTTATTTTGAAGATCAAAAGGAAAATGAAATAGGAGCCCTAAAGGATATTTACATTTTTGTAAAATGGAAGTACAGTTACAAACGATATTGTAATCTTTTACTTGTGAATGGAATGTTGCCAAGCCTAACTTTGAACTTTGGATTTGATCTCTCCAAAAACAGAATTATATAAACCAAGTTCATGGAGTTGTGTACAAGGGTTGTTCTGAAATCAGCATTGTTCTATGACTTCTATCAAAGTAGATACATTGTGCGTTCTCTTCTCATAACAATATCCTTCTCAAGTGTGGCATCGACACCTTAGAACATGGTTCTACAGGTATGATCTTAAGATGTCTGGATGGAGTACTTTGAAACCACTGACACCCTAGACAAGATTGGTTGGTTAGTATGATTTCATTTCTTTTCCATCACTTCTATCCATAGCCATACCAAATTTCACAAAAAAATATTTACACAAACTTTTGGATTGTACCTATAAGAATACAGTGCATTGATAGTTGAAGTCAAAGAGTTACAGACAAGAAGGTAGGCCAACACGGATTCCCTAAAATTTTGTTCTATATTTAAGGTTACCTTCAACTTACCATGATCATTCTGGTTCCTAGACTCAATTTTTCCTTCTGCAATATTTTTATGAGACCTCCGGATTTGGCACTTTTGTTTCTGCAGAATGAGCAACTTGCACAGGATTCAAGGAATTTTTAGCAATCTATTTGCCAAAAATATTCCAATCGCATTGCTTGCTTGTTTTGGCTGATGGAACTATGATTGATTCTGAGGAACGTGTGCAAGAAGAGGCACATAGATGCTATAGAACTCTTTAATGAACCTTCTCTAAATCTATTGATGGTAACACTGCCAAACCACAACTTTTAGCTTACACCCTGTGCTTAATCACTCTTGAAATGGTCAACATGTCCCCCATTACTGAGGCTTGAACTGTGTGTTTATGTATCATTTTTAGCTCCTGATAGAGTACAAGGTCTAGATGGATTCCCGCATGTTTCTATAAAATGTTCAGAGACTTCCTTTGGGGATGACAAGCTCCACACTTAAGACAAGCCTATATGTTCTCAAAAGGTTCTATCTGCATCTAATATTACCCGTATGATTCTCTTAGCAAACGAGGAGAAGGTAGACGACTGGTAAGCCTAGCACCCAATTTGGCAGTTTCCCTTCAAGACGTGAACAAAAACATTTTCAATAGGCTTATGCTTAGTTGCCTGAAGACTATTTTCCCAAACTGTCTCAGTACAAAAGGAAGATTTTGTTGATGACTGACAGATCCTAAATGGTTTTGTCACTTACATAGAATCCTAAATGACCCAATATGTCCAGATGTAGAAACTTTACTTACGGAAGTCTGCTTTCTTTTGATTTTTGTAAAGTGAGCAACTTGATTTCGGGATTGTTACTCTATATCTAACTTCGTTGCCCCCATAATGGTCCACTCACTAACTTATTCAATGCCATTCATGGTTTGCAAGTAATCCATTTTCACCATATCTATTTACTAGCACTTGCACCAAAAGGAGGTGCAATGGTTAAGCTGATAGCAAATTATATTGGAAGTAGTATGTTAGCGAGTACAATTCAAGGAATGCATGAAGATAGACTATTTTTTTAGTTGAACGTCCAATTTAGTACATCAAATATTCATTTTTAAGTTGGATATTTTTTTTTTTTTTTTTTTTTTTTTTGTAGTTTATATAGAAAATACTTAAAAGTCAAAATGCATTATATAATTTACAGTTTTTTCGAACACAGAATATAATTACAAGTAGATGCTGAAATGTATTTTTAGTTACAGCTTTGATAATCTAGCATTTTTTGATAATATGGCTTCTTTTGTCAATGATACATAAAATAATCTAGCACCTTTTGTCACTGATACATACATAGAATAATCTAGCATATTTTCATCAAGCTTAAACGAGAGGCTATGACAAGTCAAAATTTTGTTAAGTGCCTTACCAAGCACTTTGGTTTGGTGTTTAGGTGCCTTCGCTATTTTATGGTATTTAGTGGTGCTATGAGCTATCATAGCTTTATAATGGTATGTTGTTGAAGAAAACCTATCACTTCCCCTTCGCCCCTGCTATGAATGTGTTTGGTTAATATTATGAGGGCCCTCTTCCAAATAAAAAAGGAGATGATATTGAAATATTTTCTCGGAAGAACGTGGGGAATAACTTTGGCTTCTACCCTCGGATTGCCTGAACTCATAACGTCTGCTGAAAAAAGGGAAACAGGTAGACAATGATTTTAATGATGAGGATTTCACTTAAGATAATATATTTTGGGTCTCTGCAGTAACAGCAGCTATTCTTAAAAATTGGTTTGAATGGGTTAGGCCACAAAATCGGAGTCGGATGTCAGTTCTCTTGTTTCTATCCCTGTGGCTGTCAATATTGCATGGAATCCTTCTTTGTTTAATGTGGTTGACCCTACTGGATGGCTATTCTAATTTCTGCCATATGGTATCTCGCGAGGAATTTTAGCCTTCTTTCTCCACGAGTAATGTTTCTGGTGGTGGTTAGCTGAAAATTCTTTTGGATTATTATACCTGATTTTTTGGTTAAGGCTGCTCAGTGAAGCTATTTCGCATGATGGGAATACTTATTGCTAGATCCTAAGTGTTAGTGCCTATTGGTATGTTTTGAATCCTTCAGTCTTTCTGATGACGAATTTTGTTAAATTCGGTTTGAATGTTGTGTTTGCTGGCGGGTAGGGCATTTATCTGCATAAGCTTAGTTTTCTTTTCTCATATTCAGTATGCGGTTTTTTAATTTCAGCTTTGCATGGCTGTTTAGTTATGTTGTTACTCTTATAATTATCGATCCATGTTGATCAATGGTAGATGACTGTTGTTGTACTTAATTCCATGTCATTGATCTAATTCACTGAATGAATTATGGGAGTTTGGCATGTTTTGTGGGTGGAGGACCCTTCTAACCCCCAGTTAAACAATCAAAAATGTAAATATATCAATATTCATCTCGGCAAGACTGCATATAGGGAGAAATAAGCAACCAAAGGTAATTTGTAAACAGAATATTTCGTTGTTGTCTATGAGTTAAGCTTACATACCGCATCAATAGCAGAGCACAGACCATACACATTCTCAAGATTTTCCACTGCAATATATTCTCCTTGTGAAAGCTTAAATATATTTTTCTTTCTATCAATGATTTTCAGTGCTCCATCTGGCTGCCACTCCCCAACATCACCTGGAACATTAATTGATCATGTCATGCTTTGAAAAAAACTGAAAATTTATAGATTTTGCACGACATTCAACACTTAATCCACTGAAAATATACATCAACCTTCCAAGCAAATGTTTTGCAAATTGTATTGCACTGTTCATAACTAAAGTAAAATTAAAGAACCCAAGTAAACACAGGCACCTGTATGAAACCATCCATCGATCATAACCTCATTTGTAAGGTCATCACGCTTGTAATAACCTTTAAATAAGGTTTTGCCTCTTACGCAGACCTCTCCACGTGGCACTTGTGAAAGTGCATCATATCCCATATCTGGGACAGACTCAAGGCAGGCCTCAATGTTTGGCGCAGGTGGGCCAACTGTACCAAGCATTGACATCACATTTGGAATTGAAACAAAACTTCCCGCACAAGTTTCTGTCAAACCTGAGAGATAACAGTAAAGCAAATAACAATTGAGAAATTAATAGATACTGCTAGTACTTTTTATTCAAACTAGACAATCCAAAAAAGAAAACATATTAACATGATAACAACCAATAGAAGCATCCACTTGACCACTCTACACTAGATGAATCTCAGTAGAAGATATCATCAGGATTTCAACCTGGGTATAATATATGAAATCCACCATATCTGATACGTCACCTGACTGTACTCAGGCTGTATGGCCATACAGATACATAACTAGGCCATATTAGAGATGTATCCAAGGAGTATCCTATCAATATCTGTGTGGGATACAAGGATGTACATATCTAATTAACAGGCATATCTGATAGCATTGAGTTCAAAGTATCACCCCTAGACTGTGACTTGACATATTAGGCTTATAGATAAAAGCTTAAGTGTTCAAGAGAAGTTTAAGTGTTCAAAAGAAGCCTAATAAGACAACTATTAAGGTATGGGAAATAAAGTGACTAGTTCCTCCCTTCGACCCAAAGGCCAGGATGGCTTAAGATACGATTGGCGAGCACTAGAAGAACCCACACAAGCTTCATTTGAAACACGTGAAGGTCTGCTACCAGAGGTGAACCATGAAATTCACCCTCCTAAATATCACGGCATGTGTGTTTCCAACAATCACCCAGTCAGGATAGTTGGAGTTACCATTGGGGGCACATGAAGAACCAACACAGGCTTCTTTTTAAACACATGCAGGTCTGCTACTTTAGGTGAAAAGGACTCTTCCAGAGATCAGATCCAGTGGGTTTCAAAGCTAGGTTACCAATTAACATTTATCAAGACATTTGGCATTCAATTGGCATTATCAATTTATCAGCAACATTTTCGTGGTTCTTTTGTTTATTCTATGTATATTATGTGGCTAATTCCTGTATATTACACTAGAATATTGTATTTTAGCTTTTCCAGATTTTTTTGGTAAAGCCATAGCCAAGCTGTCTTCCGGGTTAAAAAACAAATCATCGTACCAGTGAACCCAATTGTCGTACCCAAACCCGTACTCAAAACAAGCCAGCAACTTGGTTGAAAAAAATTCCAATAATCAGCCAAGAAATCCCTACAGTCGTAAGGCCTACAATTACAAATACTCATTCACTGCAGTATACTACGCTGGCTGGTATTCAGCAAAAATTTCCCTTCTTGCAAATTCAGGAGCAGTACTTTATTGGAAGTTGGTAGGTGTGCCTCACCACCCTTGGAGATATTGGTTATGTTGTTCCAGTCTCTAAATGTGCTTCTTTTATGCTGCAATCAGACCATTCTAAAGGCTGAAATTTGTAAGGGATTTCTGCAATCATATCCCTGATTAGTTATAAAATCGATTGTTTTTAAACAAATATAGCTTGACTCAATTCCCCTTTTCCTAATATGAACAGTTGTCTGTTTCTTTATGGTTTATTTCATAGCTATTGATTACAAGCCTTACCATGGCTTTCTGTGAGACCCTGTGGTAGCATAAGGGGTTCTGAATAGATCTTTGGAGCTCTAGATATAGGATTGAAGGGACGAGCCCTTGTGGTTGACAAGAATTGAAGACTTCATGGTGTTCTTGTAGAAAATTTCTTATACTTGCTACATTTAGGAGAGAGTTAGTGGTGGAACCATCTAGGAGTCATTGTTATCATGGTGGATCCTGTCTGCAATCCCTTTGAAGATCCTCAACTTGGAGGAACATTTAGTCCTCATCTAAATTAAATTCTGTCTCAAGAACTTTTTGACTCCCATAGCTCACAAGGGCTATGCTAGGGTTAGTTTAGTCAATTTTGGCTTGTAAAGGTCCTTTAGGAGTCATAGGTTCCATTCAATTTTGGTTTGATGGCTTCAGGGGTTCAAATTTTGAAATAAAGGGTTTCCCTCCATTTTTGACAATTTGAAAATTTGAATTCCTAGAGCCAATTTTGGCTTGTTCATTAGGTGTTGGGGGTTTACTTAGCAATTCTAACGTGTATTTAGGCCCTGTTTAGTCATTGTGTATCTTAAGAGCTCTCCATGATGTAAGATTGATCATGTAATTCAAAATAGTCACTTAAGCCTTTGCTTATATGCAACCTCCATGGTGACCTTGGACATATGACCTTGTCCATTGATCATAAGGTGATTACATGAGATAAAATTTGAGTGAAGGAAGTATAAAAGAAGTTTGTTAACTGTTTCTTCATTATTTGATCAATCAAGAAAAGTTCGAATTTGGAGCTCCAAATAGAAATTCAGTGTTTTTGTTGTATGCCTACAGGGTACAAGTGAATTTGTGTATGAATTCAGAATTATCATTTCAGAGTGGGTATTGAATTCTTAAAGGTTTGAATACTGGTAGAAGTCTTTTAATTGCATCTTGTAAGGAACATTGTGTGTGTAATTTTCTAGTTCTTGTGTATCAAGAAGAGTGGAAAAATTGGTAAAATCTGAAACTGAGGGTTACAAGTGCTCCATTGAACCAAGACTGAGATTGATGGAGAAATCTGAGTTGAAGACAACTTGGAAGATTGTTGAAAGAGAACCAAGTGTCTAGGAAGTTTCTGCAAAGTTTACTCATCCTCCTCAAGCCAACAGATTTGAAAAAGAGTAAAAATGAGCGAGAACTATGTGTTTTTAACTCTCGGGCAGTTACAGTCTTTCATACCCTGATTCTAGGGCAAAGGTGAAAGAAAACTCGAATACTTGAAATTTAACCGATGAAAAATCTGACTTTTGGAAGAAATATTCGTTTGGGGATTACGAAACTATTGGAAAAGGAAGCAAGTTAATTCTTCACCGGAGGAGAGATTTTTGTGACAGTGTGGTGTCACAGTCGGGGCAGACAGGGAAGATAGCATTTTTAGCAAGAAAATATTAGTTTGAAGTTTGAAGAGCCTTTCAAACCTACTACACAGTTTCAAAAGGTCAAGAAGAGGGTAGGGAGCCCCTGACATGGTCTTGAAGGTGAATACAAATCAAGGAAGCTTTGACAGTGCTCAGACAGAGAGCTCAAACTAGACTAAAACAGGTTGCAGGATAGAAGATTGACTTCTCAAGATACATTGAAATTTGCTCTAGAGAAGACCTGGTAAGGAGTAGAAGTCTAGAGGGAAGATATTGAAGGAGGAGCCATAGGTATTGAGAGTTGAGACTAACTGATTTGCACACATGTTGGAAATTCCAAAAGGGTGCTCATAACTGCATTGAATTAGCCTATGTGACTTGTGGATCATTCCAATCCATGCCTTTCCAATCACACTGTCTCAAGAGACCTAAGTTGCCAATAGTGTGAGAAGTGATCAAAATCATTAAAACCTAAGGACATCTATCCAATTTAAGGTCTTAGCCAACCAGTTAAGCTGTGGTGAAGGTGATTCAAGCCTTGTATAAGGTCCTTGAGTATCTTTGTTGGATTGCAAGTTTAGGAGAAACCTTTAGATGTGATCATCAAGCATAATATATCAAACTAAAAAGGGTGGATTTTAAATAGGAGAACTAACTCATCTGGTTGAAGATGTGTTGAAGGTGCCAGATGTACTACATCAGTATGACCAGTCTACAAGGTTAAGTTTGTGATCTCTTGGTGGGCTTCAAGAGGCTGAAAACCTGAAGATGATGTAGCAACCTAAAGGTTATGTTCCTTAATTTATCATGCTCTTTCGTTCTGAAAACTTTTCTGGCACGGCCAGTTCAACAATAGGCACTTTTCCCTTTAACAACCTGCACCCATGAACTTATAATCTCTAACCTTTTTGAATGCATTGAAGGTAGTCCATGGTTACATTTTTCAAGTTCTCATTCTGGCTGAGAATTTGATCTGCCTGTTTTTTATGAAATACATTAAATCTTGAAGGTGTTTGATGCCATTTGTTGCCAGGTGTGCTTGAGGATGCTCAAGATCTGCATTCCTTGCCTCCTGTACCTGAAATTGGAATTTGACCCCACATCATGCATGCACATATACTCATGATCATAGGAAGCAACCACTCACTAGCTTAATTACAACCACTAGCAAAATCACTTCTTAAATGTTCACTGTACGTGTTTTGATAGTTTATACTTAAGCGATCGGTATATGTGTTTTTTTATCATACCAACACTAATTTATTGATCACGGTGATTGCCTTAATACCATGATTGACTAAGCTGTTGACTATCAATTGTGGTAAGAATTACCTCAATGATTGACAGTCCCATACAATATTTCTTACAAAGTATTTTGATTGTGAATTACAGAATGTCTGAAGTAAATACATATGAAGTAAGATTCATTTGACGCTAACATGAGGTATGTGAAAAAGACATGAGTAATAAGATAGTGGAAAGTTCAAGAATTATTGAATACTTCTTGGTTGCAAGAAATAATGGATTAATTTGATGATTCAGAAACACCCATATCTGATCAAACAAAAGCAGAACCAGCAGAACCTGATGTTCAGAGTGAGGAAGAAATGGCTCAAAAAAAGCAGCAAGTTCCTTACCACTTTTCAGGTGGTGAAAGGAGAAAAAGATATCAAGGAATAGTCAGCACATAAGCTTATTAATAAAGAATACAGGTATGGGTACAGTACCGGTACATGCTGCAGGTACGTACTGAAGGCCCAGGTGCATCCCTGGTACAGATTTCCATACCGAGATGTACCCGGGACATGCGAATACATACCTGCAGCATACCCACTTTTTAAAAACGTCTTTTTAACTTAAAAACACAAAAATAAAAAAATAAAGTCCCTAACTTAAAACAAATATAACCTAACCCTAATTTAACCCTAAAAACACCCCAAAAACCTATTTATACATCCTACCCCTCTTGTTAATTCACACACTCATATTTTGGCATTTTGCTAATTCTGAGCTTGAAGGAGAGAAAGAGAGCTTGAAGGAGAGAGAAAAGGAGAAGGATCAACTACAAACCAACAAACAACAAGGAGGATCAATTTCAGATATTTTTCATGTGTCCATTGTTTTTTTATCAATGTTTTTATGTAATAATCAAACTAGCATGTGATCAATGATCATGAATGATGTGCTTCAAACGCATTATTCATGATCATTGATCATGATCTATTTAATTTTTATTTATTTTACGTTTTTTTAAATATTCATTAATTTTTGCATATTTAAAGTTTAGTATTTAAGTTCTATTTTATTAAACATCTACCCTTTGTGTATGCTCCCACCTCTCACCATTTATGGCACCCTTTGTGTATGCTCTCACCTCGCATTGATCAAAATCAGAGATTGACATGTAGGGTTTAACTATTTAATTTTTTTAATTAGTTATGTATTCGTTTTTTTTTATTTTAAAGTTTTAAATTGAATTCATTAAAAACTTAAACGTCTACCCTCTGTGTATGCTCTTGCCTCGCACCATTTATGGCGAACTTGGTGATCGAGAATCGAGATTTTTTTAATTAGTTGTGTTTGTTTTTTTATTTTAAAGTTTTAAATTGAATTCATTAAAAACTTAAACATCTACCCTCTGTGTATGCTCTCACCTCGCACCATTTATGGCGAACTTGGTGATCAGAATCAGAGATTGACATGTAGGCCCTAGGGTTTAACTATTTTTTTAATTAGTAATGTGTTCTTTTTTATTTTAAAGTTTTAAATTGAATTCATTAAAAACTTAAACGTCTACCCTCTTATGTATGTGCTCACCTCGCACTATTTATGGAAAACTTGGTGATCAAAATCAAAAAATGGCATGTAGGGGTTAACAAATTAATTGTATAATTTGTATTTGTTGTTTTTAATTGTTTATTAAATTATTTAGCAATGTTTTAAAAATATCTCTTATTGTAAGTTAAAACAAATTAAACAGTTGTAGTCATGGCATCTAGTTCAGCTTCAGGGGGCATGGGGAAGCAAGCAATGAGGGAGGAAAACAAGGAAGTGTTACGAGTGGCTTGACAAAGTGAAAATAACTCCTCATTCTCCTTTATGGAGGCATGTGGAAGTGCTAGAGCTCATTGTTGGTGGTGGTGTCCGTGTATGGACGTGCCCCTGTTTGGACATGCCCTCATTGTGGCACCACATTTAAGTCCTCGTATACCCATTTGAAAGCTCATTTAACTGTGGTATCGGGGACAGGCATTAGAGCATGTAAGAAGGTGGAGAAGAATAAAATAGCTATGTACTTAAGAGAGCAAGAGGAGGCTAACTTTGAAATTGCAAGAGCTCGCTCTAAAACCATTTCTTTGCAACAGAGGACTATGGGAAAACCACCAACACCACCATCATTCCATCCTTTCATTGATAGTCATGTTGAAATTGTTCCAGTTGAAACTCCTTTCGATGAAGATACCACATCAAGAAAGAGAACAAAAGGGCCTCTAGAAAAAGCATTCAACATGGAGAAGAGAGAAATTGTAGATGAATTGGTGGCTCGGTGTGTTTATGCATGTGGGTCACCATTCAATATGTTGAGGTCACCATATTGACAAAGCAGATAGTGAGAGCCATTAATGAGACACCACAGGGTATACAATATAATAAGGTTTGCACATTTTTTTGGCAAAAGAAGTGCAACACATACAAACATCTTTACAACCGATTAAAGATTCTGGAAAGATTCAGGAGTGTTTATTATATCGGATGGATGGAAAGACTCCCAAAACAGACCTCTTATCAACATTATTGCAGTAAGCCCTAAAGGGGCAATGTTTTTGAAGGTTGTTGATTGTGAGGGGGAAATAAAAGATGCCCAATTCATTACAAACATTCTAATTGAGGCTATTGATTTAGTGGGCCCTCATAACATTGTCCAAGTCATCATGACAATGCAAAAATTGCAAGGCAACAAGGTTGATAGTAGAGGGCAGGTATGAACACATATTTTGGACACCATGTGCAATACACTCCCTTGAATCGATGCTGCAAAAGATTGGGAAAATTGCATGGATTGAGAAAATTTACATGGAGGCAAATGCGATTCAAATATTTGTCACCAACCATCACATGTCTCAAGCCATTTTCAGAAGATTCTCAAAGTTGTCGTTGAAAGTAAGGAAACAACTCATGAGTCATAAGTTTTGAGTTTTTAAGTTTTTCATTTTAATATTTAATTTTAAATCAATTTGAATTTGTATTGTTATTGAATTTTTTTCATTGCTTTTTAATAGGTTGTTGAGACTAGGTTTGCCTCTCACACACTCGTCTTGAGACGACTTGTGAAGGTGAAACATGCTTTGAGTAGCATGGTGATTGACAATGTTTAGACCGTCTAGAGGCAAGCAAATACAGAGAGATCCCAAAAGATAAAGGCATGGATCCTTGATGATGATTGGTGGGCAAAAGTTGAGTATTTGTTGAGTTTCACGGAGTCTATTCTTAGTATGATTAAATTTGTAGACAAAGATAGTGCTTGCATTGGAGAAATTTATGATGGCATTGACTCCATGCTTGAAAAAATAAAAGAAATCATACAAGCCAAAGAGCAGGACTCGAGGAAAAATTCTATAATGAAGTTAAAAGTGTGGTCATGAAAAGGTGGAACAAAATGACCACCTCATTGCATCTCCTTGCTTATGCCTTAAATCCCAAATATTATAGCAATGAAATAGTTGGGTTACCTAGTAGGCAGCCACCATATGATGACCAAGAGGTTGCAAATGGCACAAGAGTGGCATTCGAGAAGGTTGTTTCTTGATCCACCTATATCTAGTGCAGTCCGCAATGAGATGGGGATGTTTGTATCTGGAGAAGGTAGCATGGGAGAGGTAGAGGCTCTTTGTGACAAGGCCACCTTGACTCCAATCAAGTGGTGGATTGTACATGGCCATGATGCCAAGTACCTACAACCTATTGCGATTAAATTGCTCTCACAGGTATGAAGTTTGTAACTTGTTATTTGATATTCTAATTACCAATTAAGAATTAAAATTTAAGATGATAGCACTCCTTTTTGTATATTAATAATACTTTGTTTTTGTGACAAGTGGCTAGTAATTCTTTTCAGAGTAAAATTGGAGTACTTATGGCTTCATCCACTCAGCCAAACACACCATGTTGGCATCCAAGAAGGTTGAGGATCTAGTATACGTACATTCCAACTTGCACCTCTTAACGCATAAGACAGAAGAGTATACTAGAGGTCCTAACAAGCTTTGGGACATTCAACTTGAAACCACGGACTTTGAAGCTTCGTTGTTTGTTTGTTTAATGTTTCACTACTTGGCATTGATGACGAACTTCCAGAGAGCCCTTCACAAGGGTTCAACAAAGTGAAGCTAGTGGGAGTTGGGAGTTGCAAGTGCCATCCATGAAGATGATTTTGAGGATCATCTAGATGATATGTTCTAGGTTTTTAGCCCTAGGAAACTGAAAGTGAAGCAAGTTGAGAACTTGAATGTATTAAGTTGTTAACTATTATATTTTGAACATTATGAATCAATACAAACTCAAGTCTCAATTCTAAAAGTATTTGAAATCTGTTTTCATTTGTATGAGTATTAAATTTCAATAAGTATGCAAATGCTTCTTTAAATTTATAATCTTATATATATATAACGTACTCAACAGCGTACCATACCCAAAGTTCTTTAAAATTTTGTCGTTTCAACGCATCTGTACCCATACCCGCATCGAAACAGTCTAGCTCCTACCACCTCTATATATGGGATCAGAGGAAGAGGAAAAGAAAACTGTCATTTTCAAAGGATGGACTCCAAAACTCATACAAGCAGAAATTAAAATTTGTGGATTGAATTTACCTATTATTTATTCCACTTTGTCAATTTCAAAGAAATGTTTCCATATATAACTTGCAACAATAAAGATAAGACGCTTCATAAAAATCGTCTCTTCATCTTCAACGCTGTGAATAATGATCATATGCCAGGTGGCATAATGAAGACAAAACAGACTATTCTAAATTATTTCACTGAATGTCCTGTGCCAGCAAGTTGAGAGTTTAAGAAGTTGGATTTCAATTCTCGGTGAGCTCGGAAGTACTTTATCAACTCTGTGTTCATAGACACTAAAGCTTCCCAATAGTCAAAGCCTGGCAGAAATATCAATCAGTGGTTTTATCCAATTGTAATGGAGGGCATGCTACATTGTACAGCTACTTTTGCAAAGATATTAAAGAAGATCAGAGCCTTTACGTAACAGATATATTGTACAAGCAACAAGAAGCACACATACCATAGCCCTGTACAACATGGCAACAGGTAACTACTCGTAAAAATTCTTCAACATGTCTTGCAAGTGGTGCTGCTCCTGACAAGATCACACGGACACGTCCCCTAGGCCTTGTTTCACCTAGCATGGTGAAAACAATGCCCAACCAAATCCTTATAATGTTACAAAGCTAATAACTAAAGCAACCTCTTTCTGTAAATCATGAATTCAGGTATTATACATCAGTAAATTACTAAATAGTAAAAGGGCCTTTCACAACTAACCTTGCTAAAAACAATTTTATCGAAAATTGGAGCAGCTTTATCATGTTTCCACCCCTTCCGCATGTTATTGAGCTTGCTGTGAGTTTTATTGCAAACAAGCATGGGTTATAAATCTGGAAATATTGCTACAATTGAGGTCTTAAAGAGAATACAAGTATGAATTGTCAAGAAAACTAGAGTCTTCATTACAATGAGAGAGAGCCTTGTTAGATGACATACCCAGATCAGTCAATAAACATTACAATCCACAGGAATAGGGGATAATTCAAATCTTACTATTTATATGCAAACTCAAACACCTTTTTGCTCAGAAAACCTCCAGCAGATATCTTCTGATTTAAACCTGGAAACCAAGTGGAATCAAGATGATAAAGAAAAATATGTAGATATTTCAACTGCACCATGGAAGGTAAGAATGCATGTATCTGGAAGCAAATTTGTTCGGACTATTTATGCATATGGGACCTGAATATATGCGATCAAAGACACGTGGAACACCACAGAAAACAGTGGGCTTCAACTCTCCAATATCTTCCACCAACAACTTCACATCCTGAATAGATAAACAACCATGATCACTGTCAAGTTCAAAACACAGCAAGAGTTATAGGAAAATGAAGACAGAGTAGAAAACCAAATGATATAACAGTGTATACCCCTCGCCAGAAGCCTATCGAGGCACTCTTTGATATGAAATATTCTTCAATCACCCGATCAAAAATATGGGCTAGAGGAAGAAATGAAATATAAACATCCTTTTCAGAGAGCTGCAAGGTTTTGCATACCAGTGTTAAGCCAATACATAAAAACGTGACAAAGCCAAAGAAAAAGTGATTACTCTGCAAGGAAAATTCTTAATAAAAAAATGTCTGAGGCCACTTGCAACTCTCACTATCTTGAAGAATTACGGACGTGTATGAAGGTTCAAAGATTAAAGTTACAATAACTAGAAAAATAAACCATGTGAATTAGGGTTAACCTCTTCATTTTGACATAGAAGTAAATGATTAATTCCTGCAACAAGATTGACAATGCTCTCATTCGTTATCAGTACACCTTTAGGTTCTCCAGTTGTGCCGCTGGTGTACATTATTGTGCAAATATCACTCTTTTCGGTGATGAGAGGGCAAAACTCTTTTGGTCACCCTGAAGAGACATGACAAAACAAGGAATTCATGAATCAGCCTCAAAGTGCACAAAATTAGAATTTAAATATAATCGAGAACCAAAACATATTTTGCTCTAAATGTAAGAAAGATATTGAACTTGAGGGACAGGAATTGAATTTATTTTTAGCAGCATTTTTTAATGTTTATTATGAATTTTGAAATTTACAATTTGTATTCCTATTTTTCCACATGATATATAGGCATGTCGTGTTACATGCATAATTTCAAAAACAGCGTAGCCATCCCCATACCGATGTAACCTGGTGACTATGCTCAATTATAATGAAATAGATCACTTACAACATCCAGCTGAATAAATGTACTTGTGATTTTTTTATTCAAACAAATGAATATAACCTAATCTTAAATTACTCTTTTAACTGTATATTAGGTTAGCACATGACAAAGCTACAAATAACTCTTAAAATAACAAATAAGCATAGAGATAAACTGAGTGTACTAGAGACAGGAAATCGTTCCAACTGTATAATTTCACTCCGTGTTGTTCAGCTTCTTCTCTCTGTGCATCTGAGATATTACCAAAGCTCACAAGTGCTGCATTTGAAAACTGAAATCAGATTTTACTTCAAAATATAAAACTCTACAATATGAAGAAATGTCAAATAATGAATTAGAAATTAAAATAGAAGAGTACTCACTCTTTAATTTGTCTGCACATCCTGGCAAACATTTTAAGATCTACAAAATAAAAAACCAAGACAATTATCACCAAAGAGAGAGCCAGTACTGCTGAGATGATAGAAGTAAAGCAAAAGTAAAGCATACCATAATAAACAACGTTATGAAACTTCTAGTTGCCAAAATTAATAACAATGGAGTTAAATGAGCTTGAACCATTAGAAAAATCACAAATTGCTCCAAATTAAAAATTCCCCAGTTAGGGAATGAAAACCTTTCCCATCCAGCCTATGACAACAGTAGTGGTCATAAATTAAAAACACGGATAGAAAGTGAATGAATTATTTCTATCCTCAGATAAAACATACATGGATAGAAAGTGAATGAATTATTGCTATCCTATTCTACCCTTCATAATACAAGCAATTGTTTCACTGGTCCTCTTATCCCATAGGATCTAAATAGCAGCCAAATGGCTGAGGTAAAGAATGACATAAGGCAATAAGATTCTAATTAACAAGAATGGCCATGACAACATAGTAAATGGGTATTGTATCTATTGTTTCATGACAATGTAGAGCCAACGAACAGGGAGATGTATGACAATTGTCTGATGTATTTCAGACAGACCAAAAAGAAAAAGTGAGGCAACTTCTATATGCAAATAAACATGCAGAAAGACCCGCAAATTAACGAGTTCAATATCAATATCCAATTCATAAGCATCCAGAGGAAAATAGAAGGCTATATATTTTTTTTTAAATATATGGTTGGCTGCATATAAGCTCTGCCAGGATTTCCCAGCAGCCGCATCAAACTCTACATTCCCCATATAGGGAAAGGTCTGTGGAAAATATTCCCACTCCACAACCTGACAGATTATCTTCAGAGGAGATGTTGGGCAGACAGAAATTTACTTCCTCGCCCTAAACACCTTGATTGCTACTATGGAGGGGTGTGATGTTGCTTTCTATTCTCATCTCTAAGACTGCTTTCGATGGCTTCGTATCAGTCTGGGAGAATTATGACCCTCCTCACCGTAAGGTTTATGGTACAATTTTGAGGTAAGCACATTTTCAGAGATTAAGATCCCTATGGACTTGGTTGTCCTTGTTTTGCTTGTTCGGTCTTTGATTCACCAATCTTGTGCAGTTTACCGCCCTACGAGGTCTTTCAGGTTTTGAAATCCTATTACTCCAAACCTGCATCATCTGCCATGTTCTGCACAAAGGAGATAAATGCAACTGTTTTGATGTGCACTAGTGAATTCGTTCTCCGAATGAAAATCTTCAAAAGATAATGAATTTTTCATCAACCAAGAAGAAGAGCAGGTTCCTTGTATAATTTTTAAATATGAGAAACACACAATGTTTATCCAATTAAGCACTGTGCATTGTGATTGGCTCAGATGTCATGCTCCGATTCTTTTGGGCACAACTTTTATTTTACTACAGTTCAATTTGCACTGTTTTCTTCTCCTTGGCAACTCTGGCAGGTCATAAACTAGTACAAAGATCTTAAATACATTTATTTGAAAAACACGGATAGACATCAATCTAAAGGCTTTTATTTTGGATTTTTATAAATACTACATTGATAGATAATTCTACTAGATTCTCTTTATATTTCTCATAGAGTGGTGATAAAGAATATTTTTGAGAAAATGAGAGCCTCGAACTCTACATTATGATCAAGACAGAAACTTTCAATGGCAGTCAAACGGACATAAAATTTATGGTCAAGACTCAAAACTACCCTGTGACAGTCAAATGGACATCAAATTTAATGTAGAAAATGAAACCTTATACGATCACACCATGACATCCCACCCCTTGCTGCCATTGTAGAATCCCTATTGGCATAATGAATTCTTCATGAAACAAAAGGTGCCCTTCCCCCACCCTTACCAAATCTCAGAATCAGGCCTACCAACTGGATCTCAATCACTATCATGTCTGTCTCCTGTAGCTTCTGTGAACAATAAGTCTGCAAAACATAATGACAAACTTCCATCCTTCAAGTTAAAAGAAAGAGCAAATGCCTGGTTTGCCATTACATGACTCCAAATTAAT
The DNA here is from genome assembly GCA_018340775.1 of Taxus wallichiana var. yunnanensis. Taxonomy (NCBI): domain Eukaryota; kingdom Viridiplantae; phylum Streptophyta; class Pinopsida; order Cupressales; family Taxaceae; genus Taxus; species Taxus wallichiana. The sequence goes on from CM031236.1 coordinate 103,405,674, forward strand.
GGTACTGTTACTGGCAACAAAACACCATTACATGTACATTAGTGAATCTTAATTTGCTATTCAAACAGCAAGTTCACGGTTTTATATTTTTCATTTTGGAAGGGGATGCTTTATTTCTTCTTTTGAAAGAGAAGAATATCAAGAATCTTACAGAATGATCCTCATCTCTGCAGTCACGATCAACTCTCTATAAAGTAAAAGGAAATGGATTTTAATATTTAGGAGGATATTCCGACAGCTATCTGTATTTTAGGATCCTCCATCCATGAAGCAGAACTAGCAATCTCAAGGAGACAAATATGAAAATGATTGGTGAAAAATGTAACTAAATAGCAATAACCCGGTCAAACCTTTGGTCCATATCTTTTCTCGATAGGAATAGCAATAAGGTTTGATATTGGAAGGCTCGTTGGTTGAAATTAGTTCTAAGGAATGATCAACTTCGTTTTTGGAAGAATCCTTTTGGATCTTCCTTTTCAATATACTATATTTATAAGAGGGACAAAGTCATCCATTGACACTCTGGGGGTATCTTCATGTGTTTACTCCTCCAATTTTTCCCATGCCTCTGTTCTTACTCTTCCTTATTATCTTATATTAAAAGAAACCACTCCAAAAATAAGCACCGAGCTCTCTTGTCATTCATTTCCGTAGTGATAAAATCCTCTTCCCCAGGTTGGTGTATTGCACCTGTCATTCCTGTGTTTTGTGCCCCTTGTTGATGATCAGTGATGATTCTTCAGCTAAAATTTGTTTGCTGGCTTCTATGAATTTTTCCTTGGAAATTGTATCTTAGATATCGGTGGGGTGTAGTAATTCAATTTTATGTCAAATGCCTTCTTTTAAGCCCTCAATAGATATGTAATGTCCCTTTCTGGGCTGAAACTGAAAAGGAAGGGAAATGGCACAAACCCAACTCAAAGCAAACTGAAATTTATAACAGTTAACTAAATTTTTGGACAGCAAGGTACAGCAGTCTAAAATTTTATGACAGCAAGAGGAAAATTGCAATAATTCACCACCAAAACCACTTTTACAACATCCAAAGCATGTAGGAAATTTTATAAATATTTTAGAACAAGTACAAGCCAAGAAATGAGTTTTAAAACCCTCAGCTGGAGTATATTTAATTAAATTTGCAACAGCAGTGAACCCACTTACAAAAATGGCCGGAAGTTGAGATTCCAAGGCCCAAAATTCAATCCAGCAAATGCAATCAGCCTTAGAAATTATGAACAATCCAAATATCAACAAAGAATGAAGTGTCGTGCACTAGATATCACCAAACTCCACCACTATGCAAGTCGCCACCCTAGGAGAGGGTTTACAATAGGCTGAAAATGGCAAATTTCCCAAGAAAATCTGAGTGTAGCTCAAGTGTGACCTCCATATGAGATCACCAATGAAGAAATGAGGGGTTTTGTCCTCAAATCAAGTGCAAAGAGGGTTTTCATCCTCAATTGCAAGAGAGAGAAAGTGGTTTCGTGCTCCAACTCCAAGAAAATGAAATCCAAAAGCAAGCATGTCTTTTCCCAAGCCAAGCGACCATTTTAACAGCTAAAGGTCGCACCAAAATCAAAAACGACGATCCCTCAAAGAGGACCGACCTCCTCGATAAGTTTCTTTTTATTTTTTCAAGTTGGTATTTGCACTTTTTTGAACCAACTTAACTTTTCTAAGTCATAATTAGAAAGTTTCTTTAAAATAATATAAAGCTACAAAAGCAACTGACAATTATGACGTTAAATACGGCATTGCTTCTTCCCTTTAAGCCCACGGGATGTGGAATGGGCCCAAGGTCTTCAAAATGAACTAGTCCAGAGAAGGGGACATAACAAACCTTCCTCCCAAAATTGCCTAACTTTGCTGTCAGGCAAATTCAGAACCCTTCTTTGTAGCTTCCTTGTCTGATATGTCATCCAATGGGCAAGGACTTGGTTTCCTTGATAAAGCATCTGCTACCACATTATTTTTCCCTTTGACATATTCAATGTCAAAGTCATATGCTTGTATTTTGCTCACCCACTTTTGTTGTCAGTCATTCAAATCTTTTTGATGAAGAAAGAACCTCAAACTATTATGATCAGTTTTGACCACAAACCAAGTATTGCCGGAATTTGGCCAATGCATGCATAATGGCCAACATTTCTTTGTCATAGATGGGGAAATTCAGCTCATGCTCCTTTAGTTTCCGGCTCTCAAAAGCAATAGGATGCTTATTTTGCATCAAAACAGCCCCCACACCTTTTTCGGATGCATCACATTCAAGCACAAAAGGAATGGAAAAATCCGAAACAGCAACTATCGAGCATGATCTCATTGCCCCTTTGAGCCTTTCAAAGTTTAGTTGGGTTGGGTCCAACCAACAAAAATTTCCTTTCTTTGTCAAGTCAGTCAAAGGGGCAGCAAGTTATGAGTATCCCTTGACAAATCTCCGGTAGTAGCTACAAAGACCAAGGAACCCTCTCAATTGTGTCAATGAGGTAGGAGGAGGCCAATCCAATATGGCTTGGACCTTTTGTTGATCCACATGGACTCCTTGGGCATTGATGACATGTCCAAGATACAAAATTTTACTCAAACCGAACTCACACTTGGATTTCTTTGCAAAGAGAGCTTGTTGTTCCAAAATTTCCAGCACCATATCCAAGTGTCTTAAATGCTCCTCCCATGTTTTACTGTATATCAAGATGTCATCAAAGAACACTAGAACAAACTTCCTCAAGTACTTACCAAAAACATGATTCATGCACGATTGGAAAGTAGTTGGGGCATTGGTTAACCCAAAAGGCATAACAAGAAACTCAAAATGCCCAAAGTGACACCTAAAGGCTGTCTTGTGAACATCCTCATCTCTTACCCGGATTTGATGATAACCGGATCTCAAGTCAATCTTGGAAAAGAAAACCACTCCATGCAATTCATCAATCAACTCATCAATTCTAGGAATGGGGTACCTATTCTTGATTGTCTTCTTGTTCAACAACCTATAATCAATACACATCCTCAAAGTTCCATCCTTCTTCACAAGAACCACCGAAGAAGCAAAAGGGCTAGAACTAGGCCTAATGAATCCCATTTCCAGCAACTCTTTGATTGTCCTTTCAATTTCTTCCTTGAAAGCTCTCAGGTGGCGATAAGGAGTTGTTATTACCAATTTGGTGTCCGGTTCTAACTCAATAACATGTTGGAAACCTCTATCCAGTGGCAGCCCATGAGGTATATCATCAAAAACCTTAGCATGCCTATCAATGATGGGCTGAATATCTGCATGATAAGATTGTTGAATTGAAAAAGAAGATGTAGATCTTACCAAACAATGTGTTGCCCATGCAATCTATCGCTTTTTGAAAGATCTTTCCATGCTTTTTGCCATCACAACTTGAGGAGCTCCATTCTTCATGCCTTGTAGCACCACTTCCTTGTTATCCACCTTGAATTTCAGCTCCATGGTTTGATAATTTTGGGTAAATTCACCCAAAGAATGTAGCCATTGTATCCCAAGTACCAAATCTGTCTCACCAATTCCAATGATATAAAAATCATCCTTCACTTGGTGTCTTCCTAAGGTGATATTGAGTTGTGGGATTTTCCTTGTGCATGGAAGGGAGTAGCCATCCGCAATGGTAACATTGAAGCCTTTGAAGTCTTCCACCTTCAATCCCATCCTTGCAACCAAGCTCTCATCAATGAAATTATGAATAGCTCCACTATCAATCAATACTGTGACTTTTTGCCCTTGTAGGTCTCCTTTGATCTAGGAGCACCGAGATAAGGTGGCAAAAGTGGTGTCCAAGTTTTCCAGGTCATCTTCTCGGATAATGATTTTGTATTGCCTCTTTAACTTCCACTACCTCTTCTTCACAATCTGAAAATACCTCAATATAATGCACATGACCCTTACCTAGGCAACGATGACCAAGAGACCATGGATCCTTGCAAGAGAAGCACAAGTTTTTCCTTCTTAGTTCATTTCGTGACTCCCCTTCTTTGCTTGTTTTGGACAGCTCCTTTTGTATGATTGGTGCTCACTGAAAAAGCCTCTTTGGCTGGTCCAAAGATGTTGTTTTGGGCTGCCCCAAAGGTCCTTTTGGCTGTCCACTATTCAGAGATGTCCTTGGCTACTGGTTGATCACTTGTTGTCCTTGGGGCAGCACCTTCTAAGTCCAAAGATTTTTTTATTGCCTCTTGAAGAGACAAGGGATCGAATGCTCTTACCAAACCCTTGAGTGGTTCAGCCAACCCCTCAATGAACAAGACAATGAGTCTCCTCTCTGTCACATCCGGAATCATCACGGAAAGTCTTTGAAATTCAATGACATAATCTTCTATAATGTTGTGTTGTCTCAATTGTGTTAGCTCCCAAAGTGAACCTCCAAATCAATCCTATCAAATCTCTCAATGATCCTCCTACAAAACTCATCATATGAGTGGATGAGATTGTGCCCTTGTGTGATCAATCCATGGTACCACCACTCGTGTGCAATTCCTTCAAGATGAAGGGTTGCAAACTTGATCGCTTCTTCTTCCATCATAGGCCTCAATGATAGATAAGTATCCAACTTTTGTATCCATGCATGGGTTGTCCCCTTGTTGGAACCATCAAATGTGGAGAGTGTCACTTTCCCCAAGGCATGTTGAAGATCCTTCTATGGTGCTTGAGATCTAGGCTTGGGCCTTGATCTACCCTTGCTTACTCCTATGAACTCCGCAAGTGAAATGGCATCACGAATCTCATTTGGAAGAGCCCTATACTTCTCATAGTTGCCACAATGTTGTGCCCAACTAAATGTCATGTTTCAACCTCCGGAATGCCTTCTTATCTTGGGAGGAAGGTTTGTTGAAAAGGCCTAGCAGCAGATCCAAAATTTGACCATTAGGGCTACCTCATATTGTGAAACCCCGACGAACCTCCATAATATCAGCCAACCTGTGTTGCCCTTTAATAAATTTATCAAACTTGGCCTCTTTAGAACCTTTGTTGGCCATGTTAGGCGCTCCAAGTGGCTGATCTGAATCTTTCTTTACTTTCCTTTGATAGCAAATGTATTCTTTGTCACCTTCTTGCATGAATACCCTTCAAGCTGGGAAGATCTTTGCTTTGATACCACTGTAATGTCCCTTTCTGGGCTGAAACTAAAAAAAAAAGGAAATGGCACAAACCCAACTCAAAGCAAATTGAAATTTATAACAATTAACTGAATTTTTGGACAGCAAGGTACAGCAGTCTGAAATCTTATGACAGCAAGAGGAAAATTGCAATAATTCACCACCAAAACCACTTTTACAACATCCAAAGCATGTAGGAAATTTTATAAATATTTTAGAACAAGTACAAGCCAAGAAATGAGCTTTAAAACCCTCAGTTGGAGTATATTTAATTAAATTTGCAACAGCAATGTACCCACTTACAAAAATGGTCGGACGTTGAGATTCCAAGGCCCAAAATTCAATCTGGCAAATGCAATCAGCCTTAGAAATTATAAACAATCCAAATATGAACAAAGAACGAAGTGTTGTACACTAGATATCACCAAACTAGAGCACTATGCAAGTCACCACCCTAGGAGAGGGTTTACAATAGGTTGAAAATGGTGAATTTCTCAAGAAAATATGTGTAGCTCAAATGTGACCTCTGTATGAGATCACCGATGAAGAAATGAGGGGTTTCGTCCTCAAATCAAGTGCAAAGAGAGTTTTCATCCTCAATTGCAAGAGAGAGAAAGTGGTTTCGTGTTCCAACTCCAAGAAAATGAAATCCAAATGCAAGTATGTCTTTTCCCAAGCCAAACGACCCCTTTATATAGCTAAAGGTGGCGCCAAAATCCAAAAAGATGATCCCCAAAAAGGACTGACCTCCTTGATAAGTTTCTTTTATTTTTCAAGTTGGTATTTGCACTTTTTTAACCAACTTAACTTTTCTAGGTCATAATTAGAAAGTTGCTTTAAAAAAATATACGCTACAAAAAAAAATCGACAATTATGACGTTAAATACTTCCCTTGCTTCTTCCCTTTAAGCCCATGGGAAGTGGAATGAACCCAAGGTCTTCAAAATGAACTAGCCCAGAGAAGGGGGCATACAATATAATTTCGAGTGGGGTGTACCACTTCAATTTTTCCATCAAATGCCTTTTTAAACCCTTAAATATATAATTCCAGTAATCTCTCTAATGGTACACAATCAATTTACATACCCACCTTCTACACGGGTATATGGTATGTTACTAGGCCTCATTGTTTACCTATGTGATTTGATTTAAGTGAGATTATCTTTTTAAAATATGTTGTAAATCTATGCATACCCTTTTGGCTTCTTCTCGCTAGAAAATGTGGAGAGAGAAAGAATAAGAAAGAATAGAATGTGCAAAGAACGAATGAAGAGTAACTAGAATGCACACATTATTCATTGTGTGTCCGTCCTTTTATTATGTGAGAGATGGTTACAAAATGGTTGAAGTGGTTACAACCATTTATTAGTTAACACTTAACTAATATTAACATAATGCTAATTTATAAGCCTTATATTCTAATACCCCCTCTTAAGGCTTACACTATAGAACATATTGACAAAACATTAAAGTAACAAAACCAAACAAGACCACGCATTCTTCATAAGCTTTTCCCTTTGAAAATAGTGCTTTGACCAAGTAGAACTCCATCAAGTTGCCTCCCTGACCCTCATAAAGGTGTAGTTCCCAAGCTGAATTCCCAAGTTCCTAGATTCCACCTCCCGAACTCCCGAATTACAGAATCTCCCAAATTGTTGGACAACCATCCATACTGAGCTACTCCCACAAGTGCTCCATCAAGTTGTCTCATGACCCTCGTAAGGGTAAATTCCCGAGATCCACAGACTCCCGAACTATTTGGGCAGCCATCCATGTTGAGTTTTACCTACATTGGATCCCTTATTGTCTTCAAAGTGTGAGGCTTCTTTTAAAATACATATTCTCTATCAGTGAGTTCATCACTTTCAGCATCTAATGGATTTTCAACAATGGCTACATTAACTTCATTTGATTTGTCTTTCATTTGGATTTTTACTTTCCAAGTATGAAAGTTGAGGCTGAATATTTGTCTAATGGAATTTCCATTCTCAGACAAAATACCTCAGAAAATAACCCTTTCCCAAAATATAGAATGACCCACAAATTAATGTAGCAAGATTTTAAAAACTATTTTTTAAAGCAAAGAAAGGAAACTATACCAGGTAGGTTTGTGCCCTAGACGATTGGTTATGACTGAAAATTGACAAACTATGTGCCCTAACAAAGTGAATGATCCATGAAAAATTGCAAATCGAGAATGCATGCTTGTATTTTCTTTTTTTTGCACTAGCTACCTTTCGAAAATCATGTTTTTCCTCTTGCTTGTGATTTTGGATTGTATTTTCTGCAAAAAAGTGCCCTAAATCACATTTTTCTCTGTTGCATTTTGCTTGTCATGTTTTGCCCTGAAAATGTCTTATTTTCGTGCCCTAACTACACAAACAGCCCCAAAAAAATTCTTCAAAAATGGCAAATTCCTATTTTTGTGCCCTAGCACTTCGAAATGCCCTAAAATTTGTTTGAAAACACAACCAAAATTGTGCCCTTGAATTTTTCCACGCCTTGCAATGGCGTCAACTATGTTTTGTGGTTATGTTTATTGTAAGTGCCCTCGAACTGAAACTGGGTCGTTTTCCGCCTTTTTTGCCCTACATTATTGCTCGCTGCCCTATGATATTGCTCTTGCGTCTAGCATTCAAACTGGTCTTTTGCTCTTTCATGCCCTAATGGGACTGGTTTGAACTTCTTCCCTTATCTTTCTCCTTGCTTGCCCCACTCTGATACCAATGTTAGAAAATGTCAGAGAGAATAAAGAAAGAATAGAATGTACAAAGAACAAATGAAGAGTAACCAAAATGCACACATTATTCATTGTGTGTACATCCTTTTATTATGTGAGATATGGTTACAAAATGGTTGAAGTGGTTACAACCGTTTATTAGTTAACACTTAACTAATATTAACATAATGTTAATTTATAAGCCTTATATTTTAATATCTTCTTATTGATCCTTAAATAAGAATGCAATGCTTTTTTGTTTGAGAGTAATGATACAATGGTTACCTTCTTGTCTATAGATATGTTATGGACAACCAAAGTGAATAACCTTTCGGATATAGCCATTTCAGTAATGTCAGAGCGCCCTATGAAAATGTCATTGACAACTTGAGTGTAAATGTAATGATACAATGGCTACCTTCCTGTCTATAGATATTTTAAGGACTACCAAAGTGAATAACCTTTCAGATATAGCCATTTGTAATGTCAGAGCACTCTATTAAAAGATCATTGACAGCTTCTCCAGAGGTTGAATCATCAGAAAGGGTACAAAGTGAATAACCTTTCAGATATAGCCAGTTCAGTAATGTCAGAGCACTCTATGAAAAGGTCATTGACAATTGAGTGTGTATGTAATGATACAATGGCTACCTTCCTGTCTGTAGATATGTTATGGACTACCAAAATGAATAACCTTTCAGATATAACCTTTTGTAATGTCAGAGCACTCTATTAAAAGGTCACTGACAGCTTCTCCAGAGGTTGAATCATCAGAAAGGGTACACCCCTCAACTCTATAGTTAGCATTAATTATAATATCAAACAATATAACATTACAGGATCTTATTCAGTAATCAAATATAATTTTTAGTTCTGCTTGAGTATCAAGTTATGCGTAAAAATGTGATTTTCACATTAAATGTAATGACATACAAAAACAGGTTTGAATGTTTTTCTTTGTGCTCAAGAATGGCAAATAGTGTTGTCATATATGCAAGAAAAGGTTAAATTGCATCCAAGCCTTGATTATTTTGAAGTACCCATTGTGATTGTCCATATAAAACTTCATCTATCAATAGAAGCAAGCTTCAGTTTCACTACTATTCAATGTTTATAAAAAGAAAATGCTTCCCCATTAATGATCTTCCCAAACCCACTCAGTGAAAGATAAAGAATGTTCAACTTTCTCAGCAGTAACCTTAAGTTTGCATTGTTTGAATTTTCTAATGAATATATCCAACAACTAGAAAGGTGTTGCAAAGTGCATCACAATCAATTACTCAGGCTAATAGTATCAAGTGTTTACAAAGTGTAATCTTTTTACATGTAGTTGCAACTAAGTCTGGATCATACATACCGCAGGAATCTTTGTCTCTTGGACAATGGCAATTGAAACCTCAGCATGACGAATGATGAACTCAACTGCCTCCGCACCTTTAACCAACAGAATAAAATACTAATATAAATGATTGTTATTATGCAACAATCTGGTAAAAAAGTAATAGAAGGCTCAAAAACAAACAGAACCATGTCAAATCGAAGATTTATCAAAAACAGCAGGAATACAATCTCAGAGGCAGCACAACAGAAGAATTCTACTAATATACTAAATGACACAGACCTTTTGCATCAACATCTCATACACAAACAAACAAGACAAGAAGAACAGATTTAGAGAAAACAAGCATAACCTGCCACAAGAAAATTTAAACAAATACAATGAATGTGATTTCTGGATCAGTTTGTGCAAGAAAACTAAATTCCATCCTTTTGGGTCTTAGGCCGCTTCTTTACCTCCATGACTTCTCAAATTCTTCTGTCCACCCAACAACTTTTCATAGCTAAAATCTTGGTGTTTTCAATATGGATAGGGTGTTTTGTGTGCTCCTTGTGTTCTGCTAATACTACTTTTTTAAGTTTTTAACCCTTCCTCATAGGATATCCACATCGTCAGGGAAATTATTGACACCAATGCTTGTTTAAGAGATAAATGAAATCTCCTATAAACATCGGTTGAGACAGAAAAGTAGAGAGTTGGCAAAGAATTGGTTTCGGATCAAAGAGGAGGCTAATAAAAATTATTAAACGATGAGATGAGTTCAATTCTAATTTTTCCAAGGTTGAACTAAGTTTAGGCAAAGTTAATGAATTAATGTTTTTCAGGCCTTGCTTAGTTTTCAACCATCATCCCTAATAATAATTTTAGGCTGCTTCTTTATCTCCGTGACTTCTCGAAGTCTTCGGTCCATCCGACAACTTTTCATAGCTAGAATCTTGGTGTTTTCAATGTGGATATGGTGTTTTGTGTGGTCATCGTGTTCTGCTAATACCACTTTTTAAGCTTTTAACCCTGCATCATGGGATATCCACAGCATGTTCCTTAATATTCTAGTTTGAAAGATTGTCCAGTCTCAACAATAAAGGGAATGCTACAAGAGCAGGGGATTTCATCAACTACTTTTCTGAGTTTAGGGTCAAGAGAGGGTCTTTGGCACTTCCAAAGCTGTTTCTGAGGGTTCAGTAAGGTCTGAAAGTATTAATGGCCTTTTTCTCAATATCCTACCTAATTTGTCTGTAGTACCTTGAGAATGAGGTATGAAAGATTTCAATATTTCTATGTCAATGTCAGTCCCAGGGATCCCTCCTATTTTTGCCTTCTTAGAGGCCTAAAGACAATAAGATCATACAAAATATAGGACACTGCAAACAATCAAATCATAGGACAGAAAATACATTGACTATACAATACTCAAGTAACCAAAACAAACTTGTGTGCACAAATTCTGTGATAGCAATTTTCCAATGGCATTTCTGGAATCAGTCCCCATTGTAAATTTTAATTGGAACTTTTTCCCAGGTAAAATGATTAAAACTACACTAATAACTTTTGGCCTAAGACTGTAAGATAATACAAAATGCAGCACAAAACAATCCACCTTCAACTCAAGCCGATATGAATTTACCTTATAATATACTAAGCAAAACTTAAATACAAAGATAAAACACTAAAAGCAGGAGTTTAAAGCAGAATTTACATCCAAACTAGGCTATGCTTATCCACATATTTTAATAGGAGTCGTATACAAAACTGCAGGACATGAAAACCATCTTTGGGAGGGAGGAGAATGATATTAATTGATAAGTCACTGGAATTCATCAATCTGCATGGACATGCACACCATCTCCATCTCGAGGCTGATGCAACATCCCATTACTGGTTGTAAAAATCTGCAGAGGATTCCTCCATGATTGGTCGGGGACAGCAATCTTCAAGCCTGATAGCAGAAGTGTATGATTATGTTGGGTAGCCTGCTGAGAGCCACTAGCAATAAACCGCAGGTCGATGATAATCCTTTCAAGAATATTTTCTCTCTCCCAAGTTCACAATGGAAGTGATGGTTTTGCTCCTAAGTAGTAAAGTAGTGAATCTCGTGCCTAGTTACTCCTCGTGTGTTTATTTCAATTTCCAACATTGCTTGTATAAATTAATGAGGATTATATCCAAATTACGAATAGATGTAAAAACAGATTGGAGGAAATGAAAAATATAATATATTACATAAATAAACACTCCCTACATGCAGGTATCACAGAGGAAATGAGAAGATAATATCATAATACTCTATAACAAACACTATCCACGTGCAGGTGCAACAGAATAATAAATACGTGGCACGGGAGGGCCGCCACAATATCTGACCATCTCCAACAATCCATCATTCCTTTCTTTATGCATCTTAGGAATGATTACATCCATGTAACCATGCATAATAAGCTTACATACAATAGAGCTTATTTTAATGTGTATTGAAATAACAATGACAACTGAAAATCTCTACACTCCCCTAGCTACAATTAAACTATAAAGTTGATTATAGGTTATACAAGTGTGAGCTGCCAACACAACCGCTTCAATTCTGTTACTCCCATGTCGGATCACACAGAACACTTAATATGTGCTCCCTCGGTAGGCAATAACAAGCTGTCTGCCAAAGCATACCCCCTCTTAAGTTATTCCCCAAAACCTGATAGAATCTCCCTTCAAGACACCTTTTCATGGTGCAACTGCATTGTCGGTTCCATATATTCAGGCATCGCTGTTAATAAATCATCATCAGAATTAAAAACTAAATGTTTTCATTATTATATGTCCTCTCCTTAAGCAGGTCAGCAGCTCTAATTGTACAAACCAAAACTTTACAGCCCTGTTATCCACAACATAGCTACAAGACTTGGCCTGATCTAGCTCAGACTCCAAAGTCCAAGCCAAGTTTATAGTCACTCAATCCAGTGGCTTGCAGAGCCAAGCACAGGCAAGATATAGTGAGTCTATCAAAGTTGGGAAGTTCGGTACTGAGGCTCAGCCACCATCTCAAAAGTGGAAAAATGCAAAAACAAACACTAAAAAGTTGTCATTTTATTCCTATTTGATCCAAAAGGTCATTTTCCAGAGTTCCATGAAGACGCCTCCCCTACCTCTAGGGGCCAAGGGGACATCCTGAGACATTGGGATGGTGATGAAATTGCCCTCTTGAAAAATGACAAATTATCCAAACAGCGCCAATAATTCAATGAATGACGTAGCATACAAAATTTAGGATAATTGGAGAAAGAGGCTAGACAGTGAGAGGCCCAAATCGGTGAATTACATTCACTGTTCCTCCCCCCACTAACTTATGCTTTAAGGTGTTTGTGTGCTAAGTGGATCTCCTTGCTTTGTGATTATTACCAAAAAAGGAAAAAAGTCATTAAAATAATGACTATTCACCGAGGTCACCTTGAGATGACTTAAACACAAGTAAAATCCCACAAAAATTTATGGTCTAATTAAATTATCTTTGGAAGCCTTCAATCACTTAGTTAACACAAATACATGATTGTGTTGTAATTGAGTTAATCCCAAATTGTTGAGACGTTAAGGCACATCAACACCCTCACCACCAGGAAAGAAAACAATTATAGAAACAAGGCATGGAGCAAAACAAGGTTATGGAAATGGTACCATTGAAGATAAAATTCAAAATCACATGCAACGGATGGCTGATCAATCATGGTACAAATTGTTAGTGTATGAAAATCCACTTCATAATACTTACTTTCTATTTCCTAAGTTTGCATTAACTAAATAAATATTGTAAATCAACATATTCATCCAATATCTTGATCTTTCACTTAGGTGTCAACCTCCTAGTGTGGTGTCTTATACATGCCATCGAACGATAATTAAGTGTCATACTCTTTCTAGTTAGACTCGGGTAACTAGAGAAATCTTTATAATTTTAGCTTGATTGGTTTGTTAGTGTAGTACCGAAATCTGGTCCGAGCACTTGGGAAAATATGACATTTGGCACTTGTCTTAACATCACGCCCATTTATACATAAATAATCAATAAAGGCGCCCTCTTGCTCTCTCTCATGTCCCAATTTCCACTAGACCACAGCTATTCTCCCACTCAGCTCCTCAAGAATCACTGCACCTACTACAAAACACATCTTCAAATTTGTCTCGGAATGATTCCTTGCACACCCTGGACATGTTCGTAGGTCCAAGACAGGTTCGGCCACGAACCTGTCCCTTGCACTTCTAAAAGTTATCTTTTAAAATGCAAAACTTAGCTTAGTCGGCCTAGGTGTATTTTTAGGTAAGTTGAGCAAGAAATCATTCGAATGGTCACATATATAAACGCATCCACCCTACACTATAAGAAGCGTCTAGGGATCCTCTATTTCACCCACTATATGAAGGTCAAGAGCAAGCATTGAAGCACCCAATCTCTCAGAGCATTATTACAACAGCAAGATGATAAAATTCTAAGTACGTCAATATTGTTGTGCTAAATCAACCATGAGCCAAAATGTTGCCAAGTGTGGAGGCTGGATCAAGGGCTCCATCTTCAATTATTTTATTCTATGTTACATGTGTCTCATCATAAGGTTGGGAGAACTACATGTTGTTTGATCCCTCTTCGGAGTAGTGGTATTAGTGCAATGCTCATCACATCAGTCGGGATGTAGTGAGGCAGTCCAGTCCAGTCATTACTGACCCCTTTTAAGGTTCCAAGCAAGGAGAGTCTATATCTCAGCACAAGACAATGATCACATGGAAACAAGCCCAAAAATCAAACCTTTGGAGAGAGTTGGACAAGATCCCAAAATACAAATCCTGTGTGCACAGTGCAGTTACAAAGGACAAGTTCCTAGCCCTAGGGGATATACTCAGCCACAAAGGTGTCCAAGCACCCACAAACCTGTCCTCTTTGTTCAGTTTCAGATCCTGATATTTTACAGACAACTCGACGACACCCTTATCAGCATTTGTGCATATTCTGAGAAATTCGTTACATCATTTGAATATGGTAGAACAGTTCCTCTCTAACCCTAAATCAGAATTTTACTTTCTTTGTATCATTGGCAAATGCAAGAGTAGCATAATTTAGGACTGTTTGGATTGTTTTTTTGGCTCTGAATTATGGGCACATTATGGGCTTATTCAAACATTCATACATATTTCAGCTAAGAGTATACAAATTCAAATAGGTTAGCAGCATTTCACACAATTCATATCAGAGTTGGTCGCATTTCTAAACAGAGTCCAAATCAGAGTTATACACTTGGCACACCAATTCAAATCAGTTTTTTTACTTATCACAGAGTTTCAGTGATCTTATCACACACAAAATTTATATATGGCTCTCTCAGTAGCTCAAGACTGATATATGGCTCCATTAGTAGCTCAAGACTAATATATGGATCCCTCAACAGCCCAAAATTTGAATGACATGTCAAGCTACCAGCAAGGCTATTAAGTTAGCAAACATCTCAAGCTACAAGGAAGGCTATTAAGTTAGCAAATGATTCACACAACTAGCAAGGCGAGATTAGTAGCTCAAGACTGCAAGCCTCAACAGCCCACAAATTTGAATGACATGTCAAACTACCATCAAGGTTATTAACTTAGCAAACATCTCAAGCTACAAGCCAGGCTATTAAGTTAGCAAATGATTGACACTACTAACAAGGAAAGATTATCAACAAAATAATAACACCCACTTTATATGGGAGCAAGCCCCATGGCACTATTCACATTCAACAAATTGGGGGCATGGTTTAGCATGACCAATCAGGTGTAGTCATTCTTGCACACATTTCACTTTATTTCAAGTATTTCAAATATAGAATTTTTCAAATTCCATTTATAAATTTATATGCACTATTATCGAGCATTGATCAACGCATTTTTCATGTGATTGCAAGTTTCATATGGATTTGCACATTGGCACCCAAGAGTTTACAACAATCTGCCTATGATTGAGACATGAAGTTTGCATCTTCTTTTAATCAAGTATTTGTCATTACTAGATTATAAGGAGGGCAATTCTAGTACCCAAAATCTAATCCAAGGACTTTGGCAATATGACATTTGGCACTCGTCATGGCATTAATCCCATTCATACATAAATGACCAATAAAGGCACCCTCCTACTGTCTCTCATATCCCAATTTCCACTAAACCACATCTATTCTCCAGCTCAACTCCTTGGGAATCACTACACCTACAGAACACATATATAGACTTGCACTTGTCTCATAACTGATTCCTCACACAACCTAGACAGGTTCGTAGGTCTTGGTCTTGGAAAGGTTCAAGCATGAACCTGTCCCACTGACTATGAACTTGTCCCTTGCACTTTTAATGGTTATCTTATCAAATGCACAAGTTAGCTTAGTCGGCCAAGGTGGTACTTTTGGATCGGTTGAGCAAGAAATTCAAATAGTCACATATATAAACACATCTAGTGAAGCTATTAGAGGTATCTAGGGATCCTCTATTTCACCCACTCTAAGAAGGTCAAGAGTAAGCATTGAAGCACCCCATTCATTAAAGCATTATCACAATAGCAAACTATTGAAATTTTGAATGCATCTATATTGCTGCCCTAGATCAACCATGGACCAAAATTGAAGTATCAAGTGTGTATTTGTAAGTGTAAAAGCCAAATCAAGGGCTCCATCTTTTATTGTATTATTCTATATCACATGCATCTCATCATAGGGTTGGGAGAACTACATGTGGCTTTATCCCTCTTCGGAGTAGTGATATGTAACGCAACGCTCATCACATCAACGGGGATGTGGTGAGACAGTTCATCTCAATCATTACTAATCTTTGTTAGGCTTCCAAGCAAGGAGAAGCTTATAAAGCACAACACGGTGATCACATGGAAACAAGCTCAAAAATCAGACCTCTAGAGACAGGCAAACAAGATCCCAAAATTCAAGTCTCATGTACAAGTACAGAGGACAGGTTCGTAACCACTGGGGAATTGGTTTGGCCATGAAGGTGTCCATGCAAGGACCCACAAACCCATCGTCTCACACTGAATTTTAGATCCTGATATTTTATAAACAACTTGATGACACCCTATTTTGCTTCTATGCACATTTTGAGTATGATGTCAAACAATTTGAACATGGTAGAATGATTCCTTTCTCTAACCCTAAACCCTGATTATATTTTCATTGATTATCATTAGCAAATATGTTGCCAAATGCAAGAGTAGCATAAGTTAGAATTGTTTGGTTTGTTTATTTTGGTTCAAAAATTATCATCATTGCACAATATATTAAATTAGGAGTAAAACCCTAATTTGTATTACAATTAGTCTTTAGTTACAAACCAATTTGTTTAGTTTTTCCTTTATAAGACTTTGAATGTTCAAATTTAAATAATGAGATTCGAATTAGTATTGTGTCTACATAATCCATTTGTGCAATCACATTGTTGCCTATGATTATGCTGCCAAAGTATTTTGGTGTGCTTTGATCTTTTCATGTTTGATCATTTCAAAATTCATGCATATATTTTTATATTGTTTCACCAATTATATGCAAATCTAAGAAAATCATACCACTTGACTTCTTTGCATGGTTCGCATGTAAAGTGTGCCAAGAGAATGCCATGCTATGTGTCTATGTCCATAATATTATGATGTATATTAGGATTATGAAGTAGCTGACATATGGCATGCATAACACTACGTTACAAGACAAATGGGTAGATTATAGGTTAGGGTTTACATTACCCTAGTGTTGTTAGGATATGTGAGTGTGTGATTGAGTGTGGGGGATCATTTCATCATCATCATGTGAGGTATTGATTGATATTGTACTCTTATGCGAGACCTTTTGGAGTGTATCCTCATTTAAATATCATTGTGTGCCCAATCTAGTAAACAGAATCATCACAAAAACCAATATGACTCGGTCTTTACTAGTCTGAATGCCCTACAACATTTTCTTTTATAAATACAGAAATATCGAAAACGGGAGGAAAATCCATAAGCCAATGACAAATGATGTTGTAGCAGAATTACAAATATTCTCGAAAAGTACATACCAAGGGTATCATATAGAGGAACACAATAAATCCCATGGCCATTACAAGCCTGAACAAAAACAAAAACTTAGTGTCAGCAAAGATAAACATGTACAGACAGGCCACAACATGCAAAGAACAATCATATAGGAATCTATTTTTGGACCACTATTTATTCTTCTACAAGAGAATAATCACATCAAGGATATTGACGAGTCTAGCAGACCTGTGGCATGAGAAAACTGGATTTACTATTAATTCATAACCCTTTGAAGTAACATAAAATGTGCACCATTACCCCACACAATGCCTGCCTTAGAATGTATGAACAGATTAATACATGTCGTAACAAAATGTTTCAATGCTGAATAACATAATACCTCCATACTGATGATCCATTCAGGACAGTTTGCTCCATAAATCCCACAACGGTCTCCCTGAAAAGTAAAAGATTTAAATTTTCAGTACAGAAATCAGAGTGCTCATTTTGTCATGTTGAATATAACAAGCAAAAGTGAGAACGTCAGAAAGGCAGGACAGAAGGATCAATGGAAAAAGACAATAGAAAGCTTGTTTGTACGTATGGGAACATCATTCGGATGTCTAATGTTTAGACTTGTGTTAAGTCAATTTATCTAACTTCCGAGGTGTTTTCCTTAATTAGAAATGGGGAAACATGGCTAAACAATTGATCTAAAACATGAATGTAATGAATCCTATCTTTTACTGCATGAAAAGAGTCACTGTAGGAGAAATGTTCAAAAGGAAATAATTGGACCAGCCAGAATAAAAGAATGAAGTTGCGTCTGTAGATTACCATAGGCAGCATATGAGACAAAAATATGATATTGCCAATTAGACTACAACAAGAGATTGCATAATGCATATAATGTTCATTGTTAAGCATAACCAGTATAGGCCCGTAAACCATTTAAACCAAACATATTACAGTGAGGACAAAGTAAAGTTAAAATATCTTTGACATAGTAAGGGAGCAACTCTGCAAAAACCTGTTATAGAATGTTAAATGATTCAGTGAAAAGATGACAACAAACATATTACAGTGAGGACAAAGTAAAGTTAAAATATCTTTGACAGCAACTCTGCAAAAACCTGTTATAGAATGTTAAATGATTCAGTGAAAAGATGACAATTCTATGTGCAAAATCTCTGATAAAAAGAGGAGCTCCATAGTTTTCTGCAGTATGAAAAAAACTTAGGAATGCATTTAAATTTTAAGCCATAGCAAAAGACAAATATGCGAGCAGTTGCTTCTTTCACTCCACTAACCTGCTCAAGACCACAGCTCCGAATAGCAGACCCAATTTTCAGAACCATGTTGCGAACTTCCTGGTATGTGAGCCATGTATATTTACCGGCCTGTACCGTCACATAAAGTCATAGGTCAGCACAAAAAAATCCTCACTGCTACTAAATACATAGGACTGTATCTGAGAAGAGCATAGTTAATTTACAGAGAAATGCACAAGCTCTACCCAAGTGTATTTACTCTGACCTTTCCATTTATGATCTCACGCTGACCCAGCATCGGATTCTGTGGATGTTTTTGCACAGCAAGGCTGTCAAAAGGAAGAAAGTGTTCTCAGAATTATAGTTCCACCTTAGCAAATAGACTAGTGGATTGTACACCAATTACAGCATTCATTTGAAGCATCAAAGAACCATTCTATTTAACCAGTGTCCTCAACATGTGCAAATTTTCTTCCAATATTTTGTTTTTACCCAAGTAAAAAGATTTCAAAAGAAAACAAAGAGTTCAATGTGCAGCCTTTGATTATAACTACAATCCAAACTCGTTCAACAAAACCTTCAAAACAACAGGCAAACTCTATTGGATTCTTTCAGCCACGTTTCCATGCATTGGCTACATACTGAACTATAACATTATGAAAAAGTATCTATAGAAAATAGCTAGAAGAGGATCAAAGTAAAGTCAAAGTGCAATAGACCAGCTATTATATTTAACCTATAGTGTGAATAAATAATATAACATGTTGATAAATGCATGATTGATAAGTGAGCAACCACAGCTTGCATGAATTCTTGTATTTACGTAAGAGAATGGACATAGTGTTCATACTCCACACATCTTCATATGGACACAACTCACCATTGCGTCATTTCTTACATTTATATTGTTAGTTATAAAATGGAAATCCAAGCTTGATGCCACTTGGAATATGGCACCAACTTTAATGGCTTGAAATTTGTGAGAACAATTTTTCAGAGGCAAAGATATTCTTTACGAACCGCATCTCTCTTGAAGTTAGAGCCTCTCTACTTGAAATGGTCAATTGCTTCAGATAAGGAAAAAAGACCAAACTGCTGAAGATCAGAACATCCAGACCCATAAAAGTTTGATTCCGCAAATTTCTCCGATGTCTGGTAAAGAGGAATGCAGGATCAAGACCCACAATGACTCAGAAAAACAAGATCCGTCCAGCAAAAGCCTTTGAGAAGCACAATTTTAATGGAGCATCAAAAGAAATCACTGAGAGCTGTAAGGTGAGATCATTTGCATTTTGGAGGGAAACCTCTAATACTCAATGCAACCAACTTAGGCAGGAAATGCACTAATGATGTGGTTGAAGCAGCGATCCCAATCAAAAATATTAAGAATGCTATTGACTAGAGACTATAGAACCTCAGGGTTTAACGAGACCTGCCACTATCATGAAAGGTGTGTTAACTGGAACAGGAGAATATTGGAAGCTTAAAGACTTCTCAATGAAGCCTCCAAGTTCCAACTTTACAAAAAGATTTAATCAGATCTAATTCCATCATTGCCTAAGAGGCAAGAACAATGTTGCAGATTTTCTAGCAAATATGGGGTTATACTTTCATCTGTACTCAAAAACCTACTAAATATTAATATCTTTGTTTACCGAATTTACTTCATTAATCCTCAAAAAATAAAAGTTTTGACCTCCAACTACTAATCCCCAAAGTGTTTTTTCTAACCTATATTTTTCATCTAAAATAACATAAGACTATATTCATCGGCTTTCTTCCATCACTTAAAAGTTACCCAAGAAGAGAAATATTTGCAAAAAAAGTGTCACAAATTTTTGGACCAATGTTTCAAATCACGCCACATGATCCATCATCACATCTGTATCCCATGGTCTAATCCGCAACATTGATGCAAAAATTAGTAATACAGTTTTTTTCCCAAAAATTTATCTTTCTCAATTATTAAGGACTGTGGAAGCCTCAAATCTTTGACTATGAATATTACTGCTCCAATGTCCTCTTAGTGTTTGACAGAAAAGAACAGTCGACTTTCAACCTTCAACTACTCACAACTTCACGATTTGTGATGCAGTTGCTGGAAAAAGAAGATATCTCAAAAAACAATTTGGAAGAAGAAACCACATTTTTTAGAAATATCAATTATTAATATATTTCCATAAAACAATGCCAACTAACACAAACAATTCAGGCACAAAGACTTTGTTACCTTGAGGTAGATTAGTTTTCTGAATTTAATTTTATAATTTAAACTAATCGCAAATACTGTTGATGACATAATTTCATCAAACAAGTAATTAGGATTACATTTTTGTTATTCATTTGTTGTTTTACCAAATCCCATCAACCTCATTCTGATCATCAACATTTAATATAATTTAAGCAGATAATAGTTACCAATGGGCTAATTTTTACAATTTTAACCAAAATTATTGGTTTATTGAAAATGATGGTTCACCTCAATTTCTATACAAGCAAGTCTTTTTCAAATCTAGCTAGTTTTTGTATAAAATATCTAAAACCTTAAGTAAATTTAAAATACATATTTTATATTTACTAGGATTTCTAAACCTCTACAAATGTATGTTTATCCCTAATTCATGTGACCTTATCCTTGCCCTAATTGTTTTTCAATTTTCTTAATACATCATATTGTGAAGAAACTATTAGATATCCATATTAGGGCTGAAGGTTCCAAAACCCTTGCTTAGCTATTTAATGTAACTTAATAAATTTAAATTCCTCACAAGTAATTGTATAGATATCATTAACCCTTTATAACAAGAAACTCATCCAAACCACGAAATTAAACCTCAACTACTAATATATTTTATGAAAAATTAGCTTAAAGAAAAAAATTTAAATTGCAATATAAATCCCTAAATAATCCAACAAAAATTGAAAATTAACTTAAATTCCCTACCTCAAACATTAGATACTAATAAATTAATAATCAATCTGAAAAAATTAAAGAAAAAAATGCAATAAAAACTTCAAATACCAGAAAAAATTGAAAATATAACTCCAAGAAAATAACATTCCCTACATCAAATACTACTAATTGTTTTCAAATATATCATCGATAATGGGGTTGGCAAAACAAGTAAAAATAAACCTGAAATTGTTTGGGGTGGGCGAAGCAGTTGGAGTGTCAAGGGATAGCAGTAGCAATCACTGACTGTCCTTTCACAAACACTTCGGGGAGAAATCTAATAATATAGCCGAGGCTAAAATGGTTTGGAGAGGAATAAAAATTGCTCAAGCGAAGGGTTCAAGGAAGTTGAAGACCGAAAGTCACTCCAAGATCATATTGGAGGTTCTTGGGAAAGGAAAAACTCAATATTGACAGATTGCAATCATTATTGATGAATGCAAGCAGATTTTAAAAGTATACTCTTATAAGTGGCAACAAGGCAGCGAACTTTATGGCTAACATAGATGTGGATTCCAATTTTTGGATAATAATTTCCTTGTGATACTCTGCCCAAGATCACCTTTACAAGATTTGAATGAAGTGATCAGCAAAGATGATAAGAGGTGAAATGCTCTTGGACTTATTTGTAAAAGTCAGATATATACCTGACTATGTTAGGATGGTTGATATTATAGTAATATACTGAGGCCTAGCCTCTTTTTATTGATCCATAAAACATAACTGTTTCCAAAATAAGCTTAAACAAAATAAAAACCTTGCACTATAAAAACTCACATAACAAAAAACAAATTGAATATATACTTCAATGAAAATAGAATACCCTTTCTTAATTCACCAATACTAATAATTTTTCTGAAAACTAAGCTTAAACAAAAAGAAATTGTAATGTAAATCCAACTAAAAATAAATGCTAAATTTTCTGTCTAGTTACTGACAAGCTAAAAACCGTGCTAGAAACCTTAAATCCTAAGATTCCAAATCAAAATTTGGAAACCTTAAATTCTAACCACCTAAACAAGATATTCCTCTAGACCACACACATATCAAATCCATAAATAAAACTCAATATTCTGAAGATAAGCTTAAAGAAGATTATGTTTCCTAATGTCCAAAAATGAATGCTGAATTTTCCATCTAATTACCACACAGCCAAAAGAACATAACAGAAACATCAAAAGATATATTTCCTATTCTCACAAACAAATGCTAAATTTTCCTATTCACTGATTCTTTTTGAAAATAAGTTGAACAAGAAAACATTAGTTTAATATAAGCTTAAAATGAACCTTGGTAATATTAAACCTCAAAAGGGAAAGGAAAAAAATAATGAAAACAAAAAGAAAAGAAAATTCTCTACCTCAAATATCAATATTTTTAGATTAAACTTGAAAAATATATAAAAACTCAACACCCTAAAATCTCAAATACTAATAATTTATTTGCACAATAAGCTTTCGAGGTAATAACAAACCTGCAATATAAAATCTCAAATAACAAAAACAAATTAAAATAAACTTCAAGAAAATTTAAAATCCCTACCTGAAACCTCAAACAGTAATTATTTCTCTGAAAACAGAAGCTTAAAAAATTCATAATAACAAAATTCAAACAAAAAGTTTCGAGATATAATCAAAAAAGAAAAAATATTCCCTATCTCAAATCCTAAATTCCATACCTCATATTATAGCAATAATTTTCACGAGAAGAGGATGCAAGGGCTTGGGCTATTGGTGAGTTACAAGTAGTTTCTAATCATCAACCTAAGTTCCACTCCCACTCGAGTCCATTGGACACTTTCAATAAGTGGCCATAGGGACACCTTGAGGTGGGATCGTACTTCTCCATGTGGTCTAAGCAGAACACGGCAGGGTGCTTCAAATGCAGATTGCTCAGCAAACATTAAGGACCCAAGCCCACCCCCATGTCCCACTTTCAGAAGGTGCTTCTCCACCGCTCCAATTCATAGCTCCAATACAATAAAAGTGTTTACCATCCAAAATTTTCTCTCGTTAAGGGGACAGGCATATCGATTCCATCTCGGAACGAACTAAGAAGGCTTAATGCTAAATGGTTTCCCCCTCTTTCAGGATTTTTCAAGCCAAACTATGATGGAGCGTCAAAGGGCAATTCGGGGCCTTGTCATCAAAGAGTGCTTTGGCTACTTAATAAGGGTTGGTTCCTTTCATCCTAGATGACTCTTGCAATGTGGCGGAAGCATCGACATTGGTTCACGGTCTTCAATTGGCCCATAATTGTAGTATTGAACAGATTTGTATTGAAGGGGACTCCATGGTCATCACCAACACTATCAGACCAGCAAATCTAAGGCATGGCGAATCTATAATATCCTAGGGCAAGCTCATCATCTTCTCTCCTACTTCACTAAATGGAACATCCAGCATTGCTACCAGGAAGCTAATATAATGTCGAGTAATTAGCTAACTTTGGAGTCACCCAAAACATGGATGATATGGTTGATACTTTGGCAGACCCTTGGCATAGCCTTTGGGATTTACTATTAAAAGATTTAACCTACCCGCACTCCAATAAAGTGAACAATCATTAATAAGCAAAGACTTTAACACTATATGGTTAATCATTTAGCTACAAAGGATTGATTTTAATAATTCTCCCACAGGGGGCGTCACTCGCTTAGCATTAAGGGCAATATGCCAGCTCACAGTGTCTACTCCTTTTACGGGAGCCTTGGGCATTTGCATTCACCTCATGTGTTATGGTTTTGCTCCGCTTTCCCTTCCGGCTACCAACAATGAGCGACCCTATGTCCCCACGTTTCCATCTATCTGGTTCCAAGAGGGAAATGGCTTTTTTCTCAACCCTGAATTGCACCGCATCTTTGTGATTCAATCTGATCCGTGGCAAACGCCATTAAAATAGTATTAAGTTTTGGGTATGCAAAGCTATTCACTCGCTCGGGAATTCGAAGATTGCTTTGTCTTTGTTGATAACCAATTCCACATTTCGCCCGACAAACAAAGCGGATATGGGCATTGCGGTTCATTTCATTCACCCGCCTATCATTGCGTCGATCTTGGGTCGACGATAGAAGCATTTAACTTGCATTCTCCATATTTTCTCTTAGGGACCTATTATCCCGCAGACGAGTGGCTTGCGAGGTCTTTGATGAATTAGAGGAACGGTTCAATGTGTTGGCTAATTTAACCGAGAAAGTGAAACATTTCCATAACAAGGCGTCCACTAGCCGCATCCTCCACTGATTGACTTGCTTAACTCCGCTCACCCATCCTCCCCGTGGCTCCCAAAATTGATGCTCTAACAAAAGTGTTGCAAGGGCTCACAAGTTTCTAACTCAAATGGCAGGTCTCACTCAGAACGATTTCTCCCTCGCCGAACGCATGAATCCTTTGCCCTTTACTCGCCTTTGGATTGTGGATGGTTTGACAACTTGCGTGGATGGTAGGGGGTCGTGTGATGTTGCTCTGCATAGTTTGTGGCTTTTGGTAATGATTGTTGGACATTCTCGAGCTTTCTTCATATGTGTTCGGCTTTGTTTTGTTGTTGTCTCCCCATAGGGGTTATGCCTCGTTTTTTTATCTATATGTAATGGTTTTGAGTGGTGGGCATGTCTCGCCCTCCCGGTTTAGTAGCTTTTGACGAGGCCTCTTGGAATGCATGGTTCTTGGAACTGAAAATGAAGGCAATCCATATCGAAATGTAACTGCTACCTATGTATATTTTTTGGGTTATGTGATATAAACGGAAAAGGGACCTGCCAACCCTTGTTTACGGATCAAATATATATATATGAAGACACAATCGGGCCTCCACTCGTACTTTGAACCAAACCCCAACCCAACCTACTATACATGATAGGGAGATAGGGATTTGAACCAACCCAACCTATAGTTCATCGGCTAATCTAGATAGATGGGGCGGATTGGAGGCCATATAGATGGGGCCATCTATCGATACTTGTTGAGGGACATATCTAGAGAGGGCTCTCTATATAGCATGTTCCCCTATCTATCTGAACTATGGCAACCCCTCCCTAGAGATCGAGGCTGACATGAGGCATTTTCTCTACCCCTTCTTACCCCAAAAAGTGGGGTAACCTTGTGACCTTTAACCGATAAACCATCTGATTTTCGTCCTCATTCTTAGAATTCGGCCTATCAGTTCATAGGGCGTATAGAATCTCTCTATCTGGCGGAGAGAGATGGGAGAGGGCCCCACGATCGAACAACTAAAAGTAAACTCCATCCTATCAAACAAGTGTCGTTATATCAAAAAAGCTTGCCAAAAATCAAAAATAAAAACATATAATTGAACATCAATTAAGTTTTAAAATAAGAAGTAACTTACCCTACTTCAACCTCGAACCCCAATAATTTTTATGGAATAAAAATGTAAAATAAAATAAATAAAAAATCTTACAACAAACCTTAAACAAAAATATTCATTCTCAAAAACGAGCCTATAAAAATAAAATTTGATATAACTCAAAGAAAATCAAGTTTCCCACCTCAAACGCCAAATTGACAAGTCCTAACAATTTTTCTTAACGAATTGAAAATTACCTACCCTAGACCCTCAAATGCTTTAGAAAATAGACTTCATAACATCCAAAATTTAATAAGTTCTATAATACACTCAAATAACGTTAAATTCCTAAGCTCAAATCTCAAATCCCAATAATTTTTGTTCGAATAAACTCAAAAAGAAAGTTAAATTCCTGCCCCACACTTCAAATCTCAAATCCTAATATCCATGAGGTCCTTCCTAGAGGTGGTGGTGTAGTAGCAAATGAGACCCAGGTTCGAATCCCATTCTGTAATAATGCGGCCCACCCGATGGACTACCGGATAAGCAGTCAAATCTGTGAGAATAATAGTGTGCTTAAAAATCCAACATAACTATAGAGTCACAGCCAGGCTCGGTGATGACTCGATTGATCCAAATCAAAAAACATAAAAAATTCATAATAATTGTTAAAATAAGTAAATTCATCCAAAACAATTAAAGTCCAAGAAAACAATATCTCTTACCTCAATCCTCAAATACTATGAAAATAAACTTAAAAGGCCAGAAAACTCGCAATATAAGACCTATTATATGTAAATTTATTAAAAAAAATGTAAACAATTTGAACGAAAATTGAACTTCCGACCTGAAAATATCCCAGCAGCTCTCGACGCCGGCTGGAGGTTCTGGAAATCCATCTTTGGCATGAATAGTACGGTAAACCGGGCCCATAGAAGGCCTGCCATTTTCAGCTACCTTAGCCCCTTCGACCTCTACGATGTATTTCTCCATTATAACTGCTTCGATTTCAGAGCTGAATTTCACTGTACCTAAATAAACACAGGCTTCTTCGTCTGCAGATTGCCTTCAATGCTTTCTTTGCATATTCTCTGCAATTAATGATGCTGATTACGTTGTCGTCTCCCAACCAGCTTTGGTTTTTAATGGCATCCAGAGGATTAAGTATTAAATGCTAAGGAAACATTTACAGAGAACTTGTTTATTTATACCTGGAGCCCGCGGATTGGCAGATGCACCGCTTACCAATTTAACAATGGATCCGTGCGCTGTAAGAGAAAAGCCCTATGATTTGTTCAACCACATCTTGGAGGTCTTGCTGACTTTGGTAATATGGATATTTTTTAATACCTGCGTCATTAAAGGATAACTTTATTTAAAATTTAAAATGGTTTGGTGAAATGTCGTCCACATTTTGAGTGTACATTTATGGTGGGGGCCTAAAGTGTGGATCTTTTGTTTATTATGGGTAAGGTGGATACGTGAACTAGGAGCCAATGCCAACGTTTTATATTTTTTTATTTATTTATTAGAAATGTGTCCCTATATTGAGAGAGGAGGTGGCTGATCATCTTTGGGAGGAAAACGATTTTAGAGAATTCATTTATTAGTGGATCCCATGTTACTTTTTATATTTTGTTTATTTATTAGAAATGTGTTCCTATATTGAGAGAGGAGGTGGTAGATCATCTTAGGATGAAAATAATTTTAGAGGATTCTTTTATTAGTGTATTTATTGTTGTGGAGTTATTTTGAGATGTATCTTGAACAATCAAAAGAACGAGCACTCCCTATCTGTGTAAAGGGACAACCAAAATTCTAGAATTCTCGTCATGACGTGCAAAGAAGGCATGCCAAGACGGCCCGCCTACAGACATTATATGAGGCGGCGAGCTCAAACCCCCATTATGAGGAGGGTTAGAGAAGTGATTGTGTGAGTAGCTTCAGTCGTCCCTTGGTGCTCATGGAGGAGAGCCTGCGTTGATGGGATGTTGATAGGAATTATGGTTATAGTGCAAAGAGCTCTCCCCAATGGTTTATAAAATCTTACATGTGTTAAAATTCTATTTTTAACTTTTGGGTCCACTTCGAATATAAAAGAAAGCAAAGGTGAGCACTAGAACTTTATCATTGATTGAAAATTGTCGTGACGTACTCTCATTGTTGAATTTACGTAATTTCTAGATTTATAAAGTTGACAAAAGAATGCAATCCTCCAATTAAAGGGCTCTAAATGGTAAGCTAAGAAAAGGCTATTGGATCAATTGCCAAGGATCTTAGGCCTGAGGAAAGTGTTTGAAGGTTCGGACCTACAACAAGCAGGCACTTGGGATGCCAATGTGGCATAATCTTTCTCCAAGAAGAAGGCCTTGGTAAACTAAGCACCATAAAAATGAGCAAGCTCTGCTCGAGTTTAGTCAACAAAATTCATTTAAGATAGGCGAGCAAGTCCAGGCAACTTCATTGACTATTTAACTGCTTAGAGCTAAGGAAAAGGAACTTGGAACTTTATATAGAAGCTTCCCCTGAGAGTAATGTTTGAAAGGCATGTTGTAATTCCACCACCAAGCCACCGGCAATTGCACTTGTTTGTCAGGCATTATAACATCATGCATAATCACCGAATGCACGTGATCAAAGATACATCATAAGCCAATAACTTATAGTTTCTCGAGAGGATGGACCATGGATTTCAATCTCAAAAAGAGATAAGATCTTACACAAAGTAAATGCCTTTATTAAAAATTTGAAGGGTTGTGATGCTTAGAGTTTCAACAAGTCTATCATCATTACTTGGAAATAGGTGGTCGTTAGATGTTATGATCAACTTTGAAAGGAAGTCTAGATTAAAACTCATCACCAACCCATTTGAGGAATAGTTTGACATACTCAAATTCTTTACAAATGTCAGAGAAACAAAAAACCCTTCAATCTTGATTGGGGTCAAGGTATGTAATGAAATTACTTGTATAATTCAGATCATGAGCAGAAATATAACACAAAATAACACAATATTCCAGAATAATGATCTCAATATGCAATTAGAATAGCTTTGCCACTTCGAGGGGGCAACCTCCAAACCATACAATAATACTCAAATGCTCAAATGATGATGAACTACTACCTACAATCCCCTATATATACTATTCATATGTTATGGCCATCACCAAGGCCGACCTACTAAGCATGAGAAAGTATAAATGATATGGTAAGCCACAAGTCGGGTAATCATATCCTAATATAAGCAATAGGTTAAGGGCGTAGCATGCCCTTCCCCTTCAAAGAAACATTGTCCCCAATGTTGAGAAGCTTTGGGTGTTGCTGCAGGAATGTCATATCTTCCCATGTTGCATCTTCATTGTCCATATTCTTCCACTTGATCAGGTACTCAGTAATAACCCATGTCCTCAATCTTTTAGTGTGTGTTTGAAGGATGCATTCAGGTTCCAAGATGACTCTCCCCTCCTCATCGAGCTCAAGTAACACTATTTGGGTTGATACTCTCTATCCAATTACTTTCTTCGGGAAAGAAACACGAAAAGCTGGATGCATTCGGTTGATTGTGGAAGTTCTAATTTGTATGTCAGCAATACCAATCTTCGCAATACTTGATAGGGGCCATAATACTTTGGTGAAAGTTTGTTATCCTTTTGTTGTTGTTTCAAAGACATTTGCTTATATGGTTGAATCGCAAAAACCCAATCACCGACTTCAAAATGCCTTTCCGTGCAATGTTGATCACTTTGTTTCATGCGGTTTTGTGCCATGACCAAGTTCTCTCGAGACTAGAGAGGACATCTTGTTGATACCGAATGTGTTCTTCTACTACTCTAACTCGCGGTTGTCCTCTCGATGATGATGTGATGGATGGTGGATGGTACCCATAGAGCCAAAAAGGAGACATTTTAGATGAAGTATGAAGGAAGCGTTATACCACCATTACCGCAAGTGGCAACCATTGGAACCATCTTGCTTGTTTATCGACGTAAACCAATGGAGATATCCCTCCAAACACTTATTTACAACTTCTATTTGCCCATCGGACTCTGGATGATAAGAAGAGCTATGAGTTAACCGAGTACCCAAACATGAGAATAAATCACCCAAAATTACTAGTAAATATAGGGTCTCGATCACTTACTATAATCTTCGATGTCCCATGAAGCTTCGAATCTGTGTCCATGAAGGTTGTTGTTATCGCTTGAACAAATGGGTGTGCAAGGCACAAAAATGAGCATATTTGGTGAGTCTATCCACCACAACCATGATGACATTTTTTCCTTCAAATTTAGGCAATCATGTGATAAAGTCCATGGAAACCTCTTCCCACTGGCTAGGAATAGATAGAGAGGTTGTAGAAGACCGGGATCGAACTGTTTCACCCTTATTTTGCTAACAAACCATGCATTCTGCCACAAATTTTGGACATCCCCTTTGAGCCCTTCCTAAGAAATCTTGTTTGACTCAATGATAAGTCTTCAAGAATCAGAGTGCCCCCTACCTGAGAAGAGTAGCTCGGATAGAATCCTATTTTTAAGAGTGGAGTTTTACATAGGTATAGTCTATCTTTATACCATAAAACATCCCCTTTCAATACAAATTTTTCAGACATGCTTGGATCATTCTAGAGATGATGAATGAGGTTTTGTGTGGTTGGGTCATTTCTCCATTTAGACCTTACCTCATCTATCCAATCTTCCTGTAATATGGATATGGCACATAACAAGGCTACAGTTGATTCATCTTTCCGCGACAAAGCATCCGCAACTACATTCTCCTTCCCTTTCTTATAGATAATCTCAAAATCATATCCCAACATCTTGGAGACCCATTTTTGTTGTTCTTCAGATGATAAACGCTGCTCCAAGAAGTATTTCAAACTATCATGATCTGTCTTCACTTTAAAGTGTCTTCCTATGAGATATGGTCTCCATTGTTTTTTGCATGAAGTATGGCTAGCATTTCCTTCTCATAAGTCGGCTTGGAAAGATTCTTACCTTTGAATTGACGGCTCAAAAAGGCAATAGGATGGCCTTCGCATGAGAATCGCCCCCATACCCACCCTCGATGCATCACATTCAACAAAGTGAATGTTTTGGAAAAATTTGGAGTAGCCAAGACTGGAGTGGTGCACATGGCCTCCTTTAGTTGCTCAAATGCTTTGGTTGCATCCTCACTCCAATGGAAGGAGTCCTTCTTTAATAAAGATGTGAGAGGTGCAGCTATGCTTCCATAATGCCTTACAAATCTTCGGTAATAACCTGTAAGCCCCAAAATCCTCGTAGATTCTTTAGCGTTTTTGGAACCTTCCACTCCATCATGGCTTTGATCTTATTAGGATCCACTTTAACCCCTTCATGAGAGACAATGTGACCCAAATATTCAACCTCCTTGAGTCCAAAAGAACACTTAGAGGGCTTTGCATAAAGTTGATGTTGCTCAAGGGTTTCCAAAACCTTATTTACATGATGCAAATGTTCCTCCCATGTTTTGCTATAAATTAATATATCATCAAAGAACACTGAGACAAACTTCCGCAGGAATGACTTAAAAATAGAATTCATCAAACTTTGAAATGTAGAAGGTGCATTTGTAAGTCCAAAAGACATTACCAGGAATTCATAATGGCCTTCATGTGTTTGAAAGGTGGTTTTATGAACATCCTCATCCTTGATTCCGATTTGGCGGTATCCCGAACGAAGATCAAGCTTTGTAAAATAAACAGCACCACGCAACTCATCAAGCAAATCATCAATTACAGGAATAGGAAACTTATCTTTGATTGTGTACTTATTAAATTCCCTATAATCAGGACACATGCACCACATGTCATCTTTCTTCCGTACCATCACTACTGGAGAAGAATAAGCACTACGACTATGACAGATGATTCCTTCTTCCAACATCTCTTATACAATCTTCTCGATTTCACTTTTTTATACATATGAGTACTGTAAGGTCCGATGTTAGGTGGTTAACTTCTGGTAATAACTGAATAGCATGATCATGATCTCTCTTTGGAGGTAAGCCCTTTGGTATATTTTCAAATACAATAGAGTGTGCATCCAACATTGCTTGCATATCTGATGGTATAATGTCCTTAGAAGGATGAGCCTCCAATGAAAAAAGTTGTGCCACAAATCCCTCTGCACCCTTTTTTAGCATTTTGTGCATCTGATGAGAACTTACTATTTGTGGAGACTTTGCTCTTAAGCCTCTTAGCTCAAAAGTCCTTCCTTCAGAGTGAAATCGCATGAACAAGTCTTGGAAGTTCATCTCAATGGTTCCCAAAGTGGTAAGCCATTGAACCCCTAACATAATGTCTACTCCTCCCATAGAAATGACATGCATGGGACTATTTAGTATGTAATCTCCCATAAAGAAGCTTAATGCTATGGCATTTTCCAGAACAAGTAACAATACCTCCATCAGTAATCATTACTTGACATTCAAGAGTTGGATAAATGAAACAGTTTAGGCGCACTACTAACTTATGATTGATAAAGTTGTGAGTACTTCCTGAATCAATCAACACTGTGACCCTCTATTTTTTAGGAATCCAACCACCTTTAGGGTTTGGGGTGTTAATACCTGAAATTACATGACATGAGATTGTTGGTCGAGGATCTCCTTACTCCTCCTCCTCCGGCTCAACCAAGACCTCGACTCTGAATCTTCATCCTTCTCTTCATCTTCACTAGGCCCATCAATGTAGAACAACTTACATTTATGTCCGGGTCCAAATTTACCGTCACAGTTAAAACATAACCCTTTTTCTCTTTTTTCTTCAATTTGTTGAGGTGTCAATCTAACTGGTTGAGGGAGTGTTGGGGCCAAGGTGTTGTGATCTCTGGTATAAGTGAAATGTTGTCTCCTACTTGAAACAAATTTCTCCTCTGCCCTTCTTGCCATAATCATTGAATCAGAAACCTTACGAGGATTAAACATACGCACCTCATGCTCAATGTGATCCTTAAGACCCCAAGAAATAGGTCATTCAAATTCTCTTCAGTAATATTTTCCACCCGAGAGAAAGGTTTTGGAAGTGATGAATGTAATCCTTAATGAGATCCTCGTTTGTCTCAACTTTGCTAATCGGGTCAAGTAATTATTGACACACTAGAACTATAGTGTAATTGCAACTCTTTAGTGAATACTGTCCATGTAACATTGAGACCACTCTTTTGCCTTTGAGCACATAACCATCGATACCAAACGAATTGGTCAGGTTCGAGATACAAAGCTGCCATGGTCACCTTTTATCCTGATGGAATCGATGTAGAAATTCTCCATTTGGTTGATCCAATTGAGTGGATCCTTTCCATCAAACTTGTGCATCTCCACTTTTGGAAACATAGTACGGGCTCTGCAGAGTGCTCGTATTTGGATTGTGCACACTCGAAGATCCACTCGGCTCATGTGTCTATTATGTTGACACGAGGATCCACCTTGATTTACATAAGTATGATTACCCATCATATGCATACTAAATTTTTGCATGAAATCCTCCAATCTTTGTCCAATCCTATCCACATCTTCTTTGCTGGTCACCCGAGATTCGAGGTCTCTCAAGGTTAAACTCAAGTTGGCTTACTTTATGGTATGTTGAAGTAAACCCTAACCCTGAGGAATCAGCTACATCTTTGTCTCCAAATCCTCAACTAATATCTCATCCTTTTGGTGTTTTACTTGGAGTGATGGGATTCTTTTTTCCTCTTGTGGAAGGCCCCGCCATGATGCCCCAAAATAATAGTAGGATGTAGGGATCACGATCAAATTTTAGGGTTTGATTTCGATACAAATTCGGCCAAATATAAACAAACTTAAAGAACAAACCCCAAATAATATTTTTTTCTTTTCAAAAATGTAATGAATTTGAAAAAAATCCATAATTGCACCATAGGAGTGATTTTATGAAAAAACATATATTTTAATAACTTTTTCAAAATAAATCAAAAAGTCTAAAATTTTCAGGGAACCTTACTTGAAATATTCCTAAACTCTGGAAAAAATATCTCCGATCAATTAGTTATGGTTTCTGATATATGGTGGAAACAAAAATTAGGGTTTTTTGCCCTAATTTTGGCCTAGATCACAGCTCTGATACCACCTGTAATGAAATTACTTGTATAATTCAGATCATGAGCAGAAATATAACACAAAACAACACAATATTCCGAATAATGATCTTAATATGCAATTAGAATAGCTTCGCGACTTCGAGGGGGCAACCTCCAAACCATACAATAATACTCAAATGCTCAAATGATGATGAACTACTACCTACAATCCCCTATATATACTATTCATATGTTATGGCCATCATCAAGGCCGACCTACTAAGCATGAGAAATTATAAATGATATGGTAAGCCACGAGTCGGCTACTCATATCCTAATATAAGCAATAAGTTAAGGGCGTAAAGAAGGTAACCTATGAAGAATAAAGACTAATGTTCTTCGAGTTGATATTGCCATAGTGAAAATTTACAAAGATACAATGATGAAGCATGATTTTCCAAGATTTGAAACCATCAATGGAACACATGATCTACTTAGCACAAATGTTGAGGCTTTATTTGTGAATGTCAATAATCCCCATGTCACATTTGTCTCAAGGAAGGACACAACCTCCCAATAAATTATTAGAACCTATGAGTTTTCTAAAGCATTCACTCATAATAGATATCTAAGCAGCTTGGAAAGCTTATTATGGAAAGCCTTCAAATGCGCCTAACCTGGAGGAGTGGTAAACATGTGTAGTTGTAAGAATCTTGGTGCATATTTGGATTTTTAGCCAAAAACAA
This sequence comes from Taxus wallichiana var. yunnanensis, assembly GCA_018340775.1. NCBI lineage: Eukaryota > Viridiplantae > Streptophyta > Pinopsida > Cupressales > Taxaceae > Taxus > Taxus wallichiana. The sequence continues at coordinate 103,440,193 of CM031236.1, forward strand.
GAATTTAGTAATCAATGGGAAATTTTCTTCTCAACTCTATGCAAAACATATTGTCATCCCTAAAAAAGGAGCTTTCAAAGGTGAACACGATGCCTATAAATTTTAACATCTCTCATTTCTTAATCAATTTCCATTAGAAGTTTTAAATCCATTCAGAAACAACATCGTGTTATGACAATAACATTGCATTTTGGACCATTTCATGCTCTATCAAAAGGCTTTGCAAAAGGTATTAGGGTAGACCATAACTTTGTAAAATGAAGCTTTAGTATTGGCTAAATTAAGGAAGGTTTCTTAGAGACAATTCTCAACTCTACGAACTAAAAGATAATTAGGAGCTTTTGCAGTCATAAAACAAAGTGTCGAAAGCTAGCGGGGAGCCTTGTCAAATATAGTGAAACAAGCCAAAGCTTTTCAACTTGTGACCATTGATTGCGAAGGTGAGCTGACACTTTTAAGAAGATGTCATGTATAATGGAGAGAAAAAACGTCCAAACATTAATGAAGGATCATTCTATGCAATCATAAGATTTTTCAAAATTAATCTTAGAAAACACTTGGTTCGTTGTCAAGTCGTATCGACCCACTCCATACATTCCCAAGATAGAAATAATATTATCAAGGATGTTTTTTATAGATATCCATTTGCTCCAATTTAAAATTGCAGAATGAAAGTGGCATAATCGGAGTACAAGAGTTGAACAAGAATCTTATAAGAGATGTTAAGCAAGGTAATGAATCTCCCACTAGTAATGAGCTCTAGATATTTAGCTTTAGGGATAAATTTAATATTTCCTTGATTAATAAATTTCCCTAAAGAACTAGTCTCGAAGGCTTCATAGTAAATATTAAAGCAAGTCGGGTCCAACAAAATGCCAAGTGACCTTTTAAAATTCACAAGAGAATCCATCAATTCTAGGAGTTTTATCATTGAACATATTTCATAGAGTTATATGAATCTCATTGAGATACGATGGTACATTGCACATCTATTGAGAAATAGAGTTGAGCTTGAGAGGAACAACATTAAGACATTCATACAATGTTTGAGCTCATTCCAATGAGTCCTCCTATGCTTAAAACACTAATTTACATAGGATTAGAAAGGCCAAAAAGATCCCGAGAAGCTCCATTAATTGGTCATGTAAATATTTAATAGCTTTGACACGATCTTTGGTTTACTTAGCTCTTGAAATTTTGAAAAATTCTTTCAAGGCACAGCCCCAAATTTAAACCAATGTAGTTACACGTGGATTTGAGACTCTTTTGTTAGCACTTATTTCAACAATCTTTAGCTTTTTTTTTTAAGTTTAGAAATCATTTCTTATAATCAAATATTAAAGGGATAACTCAAGTTGTAAAGTATAATTCTAGAATACTTTGACCAATGCATTATCAAACAACTTTAAAATTGTATCTACTTGTTTGTCATATTATCTAAGAAATGTGGTGGTGTAAAAGCATGACATTATTCCATTATTCAATATAAGCTTGTAGTGAAGGGTGAACATGGCACAAGGCTTCAAACCTAAGCTATGAGTCAAATAGTACCTTCACAAGCAAGAAATGGTATGCTTAATAAGATATGGGTACAAGGGAATTTCTATATCACACTTCTACATCCTAGCTTAAAAGTTTTCAGGGTTGTGATTAGAACTCGATAATCTATAAGTAGATGATGACAATACAACCATTGGTGGTCTAGAATTGGAACACATATTTCTCAACAAGCATAACATGATCAAGTCACTTGATAAATCATTCAAGTTCTAGATGAAAATTGGACCACTTAACCAAGGACTTGAATCAATTTACCACTAAATTTTAGGCTTTTGTAATCCCTAATGGTTTTTAAAGTAAAACCAATCTTCCCGATCTTCATATCACCATTGCATCGATAAGGTTCCTTATATCCTTAGGCATTATCACCATATTAAATTCACCATAGATGAGCCAACTAGAGAGAGGTAAATTATCCAAAAGTTATCTCCATAATGACACTCTTTTAGGATATAATTAGGTAGATATAAATTAATAATACATTGTTTGAACATCAATATCAAGTGTGACCCATACAACACAGGCATCAAATCTTGCCCGATGAAATAATTAGAAACACAATCTTATGGAACAATAAAATACTAACACACCATGCTCATATTTTGAGAGGTGGTGAACTACATAACAACATAACAAACACACCTTAACATGGTGTATTAAAAAAACCAAATATTTTAACCCTTTGCGTGCATATGATATCAAATGCTCTAAGCCACTTATAATAAGAACATATATAAATTTTATAAGAATTTATGAGGAAATGAACATTCTAAGAGATAATGCTCGTAAAGATGAATCCTATATATGTAATTCCCCTTGACCATCTTCAAAACATTCCTCGACAAATAACAAGTAATTATTGGTTTGGCATGAGACAATTTACTTGAAAAATGGAGTGTCACTCCCAAGATCTCCCTCGATGAATCGCTACCAACATGAGGCACGTTGCATGATCATCTATAATGTGGAAGAATTTTGAGGATGTCCTAGCACTAGATTGAAAACTTGATCAAAGGGGCCAAAGAAACTTGTCTTTACATTAATGGGTTAGGCTAGGGAAAACTAGGCTCAGTTTTTACATATTGCTACAATTTGACATTAAATACAACATTCTCAACCTTAGGGTTTCTAAGACCTATTAAAGATTTTTTATTGCATGTATTCATCCAACCTTCATCATTTTTAGTCACCATTAGTAAAGTAAAGGGCAACTTACGGTATGTATAAGCCACGAGTGAAAATTATGAATTTTATGTTTTGGTACTTTGTAGTGAAAATAAGTGTTGGGAAGTTTATTATACATATCCTTCTACATAAAACACTTTACCCCCACTTTAATATCCATGAATATGTAAGGGCTTGTGATCCAAGTTCGACATAAGCTCTAACAAATGATAAGTATTGACCATTCTTTTAATAATGCTAGATTTTAATCCAAGGCACGAGTTGTAATGTGTTGTTCTCAAAAGGAGTCCTTTGGTGGAATAAAATTGGGAGCATGTGACCTTAAAACATTTTAGGGGATGCTCTTGTATCTTTTCCAAGTGCCTAACATAACCAACCAACCGCAAAAGTGAATATTCACAATAATTTGCTATACAATTGTGAATTTTGAATCTCATAAATAAACAACATGAGATAAAGAAGTGTAGAGTAGAAAAGAGAATGAAATTAGAACAACTTTCACCCTTTTAAAGCGATTAGATACAATATTTATGTCAAAAGAAACTAGTACTTGCATAATCCAAAATACATTTGAATTCACACAAACACAACACCAAAGTCTAGGATTACATAACATTATGAGTGAATTCCCTAAGCATTATTTGAGGAGATAATATGTTGTGTAAAACAATAAAGCTCGTTCATCTACAAAGATATAATAAATAACAATTTACCACTAGAATGATTAGAATGAAATAGTCTAATATAGCCTACTCATAAAATAACATATAAATTTAATTTCAATGAACATTATGCTAAGAATAATAAAGCATTCATCTAATTTTGAGAATGCAAAACATAAACTCATATATAATCCACACAATAATCCTCAAAGCTTACAAAAGTAACACAATTACTTGGAGCTAAAATTTTAATCTTCAATTTTACGTTTAATATTTTTGATATAAAGTATTTATAATGAAAAGGATGGGTCACATCCACACTACCAACATAGTTGCATGAATAAATTATATAAATTAATAACTAAAATAACTCTTAAAAATACATTGAACCACAAAACACTAGAGTTTAATTGTTCATCAAGCCCCTTGAACTTATCACTTTATCAAATTAGTCTCGTAATATCACAAGATGACAACCACTTATTCAATTCTTCGTGTATGATAAAGGTCTTTAGTTCAAGTGGGAATATCCCTTTTATGTAGCCATGTAAAGAGTATACTCCTCATGTAGTCTAGTCACGTCTATTATTAGCTTTCTTTACATATGTTGCTCTACCTCTAGCTCAATTTTTGTATTACCATATAACACACTCATAAGATACTTATTGACCACCTTCACTTTCTTCACTCTATTCACAACATCCACTACAAAATTCAAATTTTATGGATCCCCTTGTTTATTTATTGTGGTCACTTATCTTTTAAATGAAATGACAAGATTATTTGACATCTCGGTGAACTCATCTTATGTAGCCAATCTATTTTTCACCATACACAAAGAAGGAATCCGTGCGTTAGAAAATAAAGAGAGGATTTTATTCACAAATTAATATGGTTGTGAACATGTGGAAGTAAGTGTTCCAAATAATTCTCCAAATTTATTTATTTTCTATGTTTTGAAACTCGCAAAGATCAATCTCTCAACTTTGAAGCAATGAACCAATTGAGATAATGGTTTTTATGAAACCTATGAAATAATATTGAGGAAACATGTAGCTATAAAATATCCAATACACACTTTTGAAGGTGACTTGAGGTTTGAGTGATTTTCATTTTCCTCTCATCAACGTTTACCACTAAATCAAATAATAATTTTTAGTTGCTTCTAATTATGGAACCAAACTATGTGGAACTTTGACTTTCCCTATGTTTCCAAGTGTATCACTTGCCTCTTTACCCCACTCACAACTTTCTTGGTCATTTGGTTTGAATATTCAATAATTTACTTGATAGCTTCCTCATATTCATCACTAGAAAGAGTATCTACTTCCATGTCCCTACTCGCTCTTTTCCTTTTCGCTAAAAGTGAAGAGACATTGTTATGTTTTATTAATATGTTCACCACTCTTTTGTGTTATCTTTTTATAACCCTTTTCATTGTTCAAGTAGAATTTTTGAATCTCATCTTAATATTTGGTTGTTCATGTGTTATCATGTCTTCTCATTAAGTCCTATCCAATTACATGCTCTTCAAGCAATCACTTTGTGCTCATTCTCAAGTAGGGTGGAGTGTCACAATGGAGTCCGGTGATTATGAATTTTATATTCAATGAGTCAATGATAATGATAGGTTGGAAATTTTAAAGTGAATATCATCAATTAGTGAGGTAGAGATCATTTTGGGTGAAGTTGAGGACGAAGGTGACATCAAAGGGAATCTAGATATATTGAAATAAAGGGAAGTGACACAAGGGTGTTATTTTCTTAGTGTTTATGATTGTAATATAGCCCAAAAATTAGACATAATATTGGAATCAAATGATTTTAAAATCCTAAATATGGGAGATTCATCACCTAAAAAAATGATATCACTATGAAAGGTGGAAGTGTCAAGTGGTTAGTTGAAACTTTGAGTCAAGCATTTAACCTTTCAATATGGACACAAGTGGAGGTGGTGTTGAGAACAAGAGTCCATATGGTGGAGGCATGGAGCATGCACTAATTTTGGAAGTATTCCATGACATGGTAGGAATTGATACAATTATGAGATCTTATGTACTTTCTTAGGATGTTGGCACAATTATACTACCAAAGGTATATTTTTGCCTTTGGGAGAGCTCATAAAAATTATGATGCTCAAAATTAGAGGCACAAAGAATGATAAATCACTAAAGACACATGAACTAATTGTAACACTAGAAACACTTTGGGCACATAGACAGGGAAGGGTGAACCATTAAAGGTACTTGAAATACTAGAGATAAAAAACAAATACTAATAACCCCAAGAGGCATAAACACATCTACACTAGTGGTTACAATGACAATGGTAAGGACTACAAAGGATGGAGGAGCATGTGAATCAACAAGAGAAATAAAATTATGTACTATTATCGGTAGTAGAGAATTTATTGGTCATAGAGGTAATTGTTTAAGTAATTTCTTCATTTAACGGGGATAAGTCCCGTGATCCTCTAAAATCTCTGGATAGTGTTCAATTTTCCTTTTCTCTACTCATGGCTTCGCTTACTAGTTTACTAATAGTTGAAAGGTACCTACACACTACCTTAAGTGTATATTTCATTTCTTTATATCTATAGAATTTGTCTATCACTAATAATCCATTAAATGTTAGTAGTTGTATTCCATACTAAATTTCCCCTCAAGGCATTTCAAGTGCTTAGTCACTCTTTACTTTGGGTCTCATTTCTCTCAAGACCCCTCTCAAACTTAAAACCCCGACATATATTTCCCAAACTGAAATAATGCATGATATTATTTACAAGTCACATCTCCCAACTTTAATGGCATGTATAGCACAAGAGATTTCTTCTTAACCTTTAACGCCTACCACACTTGATATATATTGATAATCTAACTCCATAGATGTAATACTATTTGGAATAAGATATGGTAATTTTTAGGCACTTTAGAGTATTAATATGATATTAACACAATTAATTCACTCATTCTTCATTATTATATCAAATAATGAACGTTACAAATATATAGGCCTTTCATCTCCTAAAAATAAGGAGTTTAGGCTTATCACACTATAACTACAAATCCCTACATAATTTGTCTCTCCTATTTTTTCTCGGACATTCCTATTTTAAGTGAGTTATCACAACTCACATACAATATATTCACACACTCTTGGTAATACATTAACACACACACACAAATATATTAGTTCACACACTAATACTATGTACATACTAACATCTCCAACATTCCTCCCTTAGTGCAAATATTGGGATAAAACACCATTATATATAACTAAGTAGCATGTTGCTTTAGAGCCTACACATAGTCTTGATGCCCATAATGATTTTGGGAACAAAATCATGAATATGGGCTCACCAACCTATTCATGTGAGTACATATACCAAAAATTGGAAGACATAAACTAAACTAGTCAATAAGTAGTGGGATGACCCTCGTGCATCAGTTATCAATAACATTTCTTGTTATGGTAAATGTTGTTTGGATATGGGTGCAATGTCATTGTAATAGGGAAAATACTAAATACATACGCAATAAATAGAAAATTAAAGTTTCATGACTGAACGAGTCCTCACTACCTTCATTTGTAGTCTCTATTGTTAACCATTGAATGTACCTAAATTAAAAACAAATATTTACTTTAATTAGGATTAAAATCTAGAATATATAATGTGCAAACAAACTAATGACTAAATGTTCTAACATTCATATCTAACAATGCATGTAAAATGTTATTTAGAAGTGGTATTTGATTAATACATGTGCTAGATATATTAAAATACAAGAGGACGAGTGTACTTGGCTTTTCTGATGCTTCGCAAAGTGATTTGGATTTGGAAATCAATCAAATACTTTGCAACATGGTTGAATATTTTGTCTCTAGGACAAAGCTCTAAAACCATCCTTAACACTAGTGTCACATTGGACACTAGCGTATAATAATTATGTCTAGTTTCACTCTAATGTCTGGCACTATTCTTTTTACCCCAATCTAGTCATTTCACCTTTTTCTTTAGCTTCCTCCTATACGTTTTCTCACTCTAGCATGTTCATTCATGCACTTGTGGAGATCAAAACCCTAATTTACTACACTAACACTCAAAACCATTAGATACTAAAAAATAATGTGTGATTAAGTTGGACTACCCTATTGGCCAACTCCCTTATTGATTCTGATGAAGTGTTGCACTACATTTCTGAAATGAAGGGCTCTAACTCCATGTATTTATTCTAGTGCTTATGCAATAGTGAATGCAAGCCTATAGTTCCCTTCCCCGTGTTTTTCCTTTTTCCTCAAGTGGGATGGTGTGCACATCAACCGAGTTACACTCGAATGACATAGTAGTGACAAAGCTCTATGTGGTAAACAAGCATTTAACCATGAAAACATGCCTACAAAAGAAAAAGGTTCGACTCATTCCCATATATCGAAAAGGGGGTACAAATAGGAGTGATGTGTAACTCCCAATACAAGACCAATCATACTTCCACAAGGGAAAAGAGGAGTTACATTCCAAAAATGGAAAGTAACTCATGTATGGCCTGACCGATGCTGTGACACATATGATATAATCTATGATGAAATATGTTATACCCCCTAAGAAACTTATGACCTATGATCTCACCTAAGTGAGATGACTCACTAAGTGATGTGGACAATTCCTTGAGATGACAAGGCAAGTACCCCACACCAACATCCCTATTTATCGTAACTTAGGATGAGGCAGGAAAGTCAAAAACGAGAAATGGGTCCTAACGGTTGTTAGGTTGTGGAGCCAATTTTCATGTGTGAAAGTGTTAAAGACCGTACACTTTCCATAGTTGTCTTGTCGGGGTTCGAGGTTAGGGCGTGCAAGCCCCGGTAGAAGGGGTTTGGGGCACACCTCCAATTTTTTTGGCCTCGAAACAAAATGTGCATGATATACCAGAAATGTGTTTTTCTCATGTGGGCGTATTTTTGACCCACATGTTTATGGGATGGATTTTGCCCATGGTTTTGATACCCATGGTTTTTTAAAAGCTGCTTAAGCAAATGTCTACTTATGTGGTTTTTGCATATGGTAGGAATAATGTAACATTGCATATGTGTTTTGAATTCGAGTGTGAATTATGTAGAGTTTGTTGAGCATAGCTCAAAGCAGGATATGAGTATTGCATTAAGAGAGCCGTAGCTTGTAATAAAATTTGAGCAAGTGATTCTTGGTGGACATAGCCCAAATTGGGTGAACCACGTTAAATATTGTCTCTTTGTGTTGTGTTATTATTATTCTGCACTTTTATTTGAGATATGTAATATTTTTTGCATATTAGTTTCTACTGTTGTGATTTTGTGAGGGATTATTCTGCATACTTTATCCCTTATTTCCTAACAATTGGTATCAGAGCCTGGTTTGGTTTTCAAGTGTTGAATCCTAGGAAAGTTTTAGCTTGAGTGGGAGCGAAGATAGGTGATGAAAGATCAAGGGTTGATAAATTCAATGGGCATAATTTCAGTCTTTGGAAGATGCAGATGGAAGATTACCTTTATCAGAAGGATCTTTATATTCTGTTGTCTGAGAAGGTGAACAAACCCTTGAGCATGATGGATGTGGAATGGGATTTGTTGGATAGGAAGGCACTTGGGACAATCCGGTTGTGTCTTGCATCTTCAGTATTATTTAATGTTTCAAAGGAAAAGAATACAAAAGAACTGATGGATGCATTAGGAAAGTTATATGAAAAACCCTCTGCCTCTAACAAGATATTTTTAATGAAAAAGTTGTTTAATATGAAGATGTATGAGAATGGTTCAGTAGCATATCATTTAAATGATTTTAATACGATTGTAAATATGCTAGCTTTAGTTACAATAGAATTTGATGAAAAAGTTAGGACTTTATTAATTATGTGTTTTTACGAGAGTTGGAATAGCCTAGTAATGGGATGGCAAAGAACTAACTCGGTTCCAACTAACTCAAAGTTGAGTTTAAGGATGATGTAGGGGTGATTCTAAGGAAGGAAATGTGAAGAAAAAGCTATGGGAATCTTCTACTTTAGGGAATGCTTTGTGATTGAAACTAGAGGGAGACATAAGGATAGAGGAAGTCATGGAAAATTGAAAGATCGGGCAAGGTTAAAATCCAAAAGCAAGATAGTATGATGGCACTGTGGAAAGTCTAGGCATGCAAAGAAGGACTATTGGGAGCTTCGGGACAAGAAGAAACAACAGGAAGAAAACAAGGAGGAAAATGTGGCAACAAGTAATGTATGTCAGGATGCTTTGATTCTTTATTTTCACAATATTGTTAAATCTTGGGTTTTAGATTCAGGGGCTTCTTTCCATACTAATCCACATAGGCATTATTTTGTTGATTATGTTCGAGGGGATTTTGGGCATGTTTTTCTTGGTGACGATGAGACTTGTAGTATAGTTGGAAAAGGATCGTTTAGGTTAATATGCGAGAATGGGAATGCATGACTATTGAAGGATGTCGAAATGTGCCTACTTTAAAATGAAATCGATATTGGCGGGCCAGTTGGGAAGTGATGGTTGTCTTGTGATATTTCTGACAGGACTCTTGGAAGGTTATCAAGGGTGCTCTTGTGGTGACAAGAGGTAAGAAGGTTGGAACCTTGTATTTAACCACTTATAGCACTAATGTTTGTATTCTTATGGCTTCAAAAGTAGATACAACATTGTGGCACTATAGGCTTCGGTCATATGAGCCATAAGGGCATGAAGATCATAAAGAAGGTTTTTCTCGGATATACAGAAACATGTTTGGAGTTCTGTGAAGACTGCATATATGGGAAATAGAAGTGAGTAAGGTTTCTCAAGGTTGGACCTACAAAGAAAGAGAGTAAGTTAGAGTGGTGCATTCTGATGTGTGGGGGCCGGCTCAGGTATCATCTCTTAGGGGTTCAAGTTATTATGTTACTTTTATTGATGATGCAATAAGGAAAGTTTGGGTTTATTGTATTAGAAACAAATCTGATTTATTTGACACTTTTGTTAAATGGAAAGCTTTGGTAGAGAATGAAACATGTCTTAAGCTAAAATGTCTTAAGTCAAATAATGGAGGGGAGTATTGTAGCAATGAATTTGATGATTATTGTTCTAAGAATGGAATCCGTAGGAAAAAGATGGTTCTAGGAACTCCACAACAGAATGGGGTGTCAAAAAGGATGAACAAAACAATAATGGAACATGCTAGGAGCATGAGTTTACATGCAAGACTCGCCTATTTCTTTTTGGGTAGAAGTGATGAGCACAACTTGTGTACTTGATAAACAGAGGACCCTCAAGTGCCTTGAATGGAGGCATACACGAGGAGGTTTGGTATGCTAAGAAAGTTGATTATTCATTTTTAGAGTCTTTGCATGTGAGGTGTTTGTCCATATAGACAAGGATGATAGGACCAAGCTAGAGGCTAAATCAGAAAAATGTACTTTCATTGGTTATGGTGGTGATGACTTTGGATATAAATGTTGGAGTATTAAGGAAAAGAAAATCATTCGATTTAGGGATGTTGTTTTTAATGAGAAAGTCATGTATAAGCAGCAAAGTTAAGAAAACAGGAAGAATCCAAGAAATAATATGCATGCGGTAGAGGATCTTTCGGATGGGAAAGTGACACATGAATCGATTCGGGAACCCCAAAATCCTATATTGAGGAGGTCTTCTAGGGTAAGAAGAGAACCTGAATGTTTTTATCCTTCTCTTTATTATTTATTACTCACTGATAGTGGAGAGACAGAGAGCTTTGATGAAGCAATGCGGGTAGATGTCATAAAGAAATGGGAGTAAGCTATGGATGAGGAGCATCGGGCTCTCATAGAGAACCAGGACATGGGATTTGGTGAAGCTACATGAAGGTTAAAGAGCATTACAAAACAAGTGGGTGTTCAAAGTCAAATAGGAAGAAGGAGGCAAGAAAAGATACAAGGCCTGGTTAGTGATCAAGGGGTTTACAAAGAAAAAAGGTATAGATTTTGATGAGATTTTTTCTCTTGTACTAAAAATGACTTCTATTAGAACTATTCTAGGAATAGTTGCATGCAGAAGACTTACACTTTAGAACAAATTGATATAAACACTTCATTTCTCCATGGTGATCTAGAGGAGGAACTATATATGCAGCAACTAGAGGGTTATGAGGTCAAAGGCAAAGAGGAGATGGTGTGGCGAAGAAGAACTTGTATGGCTTGAAACAAGCTCCACGTCAATGGCATAATAAATTTGATAGCTTCTTGATGGAGTAAGGTTATATTAGATGTCATTCGACCATTGTGTGTATACACGAAATTTGAGGATTATAGTTATATTATCCTATGCCTGTATGTGGATGACATGTTGGTTGCAGGTAAAAACATGTAGGAAATAAAAGTACTCAAGAAGTAGCTAATTGAATCCTTTTTTATGAAGGATTTGGGGGCAGCCAAACAAATCCTTGGTATGAGGATATCTCGGGATAGGAAGGAACAAAAGCTAACTTTATCTCAAGAAGATTACATTAAGAAGGTCTTGGAGAGGTTTAATATGCAGGATGCTAAACCGGTTGGGACTCCTTTGGTAGGCCATTTCAAGTTATCAAAGGAGCAGTGTCCCAAGACAAAGCATGAGAGAAACCATATGTCCAAGGTACCTTACTCATCAGTGGTTGGAAGTTTGATGTATGTCATGGTGTGCACCAGGCCTGATATTTCCCATGCAGTGAGAGCGGTGAGTAGATTTATGAGTGATCCAGGTAGAGATCATTGACAGGCAATAAAGTGGATCCTTTGGTATTTGAGAGGGACCATGGGGACAATTTTGTGCTACAGTGGATCAGACACCACTTTGTGTGGTTATGTAGATTTAGATATGGCTGGAGATGTAGCAGTGTAGGAGGATCATGACAGGTTATGTTTACAGTGTAGGTGGGACAACAATGAGCTGGATTTCATGACTACAGAAGCTGGTGGCTTTGTCAACCATGGAGGTTGAGTATGTTTCTGCCACAGAGGCAAGAAAAGAAATGATTTGATTACAACAATTGCTTGAGGAGTTGGGACATAAAAGGAGGAAGGAAATCTGCATAGTGATAGTCATAGTGCTATACACCTAGCTAAGAACTCCACTTTCCACTCTAGGATGAAGCATATATAACTTAGGTACCATTTCATCAAGACAACTTTGGAGGAAGAGAAGTTGAAGTTGAAGAAGATTCATACCAGTCAGAATCCTGCAGACATGATGACCAAGGTGGTCAAAAGGGAAAAACTGAAGTTGTGTTTAGCTTTGGTTGGTCTTCATGGAAACTAGTGAAGGGTTAAGAATCTTGCTCAGAGGAAAACTAGTCTCCAAGTGGGAGATTGTTAGGTTGTGGAGCCTGTTTTCATGTGTGAAAGTGCTAAAGACTATGCACTTTCCACATTTGGCCTAAAAAAATGTGCACGATATACTAGAAATGTGCTTTTCTCTTATGGGTGGGATTTTTGACCTATAGGTTTATGGGACATGATTTTGGTTCATGGTTTTGATACCCACGGTTTTTAAAATTACTAAAAATTTGTCTACTTTTGTTATTTTGTGCATATAGTAGGGTTTAATGTAACATTGTAGATGTGTATGAATTCAGTGTGTGCATTTCAGAGTTTGTTGAGCATAGCTCCAAATGAGATCTAGGTATTTTATTGAGAGAGCGGTGGCTTGTAATAAAATCGAGCAAGTGATTCTTGGTGGATATAGCCCAAATTGGGTAAACCACACTAAATAATTTCTCTTTGTCTTTGTGTTATTTTATTTTGCACTTTTATTTGAGATCTGTAATATTTTCTACATATTAGTTTCTACTATTGCGATTCTGTGAGGGATTATTCTGCATATTTTATCCCTTATTTCCTAAAAACAAATACGCTTGATGAGGTACCCATGTACAACAAGGATCTCAAGTAATGGAGGAAAACTCAGTGAGAAAAACATCCACTTATAAGAGATAAAAGACTCCCCAAACAACCTAAGAAAGATGTGTCAAATGGTTCCTAACAACTAAAGGCATGATAAGGTGCCCATGTACAAACTGCAATCTTTAAGAAGAAGAAAAGAAGAGAGGAAGAAGACTAGAGAAACCAAAGAAGATGTGAAGCTGCAGTGGACCTCACACAAAATGAGAGCACAAGTAAAGATACTTGGCCTCAGTGAAGGCTTCGGTAAGGAATCGTACAACAGATTTGAATTCTTTAACTCTATGAAGTCCCCAAGAAGAATGTAGATGATGTAGTCTTCCACCTATATATTAAAGAAGGTCCATCGACATCGGACAATGTTTCTTCCCTCAGGAAGAACAAAAATGGAGTACTAGAAGTCTTCCCACTCCATGAAGGAAACTGAAGGCAGTAGTACAAAGAACTATGAATTTGGTCCACTAAAATGTGACATGGGTTGGGAAAACATGTGCAAGTGAAGTGAAGGTAATCCCATGAAAGTAGAACTATCATAATGTGAGAGGGGAACATCTACAGAAAGGGTGCCCAAGTGAAGTGAAGGAAAAACAACAACCCCTACAACAATAGAAAGAGGATGCACAAGAAGAAGTGGATCAGTGATGGTCTCTAAAATAGTGGAAGTGACAAAAGTTTGAGAAGGGGCACTCCCAAAAAAGGAGATGAAAGAATCCTCTAAAACACCTATATAAGGAAGAGAAACTCCTTGTACTACACACAGTAGGCACTACAAAGAGACAATGAAGGTCTAATAGATACTCATCCCAAAAGTGTTACTCAACAAATAGACGAGCAATGTCTAATATGTATGAATCATCAACACACAATTGAATAGGAGTGGAAGAAGCCTCACACATTAGAAGTGGAAAGGAGGTAGATGTAATGAGAGTATGAGGTTGGGAATAATACTGCCTAATGTTTGATGGGAAAAGAGGGGTTTCAACATTCTTTGAAAGGTGTCCAAGAAAAGGAGGAGAGGAGTCCTCATCAATAATCTTGTCATCAAAACTAGAATAACAAACCTCATCATCAGAAATATGAACAAGCAAGTTTGTGTCACCAAAACTGTCATCACATGAAGGAGAGGAAACAATTGTATTAGAGGAAGAATCAACAATGGAAATCTCTAAAGGTTCTCTAAATAAGGACCGAAGAATTCTCCAAATAGTGTGAGGACACTCACTTTGTACACCACATGATGGTGGAGAGGCCTAGAAATATACGCCAACAAATGACCAATGACCATACTACAAGTGTCAAGCCAGTCTTCAAGCTGAACAAGATCATTGGGCGGTGTACTCATCCATATAAGTAGAGATAAAGTTCATCATGAATAAGGAAACATTCCATGTGTAGACACTAAATCATGCACTTTGGGTAGTATTTAGTCTGTCTCATACTACTATTCATATGGTTTTTGAGTAAAGAAATTACTAATTAGCCCATGTCCTTTGGGCTTTTTACTTTGTTTTTAGTTGTCACTGCCTACCTTCAACACATACTTGTCCAATCTATTTTTGTCATTTTGCATCATTCTACCCCTAATTGGGGTGCCCCAGACACCCTAGTCCCATTCGGGACACCCTGATCCTTTTCCCACTTTACCTCCATCTTTTGGGCACTTTCTAGCCATTTGAGCTTTCCATATTTTTAGTCGTCAACATTTTCTGGGGTTAATTATGAAATTAGAACAAGAGAACAATATAAATATAAAGTTATGAGACCATAATGAGGGACCAAACACTAGTCACTACTATCATCACCTAAGGTTGCATCCATCTAGTTCCATCATAAGGGACAAGGTTGGTTCATCTACATCACACTTTGTGTAGAAGGGAATTTTATTCTATTCCATCCACCATTTATTACATTTCTACATCTAGTTATAGCTCACTACTTCATAAAGTGCGACTGACACAAGAGCACTTAGGGCACGACTTTCTCTCTCTCTCTCTCTCTCTCTCTCACACACACACACACACACATAACTACATTTGGGTCTGAAATATAGTGAACCGCTCACTTAGTAAGTCTACCATTGTGGTCGTTGAGGACAGTCCAACCCCTTCATATGCATTTTTTTAGGGTTTTGATGTTTGGCTTGTGGTTTTACAGGTCTCTTCTTCATAAGCGATTACAGCAAAGAACATCCTCAGCATGCAGTGTAGTGAAATACATAGGATAGGAAGCGAAGGCATCATATTATCTAATGACCTTACAAGTTTGGTTTGGACCTCTTGCATAGACCAGGTGCTCAAATCTTAGAATAGGGTTTCCCCAGTGCCCTGATCTGCTCAAACAACTTGGATCTACCCTTTTTTGAGCTCTCGTGCAATCATTCCTACATTTTGTTCATCTGGTCTATTCTACGAAAGGACACTGGGGCATCATCGAATCAACTAAGCTCTTTCCAACCCTTCTTTGCACATTAGGGTTTCATATTTTATCTACTTAGTTGCTTGGGTCATTTACCTTATTTATTTAGCTGTTATTTACTGCTTTGCATAACATTTAGATTAAACTAAATTAGGCCCTTATATTTCCATTTTAGTTTAATCACCATGCTCGAATGCCATAGAACATAGTTAGCCCTACCAAAAAGAAGAGGTGGAGGTTGTGATGTAACAACATTCCTATGCGGCGTAGGTGCTGGGAAAAAAATTCTCCATGGTGCATCTGTGAAAAGAGCAAGAAGTGCAAAAGATTCACAGTGGACAAAAACACTCAAATGGACATCAAACTCAACTGAAAATGCATCCATAATGCAAGAAAAGAAGGGTGTGAGAATACACACAAGGTTGTAAGACACCGAACTCAGTCGAGAATGCGTCTGCATGCAATTCAACACCCAATAACAATGACAACCCCCATGTTTATGGCACTTTATAAATAGTGTGTTGGTTACAATAAGGTGTGTTCGTGCGACGTGAAACAATTGACCACTCACCTTGTAATAGGTAATGAATCATGCAAGAGTGGAGGCCATAATAAGTTTCAGTTGAAAGTAGAGGAACAACACATAAACAAACACAAAAGGGTGTAAGGAAGGAACAAAGGGAAAAAAAAGTTTGGTGTGAGAAAAAACGTCTCACATCGCATAAGGGGTTGTGTTAGATGTGCTTAATAGCCCATAAGCGAAGAAGAACACTACAATGCAAAATGAATCCAAAATGAGTCGAGAAGGGGCCCAAAATGCCAAAACGACTCTAAAATGCACAATAAACCACCTGAAAATGCCAAAAAGGGATCTAAACAGGACCTACAGACTCTAGAAAAGCTACACACTCCCACAAAATGGCGGCGAGAAAAATGCCCGGTAACCCTATATTTGGAATAATATTCACTCAATTTGTTTAAATTTTCCATGACATGAAAAAAATAAAAATGGGTTAGAAATTTTAAAAACAAGGCTATGGATTAATAATAACCTCTATTATATTGTTAATGACCTTACCTTAAATGAACATACACCTCCTTTAATTAATAAAACCTACTTAAAATTGATTAAGCTATGTTAAAGGGACCTAGGTTAATTAAAACTATGTTTAAAAAACTTAGGTTAAAAAAACATATATATATATAAAGGGCGGGATTGTTTTAAAAAGGAGGGAAGAATTAAAAAAAAAAAAGTCAAAGGGGTCAAGATGGCTCAGGCAAGCCACGTGGGGCTTGGTAAGCCCGAGGTAGGCAGGCAAAGTAGGTTAAGGAGGACACCCCACGGAACTCGGGCATGGGAGTAGATAATGTCAAGGGATGAGAGAGATTCTTGATCGGTGTGCAAAGGTAGGGTAACTCTTGGGAAAGCAGATTGGATGGGGAGAGCATGTAATGGTAAGGGCTAACATCTTGAACACAATGCATAAAGGGGAAGAAATAGAACAAGGCAGCATAACCAAGGTTCCAAGCGGGTTCGAGGTCAAATGACACGCAATAGGGTAAACACAAGGCGTGAGTTTGAAGCAAGATTCAAGCGGCGGGAACAAACGTTCGGGGTAGGTAAGGATGCAACAATAAAGCATAGGTGAGGACAAAAAGGTCAAACACGGGGTTCTCAACTCGGGTTTGAATGAAAAATGGATTCATATTCAAACGTAAGCAAACAAGCCCGAGCTAACCAATGTTAAACACCAACACAAGCTCACACAACAACAACCAAACAAGCCAAAGACAACATGCCAAGTTAAGAGACCAACTCACCGAGTCAAAACAAAACCCAAGTCACAACAAGGAGACACAACTCACTATAAGAATCAAACTTGTTGGGGCAAGCTAACAAGAAGTGGAACCCAAGACAAAGCTTGCTAAGCTTATTTGGATAGATCTCACCGAGCTAGATAGAGCTTGACCTAGCTACGTAGGAGGATATCGGAGGGAGCTAGGGAGCTAGGTGAGTGAGGAGAGGTGCACGGACATAACAATGCATGAGAGAGCTAGGGTAGGGAAGGAGGTAGATATACAAATAATAGAAAATTTCTAAATAGAAAATATTCCCAATAAAAAACATAAATACCTCCAAAAGAATATTTTCCACCAAATGTAGTTGCATCTAACCAAATATAGTGGGAAAACACCTGCACTAGAACTCCAAAAGCAACCTACACATGCACAAATAAACAACCCACAAACTAACAAAACTCAATGAAAACTGAGATAAAACCAAATCAATGCAATTAAAGATCAAATGGGAAAATGATTATGAGGCTTACACAAGTAACTAAATACGAACATAAAATCAAGAGTAGTAGAAAACAAAAGATGGAGAGTGATATAAATCCCAACAATGTGCTCGATACCATGTGAGAGAATGTGAGAATGAGGATCAAATGAGATGACACACACATCAACCGAGTTGCACTCAAACAAAAACATGACAAAGTTCCATGTAGTAAACAAGCATTCAACCATGAAATGTGCATGCAAAAGAAAAAGGTCTACTCATTCTCATAGATCATAAAAGGGGGTACAAATAGGAGTGTTTTGTAACTCCCAATGCAAGACCAATCATACCTCCATAAGGGAGAAGAGGAGTTACATTCCAGAAATGGAAAGTAGATCCTATATGATGTACTGACATACATTGATGTGTATGTGAAATCTATGACATAATTTGTCATACCCCTAAGACACTTATGACCTATGATCTCACCTAAGTGAGATGACTCACCAAGTGATGTGGACAATGCCCGGGATGAAAAAGTAAGTACCCCACACCAACAATAACAAGATAACTAGGTATAATTCAAATGTACCCTTTGTGAGTATTGAATAGAGCATCAACATAGAGTGCTAAAATAGATTACTTGTAGATTAATATTCATTAGAGTGAAACCCCCTTGAAGTTCCCTTTGGAGTGTAAGTATTTTAATGTGTTTGATTTGACTTTGAGATGATTTTAACTTGGTGTGGTTTGTTCTTAACCTTATTTAAAGTGTTTAAGACTTGTGTATAGGTTATTCCTAATGTCTTCTATTTATTTAGGGAATGAGCTCATTTTATTAAGATTTGATAGATATTACTAGGGATATATTAAGAATGTTAGGTGAGTAAATGAATGCACCGAACTTGCTTTTATACTGTTCCATGTGATGTGATTTCTTACTAAGGTCAACTACAAAGTGGATATAAGATAAACATAAGAAAATCTAATTGTTAGCCAACTACGGATATAACTGTTGAACATAAACATAACCTCGTGGTAGTGTTCATGGATGTAGAATGTAGAAATTAGAGATATAAAAAATTATGACAAGAGATGTATGATGTTTATGTGTAATGAGATTATTCCTATAGGGTTTTAAGAAACATAGTGAGATAATATGGAGTATATTTAAGCCTTAAGAGAGTGTTGGATAATGTGTTTATGCTATGTTTGTGCACATAAGTCATGATTAAGGGATATGGGTCAAATAATTAATTTCAAGCACATAATTACAGATTTAGGTTTCCACATTTATGCCTTTTAAGATAATAAATTAAATTTTATAGCTTTCAAGGGAAATTTACTAGAATTTTTAGACACACTTTGTATTTGATTGATTACTTTATTGTTGAATTGTTTGATTGTCCACAAGATGACTCCAAGAGCACAATGTGCAACACAAGAGTGTAGTTAATTTCCATATAATGAAAACTAAAAATTTAACTCGATTATATTGAAGTTTAATTTGAAAAATAGAAAATAGAAAGGAATGAGTAAACTTGTGTGTGTAGGACCAACTCTACCCTACCGATGTAGAATATCACACCCCCTTGGAAAGGCACAAGGAGACAAAAATGTAGTTGAAACCAAGAAGAATTGAGGGTGATCAAATCCCTAATTAGAATAAGGTTAGGGGCATAAATTTCCTAATTAGAAATTCCAAAAGGGTTGGGGGACATAGAAAACCCAACATGTACAATTATAAGAGTAAAAATAAAAGTAAACCGGGAGTCTTGGGGCATAGTAATTAGTCCAACACTTGAAGAAAAGTAGAATCACATGGGATCACAAATTATAATGTTATAGGAAGTCATGTGTCATTAAACCACTGACGTTCATTTAATAAACCATAGTGCCATATATGGATATAGGATTTTACTTCTCAAATGTATAAAAATTAAATTTAGAAAGTTTAAAATAGAGATAACATGTAAATCGATATATTTGTAACTCATACTTGTTATAAAAGATAGTGAGCTTCAATATCTTTTTACACAAATTGATGCAAGAGCATCATGATATAATAAAATGTAATTATGTAAATATGTCAAATTTTTAATTTGATAGGTTTAGGAGGTCTAGGGGGCATGTCCATGTCCTTTTGAGTTCTCAAAATCCCATGATTTTTTCCAAGTCTTTAGTATCCCATTTTTGTAATACTTGATCACCTAACTCATGTATAAACCCAAACCACGAGTAACCTCATTATCTTGATTAAGAAACTAAAGTATAGTTATAAGTTTCATAAATAAATTTGGAGGAATAATAGTATGAAATCGTTTCATTTGAGAAGGGGAGAATAAGAGGTTTGTATGTAATTGAAGAAGGTTGAATGTCTCTAGGTATAATATGAAGGTTGGTGATAGTATATATGGGTGTGTATCATGTTGAAGACATGAATAAAAGGAGAATTTTTTTATGATTTTGATACTTCTCGGACATCATTAAATGTGTGAGTTCATATTCTAAGGAGTTATTTGATTTCACTTCATGCTTTTATGGTGTTTATGCAAGTTACACGTCCGAGACAGGGCATAATAGAATTTTATAGTCCTAGAAAATTGAGTTTGAGAGCCTTTAGGGATTAAAATGAAAAAAATGATTTGAAGATGTTGAAAAGTGATAATGGGTACTTGAGGTGAAATTTGAGGTATTAATATGATAATTTGGTCACCAAATAAAAATTAAATCCAAAATAGGTATTTGTTGTCTTATAAACCCTAGTCTAGAGTTTGAGAGCTTGTTTTTGCATTTATTTGAGTTTTAAGTGACAAAACCTTATGAAAATTTGAGAGTATGTTTTAGGGGATAATAAGAATTTATGAGAAAATTAATGGAATTTATAGGTTTTTTTCGTGTGCAAAACCTAAAAACTCACCACTGATTTGATAGTGAGGGTTTTAAAAGGGTTAAACTTACAAAAAGGTGAATATCTTGCTAACTCACTAAAATCATCTAAAATTTTGTGAGTAGATGATTGTATGTGTTTATCAACTATTCCAAGTGGTTTAAATCCTTGAATATTTTTTAATATGAAGATATATAGGACTGTGTTTTGTAGACTTGTGGGTTTATGTCTAGTTGAGGGATTTCTCTCACCAAAGGTTAAATATCTTCCAAAATAATCATTAAATCATTACGAAATTTTATAGAGAGTTGAAGGATGATGTTTTTAAAATTTTTGAAGTGGTTTCAAGCCTTTATAATATCTACACAAAAATATATTGATGAATGAGTTTTTCGCATACCGTAGAAGAACTTAAAACATGACTAAAGAGTTAGTTTTCCATCTTTTATTAAAGTCACATTTAAAATAAGGTATGTAACTTCTTGTTTTTCATTTGTAAGATGTTATTTAATGTATACATGTCTTTTAAGCTATATAAAATAGTGACTAAATCCCAATACCATAGAAGAGTCTTAAAGCCTAGTTGAAGGTCTAGTAGCCTTTTTGGAATATTATGCTTTTGAGAGTCTTGAAGAATGAAAAAGCCCTTGAATTGAGGTGTTTTACACCTAATTAGTCATAAGAATCCTGTGAAACCCTCAAGTTCATGATTTAATCCAAATTGTTTTTAGGAAGGAGTGTAGGCTATATCAAGAAGCCTTGAATAAAGAACTTGTTTGGTATGTGGATGAAGTTGTAAACATGAGACAAGGATGTATTGTTGTACTAAGAGTGTAGTATCATCAAGGAATGTGTAGGAAACCTTAAGAGGTTAGTATTAATTTGGAAATTATATTACCATTTTAAGGATACTTAAGAGTCTTGAAGGATAGTGAAGAAGCCTTGTTAGAAGAAACATGTGGGATTATCCAAGGAATAGCCAAATCTGATAAGGGCTCAAGTTTCAAGAGGAAAATTCAGTTACATTGAAGAGGATAACATCAATGAGAGACTAATAAGTCTCTTAAAATTATTTAGAAGAAAGCTATAAGTTATGTTGAATTGATCACAATCATTCAAGAAAGCTATAACGCCTAGAAGAGACCTAGAAGACCTAGTGTAAGAGACCTATAAGAGGTCTACTTACATCACAAACCTTCTTACCCCTCTACAATAATCAATTATCATTGACATGTTCTACTAATTTGATCAATTATGACATACAATAAAAGAGCATGAATCTAATATCCTAATCATGAACAAGATCAATTATGTTAGCAATGTTCCCGACACATATGCTTTCAAGTTTAAGGAAAACTTACTTTGAAAGGAAAAGCCAATGACAATAAGCTTGATGATAAAGTTGTATTGTATGTTGTATCATAACGTGCAAAGCTTCAATTACAAGATCCTTTTCATAAATTCACACCATTTCCTTGTGCACATCATGTATCTCTCCCTCCACCACTTGAGGTCGATGCAAGCAAGCCTCACAAGTAATAATTTCAATGCTAATGCCTATTATGATTATCATACATGTGTTGGCCATTCTACTAATCGATGTGTTAAAGTTTATAATGATATACAAGACCTTATTGATGCAAATTTTATTGAATGATACGTGCCCACCGAACAATTCAAGCCTACTATTGACAATGTAAAGCTATAAAAAAATTATGACCCACTTCTTGATCATAACACTAATAATGCTTAATTGGAATTGCACCATGCTCATCATGGTATACACCTACCTCCTCATGATCATACATTTGACTCTATGATCAGTATTTTTACTACTATGCCACTTTGATTGATGATAAGATATGGTTCATGATCTTGTTTCAAATACACTTTCAATTCATGCTTTTGTTGGCCAACATCTTATACATAGTGTTCGATTGATAGTCAAACTAAACATAATATGTACAATTTTATGTTACTTTGTTCCATTATATATGCTAAAAAACAAGTGACATTTGATACTCAAACAAAATTTGGGCATATTTGTATCCCTCTCATAGTTTTCTCTACTACTATGGCTATTGCATTTTGGTTACTTCTTCTATTAACTCATGTGATACGCATCTAGGTTTCCCTTGGCTACGTATTTTTAAGGTTATGCCATCCATATTACATCAATGTGTTAATCTCATTTACAATCAACAATTTCTCATGGTTTGTAGTGTGTCATATGAGGCCCGAATGCCTAAGTTCCTTAGTTAGAAAGGTACAATTGCTACTTTTATGCCTATTACATCCACACATGTTTCTTATAGTGACTCTCTCCCTATGCCTCTTGATAGGTCTTCTAGTGCACATGTTTCTTCTAGTGATTTTTTAACTACCGGGCCTCATGTTAGGTATTATATTATACATACTTTTTCTAGTGGCTCTTCATCTCATATACCTCATGCTAAGTTTTGTACTATGCATATTACTTCTAGTGGCTCTATCCCCCCTTGGCCTTATATCGGGCCTCCTTGTGCACATACTACTCATTATGAGTCTTTCCATCCTTGGTCTCCTATAACACATATTTTGGATCCTACACATCTTATACAAGATCATCCTTCTTCCCTTATGACGTATGTGAGGCCCAATCCTCCTTCACCCTGTGAGTTTGTCCCGCCTCTAGATGAGGATCTTATCATATGGCTCTGTTGTGACCTCTATTTTTATACATAGTTATGTTTATGACTTAATTGGCTAGCTTATTTCTTTACATGTGTTTTTATTCATTTTGGTTTGATACATAACATATTTATCTATATTCTCCTTACATACATGCATTTATGAGGTATCTTAAGCTTGATATAGGATAAACATAGATTGATACACAATGACAAGATTTGGCTTAGTCCCCCAATGACACTAATCTTTGGGGGGATATACTACATTATTTAGGATTTTTGTTACATTAAAATTACTTTCTACTTTTTCCTAATGCTCGATTACTTATATGGTGTATATGTTATTTTTGAGCTAACATGACTAACACGTGTATTGTGTAATGTTAATCTATCTTGTTATATATGTTTTCACTATCACTATTGACTATACTTGTTTTGGTTGATTGTTTCCCTACTTGATTGTTGTGACCACTTATTTTATTATTGTATGCATCTTGAGCACCTTGATTGTCTGCGACACCATGGGTGTCCCATGTTTATGGTTCCATACCTATCTTGTATGCACTTGTTTCTTTGTATGTGGCCTAAGTACCTTTTATGTGATTTCCTTGTGACACCATGGATGTCTAATGTTTGTGGCTTTATGCTTTAATGTGGTTATTTTCTATGTTATTTGTTTATATTAGTTTGATTGAAAATTCATTCATTATTATGTTTACTTTATTCTATACATATATAATATTTTTACTCTTATTTGTTGCGTGTTGTGTATTATTTTATTTATGTGTCATGGTCTCTACCATTCAAACCCTCTTCTTTCACAACCCTTTTATAATAATGGGATCCCAATGGTGACCACTACTACATCCTTCTATGTGATCCACTACAAATTATCCGACATAGTACACATCTTTTCTTTTGAGTAATACACTCAAATGATTTATCACATGCACCTCAAAAGAGGGGGTGTTCAATGGGGTATATTTGACATTAATTCATACCTATAGATTACAACGTATAGCCATAATTTTTATAAGGTCCATATTTTCATAAATAGTTATAGATACAAAAAGTGGTAGAAATTCTCACTAGTCGAATTATATGCTTGAGGTGAGACTATACTATAGTTTAGACCATACTAGAAATTTCGACCTAGGGGAAAATCGTAAAAAAATAGAACAATTTTAAATTCTTACATCTATTTACAAACTTCTAGCACATATTTAGACATAGATGAAATATTTTAGAGAATTATACATGGGCGTGATTACTTCCTTCCTTCTCCATCACACTACTCAAATAAAATTACATGAACACATCTTGGGGGATGGGATTTCTTCTCCTTTACATTATTTCATAATTTACATATTCATACTAAGTTATAAAACATGTAGTAGGGGCATGGTACATACATTCTATTTCAACTATGGTTTATTTTAAAAATTGGGCCTAGATCCTTTGTAATAGTGTGGTTTGTGGGTTTTAGAAGGTATAATAGTGGCTAAGTTCTTCATAGGTTGTTCATCCTCTCATCTTTTACATTTATGTGGGAAAATATCAAGGTTAGTAAAAACTTTATACACTGCTTTGTTCTTTCTTCTTAACAAGGTGCTTATGTACCTCTACTCTTTGGTGTTGGGTCATATACACTCAACTCCATCTCCTATTTTGGTTTCTCCTTCAACACAATTAGGGAATAATCACCTATAATGCTCTGGTATTTCGAAACATATCCAAATCTATAAAGCACAAAAAGAACAAGTGATTCTCCCTCTAAAAAATGAACATGTGTATTCCTTCATGTTTCACATCTATTTGCTCTAATATATATAAGTTTAATTTTATTAGTTACTAGCATTATTTATGTTGGAAGAAAAATTAACTAAAGGGGGGTGAATCAGTCCTATAAATTCCTTATTTCATTTACCATTAGTTTCAGTAATCAATAACATTCATCCATTCACATGCATTCAACCATATCATATTAAGTGTGCACAATGCATTCAAAGAACCATAACACATGCAAGAGAGCTCATAAACACAATATTTAAGTGGGAAACCATCATGGGGAAGAAAACCCACCGAAACAAAAACATTATATTGCCATGTTTCAAATTTAGTGAGGCACCAACCCCATAAGGAGCACCAACCCCTATTTTAGTAGAGCACCAACCCTACAAGGAGCACCAACCCCTAATTTAGTGAACCATACACTCCATAAGGAGGATACAACCCCTATTATGACCAAACACCAACTCATCCACCTAAAGATTTTTGATCTTTGATTTTTCTGCCACAACTGATGGAGATCACTTATTCAACTCACAAACCCTAGGTCTTCAATCTTACTCTATCTTCTTCCTTCTCACCTTGTTTTTCTTCTAATCTCTTGCACACATGCTATCAAACTATCCTCAACCTGAAACAAATCTGATCAGCTCTCAAACTCTACCCTCATACCTACAAACAACTCTCCTCTAGGTCGCACTACTCCCCCATGTAAGACTAGCTCACCAAATGAGCCAAAACATCACTTTTATATGATTTTCTTCCTTCTAACCCAAAGGAGGTCAGGTCACACAACTTTGGTTCAACCAATTCATCATTAAAACATAAATTTTTCATAGTAGCTACAAGTGATCAATATGGGCCGGCCTAGCAAAACCCTTCTTTCAGGCACCAAAATCACCAAAACCCATACATTGGAATGTAAAAATACCCTCATTTTAAAACCATTCTTATTCAAGCTCCATAAATCATTACACATGATTAAAATTAAATTTAACATTCATACATGGTTGTAATTTAGCTCAACCAATCAAATTATTTCATTTAATGGGCCCAATACTCTTTATACTTCTCAAAATTGTTGTTTCTTACACCCTTCAGGACCCTAGAAACTTCATTATGCCACAAAATCACTTCAAATAAACCAAACCATGCCATGTAACCACTTGATGGAAATTTAATAACCTTTAGAAAACTTATAAGTAATTTAGAAGCCTTGAAACAATTGCCTACTCAAACCATATTCACTTTTATCTTCACCAAATCAACATGCCCAAAAGTTTATTTTCAAATATCAGCTAATAATTTTTTTAGGAACATTAAATAACTCTAAATGGATTCATTGGATTCCAAATTAATCCCTCTTCACATTCCAGGTGATAGAAACATCACTTAATCCATCTCATGATTCAAACAACTCAAAACTTCCAACATATATTCATTTCCCAAAACTGACCTAAAAACCGTATCAAATCTCATCATCATGATAAAAACCTCACATTATTGGAAATATATCAGAATCCTCTTTCCAATACATTTTTAATCATTTCAAAATTCCACCTGTAGCTCTAAATATGGCCATTTTACTTGACACTTATTTTTATGGCCTCAAAACAACCCTTTGACTAGTTAACATGAATGGAGCTCATTTGTCCATGAAATTGTAGAAAAATATCTTGAAACCTCTTCGGAAATCAAGAAAAACTCCCATAAATCATATAACAATAATTTATTTCATACCTCATTTGGCAACTTTCTCCTCAAACTGAAACTCTTCATAAATAAACAAATTCAGGTGGGGCCCACATACTTGTCACAAGCACTACCATACCTTTCTGGAAACCTGGAAGAGTAATCTACAACATCCAATCATAAATTTTGAGGAACCAATCAAAAAGGGCTGATATAATCACTTTTATGCAAGCTTCTCTTAGCTAGGGTTTAACTAGGGTTTCAAACCACTTTACCTTCTTAACGATCGTTCATAAAAACATGACAATAAAACCACCTCATTATTTTTTGTGAAAGATTCATAACTGAAATTAGAAGATACCCCAAATATATCAAGTCCCCATGAAAATAATATAGTTCACAATGAGCATCAGAAGGTCCAACTTTGCTTCAAAATCACACTAAAACTTACCCGGTTTCACCAAAACTTGCATATCTTCAAAAATATTTAGCATATTGACCTGAAATTTGGCATGAAGCACCATGAAAACATAATATAACTTTTAAAACTCACCACATATCCCAAATACATCTCAAAATCTCTAGCCATAGTGACTTACCTATGGTAAACTCGCATGTTTCTCACTTCGCTTCTCGATGACCTTATAAAAGCACTAAATCACCTTTGAATGAAGACCTAAAATCACCATACATGCTATGTATATCATAAAAATTATGATATGATGATTCAACAAGAATCATCATCTCCAAATCTCACATATCTACCTCATTCTGCTTGCTCCAAGGTTAGAAACAAGCATGGAATGACCTGACTCAACCATATAACCTCATGAATTGACCTTGTTGACCTCATACAGACCCATATACATCTGAAACACACCTCATGGACTATGAATGACATCATGACAACAACCAATCACCTCACAAGAGCTCATACTATGACACAACACCATATACCATGCACCAGGACTACATGATAACTCACCAAACTTGACAATCAACATGTTTGACATCTGAATATCATCATATGTGAACTCACATGACACCATGACACCCTTTTCCATCAATGGGGGTTGACATCAATGACAACACAAACCCACAATGGCCAACAATTTACATTTGATCTACAATTTAATTTGTACTATGGACATTGAATACACTCGAGTTGTCGGTTTTATGGAGTGTGCCAACACCAATATAAGGGATAAAAAAACTATGAGTGAATTAAAAGTGTGTGTACACACTGGGTAAATTTTTCTTTAAGCATGTCATTTTTTTCATACTTAAAGGGGGATAAATGTATACACTTAAATTTTAAAATGTATCCTTTGGAAATGACAAGTTTGGTTTTGGTCCTATTTTAAGACAAATACTCACATTATAAGCCCAATCAATGCATATATATCTCTCTCTCTTTATTGAATTGCTCATCTATACACATTATTATATCATTAATCTAGGGAAGATTAATTAACTAGAACAATAATTCAACTCTAGACATCATTCCTAAACTTTGATATTTTCATCATTATTTTCGCTAAAAACCACATGTATTTGGACAATAGTGGAATACATTCCTAGAACCTTCTATACAATGACTCATTTTCCAATTTGAAATCATTTTATGATTCAGTTCTAATTCCTTAGGTTAATAATAATGCTAAAATCTAACATAAGGAATCATGTATAATTAAGTTAGTTACACTTTATAAATCACTTGGCACTCCCATAAGCTCATATTGAAACATCTACACTAAAGAATAAAAGGCTCTCCTAAATCTTCCTTAAGTAATTACAAATCAACTACAACAACCACTAAAAATGTCTAAAGCACTCAAAACAGGTCAAATAATCTAGCTTCCTCCATTATCAAACATACAAAGAGCAAAGATCCATCTCTTAGCAAGGGCAAAGTCACTCGAACCATTGTCAAATGATCAAGTTTCCAAACTAGTTACATCCATATAGATATACTATACAAGGTGTAAAATTGCTTGTGGTTTGAGGCCTCTTTAGAGTACTTCTAACATATGTAGTGCATATATTGCACTTCAACCAAAACATTAACCTTTTTGTAAGGTATCCCACCCATGGTTAGGGTTTGAGTTTGGATCACATCATTTAGATTGTTTCGCAAATGTGTGACACCTAGGGTTTCAAAGTGAAGGTCACGAAAGTCACTCACACCGACAAAGAAAGTTTTAGAGTCCAACTTTGCACACATCTAAGATTGTACATAAGAGGTCAAAACCATATGCTATAGGTAAATACTATATAGTAGTTGTACGGTCCAAAATAGGAGCAAATTTTAGTTGTAGTTTGAGAGACAAAGCACATATATAGATCTAGAACAATCTTTTCATTCAATATACACACCCAAATCAACCTTATAACACTTTATGTAGATAATTACTTATCCCTTCACATGTTTCAAGAAAGCATCCTATCATTTTAGCCTAGTTATAAGTATTAACGGGTTATTTTGAATGTACATAGTTAATGTTAATTAATTAATTCAAAATAATCCCATGTAGCAAACCCTTACATCCTAATATTATAAATAAATGCACTAATCTTATATTATTAGGGTGTAAACACAACTCAATTAAAAAAATCGTGACCTTAGATGATTGTAAGCCAACATTAGGATTTGAGCCATCTTTCATCCTCATGTCTAACCTCATATTGTATTTCAGTTGTTTACATGCTTGGCTTGACCATCTATGGACAAAACCAACCAAAAAGAAAAAAAAATCACTCGGTGATCTAACACAACTTTTCTCTATTTTTAGAAACCAACATTGATTAAGAACTATGGTACATGGATCTCATTGAGACCAACTATGGAGTAATTATGTGTTCTTCCAATTTTCCTCTTTGAATGAAAAATTTAGGGTAGAAGATCATTTTTACTATAGGTTGGAATATCCTCCAAGGCTTAGATATCTCACACATCTAAATCATCGCCACTTATACCGCATCATCCTTGGATCATTTTTCTTGGCTTGACCTCAAGAAGTTGAGTATATATGGAATGCTCCTGCAATTTTTGTTACATATAAAAAAATTATTATTATGAACAATGGAATTATAAGAGCACTATGTTAGGGTTTGAATGCCCCTATACGGGTTCTACTCAAAGCATTAAACATAAAAAACATGTATCTACTTTGTTTCCTCTTTCCCCTCCCATCTCTCTATTGTATCTTGTTTGGAATCTTCATGATGAATATTTTTTCTTCTATGTTGTATCTCCAATTGGGGGTTCATATTTATTTTCCCAACCAAGGTCCTTTAATATGAAATATAAGTTTATATTCTTAAATATATATTACTTTTTGCATAGTCAAATTAAGAAAAACAAGATAATAAATCAGGCATTCCTACAATATGTAAGTATATTAGATCTCTCAACATGTTACATATATGATAGTGAAAATGCAATTAGGATTTAGGGTTTATAAAGAAGCCATCATTCTTTTGAGATCAAATTGTGTGACATGAACTGAAATTAGATGAGGGAGCTATGTAGACTATCATTAAGATTTATATAAAGTTTGGGAACTTGGAAATGTGTTAAGGATAAGTTTTGTGGATAGGGGATTGGTTAATGGATGAACCAATTTAGGGAGATATACACGTGTCATTTAGCGGCCTAAGCTAGAATCTAATTTTGGGATATGATTTTTATGTCTCTGGACACTATTTTTGTGTTTAAATACATATGTTGACTATTTTGTACATTTATATATGTTGTCCTCCCTTTTTGATCTAAAAAAATAGTCTCAGTATGGTTGATTAAACTCACCACACCCCCATTGATGTAATGAGTATTCTACTATGTACCAATACTACAAAGATGAATAAAACCACATATAGTTATCCCAATTCTATGATGAGATGGAGAGTAACATAAAAACTAAGTAAGATGGATCCCGAATCGGCCTTCAACAATTGGTAATTGACCCTTGGATTAGTTGTAGTGCTTTGAGATGTGATCTAGGAAACAATAGATATGCATTCAAAATTTGAGTAGCTTTTCTTTAGTGTGTTCTATGGGAAAGGTGATTCAATGATTTTTTCAATGATATTTTAGAGTGCACATTTGATATGTGACTCCTAGATACCCCTCATAAATAATGATGGATATGTTTATATGGCATCCATTCAAATGTTTTCCCACTCAATTAAACCCAAATTAACACCTAGATCGACTAAGCTAACTTTTGTATTTGAAAAGATGATTATTGGAAATGTTGAGACGTGGAGCTCAATTACTTGATTTAGCATGCTATATCAACTTGTTGGAAAACACAAGAACTGAGAATTGGTTATGAAGGGACCGACATCAGTCACCTATGACCGAAATCGGTCAGACAAGTAGGAACTATCATCGGTTAGGGCTAACCAACATCGGTTACCTGTGCATGAGTGTTTTATTTAACTCATGGGAATTAGATCTAATTTTAGTATTAAAGTAGATCTATTGATTGCAATTTCATGGCTAAGTGCCATAACTTTGTATAAGATATTTATAAGCTAGAAAGCTAGGGTTAGAAGAGAGAGTTAGTGATTATTGTGAAAATAATTATGAGAGAGAATTCTTGGAGAAGAAGGAGAAGCTTGAGAGAAAGAAAGTATTGTACATTGTGAGAGGTGTGGAAGATTTTAAATATTCATTATATATCTTCAAAGCTTTGGATAATAGATTGGATTGTTTATTTGTGGATGTAGCCCACTTTGGGTGAACCACGTTAAATCTGGGTGTTGATTTATATCTCTTATTTTTATATTTCTTTTGGTAGAATATCCACTTTATGCATGTATGCTTAGATCTCGATATATTATCCGTACAACCCGTGCTAATCCCAACAGAAATGTAAAGTATTGGTTCAAAGAATAAGGATAGGTTCATTGGTTGAGTTCATCTTTGTCCCATGAATCTATCTAGGATGAAGTTAGAATCAAACTCGAGACAAGAGGTATTTTTAGATATTAAATAGATGTATTTTGTAAAGTTTACAATGATTTTGAAGTGTTAAGATAGAGAATAGGTATGACCTAGTGGACTTAAGGTATGTGAAAGAGAAAGAGGATTTAATTTAGTCAATGAATAGGTAAATGTGATAATGTTAGAATAGATGTCAAAGTGATATTTCCATACGCCAAGAACCAAAATTTGGTTACTATAATTTCCCCCTTTGATATAGTATTGAAAATGTTTGATTAAAATAAAAGAACAAGTGAATGTAAACTTCCCATCCCAATCATAGAATAATGATACATAGTTATTGAATTTTTTTATGTGTTAATCCAATGTGAAATATATAGCCATGTGGTAAAGGTGTGTATTAATATTCAATAATGATATAAAATCAACATGTGGAAAACTCTAAAGTGAAATAAATCCATAAAGTGACTATACTTGATTGGACATATTGAACCAAACCCTCGATATGTTATATGAAATTTGTGCACTTGAGATTTCTCCCATGATAAATAGGTGCTAAAAATATTACATAAATAATATCTCAAGTGTGACTAACCTTGGGCCATTGAATCCAATGTGTCATTCATTTGATCATTGAAAGAGTCAAGTGTATTAGTCATTGAACCACTCCTAGAGAAAAATGTAGCATCCATTAGGCCACTTAGAAAGTTAGGTGTATCATCCATTAGGTCATTGAGAGAGAAATATGTGTGTATCATTGGGCCACTAAAATAAATAGAAGTATAAATCATTGGTCCACTCTTAGAGACAAATGTATTAGCCATCAAGCCACTTAGAAAGTTAGGTGTACCATCTATTAGGTTTTGAGAGAGAAATATGTGTGTATCATTGGGCCATTGAAATAACTTGATGTATCAATCACCTTGGGCCACTTAAAAACCAAATGCCTTTGAAAAGGCTACTCTTGAAAAAATAATATGAACTTGCATAGATTTTTTTGCATAGTCCACGCTAGTGTGAAAAGAAAAAATGTTATAGGTGTAACTGAAATGAACTTGTTTGAAGTTTATGTGAATCTAATAAATGTCATATTTGAACATGTAATATGTGATCTATAATGATGAACTTGTATCAATTCCATGTAAATATGATGAATCTCATAACTTAATCTATAATTTGCAATGATGAACCGGTATCAAGTCCATGTAAATTTGATAGTTGTCATAGATAAATTTTTAATTTTTAATGATGAACTTATATCAAGTCCATGTAATCCTTATATGAACCTATAATCTAAACTATAAAATAATATATGAATTAAATACACATATCTAAAATATGTGAAATATCATTACCATGTCTACCTCATAGCGCAGCGACAGCTCGATCTATGTGAAAAATTGAAAGATCCTACAATGTGCCCCATTTTTAGATGAGGGTTATTATCATGTATCATTTATCTCAAAAGAAAAAATTGGTTAGCTTTGATAAGTATAATAATAGTATCTAATATATGAACGATATAAAGAATGTGTACTTAAACATAGTTGTAAAATGAATGTGAGTTATATGTGACTAATAGAGAACAAACTATTGATGAGGTGACATCTTGGTCCGTGTCTCGCTGCTCCTAATGTGGTAGAATATTGATGAGGTCAAAGACATTGCCATTCATTTCATCAAGCCTCAACATCATGCTAATCGGTAAAAGCACTCAAATATTTTGGTAGGGATAACCATTTTCGAGATGTGGTTCGGGAAGGGAAGGCCATAGAGGAAGCCATGAGGGTGATTGCGGTGTTGTCGGCTAGGAATGCGGTCGTGATGAAGTTCACCTTAGATGTTCATGAAGCCTATTCAATAGGGATTATCTGAAGTAAGACGAATTGAGAAGTTGGATTTACTTAGGGATTTTAACGTCAATGCTTTTGGAATCGACGAGAGTGGTTGGTCTTCACAAAAAATTGGGGTTTACTTACAACTTCTTGTTGATTAACAAAAAATATGCCCTAATGGGACATAAATGGGGTATTAGGGTATTAATGCTAATCTAATTAGGAGGAATAAAACAATTGTAAATAAAGAGACTAAACAATAATAAATAACAACAAACTAATATGCTAAAGTGATGTAAAGTAATTACATGATTTGATCTAATGGAAATAAAACCCTAGAATGCAAGAGGTAAGAAAGAAATGACTTAGCTAATAAGCTGGAGACTATCGCGAGGTTGTCACGAGATCTAGAATTGGAACTTGACAAAGTGCGAGATGAACACTTAGAGGCCCTACAGAGGGTAGATTTAGGGCATGTCGAAGTAACACAAGTTCCTAGGAGTGTATTGGGGTGCCCAAGGTGCCCTGGTCTAGATTCTAGGTGCTCAAAACAATATAAATACTCTCAAACCTAATTTGGCACGGTCACTAAGTGTCTCTAAATACTCTTTGTCTATCACATTGGATTCATCGGATGAACTAGATGACACCCTGCACATGAAGAAGAAGAAGGGGTCGGAATGACCTCAGATGCCAAACCGATGGACTTATTATTGAGCACTTCACTACATTACGAAACTTGATGTTGTTATGGTGAGTGTGTGTATGTCGTGCCCTAGGTGCTCTTGTGCCAATTGCACTTTGTGAAATAACGAGCTATAGTAGCTATAAAAGATGTAGATAGTAGAATAAAATGAATAAAATCCCTCCTCCTCAAGACCGTGTCCGATGTAGACTTTCCTAGCTTGAATGTATGGTGCTATATGGATGCAAGATCATGAAATGGATGTAACCCTAGATGGAGTGATTGTTGTGATAGGATGCAATGACCTAGGGCCCTCATTATGGTCCAATAAGCTTTCTATTTATAGGGATCTTAAGTTTAATTTCAGAATTAATCCTGACAATGCTGACTGAGGAAAAGATAAAGATGACCAATGGCTAAAAGTGACCCAAAAAGGAGTGAAAGAGGCTAAGCATAGATCGGGGCACCTAGAGTGGGACCAAGGAACCGGTGGTAGCCCAAGATAGGGTGGGGTGCCCGTAATCGGGGCTAAAATCTTGAGGAAGCTAGAAAATGGGGTGATAAGTATACAAAAATATGTGGGAAAGACGAAGTAAAACATAAAACAAAGATGACAAAAGGGGGATTAATTGCTACTTTGTACACTTGAGAACCTTCTAAATATTAGTCTAAGATCGAGCTAAATATTGTCTAATGTGTAATATTTGTGTCTACATTTTCCCCCACTTTATGTTGGTGAGCGAACAACTTGATAACATAAAATAGATAGAAAAGTGTACCTGATGTTTGTGTAGAGTGTATAAGAAAGCACACCGATGGACTAGAAGCATGGAATGCCAAAAATAATGATGTGGAGGAGTGTGGATTCTAAAAATGAAACATTTGTAAAAAGTGATGAGAGGGAACCTAGGCGAACACGTGTGTAGTTGTTGCATGTGTGGTGTACCTACTTGTTTAGTATGGCAAGTACCATCACGATGTGTTGTTGTTGCCCTAATTCGATATCTTGTTTCTCATACAACAGACCTGCAAGAAGAAAATGATTAAGTAGTCAAATATGTATGTATGTAAAAATGTTGTGTAAAGTACGCTAGAATAGAAGGTGTAAATGGAAAAATGGAACATGTGCACCTGATCCATGTCGAGAAAAAGGGTGTAGAAGGATATCCTATAATGTCGTGAGTTTTTTGGGTGATCTCACGCCACCCCGACTAAAGAATTGTAGAGAGGAAATGCTCGATGTCCTCCAACTCTAACCACTTCGCTGAAATTTGTTGAAGATATATGTATACCGCACTAGTTTTTGGGTGATCCTATGCCATTAGACCGAGAAGTGTAGAGATGCCACCCAACGTAACCCTTGAGCAGTTGACCACCCTGCGAGAGATTGCCGAAGGACACCATGTCTTGTTAAGGCCACTTTGTGTATGGATTACCTAGACCGATCCGAACTCACTCGATGTGTGAACCCGGTGTAGATACGTTGTGTTAGTTAAAACTCTCAATGATGTCCCCTCTTTGGGGGTGCATGTGATGACCTTGAAGGGAGAATGTGGCCCCAAGAGAGGACCAAAAACACTCGACATTGTAACCAAATCATCCCTACTGGGAAATGAAAAGCACTTGGTAGATACCAAGGCATGCACAAAAGGGGATGACTAGCCAATACAAGTGTTAGTCATCTTGTTTCTCATACAAGAGACCTATAAGAAGAAAATGATTAAGTAGTCAAATATGTATGTATGTAAAAATGCTGTGTAAAGTATGCTAGAATAGAAAGTGTAAATGGAAAAATGGAACATGTGCACCTGATCCATGTCGAGAAAAAGGGTGTAGAAGGATATCCTATAATGTCGTGAGTTTTTGGGTGATCTCACGCCACCCTGACTAAAGAATTGTAGGGAGGAAATGCTCGATGTCCTCCAACTCTAACCACTTCTACTGAAATTTGTTGAAGATATATCTATATTGCACTAGTTTTTTGGGTGATCCTATTCCACTAGATAGAGAAGTGTAGAGATGCCACCCAACGTAACCCTTGAGCAGTTGACCGCCCTACAGAATTGCCGAAGGACACCATGTCTTATTAAGGCCACTGTGTATGGATTTTGTAGACTAATCTTAACTCACTTGATGTGTGTGAACTAGTGTAGATACGCTGTGTTAGTTAAAACCCTCAATGATGCCCCCCTCTTTGGGGGTGCATGCGATGACCTTTAAAGGAGAATGTGGCCCCAAGAGAGGACTAACCGCACTCTAACATTGTAACCAAATCATCCCTATAGGGGAAATGGAAAGCACTTGGTAGATACCAAGGTGTGCTGAGAAGGGGATGGCTAGCCAATACAAGTGTTAGTCATCTTGTTTCTCATACAACGGACTGCAAGGAGAAAATGATTAAGTAGTCAAATATGTATGTATGTAAAAATGTTGTGTAAAGTATGCTAGAATAGAAAGTGTAAATGGAAAAATGGAACATGTGCACCTAATCCATGTCGAGAAAAAGGGTGTAGAAGGATATCCTATAATGTCGTGAGTTTTTGGGTGATCTCACACCACCCTGGCTAAAGAAGTGTAGGGAGGAAATGCTCGATGTCCTCCAACTCTAACCACTTATGCTGAAATTTGTTAAAGATATATCTATACTACATTGGTTTTTGGGTGATCCTATGCCACCGGACGCGAAGTGTAGAGATGCCACCAATTGTAACCCCGAGCGGTTGAGCGCCTCTACGGAATGTCAGAAGGACACCATGTCTTGTTAAGGCCATTGTGTATGGATTTTCTAGACTGATTTGAACTCACTCGATATGTGTGAACCGGTGTAGATACGTTGTGTTAGTTAAAACCCTCAATGATGCCCCCTCTTTGGGGGTGCATGCGATGACCCTGAAAGGAGAATGTGGCCCCAAGAGAGGACCAACCGCACTCGACATTGTAACCAAATCATCCCTCTGGGGGAAATGGAAAGCACTTCGTAGATACCAAGGCGTTCACAAAGGGGATGGCTAGCCAATACAAGTGTTAGTCATCTTGTTTCTCATACAAGAGACCTACAAGAAGAAAATGATTAAGTAGTCAAATATGTATGTATATAAAAATGTTGTGTAAAGTACGCTAGAATAGAAAGTGTAAATGGAAAAATGGAACATGTGCACCTAATCCATGTGGAGAAAAAGAGTGTAGAAGGATATCCTATAATGTCGTGAGTTTTCGGGTGATCTCACACCACCCTCTCTAAATAATTGCGGGAGGAAATGCTCGATGTCCTCCAACTCTAACCGCTTCTGCTGTAATTTGTTGAAGAGATATCTATACTACACTAGTTTTTTGGGTGATCCTATGCCACTTTGGAGAGAAGTGTAGAGATGCCACCCAACATAACCCTTGAGCGGTTGGCCACCGCACGAAGACTTGCGAAGGACACCATGTCTTGTTAAGGCCACTTTGTGTATGGATTTTGTAGACGATCCGAACTCACTCAATGTGTGTGAACCGGTGTAGATACGCCGTGTTAGTTAAAACCCTCAATGATGTCCCCTCTTTGGGGGTGCATGCGATGACCCCGAAAGGAGAATGTGACCTCAAGAGAGGACCAACCGCACTCGACATTGTAACCAAATCATCCTGGGTGGGGGAAATGGAAAGCACTTGGCAGATACCAGGCGTGCAAAAAGGGGATGACTAGCCAATACAATTTGTTAGTCATCTTGTTTCTCATACAACGGACCTGCAAGAAGAAAATGATTAAGTAGTCAAATATGTATGTATGTAAAAATGCTGTGTAAAGTACGCTAGAATAAAAAGTGTAAATGGAAAAATGGAACATGTGCACCTGATCCATGTCGAGAAAAATGGTGTAGAAGGATATCCTATAATGTCATGAGTTTTTTGGGTGATCTCACGCCACCATGACTAAAGAATTGTAGGGAGGAAATGCTCGATGTCCTCCAACTCTAACCACTTCTACTGAAATTTGTTGAAGATATATCTATCGCACTAGTTTTTAGGTGATCTTATGCCATTAGATGGAGAAGTGTAGAGATGCCACCCACTGTAACCCCGATAAGTTGACTACCCCGCAGACCATGAAGGACACCATGTCTTGTTAAGGCCACTGTGTATGGATTTCCTAGACTCGATCCGAACTCACTCGATGTGTGTGAACCAAAGGTGTAGATACCTTGTGTTAGTTAAAACCCTCAATGATGTCCCCTCTTTGGGGGTGCATGTGATGACCTTGAAAGGAGAATGTGGGCCCAAGAGAGGACCAACCGCACTCGACATTATAACCAAATCATCCCTATAGGGGAAATGGAAAGCACTTGGTAGATACCAAAGCGTGCACAACAGGATGGCTAGCCAATACAAGTGTTAGTCATCTTGTTTCTCATACAACGGACTGCAAGAAGAAAATGATTAAGTAGTCAAATATGTATGTATGTAAAAATACGTGTAAAGTATGCTAGAATAGAAAGTGTAAATGGAAAAATGGAACATGTGCACCTAATCCATGTGGAGAAAAAGGGTGTAGAAGGATATCCTATAAGGTCGTGAGTTTTGGGTTATCTCACGCCATGCCGACTAAAGAATTATAGGGAGGAAATGCTCGATGTCCTCCAACTATAACCACTTCTACCGAAATTTGTTGAAGATATATCTATATTGCACTAGTTTTTGGGTGATCCTATTCCACTAGATAGAGAAGTGTCGAGATGCCACCCAACATAACCCTTGAGCGAGTTGATTGCGCCTCTACAAAATTGCCGAAGGACACCATGTCTTATTAAGGCCACTTTGTGTATGGATTTTTTAGACTAATCTTAACTCACTCGATGTGTGTGAACTAGTGTAGATACACCGTGTTAGTTAAAACCCTCAATGATGCCCCTCTTTGGGGGTACATGCGATGACCACGAAAGGAGAATGTGGCCCCAAGAAAGGACCAACCGCACTTCGACATTGTAACAAAATCATCCTTACAGGGGGAAATGGAAAGTACTTGGTAGATACCAAGGCGTGTACAAAAGGGGATGGCTAGCCAATACAAGTGTTAGTCATCTTGTTTTTCATCTACAACTGGACTGCAAGAAGAAAATGATTAAGTAGTCAAATATGTATGTATGTAAAAATGCTATGTAAATTACGCTAGAATAGAAAGTGTAAATGGAAAAATGGAACATGTGCACCTGATCCATGTGGAGAAAAAGGGTGTAGAAGGATATCCTATAATGTCGTGAGTTTTTGGGTGATCTCATGCCACCCTGACTAAATAATTGTAGGGAGGAAATGCTCGATGTCCTCCAACTCTAACCACTTCTGCTGAAATTTGTTGAAGATATATCTATACTGCACTAGTTTTTTGGGTGATCCTATGCCATTGGATGGAGAAGTGTAGAGATGCCACCCACTATAACCCCGATAAGTTGACTTCCCGTAGAATTACCGAAGGACACCATATCTTGTTAAGGCCATTGTGTATGGATTTCTAGACTGATCCGAACTCACTCAATGTGTGTGAATCGGTGTAGATACGTTGTGTTAGTTAAAACCCTCAATGATGTCCCCTCTTTAGGGGTGCATGCGATGACCTTAAAA
This sequence comes from Taxus wallichiana var. yunnanensis, assembly GCA_018340775.1. NCBI lineage: Eukaryota > Viridiplantae > Streptophyta > Pinopsida > Cupressales > Taxaceae > Taxus > Taxus wallichiana. The sequence goes on from CM031236.1 coordinate 103,480,333, forward strand.
GGAGAATGTGGCCCCAAGAGAGGACCAACCGCACTCGACATTGTAACCAAATCATCCCTACAAAAGTGGGGAAATGGAAAGCACTTGGTAGATACCAAAGTGTGCACAAAAGGGGATGGCTAGCCAATACAAGTGTTAGTCATCTTGTTTCTCATACAACGGACCTGCAAGAAGAAAATGATTAAGTAGTCAAATATGTATGTATGTAAAAATACATGTGTAAAGTACGCTAGAATAGAAAGTGTAAATGGAAAAATGGAACATGTGCACCTGATCCATGTGGAGAAAAAGGGTGTAGAAGGATATCCTATAATGTCGTGAGTTTTTTGGGTGATCTCACGCCACCACGACTAAATAATTGTAGGGAGGAAATGCTCGATGTCCTCCAACTCTAACCACTTATGTTGAAATTTGTTGAAGATATATCTTTCTTGCATTGGTTTTTGGGTGATCCTATGCCACTTTGGATGAGAGAAGTGTAGAGATGCCACCCACTATAACCCTTGACTAATTGATGCGCCCTATAGAATTACCAAAGGACACCATGTCTTGTTAAGGCCACTTTGTGTATGGATTTCCTAGACTGATCCGAACTCACTCAATGTGTGTGAACCAAAGGTGTAGATACGTTTGTGTTAGTTAAAACCCTCAATGATGCCCCCTCTTTGGGGGTGCGTCGATGACCACTGAAAGGAGAATGTGGCCCCAAGAGAGGACCAACTACACTTTGACCTTGTAACCAAATCATCCCTACGGGAGGGAAATGGAAAGAACTTGGTAGATACCAAGGTGTGCACAAAAGGCAATGGCTAGCCAAAACAAGTGTTAGTCATCTTGTTTCTCATACAACGGACCTACAAGAAGAAAATGATTAAGTAGTCAAATATGCATGTATGTAAAAATCTTTGTGTAAAGTACGCTAGAATAGAAAGTGTAAATGGAAAAATGGAACATGTGCACCTAATCCATGTGGAGAAAAAGGTTGTAGAAGGATATCCTATAATGTCGTGAGTTTTTGGGTGATCTCACGTCATCCCTGGCTAAATAATTGTAAGGATGAAATGCTTGATGTCCTCCAACTCTAACCACTTTTGCTGAAATGTGTCGAAGAGATATCTATACTACACTAGTATTTTGAGTGATCCTATGCCATTGGATGAAGAAGTGTAGAGATGCCACCCACTGTAACCCCCTGAGTAGTTTGACCGCTCTGCAGTAATTGCCGAATGACACCATGTCTTATTAAGGCCACTGTGTATGGATTTCATAGATTGATCTAAACTCACTCGATGTGTGTGAACCGGCATAGATACACCTTTGTGTTAGTAGAAACCCTCAATGATGCCCCCCTCTTTGGGGTGCATGTGATGACCCTGGAAGGAGAATGTGGCCCCAAGAGAGGACCAACCACACTCTGACCTTATAACCAACTCATCCCTATAGGGGGGAAAGGGAAAGCACTTGGTAGATACCAAGGCGTGCACAAAAGGGGATGACTAGCCAATACAAGTGTTAGTCCAAACACATGCATGCAAATAAGTGTAAAAGATGTAGAAAATGTAAAAACTACTAAGCAAAGTAGTGTAAACATGTAAGAAAACACATAGATTGCAAAAAGAGGGTTTCAAACATGGGACATCACTCACGATGTTGCAAGACACACAAGGCCATCATGGCCACAAAAATAGATAAGTGTGCACACAAGCAAAGGGTAAATCCCGCATATAATAGAAAATAATGCAGACAAGTAGAAATACAAATAGTCATGGAAACATGTAGTCCTGCAAAACAAGTGCTACACATGGAACACCCGTTAGCATGTTAGAGTGAAAACTAATATGTCAAAGCATGTATGAACAAGTAGTAAAAGATGCTAAGTATAAAATGAAACAATAACACCTGTATGAGATGAATGTGGATGCCCCCAGTGACTAGTATAGTAAGGGTAGAAGGTGAGCATCCATGCCACATGTAAATGTCTGTATCTGTGATCACACTAGACAAAGGCATGAATGCGCATGTGTGTATGATAATGACATATAGGAAAGAAAGCTAACATGTGTAGTAAAGTGAACATGCAAAACACTAATAAGCAAAATTAAATGCTACCAAGACAATGCAGTATGTTATGGATGGATGGAATGATATGAGAAACGTGCCCCCAAGTGTATGGAAGTATATGCAATGAGGTTTATATTGTTTTCCCCCTCAGTAGTCAAGAATGAATCAGGCGAGAGTGCATCATCGGGAAATGGTCGAGTAATGTTGGTTGTATCTAGTGTCTTTGAGATAAGTGTGTATACCGCGTAGTGATGATGAAATGTGACATGTGGAGAGATGTGCATGAACCCTATAGCCAAAGCGTATATCATGAATTTCTTGATAGGAGGAGTGATGATTTATCCCTAAGTGTATATACCTATAGAAGGAGTGTTTGGGAATGTAATATATGGAAAGATATGCATGGACCCTATAGCCTAAGCATATACCATGGTTTGGTTGGATGGTGGAGTGATGATTTAGCCCTAAGTGTATATCACTACGAGATGAATGGATGGGAATGCATCATATAGAAAGGTGTGCGTGGACCCTATAGCCTAAGCGTATACCACGAATTGGTTAGATAGAGAAGTGATGAGTTAGCCCTAAGAATATATCACTATAAGATGGAAGAAGAAGGTAACGATCTAACCTATGTCATATGTCATTGTGAGATGAGTGATAAGGGTGTATGAAGCATAGATAAGTAGGTGGTGAATAACAAAAGGTGGTGATTTTAGCACTAAGCATAGACCACTATGTGATGAAGAAGGTGAGGGTGGTGATTTAGCCTAAAGCATATACCACTAATGGATGAGTAGGAGAGATGATGATGTAGTAGAATGACTGAGAATAGGATAATAGAATATGTGATGATAGTATGTAAGAGGATAATGTAGAATGGGGAAAGGAGTGGTGATTTAACCTAAGGTGTATACTCTTTGCATGATATGATGATGAGTATGGGTGATGATATAATGAAGAGCATTGGTCACGAGTCAAATGAAATGTTTTATGTCATGTTGCGTGTAAGTAAGGTCCATTTGATTGGTAAACCATTGGTAGTCGAGTATGGATCGAGGAACTAGAGTGAGTCATAGGGTGGTGGGTGCAAAGTGCGTAGAACAATGTAGTGTAGATGACCAAGGTATGTGAATGTGTGGTTTAGGTAATGTAATGTAGTGTGTGGGTAGGTAGAAATAGAATGTGTACTGATGAGAGATGAAACTAGACCCAAGTATAAGGAAATCTAGTGTAGGGTGTAGGATAGGCAGGGTTTATGAATGCAATGTGGGTAGGGAAGGTGTAATGTAATAAGTGTGTAGGTAAGAATAAAATGTGTAATGATGATAGATAAAACTAGACCCAAGTATAAGGAAATATAGTGTAGCATGTAGAATGTATAGGATGTATGGATGACATAGAAAACTAGACTCATATATGATAATGACTAGTGTAGCATGTATGAGATAGATGAGGTAGAAATGAAGAGTAGATGAGGTATGTATATGATGATGTAAGATGTATGCAGATGGGTCTAGTAGTGTAGTGTGCGGGGTTTGGTGTAATAGTGATCCCTCAATAGTCCGGTGTGGCTGAAAGCAATAGGGTGCATAATCGGGGTAAGGTGATAATGATCAGCTACCAATGACCATGATGAAGGGTGGAGGTGGATGCATATGGAATGGATGGAGCATGAATGTATGGACCAACGTGTGTGTCATAGGGAGTGACCATGGGAAATGCAAAGAGGCTGGTGGAAACCCATGGGATTGATGTGATGTATAGTGTGAGTGAGGCAGATGTAAGGAATATGGAGGTGGAAGTAATGGATGTGGTAGATAATGAGCATGTGGTGATGGTGATTTACAAAAAAACCGAGTACCATGCATAGGAGACTTAGGGGTGTATGCCTATCTTTGTCATGGTGAAAGAGACAATTATTGCTCATGAGATGCACAAGATATGACACAAGTTTCCTCTAAATTTTGCAACCGCTCATGTAAAACAAGACAATCATTATCACAATGGCCACTAATATTTTGGTATATATAGTAATATTGATCATGTTGGCATTGTAAATGGTGTGGAGGGTGGTGGTGATTAGAAGGAAGCCAAATTAATCACTCAATAAGTAATATATGCAAGCAAAGTATGAGGTTGATCATTAGGTTAAAAACACGAGGGGCTCATGGTATGGAGGTGAAGTAGTAGTAGTAATTGGTCACATAGGTGGAGAGATGTGTGTAGGAGATGGAGGAGGAAACGAGGTTGTTTCCTTTGCACTTTGGGTTGAGATAAGGGTTGCTTGGGAGTGTTGTTAGGAGGTGGAGTAGGAGTAACACAATTTGTTTGAGTGGTAGCTAAAGGTGGAGGTTACTAAGGATGTAGAATTGGAGGTGTAGGTGGAAGAGCAGAGGGCCTAGTAATCAGAGAAATATGGGAAGGATATGCTAGAGAAGAAGTAAGAAGGTCATGTTTGAGATCAATAACCTTGTAACACAAAAGTATAAAGGACTCACAAGTATCATATTGTAAGCATTGCTTTAGAGGAGGAATAAGACCATGACAGAAGAGGAACTACTTTTCCAAGTCACTAGGATGAAAGATAAGTTGATGTATGCATGCATTAAAGCATAATATGTAATCTGAATAGGTTTAGAAGAGCCCTGATGGAGAGTGGGAATATGATCGTATGTGACCCTAGGACCATTATTGATAATAAACCTATGAAGGAAGGCATCCTCCATGTCGTAGAAAGTGCTAATAGAACCAAAAGGGAGATGGGTATACCATTGTAGTGCATCATCAACTAGACTAAACCTGAAAGGCCTTAAGTAATAGTTGATCATTGGAATAAGAGGCCATAAGAGTGTGATAATGTGCAATATGAGCATGAGGGTCACTAGTACCATCGAAGCATGTGAATGTGGGCATGGTGAAATCCTTAGGAAAGGTTGAGTTATGGATTTTTTTGGGGATGAGATTACCATGCAAGGCATTGTTATCTATAGATGCGTAGTAAGCCCTACTTTCTAAGGTGAGAGAGTGAACCTGAGATTGTAGTTGTCCTATAACATGCATGAGGGAGAGGATGTCTTGTGATGGAATAGAAGAAGATGGAAATAATGTATTAAGAGGTTGAAGCTTTCCATTGTGTGTGATCATGGGTATATCAAGAGGTGAGATAGTAGGCTCGAAGCTAAAGATGCATGAGGAGTGTGTGTCGAAGGAGCCACATGAGATGATGAAGGGGAAATTTTACTAATAGTACTAGAAGTAACATGTGGTGTGGGTGAAGTGGAAGAAGGAAGTGTAGATAAGGTAGGAGTAGAATGAGAAGAAACAATAGAAGGCAATGACTCATGCAATATGGTAGAAGCGGTGCAGGAGAAGAAGAAGATGGAAGAGGTGAGGCACTCTCATTAGTGGATAAAGAAGGAAACTCCATAGGAATGAGAGGAAGAGTAATATGGCCAATGCTATCCGAAACACTACTATTAATAGGATCATTCAGGGTAATAAAAATGTGTCGATGAACTAGAATGGGATGTCGAGGAAACATAATGAGAAGCGGTAGGAGACATGGGAGTAGCAATAGGAGTGGCTAGAGGAGAGGTAGAAGGTAGACTAGGTTGGGAATCAATGCCTAATAGATAATCAATGATAGAAGGATCTAAAACATCAGGTGGCATATCAAAAGAAGAATAAGAAGGATCACAAGCCATCGAATGACATGGCATACAATGAGTAAAAGCAATAGGGTCATCAACAAGGCATATGTTGATAGGAGAGTCAGCATGATTGGTGGGCACATGTTTTTGACCTTCCAGGAGGAGTTGTTGAGTGGCATTGGGTAAGGTCATAGGAGTACTATATAAAGCTATAAGTTCAAAGCAATGGTAGCCTCATCATAAATAGGGTTGACACTAAAATGTGACATGATAATAAAATAAGAGCTATGCTAATGACAGATAATCAAAAAGTAACAATGTTCCAAATGTCAAGTTCACCAAAATGATTAACAAAAATATGCCCTAATGGGACCTAAATGGGGTATTAGGGTATTAATGCTAATCTAAATAGGAGGACTAAAACACTTGTAAATAAAGAGACTAAAAATAATAAATAACAACAAACTAATATGCTAAAGTAATGTAAAGTAATTGCATGATTTGATCTAATGGAAATAAAACCTAGAATGTAAGATGTAACAAGGAAATGACTTAGGTGATTACGAGGTAAATTGTCGTAGATTATCACAAATTTGGAATTGGAACTCGATAGTGTAAATGAACACTCAGAGGCCTTGAAGAGGGCAGATTTAGGATGTCTAAAGTAACACAAGAACACCGGGAGTGTATTGGGGCACCCTAGTCTAGAATCTAGGTGCTCGGAACAATATAAATGCTCAAAACCTAATTTTACACGGTTGTTAAGTGTCTCTAAATACTCTTTGTCTGTCGTACTAGATTCACTAGATGAATAGGATGACGCCTTGCACATGAAGAAGAAGAGGTTAGAATGACCTCAACTACCAAACCGGTGGACTTATCGTTGAGCGTTGCACTACATTATAGACCCTGATGTAGTTCTGGTGAGTGTGTGTATGCCATGCCCTAGGTGCTCTCGTGTTAGTTGCACTTTGTGAAATAGCAAGCTATGGTAGCTATAGAAGATGTAGATAGTATAATAGAATGAATAGAATCCCTCCTCCTCTAAGAATGTGTGATGCAAACTTTCCTAGCTTGAATGTATGGTGTTATGTGGATGCAAGATGGTGCAATGGATGTAGCCCTAGATGGAGTGATAGTAGTGATAGGATTTAATGACCTAGGACCCTCATTATGATTTTATAAGCTTTATATTTATAGGGCTCTCAAGTTTAATTCCATAATTAATCCTGAAAATCTTGACTGAAGAAAAGATAAAGATGACCAATGGCTAGAGGTGACCCAAAAAGGAGCGATAGAGGATAAGCATAGATCGAGTGTCCAAAGTGGGGATCGGGCGCCCTAATACGGGAGGTGGGGCACCCAGAATTAGGGCTATAATCTTGGGGAAGTTAGAAAATGGGGTGATAAGTATTGGGAAATATGTGGGAAAGACGAAGTAAAACATAAAACAAATATGGAAAAAGGGGGATTAATTGGTACTTTATACACTTGAGAACCTTCTAAATAGTAGTATAAGACTGGGCTAAATATTGTCTAATGTGCACTATTTATGTTTACACTTGCTCAGACAACACATGAAGGGGCTACGATGGGAGGTAGGAAGTCGACTACCCTTAGCCATCCTACCTCTTAGGATTAATTTTGTGTATTGGTTTGTTGTGGTTCCTATTCAGGTCGGGCTTTTATTTTGTTTGATCTTCGTCGTAATGGTTTAGGTTTTCTCGTTTCTTGTGCTTTCTGCAAGATTTTGTAGTTTTGGTCTGGTGGGTTAGTTTGAACATGGTCTGGGTTTCGGTTGTACTTAGGTGGGATCCCTCCAATTCCCAAGTTCTAAGCTCATGTCAAAAGTGTTAAATTATCTTTAAAAAATAGAGAACAAACTATAAATATGGCATCTCTTTGGCAAGTATATTGTAAACATGTGTAGTAATCCATAAAACTCATAGCTAAGAGTGTAATAGTGAACAAAAAAGCATTTTTGGTAGATACATAACTTGAAACCAACATGCCCGTTGGGAATGTCAACATGACATGACAAGACATGACATCAGTAGGATTTCCATAAGACATATACAACTAACAAGACATCGTGACCGAAAACTTGGTGGTGTTAGTAGTAGTTACTTGTGCATGTTAAGAATGTATGTATCAAACAATAATGTTTGTCAATATTAATGTGTCTTGGGCACTCCATGTTTCAAATATTATGTGTAAAAATCAATATGTTAAGTAGTATGTGTCCCACAACATGTATTAGGAGATATGTTTAAAAAAATGTGTCTAAAGCAACATGTCATAAAAATGTATTACAAGAAATATGTCCCAAACAATAATTGTATCAAGAAATGTGTCATTAAAAATGTGTCTTAAGAAACATGTATTAAGTAATATGTGTACCATAAACAATAAGGGTATCAATAAATGTGTCATAAACAATTTGTCTCAAGTAATATATCATAAGAAATATCAGTGTTAGGAATCGTGTGTAATAATCAATATGTGTCGAGATAAGTGTATGCGTAGCAAAAGTAATGTAGAAAACAATGTGTGTGTAACCCCAAAAATGCAATAAACAATGTATGTGAAAACCCAATATCAAATTACAGAATATGTAATAGAAAATGTGTATGTAAATCAAGTCATGTAACAATAAATGTGTAAGAGTGTTACACGAGCCCAAAGATAATAGTGGTAAAATAAAATATCAAATTAATAAATGTGAACAAGTAATAAAGTAACAAATAAGTTTATTAATATTGATAAAAACTAAGCATGGAGCATGTCAAAGCAATACATACAAGTAAATAATGTAATCATTAAAAATACAATGCAACATGTGTCATACAATATAAGGTAAAGGTGCAAGATAGTCAATAGAGTCTTTATATCGCCAATGACATAGTTTGAGAAGATATGCTATGAATAATATTTTTATGTAAGATGCCCCTAGTGTAGGTATGTCCCCAATGTGGTGGATTTCCCTTAGAGTTCAAAGCTTAAGAAGCCATAGAATATGTGTATAAATGTTCATGGACTATGAGTATATGCCACTATCTCATGTATACTATGAGTAGTGTATACCATGGAAAATGCATTAAAGAGGAAAATTAAACACAAATAAATGAACAATAAACCTTCTTTTACAAATCCCAAAGAAACCTCAGATTAGATTTGCTGAAAGAATGAGGTTGAGTGGCGTTATTTATAGGATCTATTTGAGTTGTGAGATATGGTTGATTTGTGGATGCTCCAAGTATTCCAAATGAAATAATAGCTAAGCCATGAGCATGAATGTATGATCTTGATGTGATTTGGGCAACATAATAATATTAGAACTCAATTTTGAATCACCAAAAGATTGCACAAATTGGTAGCATGAACTCTCAAAAGCTTTAGTGGTTAATATTCAAAGGGAGGATAATTGATTTATAGCTGAAGAAAGTGAATCTTCAAACTAAGTTGTGATTTAATTGATCGAGATATAACTAAACATTACTTGGCTTGTTTAGTTGAGTTTTGATTTTATTGGAGAGTTAGACTGGTGTTCTTGATTTGCAAGTGTGAGTCAAGGTTGAGTTGGCAAGGGGTTGCACATGTTTTTGATTAATAATTCCATTTCTAGTTTTTATTCACCCAAAATGTGTCATGAATAGTTGGAAGGTGGAAGAATTTAGATTGGATTTGGATATGAAGATATCTCTAGTTAAATCAAATGTGTTTTTGAGTCAAATTAAACACATATGTTTGAATAAAATATTGATTTTCGGTGTGTTGTTACTTACCCATAAAAATGTGTGATTTTAAAAAAATTGAATTTTTTTGGTCAAGTGACCTCTTTGTCAGGATTTTTTTCCTTTGTGAAGTTCTAAGGAAGTGAAACATTTTAAGCAATTAGTCATTTTCAATGTTTTGGGTCAAGAATTATTTGTATTGTGGTAATCTCATATTTTCAAGGAACAAATGGAACATGTTCCTTTGGGTCTCTCGTTCCTCACATCACCACTATACCCGTAATCCTCTAATTATTCTTTGTGTGGAAGTTTTTATGTTTCGGGAACTACTTTTAAAGTCTTTGTATTGCAAAGCATTATCGATATTTTGTGCCCTCACAACCCTTATTCCCATGGGACTTGTGTTCCCCAAATGCCTGATTTACCCACATTACTCAGTGATCCTTTGTATTGTGGAGGTTTCATATATTTCAAGAACTCACGACCATTGTTCCTCTCGTGCCTCATTTCCCCGCATCCTCTTGTTCCCCACATTTTTTCCCGATCGTAAGCCTTTGCCCTAAGTTTAATAAGTGTTTCTTTACATTGCGAGAGATGAGGATACCTTACAACCCCATGAACCTTTATTCCCATGGGACTTATGTTCTCTACAAGCCTACTTTACCCGCACTTCCTTACTCCCTTTGTATTACATGAGTTTTCGAATGTTTGAAGAACTTGCGACCCATGTTCCTCTTGGCACTCTGTTCCCGCAAACCCACTTTTTCCGCACTTGTGAGCCTCTATATGTATTGCGGGTAGTTTGAGAGTCCGAACCCCTCATGTCCCTTGTTCCCTTGGGCCCTCATTTCCCACATCTCCGTCATATCCGCAATGTAAAGGGAAAATGAGTAATTTTTCCATGAACCTTTCATTCTCTCGCAAACACACATGTAAACCCTTAATTGATCCTTTACCTAATCATTTTTTGAATGGAAAATCATAAAAGGGGGTAGAGTAACTCATTTTTACCATTGTAAGTCGAGTATTTCAATCATGTGCTTTGTGTCCCTTCCGCTCCCATGCCGTCAAGGATGTTTTAGCCGTAGCTCATGCATTTTCTAGCAATTTTCAAAAATTTGAGTTACATTGTGATCCTGAAGAGATTGCCATTCTTCCTATGATAAAGGTAAGCCATTAAAGAGCCTCCTATTTTATTTAATGTCAAATTGAGTTTAGTGCCCTACTATTCTGTTATCCCTAGAATTTATTGTTAGATCCCTATCCTTTTGAGTGTCAGTTTTCCCATATTGCCACTATGAAGTTCCAGTATGGGGGGTATGAACAAATTTCCTCTATAGAAACATCTGTACCTAATATCGGGGATAATGATATTCACCACATTGACCTTAATCATTTTTGGGCCCGTATATCCAAAGTTACCCCTACTCTCATAGCTCAATATATCAAGGATAGTGAAATTTCCCATGCTGCCGGTTTCCCTCTCTCTGTCCAAAGATACATAAACTGTTCTAGGTTGTGCCTCCTGCTTTGATTTTGATACTAGAGAAATTAGAGATCCCCAGGGCCAAGTCATTACCAAAATTGATGTCAATTGCATAAATGCTTCTTTGAGAATTCCCATCACTGAAGATTCTAATACTCTAACCAGGATCCAAGCTCAGAACCTCTTTGAGCAAGAAAAGGAAAGATATAAGGCCATGCTAGCCAAGTCACAACTTAAGGTTCTAAATAAAGGGGGTTCTAAGTTACCAAAGGTCATGTAAAAATCAGATTTCAAGGAATAATTATCAGATATAATCACCCTATTGGCTAGATTAATGGGCCTCCCTTGCACCAATGAATTTCAATTCTGGATGTGTCCTTATATCAATATCATCTATGATGGGAAATAAAGTTTGAATTGGGGTGAGATAATTTGTGAAAATCTCAGTGAACAACTAGTCAATGTGTAACAAAATAAGACATTCTACATGACCTCCTACCTAATGTACACAATTACAACATATAGGGTATGGGTAGGATTGTCTCCTCAAGAAGATAAGAAAAATCAACTAGTTTATGAGTATTACCCTCAACTCACCTTGGAAAATAGAAAACATCATTTTAGAAGGGTGAATGATGTTTTCACCATGTACATAGTGAGATTGTTGGAGGAAACACAACTAAGAGAGTGTCTGCAGAGGAAAAATAATTGATCTCCACATATGGCAACCTCTTTATCCATTCAGAAGATTCTCTTACATTAGGTTAGCTGGGTTTGAAGGTTCACCAAACAAGCTACCTATGTATTGCAATGACAAACTAGTTTTGGTAGAAGTATGTAGGCAACTAGACATGTTGTATAGAGCATGTAGAGATAAAAAGATCATTGGCATTCAATTTTCTATCTCATTGGGAACTACATTTGTAGGACTGCCTTAGATGCCCTAAATGTGGAGAGGACTATTACTGATTTCAAATTCTATTCCTATCATAAAATATCTTGCTTTGATATCAAAGGTTTTATCTCTAATCATCTTAGAATGTCCTATTATCATGTACCTTCTCTGGAAGATTATTGGGAAGATTTCTCATATGAGTATGAAGTGAGAAGAAGATACTTTGGTAGAATTTATTTACAACATGTCAGAGATTTCAAAGTGCATAAGGTTCTAGAGGATCTACAGGATGTGAATGAAGATTTTTACTCTATGGAATATATTAAAACCATTCAATACATGCCCTTTCTTACTATTGATTGGTCACAGAAGGAGAGATATGATCTCACTGAGATAATTAACCTTGTGTTAGTAAGGACTAAATTTTGGTTCAATAGGAAAATGAGGGCATACAATACAAATGTGGCACAATCCTCTTCTCAGGAGACTTCTTCATCACCTAGAAAGGGTTTCCATTTCTCCTTCAAAGGTACAAACTCAATCAACTCCTTCCTCCTCACTTTTGGACTCTGCAACTAAAGTTTATACAAAAAAGGATAAAGTCAAGGAGACAGAAGAATTTGAAAAGAATCTTAGAAAAGAGGTAGGAGAGGAGGATGTTCAAAGTTTATCAGGAGAAGCTTTCTCCACTCTTGAACAAGTGACATAGCCTCTAGAATAATAAATGAAAATAGTTGAAGAAGAAAAAGATGATACAGAGAAAGCCACCATAGAGCAACAAAAAGATGAACAAGAGAAGAATGATGATGAAGAAGAGAGTGAAGAAAGTGAAGAGGAAGAAGATGAAGTAAAGATCATAGAACCAAACACTGGGAAAGTGAGTATTCCCAAGCTCCAATCACCAATCAAAGAAGTGTCTTCTTCTATAATTGAGGTGATTTCCCTTGATATTCCCTCTACTCAATATCTTGGTTCTCCTAGTTTGGCATTGGCGCCACCTCCTCTTCTATCCACAAGTGATTCTTTCACATGGGTCCAACCCATGATTGATAGCGAAAAGAAAATTTACTCCCAAGCTAGTAGCTCCCTGGTTATGAATCTGTAGCCGCTTGTGCTTGGTATAACTCCAACTCCATCCAAAAAAGCCAAGACAACTTCAAGGTTATTCTTTGATTTAAAAGGCCAACAATTTTTGGAAATTATAAATCCAAGAGGAGAAAAGGATGAAAAGGAAATAAATATTATAGATATGGAGTTGATTAGGATTTCACTTGGTGAATCTACTCCCTGAGGAAGAGGTTCAAAACTTGAAAGAGAGTTTCCAAAGTAATTGAAAGAGTGGAAAAAGGAAAATAAACACAGGAGCAATTAGAAGAATAGTTTCCACTTTTATTAAGTCTTTTCTCTCAAGTGAAAAATTTCTTGACCCAAATCCTCTATCCTCAATGCCCCCTCCCATTGTTTTATCTAATGAAGATGTCAAAGCCATCAAGGAGATTCATAGACATGCTTCATATGGTAAAGCTATTGAGGCATTAGTGGAAGGAATGTTGGTCTTTGGTTTGAATTTCATAGATGAGGCTTACAAAGTGTATGAAAACATTTCCTTGGCCCAAAGTCAATTTGATACTAGTGATTACAAGATCTAAGAAGGAGCTCAAGCTTTGGCTAGAATGTATTCAGGACTTGAGGATCATGAATACAACATAGATGAGAAAATCCTCCTCTCTCACAAAATTTTTGATGATTCAAAGAATAATCTTTCTAGGAAGTGGGTATTTGGTGTTGAATGGAAGATTAAGGTACTTGAGGAGGAAATCATTGAACTTAAGAGCATGTTCCAAAAGGGAGAAGCTTTCAAATATGAGATTTTGGCTGATTTGCAAGCTCTTAAGTGCCAAGTTTATAAGGATAATTCAACAGAAAGGTATCCTATGGATGAGGTCAAGGAAAATTTTTAGTGCGTAGTCATCAAAGAAGACTTGTTCAAGGCTGAAACTATTACTAAGGAAATGATGGAGGAGATTATAGAGCTGCGCATAATGTTGTCATAAAGGCAATTGTTGTCTATTTTTGCACCCTTGAAAAAATTGAGCAACTTGGATAAATTTTGACTTGAGAACTTGAACAATATTCAATGTCATTGAAGTATAGAGAAAGTTGTGGGCTAGAGAAACAAAGCCGTGAAGAATATTAAAAGAGTTGCGAAGGTTTTAAACAAGCTGCAATATAGGAATTCAAAAGCCATGAGCATATTGAAGGAGCCTGCACAAAACTAGAAAGCCACGGGCATATTGAAGGAGCTGCGTAAAACTAGAAAGCTACGACACATAAGGAAAATATGTGGGAGTCAAAAAAGCCGCACATCAAAGGAAAATGACAGGTTTTCTACTGGGAACTAAAAATGGTTATAACTTCCGATCGATGATTTGATCTTTGCAAATCTTATATCATTGGAGAAGTCTCAACCTCCTCTATGTAATGAAATTTTTATTTCTTAATTCAAATGGGGGTAGAAGGGAAGAGAAAAAGAAAGCATCTCCAACATGTAAAAGTATAGTTCCAGTAGTGCAACCACCATAATTTAATACAATATGGGTGCCCATTTCTTCTCCAATAAGAAAAAGGCATGGGGAAGTGGATTTTTAGAGGTGCTCAAGACCTTTTAGAGAATTTAATGGAAGTGGTTGGTGGGTGAAAGGAGGAATTCAAATTTCCCTATATTTTCCTCTTCTTCTTCTCCCATTTTATATATATTGTAAAGTGATGCTCAGGAAAAATGTTGGATGCTTTGGGAATGCAAGGGTATCATTTTAATGCTGCACAAGTGTTCTAAGAGTTACATGCCTTGGATTGTGAATATGTAAATGTTTTACATCTTCTTCCTTCATTGTAATGATTTGTGCATGATCTTCAAGCAATAAAATTACTGGTTTTGTGGCTCATTTTCGCTTTATCGGTATTTCACTATGTTTCCTTGCCTCTTTATTCATTCATGGGTATGTTGTGTGTGTGTTGTTGTTCTAGAATCAGTATCCATTATGCATCATGAAAATAGGATTTTGGATGCGGGTTTGAATCGTGGATTTTATTTCTACCCTTTTTTATCTTTGTTTCCTTTCATTTTTATCTTTCGAAGTATCTTTCCCCTCATTTTGGTGTTATCACCCCTCTAGTTTAGGATTTATATTGTATACACCTCCTTCTCACCTTGGTCCTTTAGAATGTTAGAGTAGAGTCGAGATAGTTTCATTTCAATTCCTCGGAGTAGTTTTAATTGTAGAAATAAGAGTAGGAAGTCGGCCTTCTCGGGAGCTCTATCTTAGTTCAAGTCCCACAACTTGGAGATAGTCCCATATTGCCTCAAAGCCCTATATTCTTGTGATTTAGGATGGGTGTAATTTTGAGCTCTAATAATTTTGGAATGCCTGGTGGGACAATATAGAAATCAATATATTACACAGGAGTGCATTGCTTGACACATCTTTGTTAGTGTGTTACCTCCAATGCTCCAAATTTTTTGGCATGTCCGGTGGGACGAGATTGAAGAGATTTACATCTTCATAACAAAAATATTGATGTGTGCTTGGTGGTATTCAACCTTTGAAGGTATGTTTTTAACACATTTTGTGACTCCACTAATTCAAACAACCCATTATCTTAGTTGCATACCTTTCCCTTTCTTTCCCTTTCATTCCATTCATTTTCCTTCCATTCTTTCATTTTCTTTCATTCATGAAGTTATGCAATCATGACTTCATTTCATTCATGGAATTCTCATTCTCAGCAGAAATATCACTACCCTCCTCCTTGTACTTATTTTGAGAATTCTCCTCCAAATCAGTCTTATGAGCCTTATCATGAGGAATATGCATATCAATCAAACCTTGCTGATATTTATGGTTATCCTGTTAACCATGGTGCTTTTCAAGGACAAGGATATGTTGATATTCAAATGTAGATTCAAGAGATGGAGGAAACATTGCTACAAGGGGAGGAGGCATACAACATCATGGTGGATAAACTACCTAGTTTTAGTGAACCTTGTCCATGGGAAGACCTCTTCCAAGTTGGTACAACCCTCAACAAAAGCTAGAGGTATTGAATAAAACTCTAAATATAATGGTTGAAACCTTGAACATATTGTTGCAGTCAATTGAAAAGAGGAAAGATAATGCACCCATTTGTGAAGAACCTTTTCAATGGGTTAATCCTTCACCATCATTAAACAACCCTCTCTTTTACTCTTCCTAACCTACAATATATCAACATGAATTTTAAGTTCCCGACTTTTCGCCTATTGTTCTCATTGAGGATTTTCCTTCTCCATATTATTCCCTCCCACCTCACTCCCATTTCTTTTCCATTTTCCCTCCAAAATTTTCATCTATTCCACAAGAAATTATTCTACCTCCTCCATCATTTGAACCTTTGTAAGCTCAGCCGAGGGCTCAACCCTTTCCCCACTTTTCAAAATCAGATTTATATGTGCTTGAGCCTCGACAAAATGAGTTGAGCATCATGAAGTAAGGGAGCTTAACCAATATACTAAGGGCCCAATCTCTTGTTTTCATGAAGATCCTTTCCTCACTAAACAATATCTTCAAGACTTTGTGGCATCCACATTTAAATCCATTCTTTTGGACAACAAGAGGCACATGTAAATTTAGAAGAACAAATTGAGAAGGATAAGAATAAAGTAAATTAGATTCAAAGCTTCAAGGATTGGATCCATGAGTTTGAAGAAAGAAAGGTTCATCACCAAGAACCTAACAATCAACCTTCTCCATATTTTCCAACGAGATGAGGTGAGTCCTATTATGGAAAATCATGAAATAATGGTAGAAGAATGGATTGATTCTCGAGAGCATGGTCAAAGAAGAAGAAGTGACCTGACCCATAATTGTAATGCCTCTTATTATAATTGAAAATATGAACCTAAAGAGGTTGAAGAATAAGGGAAGCAAGAAAAGGAGAAGTCTCGAAGTGAGCAAGATTTTTAATTTGAATGTAGTGGCCCCTACTTTCCTACATGTTTAGAACTTCTTTGCACTTACGAATGATTATAGTCATTCACCCGGAGTGTCTTCATACACCGCAATTAGTCATGAGGAGATTCATGCCATAGAGGATGAGAAATAAAATTCATAGATTATAGGTGAAGAACAAACCATAAAGGAAACTTAATATCTTTCTTCCCTCTCTTCTTTCGCAAGAATCTAATTTTTGGATGAGTTTGACCTCTCATACTTTATGTTTGAAGAAGAGGAGATCCATAGTGAAAAAATTTCCAAATTATAAATCAACATGGTGGAGATAGAGTCTCGATAGAGTTGTTTATTGAAGTGAAACAAGATTCAAATCAGCTGGAAAACAATTTCGTTCATGAAGAGGAAGGTGTCTCAACTCACTCTATTCTCGGAGCTATCTACAAAGAGGATGAGAAAACTAGAAGGATCAACCTATTGGTTCCAAGAGCTCCTTATCCAATTAGATACTTGGAAAGTATGGAGCCAAGGTTAGGGTCACCACTTGATGATGTTCACTTTAGAGCATGAGGGAAAGCTTTAAGGTTCCAAAGATCAATGTTAACACCTCTAGGAGTATAGTGAAAATCAAATTGAGGAGGTATTTTATTTGTTTGTTGTTGATACCTTAATGAATTGGGTGAAGAATTGGTTCCATGTTGGTTTTTCACTCTTATCCAAGGCCATGTCTAGTGCATGGTATAAAGTTTTGAGGAAGGAAGTTACTTCTCCTGCCAAAGGTGGCGGATTTGTTTGAGCTTTCTTCTACTCTGGTTAGTGTAGAGTAGGTAGGTTGTTTTCAGTAGAAGAAGTGCTTGTGCACACTCTGCATGTTCCACTTGGAACATGTATGATTTTCCATCTTTGTACATAGTGTGTTTTGGTGTTTTGTTTCTCTTATACGAGTTCATTAAGATAAGACAATGTTTGGGAAAGTAAGGTTTTAACATTTCCAAGTGCATCCCTCAAATTAGCATGTAGTCCAAAGCTCTACAGTGCTTCATCCTTTACCATGATTAAATTTTGTTTTCTTCAAAACTTGGTAAGAAATAATATTTTGGGATAGATTCGAGAGGTTTATTTTTCATCTCATTAGATTGGATTGCGAGAGAAAAGATATTTTAGATTCAAAACAATTTTTCACTTGATCCGAACTTCAATATTTTCTTATAAATAATGGAAAATTCAAGAAACAAATCAGCTCCAAGGTTCATAAAGTGCTTCAAGTGGCTCGAGGATATTTCTAAAGTTTTAGATTAGTTTCCATGTTTTCCAGATTGACTCCATGCCCAATGGATGTTTTAGGATCCGATCACTCATCTAAGGTTGATGGCCCCATGAGTCACAAAAATGTTGTCCGGTTTTGCACCCTTGTAAAAATTGAGAAACTTGGATAAATTTGGACTTGAGAAATTGATCAATATTCAATGCCGTTGAAGTTTAGAGAAATACGCGGGCTAGAGAAACAAAGCTAAAAATAATATTAAAAGAGCGTGAGCTAGAGAAATAAATCCATGGAGAATATTAAAAGAGTTGTGGAGGTTTTAAACATACCGCAATATAGGAATTCAAAAGCCATGGGAATATTCAAGGAGCTGCACAAAACTAGAAAGCTACGACACATAAGGAAAATCCATGGAGTCAACAAAAGCCGCACATAAAAGGAAAACGGCAGTTTTCCACGGGAACTAAAAATGGATATAACTTTCGATCCGATGATCTGATCTTTGCAAATCTTATATCATTGGAGAAGTCTCAACCTCCTCTATGTAATGAAATTTTTATTTCTTAATTCAAATGGAGGTAGGAAGGAAGATAAAAGAAAGTGTCTCCAACATGCAAAAGTACAGTTCGGGCAAAGTGCAACCACCATAATTTAATGCAATATGGGTGCCCATTTCTTCTCCAACAAGGAAAAAGGTGTGGGGAAGTGGATTTTCAGAGGTGCTCAAGACCTTTTAGAGAATTTAATGAAAGTGGTTGGTGGGTGAGAGGAGGAATTCAAATTTCCGTCTATTTTCCTCTTCTTCTTCTTCTCCCATTATATATATATATATATATATATATATATATATATATATATATATATATATTATATATATATATATATATATATATTATAAAGTGATGCTCAGTTTAAATGTTGGATACTTTGGGAATGCAAGGGCATCATTTTAATGTTGCACAAGTGTTCTAAGAGTTACATGCCTTGGATCACGATTCTGTAAATGTTTTACATCTTCTTCCTTCATTGTAATGATTTATGCATGATCTTTAAGCCGGGGATAATTTTAGTGGCGATATTCGTAATATGGTGAATATTCCATTTTTGAAAAATTGGAAAAGGTGAATTTTCTATCGCGGGTCAGTGACCTGTTCGCCTAAAAATTATAGTTTAATTTTTTTATGGGTCAACTTCACCTACCCATTTAAACTATCCCCTATATAATCCTAGATTATTCACCAGGTAGAACACTACTAGATCACTCATAACACCTGAGGTATATGTATTATTGTCACAATAAATGCATGAAAGGAGGGCGAGAGGCTATAAAGTGCGAGACAAAGAGGTATTGCAAATGCACGACAAGGATGTATTGCAGACACATGAAAAGGAGGTATTGCAGATGCGTGACAAGGGGTTAAGCAGTTGATGTGTGACAAGGGGTTACTTGATTGACGCGTGACAAGGGGTTACTTGATTGACGTGTGACAATGGGTTAAGTAGTTGACGTGTGACAAGGGGTTAAGCAGTTGACACATGACAAAGGGTAAAGCAGTTGACGCGTGAAAAAGGGTTAAGCAGTTGATGCACGTCAACAAGTCATGTTGACACGCATCAACAAATCGCATTGACGCGTGTCAACATGACTTGGTGATGTGTGTCAACAAGTCTTGTTGGACGCCGCCAACAAGACTTGTTGACACACGCCAAAAGTCTTGTTGGCGTGCATCAACAAGTCTTGTTGATGCACGTCAATAAGACTCATTGACACATGGATAGTGACTGTGTAATTTAAGCAGCTTGTTGGGTTTTTTGAATAACAATTTTTAATGAATCTTGATATGGAAATAGTTAGATTTGCTCAAGGTGGGACTTCAATGGAGGGGTTAGGTACTGGAATGCAACATGCTTCCCTCCCTGTTTCACAATTGAATGATAAAGAGATTTTTTCAACGACCAAAGATACGTCCTAATTGAAATGGCAAGGGACGAAGATAAAATGAAAATTGGTTGGAAGTAGGTGAGTTGCAGGTTGATTATGGGTGTAGATTATAGTGCTTTGGCTTCTTTTGAAAAAAGAGATGGGGTATTTGGTGAAGCTACATGGATGGCAAATGACATTAACCTTCCTCATAACATCTTGTTGACTGGTGGCACCACATAAGATGCCACGATTCCTGTTCGGTTTCACAGTAATTTTGACTGGATTGAGTTACATGGCATTTGTTGCCATGAAATTTACTCACAATTAATTAATACTCACTGAGTCTGCTAAATAAAGTATCTTGATAGGGTTATGCGTGTTCATAACTTCATAGCCTTAGGTATTAGGAATACATGAAATGGAACAGAATGACACTCCCTTGATATCCAAATTAATTCTGGGGTTATACGAGTTGATTGGAATGCATGTTTATGTATTTATGTTTTTGATAGTTGTATGTTATTATGATTATATTCATGAATTTCAGACCTGCGCAATTTATCATTTTTGTTTTGCATTATAAATTTGTTAGAAATAAATTGTTGTGTACAAGTACATGGTTGTCAACAAGGATTTTTGAGGTGCGTCAACAAGCTGTCAGTGTTTGTAAATATGTAGTCTCTCTGGATTAAAAAAGGGCAAAAATTTAGTTCTGAAAAATTGGTAAATTCACCTTTCACTGAAACCGGTTCGGGGATATTCACCAAGTATTTTCCACCTCCAATTTTCTATGGGTGTCTTAAAATGAACCTTGCTTCAAGCAATAAAATTACTAGTTTTATGGCTCATTTTCGCCTTATCCGGTATTTCATTGTTTTTCCTTTCCTCTTTGTTCATTCATGGGTATGTTGTGTCTGTTGTTACAGAATTTATATCCATTGTGCATCATGAAAATAGGAATTTGGATGGGTTTTTGAACTGTGGCTTTCATTTCTACCCTTTTTATCTTCGTTTTCTTCCATTTTCTCTCTTTCAAAAGTATTTTCCCCCTTATTTTTGGTGATATCACCCCTCTAGTTTAGGATTTTGTTGTATGCATCTCCTTCTCATCCTAGTCCCTTGGAATGTTAGAGTAGAGTTAGATAGTTTCATTTCAATTCTTAGGAGTAGTTTTAATGGTAGAAATAAGCGTAGGAAGTTTGAAAGGAATGATAAGAAGATTGTTCCAAGCTGCAATCTTAGATGATAATAGAACACCACATTAGATTTGTAAAACAAAAGAGTTAAAATACCATATATGGAAATCCATCATAATCCATAATGCTCAATACATTACAATACAATGACTTGAATTACTCAATAAGACATATGTACATATAGGAGGAGGATAGTGCAACTACCACCTAAATCAGTGGTGAAGAACTCCCACTAACTAATACTAGTAGTTAAGTTAACTTTAGAATACTAGTAAGCTAACTCCACATAATTGACAAGCTAACCCAACACAACTAGTAAGTTAACTCCACACAATTAGTACACCTAAGCAAGATAACCCTAAGTTAACTCCACACAATTAGTACACCTAAGCAAGATAACCCAACAAGTGTAGGGATAACACAAGTGTAACAATTATCCTAATAAATACATAAAAGGATAAATAATAACCTACACTAACACCCTCCTATAATCATAGCTTAGGTGGGTGAAAAGAAGGTGGGTCCCGACAACAAGGCCTGATGAGGTACCCACGTACAATAACTGGGAAAATTAGACATCGCAAGGTACCCAAAACTAGTAATAACAAAGTAGAAAGAGAAAAATCTTGTTGTAAGATATTCTAAGAAGCTTGGCTTCAAAACTCAAATAATGTGAAGAAGTTTGGTGCACCGTGGTCTGAATCCACTGCTCGATTATAGAATTCAAAAACAATTGACACTGGGCTTCACCAAAATATCTCCATACAAGGAGATTGTCAATGGAGTGATGTTGAAAGTGCAAAAAAACTAAACATAATTTGATCAATTGCTACAAATAGGTGTGCAAGATCCAAGAACAACCAAGGCAATAAGGCAAGGACATGAGATCCAAATAAATGGTAGTGGCACAATCCAAGAAAATCCAAGGTAATAAGCCAAAGACACAAAATCCAAAGAAACAAGATCAACTACTACAAATAGGTGTATCATGATCCAAGAACAATAACCAAGGAAACAAGGCAAGGACATGAGATCCAAATAAATAGGAGTACCACGATCCAAGAAAAGCCAAGGTAACAAGGTAAGGACACGAAACCCGAAGAAGTAATATTAACACGTAACAAGGCAAGGACACGAAACCCAAAGAATCAATATCAACACCACACCCTCCCATACATCTTGAATGGGTAGAGTGACACCACATATATGTATGAGTTGCCAAAATCAACTACTCGAACACTGACAAACTAACACTGGGCTTCACCAGAATATCTCCCCCACAAGAGAGACTATCAACATGCTAAAAAAAAGTGTCAAAAATACAGATCCAAAATATCTCAACAAATAAGAGAGATATAAATGTATACACCCATAGATACAATAATGCAACACCCAAAAGTTTAGGACATCAAGCTCAACCGAAATTACATCCACGAATGATTACAACACCCCCCCAAATTTGGCACTTCATAATTAAGTGCATGTAAATATTACAATGATTAAAAGTAACTTTTACATTTGAAATATGTGAATTAAAATTTCACCAATGCGTAGATCTAAAAAAAAAAAATACACAATTTCAAAAAAAAGATCACCTTAATTTGAGTTACGGATCAAAAGTTATGAGCTCTAGAAGGTTTTGCTATTAAAATAATATTTTAATGCTGATGTTTTTTTAAAGGTACACGTGACACCCAAATATCCAAAGGGTAACAAAGTGCATCCACATGATACGAGTTTTGCGACCAAAGGATAAAATCCTCGCCCAAAACCTAAATTCCCGAGAGGTTAAATCATTGCATCTCGAAGGGTACACGTCTATATCTAATGGATAAAAGAATGTGCCCAGAGGGTACAACTCGCATCCAAAGTGGATAAAAGACTACATCTAAAACAAAAATATCCAAAGGGTAAAAGAATGCATTTGGAAGGTACACACTTATATCCAATGGATAAAATAATGCACCCAGAGGGTACAGAGCTGTGTCTAGTGGATAAAAGACTCCATCCAAAAAGAAATATCCAGAGGGTAAAAGAATGCATCTGGAAGGTACACGCTTATATCCAATGGATAAAAGAATGCACCCCAGAGGGTATAGAGTCGTGTCCAATGGATAAAAGACTGCATCAAAAATAGAAATATCTAGAGGGTAAAAGAATGCATTTGGAAGGTACACGCTTATAACCAATGGATAAAAGAATGCCCCTAGAGGGTACAAATCTACGTCATGTGGATAAAAGAATGCACCTACAGAGGGTACAAATCTGCATCGAGATTTGCCTCAAAACATGGTCGATTTTACGATTGATTCTAGGGTTTTGGCATCTTTTAAATCTAATGGCACACTTCATTTTGCATAAAAATGCATATTGCGAGAAAAGTGCTAATGAATTTCGAATACATGAAAATAATAACCCTTCGCTTTGCAAAAGAAAAACTTATAGATGGATTTCTACATCGCCTATCACTCCGATACCATGAAAGGAACAATAAGAAGAATTTTCCAAGCCGCAATCTCATATGATAATAGTACACTACATTAGATTTGCAAAAAAGAAGAGTTAAAATATCATATATGGAAATCCATCATAATCCATAATACTCAATACATTACAATACAATGACCTAAATTACTCAATAAGAAATATGCCCATATAGGAGGAGGTAAGTGTAATTACTACCTAAATCAATGGTGAAGAAATCCCACTAACTCATACTAGTAGTTAAGTTAACTCAGGAAGATTAATAAGCTAATTCTAGAAGACTAATAAGCTAACTCCACATAACTGACAAGCTAACTCAACACAACTAGTAAGCTAACTCCACACAACTAGTACACATAAGAAAGCTAACCCAACAAGTGTAGGGCTAACACAAGTGTAATAATTATCCTAATAAATAAATAAAAGGATAAATAATAACCTACACTAACAAAGTTGGCCCTTCTCGGAGGTCTATCTCAATTCAAGTCCCATGACTTGAGAGACAGTCCCATATTGCCTCAAAGCCCTAGCTTCTTGTGATTTAGGACAGTACAATTTTGAGTTCCAACAACCACCAATGGTTTGTTACAAAATGTAGGCATTGGAAAGGAAATGGAAGACTCTTTGGGTAGTTGGTTGAATGCTACATCAAACACAACTATTCCAAAAGTCATGGAGATTGCTAGTGCTTTGTCAAAATTCAGGGCCCTTATACTCAAAGTGAAGACCCCGGTTGCACCTCTCCCAAGTGCTCCTTCCTCTAGTTCTTGAAAATATTTCCTTTTAGATGATATGTTTTGGATTTAGCTTTATCATTTTGAAAATATAAAATTGTAAATAAAGCTAGCTAAATGTAATTCATTAATTAAGTGTTATCACTTAATTAAATGACAATTAGTTAAGGAAGTTGGTTACAACCACCCCTTGGCTATATAAAGTTTCTTTTCCATTGTAAAGGGGTTGGATTTTGGTGTCATAAGAATGTAATGATACAGAACTTTTGAAATCAATACAAAAGAAGATTTTCCCTCCTACTCTTTATGTTATTTCTGTTTCTATCTCTTGACGTTGTAAATGTGAATATAATATATTTGAATATTGAAACTTTGTGTTCAATCTATTTGTGTAGTGTGGAGAACTTTTTGTCTGCTGCATCTATGTTTTATGGATTTTCAAATATACCAATTCATATGTTCTTAAAGTTCCATGCATGCATTAGTAGGATATTATTCTGCAATCTCTATATCTAAAAGTGTTGCCTTCCTCACTTATTTTCTTACAATAACAAGTAATCTTGTACGACCAAGGAGAATATTTATATTCTTGATTGGTGGATTAGCTTGAACTTGGTGTCCCTATTTCATTTGTCTTACTCATATAAGCTATTGTTTTCCTCCTCTGAAATACTTCTCTATTTTCATCTTCTGTATTGAGATTATTAGAATATGGAGACATTTTGTACACCAAAATCCTCATTTAATGATAGTTAGTTGTATATTTGTAAATAAGTAGATTCCCAAGTTTTAGTGAATAAGGGAACCTCTCCACAAAGAGGAGGGACTGATGTCCCCTGAACTATTGCTTGTGTCTAAAGACAAAATTTCCAACCAACACAAAGTGCTAGTCAAGACTTTAGTTAACTTGGATCCGGTAGGTGGATAGGATATCCGATTATTTTATTTATTTAAATGTGGAAATGGACATGTGGATTTAATTATTTAATTTTCTATTAACATATCTAATAAAATTAGTTAAGGGGGTGATGGGGTGCAATAGAACTAATTAAATCAATTTTATGGAAATAAAAACATGTGTAATGATAGTTTGAACAATTACTGATACATAGTAGTAATTTGGGGATGTCTACATTTACCCCTCTTTAAAGTGTTACGAGTAATAGTGCTTTAAATATAGTAGATGCGGATGAATGGTGGACGGATGATAACAAGATAATAAAGGGACCTGTCTTATTTTCCCTGGTGAAGCATTTGGATGCCTTATCAAGTCCAAATTAATTAATTAGAGTATCCCCTCGAGCGGGTGGGCGATAGGACAAAGTGGTGGATAAGCACTTCATAGGAGAGGAAGAATCCAAAGAAAAACATTGATAGAAACGATGAAGAAAATGAGTGATTGAGGTCATTAAGACCAAAATATAAGAATTAGGGTTAGCGGGAGGTCATAAATAAATGGGTGGGAGGGGTAACAAATATTGCGACTCATTTTTTCTTATAGATTCCATTTACCATTTGAGTGAGATTTGAACTCTAAGATTTGAAAGAGATGACATGCCGATCACAATGGAAACAACGTACAAATCACGTTCAAGATTTTAGGCGTAGACTAAATGAGGGCGATGTGGTATGTAGTTTAAAAACTTGTCATTTGATCACATTTATTGCTAGTTAGGGCTAGAAGAAAACTAGAAAATGATGCTAGTGCATGCACTCCAAGTGTGCTAACTTAGCCCATGAAATGTGCTAGCATACTAGTGTATGTGCTGATGTGTAACTAGGATCATGTGCGTTGAATGGGAAATGCGCTAGCGTGGAAAACACGCTAGCATATAACTAAGAGCATGCGGTCAAAGTCAATGCACTCACGTGAATGCACTAGCATTAAATTGCACGTGCTTAGTATAGATGCACTAGCGTAGCGTTTGATGTACTAGTGTGGATTCACTATCATATGAGTGCACACGCTAGCATATCGATGGGTACACTTACATAGTCGGTGAGATTTGAGAAGAAAAATAGAGGTTAATAGAGAAAAACATGATTTAA
Organism: Taxus wallichiana var. yunnanensis; assembly: GCA_018340775.1. NCBI lineage: Eukaryota > Viridiplantae > Streptophyta > Pinopsida > Cupressales > Taxaceae > Taxus > Taxus wallichiana. The sequence goes on from CM031236.1 coordinate 103,506,801, forward strand.
TAATGTTGTTTGGATAACTTACATGAGTTATTGTTATCATTAAATGTTCATGAGTGCCATGTATGACTGTGGTCATTCCAAAGAAGGTTCACATGTAGAGAGAAGAGAAAGTTGTGCATGGTGCTAGAGGTGAAAAGGTTGATGTATATTGCATAGCTTCCAGACATTAGACCAGACCACTATTTTTTGACCATGTTAGTCGAGCAATGGCACAACGAGAGCCAAAATTTCAGGTTGCCCTCATTGAAGATATGTCAGTGAATTTAGAGGATGTGTATGAGAACCTTCGGGTGCCAATACAAGGTAGGTTAGTTTAGTGAGATGGACATGTTGGATGGATACGAGCACACATGTGGTAATTATTTGGACTAGAGGATATTCCCAGGGAGGGGATGGTGGTGCACTTATCTGAGTGCATGGATGATTTGATAGTGTCACGATTTCTAGTCTACTTGATGACTCTTATCATCGATCTATTTTCTACCTAATAAGATATGCATCATTTTCAGATTAGGGTGATAGGTATAGTGGCGAGATCTTATGGAGGCCACAATTTTTACATGGGGAGAATGCATACTAGACCATTTGTACAGGGATTTGTACTTAGTGGCTTACAGGGGGTAGAGGAGTCTGAATCCAGCGACTCTACTACATATTTGGTCATGGGATCACATTGTGATCAACTGACCCGTAGGGATTCTTTATGGTAGACAACCAGATGAGCCCTCACCATTTAGATGGGCGATAATAGTTGCTTTATCCACGAGAGGCCATCAAGGTGATACTATGTTTTACATATGAGCATTCAATGACTTACAACTTTGTATGGTGACCGAAGACCATACAAGAGATACAGATGGGAATATGACGATTTTATGTTGTCTACTACAGAGGTAGACCATTTTATTATTAGGAGCCACGAGTACATCATGGAGATGTACATGGAAGATTAGGTGAGGAGGCGGTTTGGTAGAATACAATATATACATGGTAGGGAGCGATGGTACACACGAGTAGCATGCGAGACAATTAATTTTGGGCCACGGATTAGGCATACGATAGTTAGGGCCAATTTCTTTGGGGTTATACCATAGGCATGGGATGCTAGGGCACAAATTGTGGATCTAGGGATGATATTAGAGTATGCCACATGATATGCGGGGATTATGCCTAGATGGATTATTATTCCATAGGAAAGCATAGCGAGTGGGGATAACGGTGACAATCATGGGTGGGAGAGAGAGGGAAAGGTAGAATGGGCTAGGCCGAGTCCGAGGTGATGTTACGGGGACAAGGTTCATAGGCTCAAGCTCGAGGCACATGTACAAGTTCATGTGGCTTAGGTGCCATTATAGATGCAGTTCAAATTTTGATTCGAGATGCTAACACATATCCCTTCTACAGATTCCATTAAAGGCCCCATTTTCACCATCGAGGCCATTGAGTCTAGTAGTAGGACAAGTAGATGGAGATCGATATGCATATGTACGTGTTGATGAAATTTGTGGAGAGGAGGGTGAGGATGATGTATGGGAACAACTAGCACATGTGTCAATACCAGGACCATCGAATTTCAAGATTTATTTATAGGATCGGAGGGACAAAGTAATAAGGGAGTGGGATGCCATTATGATTTTGTTACATAGGCGAATCACAGTGTACAAAGGGTTACTACATAGAGGGACCAAATTGTTGTACAATTACAATGGGTTATAGTTGAAGGAGATGCCACGTGTTGTGTGGTGGAGGAATGGGATGGACAATGTTTTCTAGGAGATTGTTGTCATATCACGGGAGATGGGGTACTACCGAGACCTATACAAGGAAATTGTTTGAGGATCAAATACCCTGGGCTAAGTCAAAGAGTAGGTAGTAGATCCATGAGGTATGGTAGATCATAGAGGCCATCGAGGTTAGTTAGATCGGTGCAGATGCCACCAATGAGAGGCAATGATGAGAGGTCGGGAAGTCTCAATGTTGGTGAGAGTCATCCACGACTCTTTTGTACAAACATTTTGTATTTTTGATGTGTACACCTTATGATGAAGGCACACAATTTTGTATGATAGATTCCCTTTATGGGACTATGATATGGATACATATAGATGACATTTTTATTGGACATTTTTGACATTATATGTGATGATGAAAATGTTAGTTGATATTGACATTAACTTTAATGAGGACATTGATATGGACTATGAAATATATATTTGATGATATGATGATTCAATTTTTGGTATTTTTACTTTATTAACATGATGTGAACATAACGTAGATGATTAGCTTGATGTGATGATTTATTCTAGATACATGATGATATGCTCATAGCCTAGCTTTCATTTAGATATCTATTTTTAGAGCAACCTATTTTGATATTGCACATGTAGAGTTAGCACCATGATTATTGAAAAACCATGATAAATGACCCATTTGCGTGTAAAAAAACACACACGAGAGAAAAAGATAAAATGATCCTAATATACAGAGGAAATTGGTGTACACAAGGCTATATAGGAACCAAGATGTTTAAAAATACATGTAATTGGTTAAAAAGCAAAGATGAAAAGAAATGTAAAACAAACCCAATTGGTCACAATTAGATGGATATACACCATGGCTATGGATAAACCAAGATGATAACATAATACATGCAATTGGTCCAAAAACAAAATAGTCATTCCAAATAAACCCAATTGACATAGTAATTGATCACACCAAAGTTATATATGAACTAATATGCTAACAATGTACCTATAATTGGTCACAAACAAAGATAAGCAAATTCACAACAAGCCCCATATACAAAGTAATTGATAGACACCACGATTATAAATAAGTCAAGATGCTTACAAAATACTTGTAATAGGTCCAAAAATGAAGACAACATTTGAAAACAAGCCCACAATACTAAGTAAAATGAGTCAAGACAACAAAAAAGGACTAATGACTTATAAAAATGAAAATGAGGAGTGAAAAAAAAACCCAATATATAAGGAAAAATGATTACACCAAGGCTAACAATGAGCCAAGATGGTAACACGATACCAAAAATTGGTCCAAAAAATAACAATAATTAGAAAACAAATCCAATACACCGAGAAAAATGAACACAACAAGGTTAACAATGAACTAAAATGATAACAAGATACCCGTAATTGGCTAAAAATAAGAACAAGAATGCAAAACAAACCTTACACACATGGTGATATAATCACACCAAGGTTATATACAAACCAAAATGTTAACAAGATTACTTATACTAGGTCAACAAACAACAACAATGCAACACAACTTGTAATAACAACATCTAACTATGCCCCTAATGTGTTCCATAGTGAAGAGTAAGCATATTTGAATGCCCCCAAGAAAGGATACATGTAAGGGGATTGGATCGGACCAAAGAGCGAGTTAAGAAATTCCTCATGAAACTCTTATTAGATCTTGTTGAAGTATGATATGAGATTGATTGGGTTAGTTTTCCAAGAAAGGATGCATGCAAGGAAGAACATGAGAGTCAAAATGCTCCGAGGGAGGATACACGAAGGGTTTGATTGATTGTCTCTCCCCAAGCAAGGATACATGCAAAGGGTAAGAAAAGTGATAATCGTAGGATGGTCGGAATGATCACTAGGATTGTAGTCAAAAGTGTGATATTGGTCAAATTGTGTTGGTAGTTGCTAAGATTTCGTGAAACAATTTTTGAATGTTTTTTTGTTTTTGTTTTTGATTGTTTTGGATTTTGAAGGTTTTATATTATTTTTTATTTTGCAATATCTTGATTTTTTTGGATTTTCTGGTTATGTAGATGTTTTTGATTTTTGAATGTTTTGATTTTTTGGATTTTGAATATTTTGATTTTTAAGGATTTTGGAATATATGATTTTTAAGGATTTTGAAGGTTTTATATTGTTTTTGAATTTTTGAGTATTTATATTTTTTGATTTTTGAACGTTTTATTTTTTTAATTTTTTTTTGGTTATGTTATGAGTTTGTTGGAGTTTTAACTCAGCAAAGGGTACACTATTTGAACTTATGTTCAAAAAATTGTAAAAATTTCATTCCGTTGGAAAACTGTTGATATACTTATTAGGATGTCTTACTCCACCCTTGACTCCACAAAACCAAGTAAGATGTGAGGGATCACCACCAAAAGCCAAGAAGGACGTAAGATAAATGAGATAATGATGTGCAAATGAAGATGATGGATACAAAGACATGAGGTTAACAATGGTCCATTTGAGAAAATGTGACTCATCTTCGATTAAGATTTTCTAACCAATTCCAATATGATTTCACTTTATAGGTCTTGACTAGACACTTAGACTAGTAGGTGGCCTACTGATTATCAAGATTAGGTGGAAGGACTGATTTTATCTCTTAATATGAGAAACTAAATGATTCTTTGGATGTTATATGATTAAGAAATTTTGATTCATTTGCTAAAAGGCTTTTGTTGCTTGATTTTTAATTTTTTGAAGTGACTTCCATTGGGTGTGCCAAAATGTATACCATGGAAAATGTAATAAAGAGGAAAATTAAACACAAATAAATGAACAACAAACCTTCCTTTACAAATCCCAAAGCAACCTTGGATATGATATATTGAAAGAATGGGGTTGAGTAACGTTCTTTGTAGGATCCACTTGAGTTATGAGATATGGCTGATTTGTGGATTCTCCAAGTATTATGAAGGAAATAGTAACTAAGCCACAAGCATGAATGTATGATCTTGATGTGATTTGGGCAACATAACAGTATTGGAACTCAATTTTGACTCACCAAAATATTACACAAATTGGCAACATGAACTCTCAAAAGATTTGGTGGATGATTTTCAAAGGGAGGATCATTGATTTATAGTTGAAGAAAGTGAATCTTCAAGATAAGTTATGATTGATTTAATTAGAGATAACTAAACATGACTTGGATTGTTTAGTTGAGTTTCTAGATTTTATTGGAGAGTTAGAATGTTGTTCTTGATTTGCACATGTTTTTATTTAATAATTTGTTTCTATTTTTATTCACCCAAAATGTGTCATGAATAGTTGGAAGGTGGAAGAAGTTGGACTTGATTTGCATTAGAAGATATCTTTGGCTAACTCAAATGTTGATTTGAGTCAAATTAAACACATCTATTTGATTAAAATAATGATTTTAAGTGCTAGTCAAGACTTGAGTTAACTTGGATTTGGTAGTTAGATAGAATATAATGAATATTTAATTTATTTATATGTGGAAATAGACATATGAAATTAATTATTTAATTTGATATGAAAATATCTAATAAAATTAGCTAAGGGGATGATGGGGGTGTAAATAGAATTAATTAAATTAATTATATGGAAAGAACAATGGGTGTAATGATAGTTTGAACAATTATAATGCATAATGGTAATTTGGGGGTGTATACAATAGAAGTGCATAGGAAGTAGGATGTGTAAAGTGCTAAACCTGAATAATGACAATGTCCAAGTATATGTAACAATTAATCTAGTCACTACATGTCATGGTTTTTATTTTTTCCATATTGTATTATCTTTTACCATAAGAGAGAACTTGAAAAAGTTTCACCTTGTAATGTAATAAGGGCCTTGGACAATAGGATGCAAACAATAAAAGAAATGCGATAGGGTCCTAGGTAATAATTATTTCCTCAATAATCACATCAAACCCATGAAATGTGATGCATTATCAGGTTATGCCTTAGTATTGAACTATGTATTAGGTGTTAGAAGAATACATATGGTTCTAAGAGTAAATGTCATTATTGGCTAAGTAGAAGAAGAATACATGCATTGAAGAATATATGTACAAGTGATTACACTCATAAATTTGAGTAAAGTGTCGTAAGAAGGATATCTTATGATCTTGTCGATGGCATGATTATATATATGTTATGTTTCAAGTGATGTAAAGTGTGCATGATTAGAAGAATAGGTATTAGAGATAACATAGTCATGATTTGATTCTAAGGTGTAGCCATGTGTGATATAATATGCTAAATATTGATATCAATAATATGTGAATACTTGCTGATGGGGTTTGGGTGGATTAGTTAAGATGGATGGTTGTATCCGGCTCTACCTAGGTTCAAATCCCACTTAGGCACGATCCCCGTTTGGGGTGGTAATGTTTGAGGTGGCGCGACTAGTAGGAAGATTTAACAGAGGTGGATTCTGGTTCGAAAGTGCCTGCGCTAGAAATGTCTTCATGTGTGGTGGTTTTGGTTCACTAATTGTTGAGCTTAAATGCTATATCTTGGATGATTGTAATCTAGTTCATAGCTCCAGTCAAAAGTGTTTATCTATCTAAAAATAATAATATGCGAATAAAAAAACCATGGGTCATGAGTAGTCATAGTAACCTCGGGATTTCATTGTGTAATAGGAGAGTGCATTGGTGTACCATACAGTTCATACTCTCAAGGTTTTAAAATACAATGGCACATCGTGCATGACCAAGTTGATGATTACACACATTATACACAAAGTTTTAACAAAGTTGTAAAACAAATTTAAACATTACATTACTCAAATACATGTTGTAATATTTATAGATATTGGAATACAAACTTACAAGCCATTTACAACACTAAATAACTTTACACCATGTTTCAAAAATTACTCAAAATAGAGTGACGAGATTTGCAAGTACAATCTCTATTGAACATAACAAAACAAATTTTCAAATTAATGCAAGAATGAAACTACTACATTACCGATTATTAAGCACATTATTTACATTTGTTTTATTGAGAATTAGGATGATTTAAACTATACTAAATTAGATAATATAATATATTATTCTAATTCTATAATTCCCCCTTAATTCAACACGATATCAAATGAAAAAGTGATCAAATGTTCTCTGAATGCCTCAATTTTCTCACGTGCATGAGATTTTGTGAAAATATGTGCATGATGTTCTTACAGTAGGAAAAAATTGGAGTGGGATATTGTGCTAATGAACATGTTTATGCATGTAATGAAATTGTATGTTAATATGCTTGGAACATTCATGAAATATTGGATGACTAACAAGTTTTAGTACATCTTCATTGTCACGATCTACAAGATGGTAGGTAACTTTTGTGGAACACCCGGACCTTTAAGAATTTAATGTAGCCATATCACTTCACAGAAAACTCCTCTTATAGCACAACATTTTGATTCATTAAAAAAACAAGAAAGAATATTTAGTTTCTTTCTCCCCCATGATATTGTACCAAACCCTAAATAGAAGACATCTTTAGATGTGGACTTGCTTTCATCAATATTTACAACATGTTATGAATCCACATATCTTATCATTTTTTTGGTCATTCTCTTAATGCTCTAGCTCAAAGTCAATTTCACCTTTGATATACCTTATAATCTACTTCAATAATTTCTAGTGAATTTACTTTAGATTTTGCATGAATTGAGAGAGATAACTCACCGCATAGTTGAGATCGGGTCGAATATAGGTCAAGTAAATGAAATTCCTAATCAGCTATCCATATAGAGTTGAATTCAATTGAGGTGATGAATTTTATTGTCATGATATACTTCATTTAACTCAAAAAATGTGATTATATTTTTGTCATACTTACTGATCTAAAAGACAATAATGCAGAATTTTGAGATGTAATATGTCAAATAATATTTTTAGATTTTTATTTGTTGTGTTAATCATACTCACCGAACTTCCAGTTATTATTACACCATTGAAATAAAATATAATAATCACCAAGTCCCCTTAATTTTTGAGCTATAAATTGGGATCATATGGATTCCTTGTAAATCCATTTTAAATGAAATTCTCATCAATATTTATGTACCATTGTTGGGGTACTGTTGTAGACCATATAGTTACTTTATGAGTCTATACACTTTAGTTTCTTGATTCAATGTGGCAAAAGCTTCGGTTGATTCATGTAGACTTGTTCTTGAAGATAAAATTTGAGAAAGGCACTTTTCACATCCATTTGGTGGATTTTCATCCAAATTGAGAAATCAATGCAAACATCATTTTGATTGTTTTGATCTTAACTATAGGAGAAAAATTGTCATTGTAGTTAATTCCTTTTTTCATGCACACCCATTTGCAATGAGCCATGCCTTGTGCTTGTTAATAATGCAATCTACTTTGTACTTGGTTTTGAAAACCCATTGTCATCCAATTGACCTATTTTTAGGTGGAAGATTTATAAGTTGCCATGTTTTGTTCTTTATCATCGGGATTGATATTCAACCTTTGGCGTTTTTGTAAGGTTTTTAATCTAGTGCTTCTTAAACCTTAATGGGTTAATATAATTAAACCATTCTCCTCATTAGATACATATTGAATCCTCTGGATTTGTTATAAGTCCTTGGAACAAAAATAGATGTGTTTGGATAATCCTCTATTTTTAACATCTCTAATCAAATTTGTACACCACCTTGGCATACATTGAGTTGTGGGTTTTGAGTTTGATTTTCACCATTAATCTCATTATAATTGTAACCATTTTCTTTATAATATAAATTAATCACAACCCTATTCTTTGTGATTTCTATTTATGAGTCTACGAAGGATGAACATGAAGCACCTCTATCATCAAAGTTAACATCCCTACTTATATAGATCTTTATTATTTTTAGATCCAAAAGTTTGTATCCCATTATCTTCTCCATACTTGAGAAAGATGTAAGGTTTGAACTTGTTTTCTAACTTAGTTTTTTTCTATTTGGGAACTAGAATGTGAGTTGAACTTCCAAAAACTTCAACATTTTTAACTAAAGGTTTCTTCCCTGACCATGCTTCCTATGGAGTCATGTTGTTGAGTGGAAATTTTGGTGACCTATTTAGCATGCATATTGTTATTTTTATTTCCTTTTCCAAGTATGTTCTTGCCAATCTGCATGATCAATCATACAATGCACCATTTCCATGATAGTGAGGTTTTTCCAACACCATTTTGATATATACTTTAGGGTGCGAGTCATTTGATAATGAATACCAAGTTTTTTCAAATAAGATGAGAATGCATTAGTTGTGAATTATCCCTTTCGATCCGAGTGGAGTAATATGATATTATGACCAATTTGAGTTTCAAGAAGATCCTTGAATAGTTTGAATTCTTGAGAGGCTTGATCCTTTGTCTTGATAAATTATATCCAAATTTTTGTGAATATTCATCAACAAAGAGATGGAAATAATGATAGCCATTTGAGGATTCAATCATTTTTAACAAATATTGATATGAAACAAGTATAATATGTATGAAGCTCATTTGGATTCTTTTGAAATGGTGCATGACATTGCTTTCTTGATAGACAACTTGAGTAGATATTTGTATTCTTATTTAATTTTTGAAATCCTCTAACTATATTTTTTAGTTGAGTGAAACTAGGGATCCAAAACTCACGTGCCCATGTCTATGACGTGCTTACTTTCTAGATTTTGGTTCATTTTTATACAATGATAAATATATTGAACATAACATAGTTATATCAAAATACACACTATAAACACATCAATAAATACCGAATTTGATAACATTCATGAATCAAATAATACAAATCAATCTGCACCTTATCATAAATGGTTTCAAGTTCAAAATAAATATCTTTGAGGACCCTTAGGGTGAAAATCCAACTCCCATAATGGAAATAATAGGTATAATCACAACTTTCATAATGATGATTCCGTATCGTGAACACATGTACGTCTGACAATTAACCAACCCTAGCTAGGGATGTCCTGGAGTGTACTCTGTACCTATATTATGATGGTATCTATACACCCCACTCAATCACAAGATATTTACCTCCAACTTCTCAATGGAAGTTTTCCTTTGATAAATCCTTTATCAAAATCTATATGAATTCATATATTTCATAACCACATATACCATTTCCATATATTCATTCATATTATATTTTCATATCTTTAATAGAATCCACCGAGGGCCCCTTTACTTATTTATTACATGTGAAAGGGTCCCACCCTTTTGGACACATCATTTCATTACATAATTACATTAATTTCATACCCATGTTATCGGGTTTCCACATTTATTTATTTCACCCATACTATGGGATTTCTTTACACATTCTTTTTACTATCATTCTTTGTACAAAGCTTTATCCTTTTACCCATTTATTTTCACAAGGGTAACATAGTATTTAATATTTCACCCCTTCAATATTTCAGGTAAATATACATGCATTTAGTCAAGTAACATTCTCCCCTGTTAATTTAGCTTTTGTCCTCAGTAACATAGGTTTTATCTAAAACACATGTCATAACAATACTTGCTTAATCAAAGACATAATCATTTTTATACAATCGCCATTGCCATCACCATCACCATCGCCATATTTTAGATAGTATTAAATATATCACATTAAACACCTAAATAAGATTCACCATTTTATTTTGGATATAAAAAATAATCAATCAAGATAAGGTATTTTGATTAGGAACCGATTTAGGTAATGTTATTTACAATGGATTGAATTCAATCAACAAAATGAATTACTAGAACTACGGGTCATCTACTTAGAATTAAGGGAGCTATGGTAGGCATATAATTAGAATTCTAACATAGTTGCAACTTCCCTCGGTAACATCTCTATAAAATGTGGATGCACGAGCAAGGCACTGAACTATTTAAAAAATGTTTCAAAGGAATGTGTCCTCGTGGACAACATTGGTTGCATAATATACTCAAGATGGTTTTATTGAAAATATTTTAGAAAATTTCAAACAAATGTAATTGGCAGTGGTAGAGGAAAGTTCCACAACATTTTCCAGCATCCCCTCCCTTTGTGTTCATATCCCATGACATTTCCTCCAAATTTGCATAGATCTGTTGTGTCTGTGGAAGAACATAAGTGTTAGGAAATAAGAGATAAAATATGCGGAATAATCCCTCACAGAATCGCAACAGTAGAAACTAATATGCAAAAATTATTACAGATCTCAAATAAAAGTGCAGAATAAATAACACAACACAGAGAGACAATATTTAACGTGGTTCACCCAATTTGGGCTACGTCCACCAAGAATCACTTGCTCAGATTTTATTACAAGCCTCCACTCTCTCAATACAATACCCAGATCCGTTTGGAGCTATGCTCAACAAACTCTACAGAATTCACACCCGAATTCAAAACACATCTGTAATACATTTGCTTGTACATCTATCATATGCATAAGACCATATAAATAGAAAACTGCTTAAGCAGTTTGATACAAAACCGTGGGTATCAAAACCAAGGGCAAAAAACCGTGGGTATCAAAACAATGGGCAAAAGACTGAAAAAACCATGGGCCCAAAAACAACCCATAACGGTTACCCATTACCCATGGGTTAATGAACCACCCATGAAAATTTTCTTCGGGGCTTCGTAAAAATACCCGAGTGTAACACATGGAAGGTGTACCATACTCTAACATGAAAATAGGCTCCACAAACATAACAATAAGTTGTAACATTTTGAGGATTCAGTTTAAAAGAAGAGTTACTATTAATGATCACAGCCCCATATTCTCATGCACTTTACAAGAACTAAGAAAACTCATCCACTTAGTCACCTTAGGTTTTATTGGAAGTTTTAAAGCCAAACTCCCATACTTTTCAAAGCCAACATCCCAACTTGTGCCACAATGAGAGATTTAGGACAGGGTATGTACATATATCAAGTATATTGAAATATGTTTAAGAATATAATGTAGTTGTAAGTGCCTTGGTAAACGTGTATGCGAAATTGGAAAAAACCCATGAACTATTTGACAAAATGCCTCTAAGAAATATCATCTCATCAAATGCAATGATTACGAAATATGCACAAAACAGTTATGGATCTCCATTTTTCTTGCACTAAATTATGGATTTCATAATTTCCTACTTTTGGTTTCTAAATATTTTGAATAGTAGAAAATGCAACTAGAATGAATGATACTATCTGTACCTTGTTTTGAAACTTTTGAAACTTATAAATTTGACCTCAAAAACTATGCACATGGAATGCCAAACCAAAGCTGTTATCGTATACCAAAACCTATAAAATGATCCCTGTCAACCCAAGACACCATGAAGAACCTTAAATAAGATGATAAACTTGATTTGATGCCTTAACGAGATGAGTTTCAAATCCCTTTTAACATTCCAATCACTTGTGGCAACGTTCCCATTTTAAGAAAACAAGATTGTTTTTGGCTTATGGTTACCACTTTGATTGGGAGAAACTGAAAACCAACCCCACCTACCTCTAGACAATCAATAGGAGAATTGAAACCAATTATCATTTACATGAAAATGATTTCCTAATTTAGTTTTGCAAGTGGGTTTTGGGCCCATTGGTCATTATGCAACAAGAGTGTCTAACACGTTTACGATAATCGGCCCCGAAGTCACCTTCGTAACTTGAGCCCTATTAGTCATAATTGAATTTTTTCAAATCTGATGAGTTATCGGTATATATGGGAATACGTAGGAATCAACAAAATTTATGCTTGAACTTAAAATGAGTATTTTTAGGACCCAAATTGTAATCACTTTAACCATTTGGTTAATTTTTGTAAACTTGCAACTTCAACTAGTAAATCTTTCTGAGGTTCTTGTTTGGTTTGTAACTACTCGTGAAACCTTTTAATATCGTCATAATATTGTGTAGAGTATGATTTAATCAATTAATTTATATGAATGGATTTTAAAATTTATGATGTTTTCTCTCTCCTCCCTCTTCTCTCTCTAGAAATAACTATGAAATTGTGGTTGGTCTTGAAAATGTCAATGGATTAAAATGTAGATGGATTTGAAATGAAAATGGATACAAAATGTAAATGGTTATGATATTGTGAATAGAAAAGAAAATGTCTCCTAGTCTTTCTCTCTCTTCCGATTGTCTCTAGAATCAAAAGAAAATTTTAATGAATGTGGAAGTGTGAGGAAATGTTCTCTCTCTTTTTCTAAGTACCTCTACCTCTCTCTGATCATTTTTGGATTGCTTGAAATGATGGATGCATTGGTTTATGTTTGAGTGTAAGGGTTTTCCATACCAGTCCTAGGACTGACCCTGCGTTGGTTGCAGGTACTCTAGACAAGAAGGATTAAAAGTGTGATATGTTGTTATTAATGAGCTGGCATTGAAATGTTGTACATTGACATTGAATGCAAATATTAAATGAAATTGAATTAGAGAGAATGTAATATATAAATTAGTGTGTTGAGAACCGTTGTTTTCTTGAACTCTTATGTTTTAAGCATTGTACATTGGAAAACTATTTGGCTTGTATCTACTTATGTTTTAAACTAACTTTTCAACATCAGTAGGGGTGACACCTAATGATGTAGGACAAACCATGTAGAAATCATGTTAACTTAATTAATAAAGAAGATAGTTAACAATGTAAATTGGTAAAAAGTGTAATGTTTACTTCGTGGGTTTTCATGCCTATTTGGATTTAAATAAGTAAAGTTAGACTCACCCAAGAACCAATCTAAGGATAGTTGTTCGTATGGTAAATCTTAGAGTAGTAATAGAATTATATTTACTCTTTAGGTACCCTCATACAATATAAATTCTCTATAACTTATTTTGAAGCCTTGTAATAGGCCTTGCATGCATGTAAGTGTGGATGTTGTAGATATTAATGGAATTGTAAGTGTTGGAAAACTAAATGGTGTGATTTAGATGTAATAAACATGTGTGGACTGACTTGTGGTTAATTCTTGAGGGAATTTCATTCTATCCTACTTAACACTTGCATGGTGACCTAAGTGACGTAGTTGCTTACTATTGGGAACTCATTTCTGATGTGGTAATATTGGTTTAGAGAATTATTTAGAATATGTGGCATATAATGGTAAGGTGAAGGAAACCTTCATGTAGAACACAAATGTAACGTTGAACTCCTCCCTCCTAAGGAAACTAAATAGGGCATGGTGTACTGAAAGGAGAAAAGGATTTTGGATTATATCTATCCCTCATTAAATATTTATAAGATACATCAATAATACATGATATAAACCATAACCAAACTCACAAATAAGAGACAGAGAATTGGCTAGTCTTTCCTAGTGCCAACTAAATAACCTTGTGAGTATAGATCAATGCACTTTCCTTCAAATTGTCTCACTCCAAAAGATGCTTATGATTGTGCTTTCATATAGAGAATCAATTTCCAAAACTATATAATTATCTCAATGCTTGTCAAAAGACAAATTCAAGGCTAGATTTTGTAAATCTCTTCTTTGAACATGTGGTATTCTCTCTAATTTTGTCTACAATTATTGCAATGGTCTAAATAGGGAGTTGTGATCCTTTAACATCCTTGTTGTAGTGTATATAAAGTTATTACCTGTGAAGGGTACCAAAAGAACTAATGAGAATTGAGATTGGAGTTAACACACAATTTGAAACTAAAACAAAAAATAGTCTTATCGAAATATGAGTTGTGGGTCCTTGTATGCAATGGAAAGTTGCACAAGTTATGGAATGAGACTAAAGAACCTCAAAGCTTTGCTAACTCATCCATGCACCATAGGATTAGAGCAAAACAAGAGAAACTAACACGCAATCATTATAACTTTGACAAAAAGATAAAAAACTAACATGTATACTACTCTCTACTCTATGAAAGCTTAATGAAAGTGAACCTAGTTAGATTCTAAGTAATCAAATTGTGTGTTGTTTACTCCCAAAAATAGTGAAGAGATCTCTCCAAGTTGGCTACATGGCCAAACTTTAGATCTTCCCCTACTAACTATATTTGGAATGGATGGATGCAAGATGAAGGAGCTCTCAATAATGGAGGATAGCCAAGATCAAATGTTTTATAGCTTAAAGCTATCAAATGATTTCTAATGCCGATATCTCCAAATGTGAGAGAGAAGGACTTGTGAGTGAAGTTGTCTGTAAAGTTGTAGTTTGAATGGGTAGGCTTAGCCTTGTATTTATAGTTTTCCACTTGGGGGAATTTGGAATTTGGGTGCATGTGGGACTAAAGCTCAAAAATCACTTTTAGATTAGATTAGGATAAACATGCTTTAGGCTTAGTTAAGCTAGGATTAGGCTAGTTAAACTTGATTAGCAAGTGATTAGAGACTCATTGAGAGTTGGGAGGGGTCTGGATAACCAATTTTGACTGATTGATAGCCTACGAAGCCAATAGAAGTGGTCTAGAGAGAACTAGGGAGGTTTTGAATGGTCAAAAGGAGGAATTTTTAGCTAATAAGAGAGATATTAGCCAAATAAGCTGAATATGGGAAGAATACGACCGAGAAGGTGTTGTAAATGGGCATCCGAGAGTGGAGTGAACTATGGGGAATTAACGAAGTGTCATTAATTGAATGGATTGGATGAAATTATAAGTCTAAGCATATTTTAGGTGTCTACATTTGCCCCTCTTTGGGGTGGTGTAAGTGACGTCACTTCAAAGAAAGTAGACAAGCATAAACAAGTAGAAAATTTTGAAGGGATAGAAGAAAAATGAGTAGAATGGAGGATGCCCCTCGATTTTTGATGGGGTGATAGAAGAACTCGATCGACGATCGAAAAGCATTACAGAAAGAGAACAGAAGAAAGAATAGTGTGAAGAAGAAAGGGGATATAGAAGAAAAGGGAGTATGAGGAAGAGGGAATGAGCTAACATCCATCCAATGCCTTTTTAAACAAATTTATTTTTCATCATATTGCTAGAGATCTTCATCATCGGTCTTTATTAAAAAGAATGAACAAAAGTGTAGTATGACATGAAAATCCATATACAAACAAATGTCCATTGCTAAAACACCAACTCCATGCAACATACAAAAATGCAATGCAATATGAGAAAGTAAAAGATGCCTAACTCCATGCAACATACATAATGTAATGCAATACGAGAAAGTAAACAAGCTAAACCTAATAGAGAAACAAGTACCATGTTTTTGTTATCAAGCTTTAGTTCCAACCTATTCAAATTAACAAGGGTTAATGATGGTGCCCCAAGCAAGGATACATGCAAAGGGAAAACAGAGGACACTTCGGTTTGATGAAAAAGCAATGTGCACTATGAAACAGTACCAGGCAACTCGTTGTGCCCCAGAGTACAGACGAAGTAAGTAGCCTAACTTTTGTTGATGGAGGTAGATCAAGATGATCCGCGAGTCGTGCACATGGATAGGTGAGAACCAAAGAGCAACATTTTGTAGGATGATTTTCAATTTTTAGAAGTTTTCTTAAACATATTTGAATGTTTTGATTTTTCTAACATATTTGAATGTTTTGATTTTTCTAACATATTTGAATGTTTTTATGATTCTAACATATTTTAATGTTTTTGATTTTTTTGAAAATTTTCTGAAACTATGTACAGGAAGACAAGGAAGCGTGGATGCCCCCAGCGATAGATGGGATGTACAAGGGCATAAGGCCATGCGTGCGTGAGAAAGGTGAAGATGTAAAAATGCCCCAATGATTAGGTGGGAGTATTCAAAGGCAAACTCTTCACATGTAGAAGTAGGACCCAAGGCCATTATGGATAGGTTCAACATGATGATGAACATAAACCAATGAAATATTGAGAAGAAGCAAGGATGCCCCCAATGTAAGTTGGCCTAAAAGCACATGATAGAAAGGAAGGAGAAGATTATTTTTGTGGAAGGGGACAAAGGTGTCCACAAACATGGAAAACAAGTAATCTTATACACATGGATGTTCTGAATGAAGTAGAAGAACGATGTGAATGATATGAATGTAGCTTAGAAGCCTTGTGATGAAGAAGCGATTAGCCAAAGGTACAAATTGTGAGACAAGATATGGACTAGAGTAAGAGTCTAAACAAGGTCCAAAAAGACGCTTGGTAACATACTAATCTTGTTTACTCATAGAGATCTAGTGTGTGCACGTGGAATTTATAACCTCTTGAAGGGAAGATTTAATAGACAACAAGTGAATACACCCTAGCCAATGTGTAGGGATGATTGATTGTGAAAGGCAATTTTGTGAGTGGATGGTGAAAGTATAGCCGTACATTGCTCCGCTGCCAGCCGGTGCATTCATAGCCCCAATAGAGATGTATTTGATTCTAATCACAACATTTCTCTACTGCTAGTCAGACATCCATAGCCCCGGTAGAGTTTATTGGAAATACCCCAAGAGAGAGTAATATATCAATTTGCTTTTGCTTTGTAGCTTTTAGCTTTTGATTTGATTGATTTTGTTTCTTTTGATTTCTGAAAACTTATTTCAGCTCTCTTGTTTGACAAGGGGTTAAGAACCACATATGACTTGATGGAAGGAGGTGGAAGTGATTGTGATGATGACATTGGCTAGTGTCCAAAATTCTTCACAACAAGTTTATTAGATTCTGATTGTGATATGATCTCTAAGAGGTCAGTCGTTCTTTAATTTACCAAGGTGATAAAAGACCAGGGTCAAACGAGATACCATAGAGATAAATGTCACAAAATGCATGTGAATAAGCTAACCAAAACATCATCAAAGGGATGAAAATGGTAGGGAGACTTGTAGAATAATAACAAGGAAAGGAAGAAAGAAACATCCATGTGTACACAATAATACCTGATTGCAATGTTTGATCTTTGTACCTTTGATTTTTGTTGTGTTTTCTCAATGTTTTTGTATTTTTGAATTATTTTTTATTTTTAGATTTTTGATAGTTTTAAGAGGTTGGGACTAACAAAGTCACTCTATGTGGTAAGATCCAACAACAATGTTTGTGACTTCCTTAATAAGGGAGACTAGGCGCATTTGTTTATCGAGAGTGATATTATCCCCGATCTCAATGATCGAGGTGAGTTCACACTCAATAAATGACTGTGATTTGTTCTAAAACATGGATTTCGTATGTGGGAGATTTAATTCCCCATCCAGAGGTTTACACACTTTGCACCATACTTGATGGTTACGTTGGTGTGCATTCTTGAATCATGATTGATTTAGAATTTTGAGATTGTTTGATTTGTTGGGAGCTATAGAGCTCTTTGCAATTTTGATTTGAGCTTGATTAAGAAACTATTTGGGTTTCTTATAAGCTAACACGTGACTTATCTAATCCCGAGAAGGAGAAGAAAGTGAACGTGGACGTTTAGAACTGATGTGAGAAATGACCATGGGCTTGCCACCATATTTGGTAGAAGAATAATGTGATGGATGAAAAGGATATGGTCCAAGGATTGAAGAATATGGGCTACTGGGGGGTGAGCCATAGATAGAAGACAAAGGGATGCTAGGATGTGGCCCAAGAATAGAAGAAGAAGGGCTACTAGGATGTGACCCATAGATAGAAGATGAAGGGCTACTAGGATGTGGCCCAAGAATAGAAGAAGAAGGGCTACTAGGATGTGGCCGAAGAATAGAAGATGATGGACTAACCAGGGTGATCCATACCTAGAAGACAAGGGGCTAGTTGGGCATGCCCCAAGAATAGAAGATAGTGGACTACTCAAAAATGTCCCAAAAATAGTAGAGGGAGGGCTACTAGAAGGTGACCCACACCTAGATGAAGATGAAGGGCTACTTGGCATTAACCCCATAAGAGATTGTGATTGAAGAATTATGATAGACAAAGAGTTATAGGTGATGAGAAGATATGCCATGGATCAATGCAAGACCAATGAGTTTCATCACATAATGAAGAATGTGAAGATGGAAGAATAAGAGGAGGATAAAGTTTCATGATTTTAGGCTCTTCCTCTATTTCTTGATAAAAGGAATCAACATTTTTCTTAGAATATGTGGGTGCATCGAAGTCTAAAGAGAATCCTTTCTCGTAATCTTCTAAAGGAATATCTTCATGTGCCCCTATAAATGCCCTGATTGTTTCTTCATTCTGAAAGAGGTCAATCAGTATGAGTTGTTGATCAATCACAGGGGTTGATTAGAAGAAAGAGGTTCACTTGGTGTGGAAGACTTAGAAGATGTTTGATGATTATTGATAGAAGAAGATGATGTGGGGGATGAAGAATATGTGTAGCTAGATGTCTCAAGAGTAGAAGAAGGTGGTGTGGACCTACCTATATGATGGTATATCATTCGTAAACTAGTAGGATTAAGTCCAAAGTCTGTAGATTGTGACGCATGGGTCGATTTAGATGTTTGACTCGAAGGACTTTGAGTCACACAAATCTTCAAAGAAGGAAGACTTATTGGGGGTGATTGATGAAGAAGGTCCTATGAAGAAGGGGAGGACCGTGATTCAAGAATCACATTAGATGAATAATAACAAGGGTCCTGCAAAGAAAGAGAGGACCGCGATTTGAGAATTATATTAGATGTTTGATTAGAGGGATTTTGAGTCACACGTATCTTCAAAGAAAGAAGACATCATTGAGGCGACTGATAAAAGGGGTCCTGCAAAGAAAGGGAGGACCGTGACATAGGAGTCATATTAAATGTATGATGAAGAGGTTCCTACGAAGATAGGGAGGACCATGACATAGGAGTTGCATTAGATGACTTAGGAGTCAAATTAGATGAATCCGAATAGTAGTTTGGATCCAAATCATCAGAAGAATTAGAAGAAATGTTTGGATTGGAATCCTCAAAAGAAGAGGAAATGTTTGGATTAGAATCATAAGAAGAGTGGGGGGAACTCGAATAATAATTTGGATCCAAAGCATCCAAATCATACCACCGAATATGAGATGAAGGTGGGGAACGAGTTACCCATATGGGCTCTCTAGCACGAAGAACCAAACGAGGTTTAGTTGTAATGGGAATATTTTGATTTGAATTGCTAAACCTAGGTTCCATATTTTTGTAAGTATGGGGAACCGTGATAGTCAGTCATTTTGGTGTTGTTTTAAGCACAAATGTCTAGATCTAGATAGTGTGATGGAACTCCTTCAAAGGGAAGGAAGTGACATGTCGATTTGGGTAGCATAAGGATAACCAGCTAGACATTTCGTAAGTATTGATATGCGTGTGTGATTTTTGAAGAAGGTCTAAGGAAAATAGACATCGTGATGATGCAATATCGATGAGATAAAAAGGGATTTTCCTAGAAAATAAGTTTTTTGAATGAATAATCACAAAGAACAATCATGCAAGTGTGAAACAAAAGTCAATCAACAAGGAAATACACCATATGAAAATGAGTGTGCAAAGTGATAATTTGATGCAAAGGTGATCAACACAATGTCAATATTTACGCCATGCTCGAAATGAACAAGGCGTAAATATTAACAAAGGGTAGATGTGACTCCTAATCAAATGATACCACGACAAGTTCAATAACCAACAAGACCTAAATGTTAAAGGGTGGGGTTTATAAATGTAAGCCAGGTAACCACACCAATTGGACACGTCTATCAAGCTTCGCGGAGAAGTGAGATATTAGTGTTAAAGTGGTATTGAAATGACACAAACAAAGTAAGTGACACCTTTCAAGATTTGGGAAAATGTTTGAAATCAAACTAAGTCAAAGTATACTAAGGATGTATTAAAATGTGGGCAGCATAATGCCATAATGCAGACACTTAGATCATGTTTATGAGAAACATGACATAAGTATCTTAATTATGTCAAGACAATACAAATGAGGTAACATGTCAAAGGGAGATAAAATGATGAATCAATCCTAACTATGATGATGATTTTGACATGGGTATCAAAATCACAAAGGCCACCAATGATATGAATATGCCTCCACACACTTTAGATGTTTAACTTACCCAACCACAAATATGGATGGGCGTAAACGGAAAGAGGCAGAAAGAATCGATTGGTAACACAAAGGTAATCACCTTTCTTTTGATCAACAAAGTGTCAAAAGAATGTGAAGTAGATCAAAAATGGGGATGAAAAATGTTGTCTTCACTTTGGCAGAGTTTTGCCTCGCCTTAAGGCAAGTGAAAAACTAAGTGAAAGTAACGCGTCACACGTTTCGTGATGAAAGATGGCTCACAACTCAACACTGTTTTGAATTGGTCAAAGTGGGCTCCTGGCCAAAGTATATTCTCCTAGGTGGTTCTCTCATCCTAGGTGTTACAAAGCTATCCACGAGGGGCGATTTACCCAAATAGTCCTGACTATCTTGGGAGTATCTCGACTTTGCCCCTTCAAGCACAGTGGGCAATAAATGCATCCATCGTGTACTTAAAAGGGTCGCATAGGGACAACTTGTAACGCTATCTCATAAAGGAATCACTAGTCAAGTAGGTAGTGCAAAGCACTTCCCGTTTCATCCAAAAGGTTCCCTCTTGCGTGGACTACTTTGGGGTTCTTGGAACCACCCCCATTTTTGTAGCTTAAGGTGTTATGCCAAAGGGGTTATGTTCCAGTTGAGCGGAGAGGGACGTACCCTTTTCCGAAACCTGCAATACAGTGTTTTGAATATGTTGTTCTTTTTATCTTGTTTAATTAGGTGTGGTTTTCTTGAATATTGTTTGGAAACCTGTATAACAACTGTATTAGTAGTTTTTGACTTTGTTTTGATTCCTCTGTTCTTTGACAAGCGATGGTGTTTTGGTCTTGTATGATGATTTTTAGTAGTTTTCCATCAAAAGAGAAAACATCATTTGATTCTCTAAGATCATCCAAGGATGCAAGAGAAGAGCATACATGCTGTTTCCAAAATCCAAAAAGATATCAAATGAAAAAAACACTTTAATTCAACTACGCCAAGTTAACCAATTCCAACTCAAATATTCCTAACAACCTCAAAGCATAAATAGGACTTAAGAATCATTTCTGATTCCCAAGATCACCTAAAAGGTGTGAGGGAAGAGCATACATGATTCTAATCTATGCAATGGAAATTTTCACAAGCTATGGAATGAGGCTAAAGAACCTCAAAGTTTTGCTAACTCATCCATGCACTATAGGACTTAAGAATTGTTTCGATTCCCAAGATCACCTAAAAGGTGTGAGGGAAGAGCATACATGACTCTAATCTCGTGATTAAACATGAAATGTTCATTAACCTTTTAAATAAGTCAAATTACCATCAAACATGTAAAAACACCCTACAAAACAAAAGTTAGATTCAAAATAAAACTTGTAAGGTGTTAGAACATCAAAGACCAAATTTTCCAAAGCATTTAGACATGTTAGAAATGAGTAGTTTAATAAAAATGAAAACATTATTTTTTTGGTAACTTAAAACCCCAAATTTATGTTTTCATTGTTTAGTTCACTTCAATACCTTTCCAATGCAACAAAAATGGAGTCATTTGAGTTCGGGAGCAAAAGTTATGGCCTCCGGAAGATTGCTAATGATGCCTACGCCATTGTTAGTGTACTTGTGCCACTTTGTGGTACGCACCTTTGATTTGGTGCCTGCACCATTGATTTGGTGCCTGCATGCCTCTGTTAAAAAAAATGACAGTTAGAGTTGTACCTGCGCACATAGAATGGTATGTGCACTCCCTTTCCTGTAGGTGGCTAAAAAACACGGGATTTTTCAAAAATTATCTCAAAAATATCAAATTTTTATCGATTTGCTTCAATTTTGGCAGCACTTCACCTCCTTTGATCCTACAAAGAGCACAAAAACAAGACAAACCTAGCTTAACTAGTTAGGAAACCTGATTTTAGCCATTAATACAAGAAAGGTTAGTGAAATAAAAAACTTGAAACTAATCTAAAAAACTTTGAAAAATTAATCTAGAAAGCTTGAAACTAATCTAGAAAGATTGAAACTAAAAAAATTAGAAACTAAAACAAAAAGCTTCAAAGTGACTCCATTAATGGAGGATGGACAAAGTGTCCCACCGGGCGTGCCAAATGTATGCAATGGAAAGTTACACAAGCTATGGAATGAGGCTAAAGAACCTCAAAGCTTTGCTAACTCATCCATGCACCATAGGATTAGAGATAAACAAGAGAAACTAACATGCAAGCATTATAACTTTGACAAAAACATCAAAAACTAACATGTATACTACTCTCTACTCTATGAAAGCTTAATGAAAGTGAACCTAGTTAGATTCTAAGCAATCAAATTGTGTGTTGTTTACTCAAAAATAGTGAAGAGATCTCTCCAAGTTGGCTACATGGCCAAGCTTTAGATCTTCCCTTACTAACTATATTTGGAATGGATGGATGTAAGATGAAGGAGCTCTCAATAATGGAGTATGGCCAAGATCCAAATGTTCTATAGCTTAAAGCTATCACAAATGATTTCTAATGCCAATATCTCCAAATGTGAGAGAGAAGGACTTGTGAGTGAAGTTGTCTGTAAAGTTGTAGTTTGAATGGGTAGGCTTAGCCTTGTATTTATAGTTTTACACTTGGGGAATTTGGAATTTGGGTGCATGTGGGACTAAAGCTCAAAAATCACTTTTAGATTAGATTAGGATAAAAATGCTTTAGGCTTAGTTAAGCTAGGATTAGGCTTAGTTAAGCTAGGATTAGCAAGTGATTAGAGACTCATTGAGAGTTGGGAGGGGTCTGGATAACCAATTTTGACTGATTTATAGCCTACAAAGCCAATAGAAGTGGTCTAGAGAGAACTAGGGAGGTTTTGAATGGTCAAAAGGAGGAATGTTTAGCTAATAAAAGAGATATTAGCCAAATAAGCTGAATATGGGAAGAATACGACCGAAAGGTGTGTTATAAATGGGCACCCGAGAGTGGAGTGAACTATGGGGAGTTAACAAAGTGTTGTTAATTGAATGAATTGGATGAAATTCTAAGTCTAAGCATATTTTAGGTGTCTGAGTCCTAACATTTGTAATGATGTTTCCACAAGCCACAACATCTCTTAATTACGAGATGTAATGTACATGAATGTAAAACAATAGGTTGTATGTCGTTTGACAAATGAAAATTTTGAAACTTGGTGTGTATATGAGACCTGTACTTGTATTTGGAAACTATTGTAGCAGTAGTAAATGTGGTTTTAGAAAAAAATATTATGATATTTTAACTGTTGTTTTGAGTGTGAAAATTTTGGGGCATGACATATGGTATCAGAGAGGAGGTTCATACTCTTGAACATTTGGGAAGAACATAAAACTTAATTATGGAATCAATAATTTTATATGTGATGTGCATTATGTGTTGATTTGTTGATTGTGGTTAAGTAATGACAGAATGTATATGATGATTGGAAACACATGTTGTAATGTGGGAAATCTGTAATGTGGTGGATTGTTGGCACATTATATACATCTGTGTATTTGTTAAGCTAGTAATAGCAATACTCATGAGAGCGATTACATTGATGTACTTACTTATAAATGTGTAATGTTACCCTCATGAGGGAAATATAGTGATAATCCCAAAATTTGATGTATGTTGTGATGAGTAAATTGTTGTGATATGTCATACATTGTCCATTATTATTGCATGAGAGTGTTATATGTATCTATTCATATTGGTTGTTGTAACTACCAATCTCAATGAATAGTGTGGTATTGATGTTACCCTACACTAGTGGTGGCCCTACAGATGGCCCCGATGTGTGTGGACGAGAGAAGGCATGAACCAGGTGACCATAACCTTGAGATGAGTAGGAGATTGGAAGTGGAGTCTCACGTAGAATGAAAACCAACTTCTATTTATTTGGTATACTTCAAGCTTGATCATTATATTGTGGATGTGCACCACCTTAGGCTCTACTTATGCAAACTTGAGTCCCCGATCTCTCATATTCGGGTTGTCCATTGAATAATCCTATTGTCATATAGACTATGTGGATACTCGTATGTGTGATTAAGAGATATATAGATTGTTAGGAATTCATATGTTAGTGCTTCATTTGTATATATGTGTAAATAATAATTACATGAGTAATTATTATTATTATTATTATAAATGTAAGTTAGTAAATTAGTAAATAATAATTACCTAAGGGTAATTATTCATATGTATGTTAGTCGGTTGTTATAAGTTATTTTATATAAAACAACTATAACAAATGTATTTTTTGAGTGAGTTTCAACAACTCATGTTAATAGATTTGGGAGAAAATCATGGAAGGAGTAGTTTGAACTACATCCTAAAATATAGGAATCATATTCCTATATATATGGTTTGTATTGTAAAGATGAATTAATGAGAATATTATGAGTATGGTTTTTTGTTTGTAAATTATTGTTTCTTTCTATGATCTTTACGAAACTTCCTTTGGCTCATTCTCCACATCCGGTATCGAGCAGGTATGGCTTTGTGAAGAGATCAATGAAGGGTAAGATCTACTACAAGTTATGGTTATCCCACCTATTTGAATCTTTGTTAATTTTGTGAGAATGAGAGCTTAGTATTTAAAATTTTTAGCAATATTTAGAGAAGTGCATGAACTACTTTATTATAGATTATTTGTGTGAGACGTGGATTGGTAAGAAGTGTGCATAGATTAAATAAAGGAGACAGAGGAGTCATTTTTTCTACATTTGACTTGGCATCATCCTTCTTGAGTTTCTGTTTAGATTGGTTGAATAGTTTTGATTGTAATTCTTAAGTTGCCGATTCATCTAAAAAAGCTATTTCATGTTGATGTCTATCTCAGAAGCAATCTAAATTTGAACAACTTCAAACATGTGTACAAATGCAAATCTAGAATGATCTATTTATTTTGACAAGTAATCATCGATGATTATGTCAATTGTGAACTATTTTAATAATTCTTAGTGATTTTTTTAATTATTAGCGATTTTATGGGTTGCTAACGATCCTCTCTCGATGCCCTTAACCTATTGCTTGTATTATGATATGAGTAGCCGACTTGTGGCTTACCATATCATTTTTCAATATCATTTATACTTTCTCATGCTTAGTAGGTTGGCCTTGGTGTTGGCCATAACATATGAATAGTATATATAGGGATTTTAGGTAGTAGTTCATCATCATTTGGAGCATTTGAGTCTTATTGTATAGTTTGGGGTTTCCCCCTCGAAGTGGTGAAGCTATTCTAATTGCATATTGAGATTATTATTCGGAATATTGTGTTATTTGGTGTTATATTTCTGCTCATGATCTAAATTATACAAGTAATTTCATTACAAGTGGTATCAGAGCTGCGATCTGGGCAAAAATAAGGGCAAAAACCCTAATTTTTTTGTTTCCGCCATATATTGCAAAAAAAAAATTGGTGGGAGATATTTTTACCGAGTTGTAAAACATTTCAAGTAAGGTTCCCTGAAAATTTCATAATTTTTTGATTTATTTTGCAAAATTTATTACAAATTTAGGGTTTTTCATAAAATCGCTCCCTAGGGTGCAAATTGTGGAATTTTTTCAAATTCGTTACATTTTTGGAAAGCAAAAAAAAATTATTTGGGGTTTGTTATTTAAGTTTTTTTATATTTGGCTGAATTCGTATTGAAATATGAAACCCTAAAATTTGACTGTGATCCCTACATCCTACTATTTTGGGGCATCATGACGGGGCCTTCCACAAGAGGAAAAAAGAATCCCATCACTCCAAGTAAAACACCGAAAAAGATGAGATAGTAGTTAAGGAGTTGGAGAGAGAAGATATACCTATAGATTCTTGAGGGTTAGGTTTACTTGATGACCACAAAGTAAGCCAACTTGAATTTAACCCGAGAGACCTTGAATCTCGAGTGGCCAACAAAGAAGATGTGGATAGGATTGGAAAAATATTGGAGGATTTCATGCAAAACTTCAGTACGTATATGATGGGTAATCATACTTATGTCAATCAAGGTGGATCCTCGAGTCAACATAATAGAAACATGAGCCGAGTGGATCTTTGAGTATGCGAGTCCAAATACGAGCACTCTACAGGCCCGTCATATGTATCCAAAAGTGGAGATGTGTAAGTTTGATGGAAAGGATCCACTCAATTGGATCAACCAAATGGAGAATTTTTTGAACTACATCAGATTCCACCAGGACAAAAGGTGACCATGGCAGCTTTGTATCTCGAACCTAACCAATTCGTCTGGTATCGATGGTTATGTGCTCAAAGGTAGAAGAGTGGTCTCAATGTTACATGGACAATGTTCACTGAAGAGTTGCAATTACACTATAGTTCTAGTGTGTCAGATAATTACTTCAGCCAATTAGCAAAATTGAGACAGATAGGATCTGTTAAGGATTACATTCATCACTTCCAAAACCTTTCTCTACGGGTGGAAAATATTACTGAAGAGAATCTGAATGACCTATTTCTCGGGGGTCTTAAGGATCACATTGAGCATGAGGTGCATATGTTTAATCCTCATAAGGTTTTGATTTGATGATTATGGCAAGAAGGGCAGAGGAGAAATTTGTTTCAAGTAGGAGACAACATTTCACTTATACCACAACACCTTGGCCCCAGCACTCCCTCGACTAGTTAGATTGACACCTCAACAAATTGAAGAAAAAAGAGAAAAAGGTTTATGTTTTAGTGTGACAGTAAATTTGGATCAAGACATAAATGTGTTAAAAATAAGTTGTTCTACATTGATGGGCCTAGTGAAGATGAAGAGAAGGATGAAGATTCAGAGTCGAGGTCTTGGTTGAGCTGCAGAGGAGGAGTTAGGAGATCCTCACCAACAATCTCATGCCATGCAATTTCAGGTATTAGCACCCCTAAACCCTAAAGGTGGTTGGATTCCTAAAAATAGAGGGTCACAAGTGTTGATTGATTCAGGAAGTACTCACAACTTTATCAATCATAAGTTAGCAAATGCACCTAAAGCGCTTCATTTATCCAGATTCACGAATGTCAAGTAATGATTGCTTTGATGAAGGTACTATTACTTGTTCGGAAAATGCCATAGCATTAAGCTTGCCATGGGAGATTACATACTAGATAGTCCCATGTATGCCATTTCTATGGGAGGAGTAGACATTATGTTAGGAGTTCAATGGCTTACCACTTTGGGAACCATTGAGATGAACTTCCAAGACTTGTTTATGCGATTTCACTCTGAAGGAAGGAATTTTGAGCTAAGAGACTTAAGAGCAAAGTCTCCAAAAATAGTAAGTTCTCATCAAATGCACAAAATGCTAAAAAAGGGTGTAGAGGGATTTATGGCACAACTATTTTCATTGGAGGCTCATCATTCTAAGGACATTATACCATCAGATATGCAAGCAGTGTTGGATGCACACTGTTGTATTTGAAAATAAACCAAAGGGCTTACCTCCAAAGAGAGATCATGATCATGCTATTCAGTTATTACCAGGAAGTCAACTACCTAACATCAGACCTTATAGGTACCCATATGTACAAGAGATGTTGGAAGCAAGAATTATCCGTCATAGTCAGAGTGCTTATTCTTCTCCAGTAGTGATGGTATGGAAGAAAGATGACATGTGGCACATGTGTCTTGATTATAGGGAACTTAATAAGTACACAATCAAAGATAAGTTTCCTATTCCTGTAATTGATGATTTGCTTGATGAGTTGCATGGTGCTGTTTATTTTACAAAGCTTGATCTTCGTTTGGGATACCACCAAATTAGAATCAAGGATGAGGATGTTCATAAAACTACCTTTCGGACACATGAAGGCCATTATGAATTCCTGGTAATGCCTTTTGGACTCACAAATGCACCTTCTACATTTCAAATTTTGATGAATTCTATTTTTAAGTCATTCTTGCGGAAGTTTGTCTTAGTGTTTTTTGATGATATATTAATTTATAGCAAAACATGGGAGGAACATTTGCATCATGTAAATAAGGTTTTGGAAACCCTTGAGCAACATAAACTTTATGCAAAGCCCTCTAAGTGTTCTTTTTGACTTAAGGAGGTTGAATATTTGGGTCACATTGTCTCTCATGAAGGGGTTAAAGTGGATCCTAATAAGATCAAAGCCATGATGGAGTGGAAGGTTCCAAAAACCCTAAAGAATCTACGAGGATTTTCGGGGCTTATAGGTTATTACCGAAGATTTGTAAGGCATTATGGAAGCATATCTACACCTCTCACAACTTTGTTAAAGAAGGAATCCTTCCATTGGAGTGAGGATGCAACCAAAGCATTTGAGCAACTAAAAGAGGCCATGTGCACCACTCCAGTCTTGGATACTCCAGATTTTTCCAAAACATTCATTGTTGAATGTGATGCATCAAGGGTGGGTATGGGGGCAGTTCTCATGCAAAAGGCCATCCTATTGCCTTTTTGAGCTATCAATTCAAAGGTAAGAATCTTTCCAAGCCGACTTATGAGAAGGAAATGCTAGCCATACTTCATGCAATAAAGCAATGGAGACCATATCTCATAGGAAGACACTTTAAAGTGAAGACAGATCATGATAGTCTGAAATACTTCTTGGAGCAATGTTTATCATATGAAGAACAACAAAAATGGGTCTCCAAGATGTTGGGATATGATTTTGAGATTATCTATAAGAAAGGGAAGGAGAATGTAGTTGAGGATGCTCTGTCGTAGAAATATGAATCAACTGCAGCCTTGTTATGTGTCATATACATATTACAGGAAGATTGGATAGATGAGGCAAGGTCCGAATGGAGAAATGACCCAACACACAAAACCTCATTCATCATCTCTAGAATGATCCAAGAATGTTTGAAAAATTTGTATTGAAAGGGGATGCTTTATGGTATAAAGATAGATTATACCTATGTAAGAACTCCACTCTTAAAAATAGGATTATATCTGAGCTTCACTCTTCTCTAGTAGGGGGCACTCTGGATTCTTGAAGACTTATCATCAAGTCAAACAATATTTCTTTTGGGAAGGTCTCAAAGGGGATGTCCAAAAATTTGTGGTAGAATGCATGGTTTGTCAGCAAAATAAGGGTGAAACAGTTCGATCCCCAGGTCTTCTACAACCTCTATCTATTCCTAGCCAGTGGTGGGAAGAGGTTTCCATGGACTTTATCATAGGATTGCCTAAATCTAAAGGAAAAAATGTCATCATGGTTGTGGTGGATAGACTCACCAAATATGCTCATTTTTGTGCCTTGGCACACCCATTTGTTGCAAGCACGGTAGCAACAACCTTCATGGACACAGTTCAAAAGCTTCATGGGACACCGAATATGTTTCGCTCGGAATGTTTCGGAACAAGCCGGGAATAGAGTTGCTTCTATCCTTTCATTCATTTTAGAAACAAATGAGGTTAGGTTAGGAGGAATACTGTTGAATGTCGAGATGGTGTGCGCGTACCGTAGAGAAAGATCAGGCTGACTGCAGAGACTCCTTTTTGTCTCGGAAGGACTACCTGCAAATAAGAACACAAGACCACAAGATTTTGATTAAACAATAAATGAGGAAACTGCCTTGGGCCCAGGAAATATGAAACTTCCTTTCGAAGGTGGTCAGTTCCCCTGCTAATATGAATTAACACAAAAGACTGCAAAATATTAATTAAATTATTTCGTTAAACTGGGTAGGGGGAAAGGCTGGTTTTCTGGGTTTTGATCAGAGGAACCGATGCGATTCGATTCGATAACCCGATGCGGTCCGCGATAGCCGATGGCGATTCTAATAACCGATAGCGGTGGGTTCTACGATCTTCTTGGCAGCTATGGTGTTTGTAATGCTGGTTTTGGATGGTATTAGGAAATGGGATGATTAGAAGCAAAAGAATGAGCAGTTAGATGCAATGGCACGTTGGGTAGTGGATTGAAGCGGATTTAGGAGCCTTTGAGATTCAAGAAGCATAAGAAATGTTATAACAAAGGACATGCAAGATGTGACTTACTTGGTTTTGTACAGATGCAAGAGTTGATCTCCTTGGTTGTAAAACACTTGGTTTCTTTACTCGTCTCTGCTCTGTCAAGTGAAGATCTGGACTCTGTTCCTCGCTCATGATGCTCTCTGTTGATTCGAAATCCTTTGGTGATCCCAAAATGAAATTCCGATCCGTTGTTTTGGTTTGGGAGCCCATTTACGAGGAACCGATGGCGGTTCACATGTAAAGCGGCGGTCGAGTAGGAACCGGCATCGGTAAGGAAAAAGTAGGCTATTTTTAGTAAAATAGCCCACCTTCCCTGCTTTTCTCCCGAGAGATCAGTTGCGGGATTGGTCAAGTGGCTAGAAGGTCGGCTTTGGGTGCGAGTAAGGAGGCATTAGTTATGGATGTGAGTCTAGACCAAGTCATGGGTCTTAATTAGGTTAGTTTAGGGTTAGGGCTAGGTCATGATGAGGTGGCAAAGTGAGGTGGCGGGTAAGGTGATGTGGATTTATCAATTACAAGGTAATTAATAAATAATTGTGTAAAGTTTAGGTAATGAGGTTAGGTTGCGAAATGGGATGCGGGTCACAAGGGGTCGTAAGACACGAATTTGGTGTCTACATTAGCCCCTTATTGTCGTGTAGCTTGTTCTGTAAAGCTGCGTGGACAATAATATGAAGTGGTTTCTCATGTTAAGGATATAGGTAATCCCCCTCAAATCTATCACAGATTGAGTGAACGGGAAATCAGGGATAGGGTTGATAAAGGGTATATGTTGTAGAGAGGATGGTAAGGTGGTGGGGTAGGTCCAGGAAGCGAGACGCATGTTGAAATGCAATAGTACGACTAGGGTAAATGATTTGACAAGCAAACCAGCGATGTATAGGCAAAGGTCGATAGTTTATCCAAACAAGGGTGATATAATCCTGGTATCAAGGCATAGGAAGTAGCTCGGGGTATATAACAGGTGAGGTACAGGAACGTTTAGGCATGTTCGGCAGTACCAAATGGTTGGTTTGGTTGAGATAAACGTCACGGTCTAGGTCTAGGCAAAGTTGGTCGACAGATCAAGTCAAGGACCCTAATCATGCTAAAACACGAACAGGTGAGCTCGATTGAACAAAAGGTACATGATGGATGGATAAAATAAAACGTTGATTGTGGGTATGGTATTGAAGTGATACGGCCTTGGGTCAGGCCAAGTGGTTGGGCGGTGGCCCTGGGTCAAGTCATAAGGGTAGAGTGAGGCCTTGGGTCAGGTCAAATTGTTAGGGCGAGGCCTTGGGTCGGGCCGGATGGGTAGGTTGAGGCCTTGGGTCGGGCCTAATGGTTAGGGCGAGGCCTTGGGTCGGGCCTAATGGGTAGGGCGAGGCCTTGGGTCGGGCCGAATGGGTAGGTTGAGGCCTTAGGTCGGGCCGAATAGGTAGGTTGAGGCCTTGGGTCGGGCCAATTGGTAGGTTGAGGCCTTAGGTCGGGCCGAATAGGTAGGTTGAGGCCTTGGGTTGGGCCAATTGGTAGGTTGAGGCCTTAGAGTCGGGCCTTAGGTGAGGCCTGGGCCAAATAGGTAGGTTGAGGCCTTGGGTCGGGCCAATTGGTAGGTTGAGGCCTTAGGTCGGGCCGAATAGGTAGGTTGAGGCCTTGGGTCGGGCCAATTGGTAGGTTGAGGCCTTAGGTCGGGCCGAATAGGTAGGTTGAGGCCTTGGGTCGGGCCAATTGGTAGGTTGAGGCCTTAGGTCGGGCCGAATAGGTAGGTTGAGGCCGTAGGTCAGGCTGGACAAGTGAACAAATGTTGTGCAGCAAAGGTGGATAGAGGCGATATTGGTGAAAAAGAGGCAAGGAGTAAATAAGGGCAAAGAATGGGGTGAAAGTTGGGTTACGAACCGATGTCGATTCTGCATGACCGATATCGGTTAGGGTACCGATACCGGTTCCTTAGGGCAAAATGAAACCGATATCGGTGAAAGCCGAAAAACCTATAAAAAGAAAAATACGGCTTGTCATTGTCACTTTTGTTATTTGCAATCCAAATCGACTTGTCTGACGTGGAGACTTGGGATTAGAGGCTGGATTGAGTGAGGTGGAGCTATTGTATTGGCGGAGAGAGTTGATAGTGGGCCCGGTTGAGGAGGAGGCAGCAGGTGATTGGCCAGGGACCCAGTAGATCAGGATTGGAGCCATGGCACAGGCAGGAGGAGCTGGAGGGGCTGGACCAGCTGGACCGCCACCACCCATCCCACCACGACGACGTGTCGTAAATGCCGTGAGGTTCTAAACTCGTGATTTTATGCATTGAAATGGTTATTAGGCTAAATGGGGGGTTTGGGTAGGAATTTGTATTTTGTAGGAAATAATGAGTAAGTGGAGGTAATTTGAGAAAGGGAGAGGGTAGATAGGTTAGATAGGCTAAGGTGGGTAGGTGGGTAAGTTTTTAGGGTTTTTGGGTGGGTAGATGGGTAGAAATAGGTAAAAAATGGGTTTTGGGGGCCGCGCGGGGGTTCGGCTCCGGGAGAGGACAGTGACCGATGTCGGTCACTAAGCGACCGGCATCGGTTGCACAATTTTAGGGAAAGGAAGACTTGTTGGTGACCGGCGTCGGTCATGTATCGTCGGCGTCGGTTGTGGGTTTATGTAGGGGTTGGGTTGGGTTGAGGGTGGGTGTGGGGTTGGGTTGGTTGTTTTGGGTTGTGGGTGGGAGTGGGAGTGGGGTTGGGTTAGGGGTGGAGAAGGGTTAGGTGTGGGAGTGGGTGTGGGGTTGGGTTAGGGGTGGAGAAGGGTTAGGTGTGGGGGTTAGGTGTTGGGTTTTGGGTTGGGTTGCGGGTGGAGAAGGGTTAGGTGTGGGGGTTAGGTTTTGGGTTTGGGTGGGAGTGGGAGTGGGGTTGGGGTTGGGTTAGGTGTGGGGGTTAGGTGTTGGGTTTTGGGTTGGGTTTGGGGGTGGAGAGGGTTAGGGTGGGGGTTAGGTTTTAGGTTTTGGGTTGGGTTAGGGGTGGAGAAGGGTTAGGTGTGGGGTTAGGTTTTGGGTTTTTGGGGTTGGGTTGGGTTGTGGGTTTGGGTTGGTTGTTGGGGTGGGTGGGAGTGGGAGTGGGGTTGGGTTAGGGGTGGAGAAGGGTTAGGTGTGGGGGTTAGGTTTGGGTTTTGGGTTGGGTTTTGGGTTGGGTTGGGTGGAGAAGGGTTAGGTGTGGGGTTAGGTTTTGGGTGGGTTGGGTTGGGTTGTGGGTTTTGGGTTGGGTTGGGTCGGTGTGGGGTTGGTTTAGGGGTGGAGAAGGGTTAGGTGCGGGGTTAGGTTTTGGGTTTGGGTTTGGTGGTGGGTTAGGTGGGTTGGGTGGAAAGTCGGGGTGTGGTCGGGGGGATACAAAAAGGGGGTTTAGATGGTAAAGTAGATGTTATAATAAAGAGTAGGTCTAAGAATGTGGGTTGGTTTTGCAGGCACGTCAGCAGTTGACGATGCGTGATAGGATGCCTCCACTATTGAGTCGGATGAGGCCACACGTATCTGCGGCGCATTGGGCCATCATGCGCGAGGTGGGACTCGGCGGGGTCCAGAGGTACAGAGCGATAGAGAGGGATCACAGCCTGATGGTCGCCCTCATCGAGAGATGGGATCCGGCGGCCAATGTGTTCCATCTTCCGACCGGGGAGATGACCGTCACATTAGAGGATGTGTATCGCATCCTGCGGCTACCGATCGAGGGAGAGGCAGTCTTCCAGGTAGATTCAGAGACTGCCATGGACAGCATACTGCAGGTTTTTGGGGATGCAGCCGCGCTTCTTACGTATCATAGCGCGAGCATTGGATATGGTGACATGTACCGCGCACACAGACATGAGACACGGCTTGCCGTGTTGATGATGATAGGGATCACCTGCTTCGCCCTCCCGGATTCAGAGGGAGGCCGCTTCCCACGAGCATTGATGGGGGTGCTGCTGGAGATGGTGGAGGAGCACACCTGTTTCGCATGGGCACCAGTGTATCTGGTGCAATTATACAGGGAGTTATGGGGCTATCGCTGGAGGAGCGATTTGGTATTTGTTCTACATTTTTGTTGCACTGTTGGGCATACGAGCACATCGTATGCATCAGGCCAGTAGGGCTACCCCAGCAGCCAGGGCCACAGGTCGTATACCGATATGGCTTTCAGAGGTGGTTGGGGGTCGTGGGCCAGCCACGAGCAGTTGTTGCAGGTCGGGATGTGGCCTATTATAGACACTTGCTAGAGGGCCTTACAGCAGTAGACATTGTATGGAGACCCTACAGAGGTCACCAGCCTGGCAGAGGAGCCCGCGTACAGCTGCGCCTGATCCAGTATACATTCTGGATAGCAGGACGGAGGCCGGGAGAGTACGAGCGGATACCCCTAGAGAGGGTACGCAGGCAGATGGGGTTACGACAGGACGAGCCACCTCCCTTCCCTCAGTACAGGAGGGATGATGTAGAGGCCCCACTGCCAGCGCCACAGCCTTTGGATCTAGACTAGGTAGCGGAGAGACCAGCAGGTGAGGGTGTGGATGATGCCGGGTGCACGGGAGCATACAGGGTGTGGTGGGCTGGGCAGAGAGCAGCGAGATAGTACACTGCTGCGTGCCAGGACTTGGCTGCGATTATAGGAGAGAGGATCAGCTCAAGGGGTCAGTGCGGCTCTTACGAGGGGCGCATTAGGCTGCTGCAGAGCACGAATAGGGGCCTTACAGTGCAGCTAGCCGAGCTCGAGCACGAGCACAGTAGCACCACCACGGCACCACGGCCACAGTGTGCGGATACGAGCAAAGCGGCGGCACCACCACGGCACCACGGCCACGAGTGCAGTGCAGTGCGAGTGCAGCAGAAGCACCACCACCAGCACCACACCACCACGAGTGCAGTACAGCGGCGGACAGGCAAAGACCACCGCGGCCACGCAGTGCAGTGCGAGCTCTCGGGGGTATTGGTGTTAGGTGCGAGGACCAGCCCAGCTCCTTGATGGCGCGAGATCGCTATATGGAGGTTAGAGCAGAGAGGCCCGATATTATCGGGATATTCTTGATAATACACGGAGTCGAGTATCGGGCGTATGCGGCGCATAGGCGAGACCTCGCACTGCCCGAGAGATCTCGGGGAGGGCAGCCCACAGTGGCGTGTCCGTGACAGGTAGGAGGCGAGAGGCACCACGAGGACCAGCGGGGAGAGGTGCCGAGGGCGGTGGGGAGAGATGATAGATCCCGACATGGTTTTGTATAGGACACGGGCGGGCACCGTCTGCGAACCGGTTGTATGGATAGAGGCTGCGTGCGACACTTATTCATTGTATTTATTCATTTATTTATTATATACCACTGCGAGAGCGAAATGCACGGGTTGTACATTTGATACCGGACTGCGAGCGAGTATATTTTGATATGAGAGACCGGCGTGAGCCGAGTCGAGATTTTTGGTAGGTATTGCGGCTGCGTGCGGCTTTGGGATATTATGAGATCACACAGAGGCCCCGATGTAGGGCACATTGTATTTTTGAAAACTGGTATATATATATATATATATAGATGATGTTTTGATCCATATGTAGTGTTCAAAAATGTGTTTAAATATTTTGTTAATGGTTTGGTAATATATAATGTATGATAAGTTTAGTGGGCATGTTGATAGATGGATGATGTTGATGGTTTTGTTTTTTTTTTTTACGTATATATGAATGACATGTGATGTGATGAATTGTTGGTTTTGTGACATTGTGATATATGTAACTGATGAGTTGGATCCAAATGATGTAGAGATTGATAGTTTCTTGAAATTCGTAGTTGATGGTTGTGTATTTGTATAAAATAAATGATGTTTAATGAAATTGTAATGATATGATGTGTGGTGGATGAACAAATGTGGTAAATGGTGTGGTTATGCAGGAAAAGAGGCGGGCGCGACAAAAATTTATGAAAGAATGAAGAAAAGAAACCTGTTTCAAAAAGGCTGGTGTGTAACCGGTATCGGTTAGGTAACCGATGTCGGTAGTTATATGACCGATATCGGTTATAGGACCGATACCGGTTATTTAGGTATGAGCTTTTCTAAAAATAGAAAAGCTAGGGTGGCAACTTGAGTTTTAATTTTAGAGCCATGCAAGAGGTTAAATACGCGAACGCGACGCTTTTTGATGACTGAGACAGGTATTTGCATGAGAGATTTGGGTGAGAAGGAGAAAATAGACAAGGAAAGTGAATGTGATCCGAGATTCAGAAGGCAGAAAGACAAAGTGGAAAAGGGTGGTGATCATGGCAGAACGAGGAGAAGCATCCAGAGAGCAAGGGACGGGGAGGGAAGACAAGGGCCACCTCAAGCTGCTGCAACCCAAGAGGTATCATTTTGTTTGTGATTTAACTACTGCATGTTTTTGGGAATAAGCTGGAAAAGAATAAGGAAGTAGATATGAGAAAGACAACATGATAGCCGGGGGTATAGATGAGGTGAGTGTTATGGGGTAGGTAATTCGGGGTTGTTGGTATGTCTGTGTATATAGAAAGGAAGAAACGATCAATTTATTGTCGTAGGTGGTTGTTTTAGGCAAGATGTATGTAATTGACAGTGACCGGTAGCGGTTAGGGAGAACCGGTATCGGTTACTCAACCGATATCGGTTATGTATAACCGATACCGGTTACTGGAGGAATTTCCAGAATGTTTGAAAAAACCCTGACGGATTGAATGGTTGTTTGTTGTTTTGGTGTATGCGTAGGCAGAGGCCAGGATTGAGGATGAATGATAGTGTGCCAGCGCTGTTGTCACGAATCCGAGCGGATGTAACACCAGCTGAATGGACATTGATAAATCGTTTGGGGTTAAGTGGAATCCGCTATTATTCACGAATCGCACGTAATCATGCTATGTTGCAGGCATTGATTGAGAGATGGAATCCCGAGACAAATACCTTTTATCTGCCAACAGGGGAGATGACAGTAACATTGGAAGATGTGTTTCAGATTTTGAGACTCCCTATTACAGGAGAACCAGTATATCAGGCACTACCTAGCGGCACGGGGAGCGATAATAGCAGTATTTGGTCCATACGCACGAGATTTGACACAGCGAGTTTATCTTTTACATATGGGGTAATGTATGCAGCACACCCTGAGGAGACAAGGTTAGCAGTGATATTAATGATAGCGGTAGGGTATTATGCGTTACCGAGGGCGGAAGGGGGAAGATTTCCAAAGGCATTGATGTGTGTTATTTGGGAGATGATAGAAAGGAACGTGACTTTTGCATGGGCACCTGCATATTTGGCGGAGCTATACAGGGGTTTATGGGCTTGTAGGTGAAATCACAGGACGACACTGGATAGTTCATACTTATTACACTGTTGGGCCTATGAGCACATTGTTTGTGTGCGACCAATAGGCCGACCCATCCAGTCGGGAGAAACCGGAGTGCAGAGGTTGGGATTCAGACGATGGGTCCAGACAGAACAAGAGGCCAGATCCCAGGCCGTGACGGGTGATATTGAGTATTACAGGCAGGTATGGGAGAGAGTGACGGTTGCGGATATCTGTTGGAGGCCATACGGGAACTATATGGTGACAGAGAGCATAGCTGAGGAGTTGAGGGGTGTAGAGCGATTGAGGTGGATCGCAGGGCACAGGCCGGGTGAGTATGAGAGGAT
This sequence comes from Taxus wallichiana var. yunnanensis, assembly GCA_018340775.1. Classification (NCBI taxonomy): domain Eukaryota; kingdom Viridiplantae; phylum Streptophyta; class Pinopsida; order Cupressales; family Taxaceae; genus Taxus; species Taxus wallichiana. Next base: position 103,544,949 of record CM031236.1, read on the forward strand.
TCCTATAGATCGCGTGCGGCGACAATTTGGATTTGTGCAGGATATACCCCTGGCTTATAGACCATATATGAGGATCGACGCGAGGCAAAGCATTCTCACCTCCCGCCCAACACCTCGAGAAGGGCACGAAGAGGTAGCGGCCGATCGCGGGGGTAATGGATGCGGAAGCAGCAGAGGCCTATAGATTATGGTGGGTGGCGAGAGCTGCGAGGTGTACGTGGCGTCACGACATAGCGGTGATTACAGCGAGAGAGGATCATCTGCAGCGTTTGGTTCAAAGCAGCTCAAACGCATGTGAGTGAATGAGAAAGAGGATTGTTAGTGGTTGCGGAGTCACGGGCGGGAGACTAGAGGCTGGAGTCTTCCATGCGAGAGGCGTATTCATATGTTACGGAGAGAGATTGGCGAGATCGGTGGTGGTACCAATAGCCGTGGTACCTTTGAGGACAGAGAGGCCCGGCGAGAGGGGTCGACGATCACGATCATCACCTAGTTCGGGATGAGGCGTGAGGGTCTGAGTAAATGTTAGCAAGGTATAAGAATAAATAAGGATGCCGACCTGCGTGTCGATGATAGAGAAGATGTATTTGTTTAACATCTAAATAAAACTGAATATGTATGTTGATTTGAGTTATGATAATAATAAGATTGTTGGTGTTTTGATTTTCGGTGTTTCGAAAAAGGATAAAAAGAAATGTGATTAAATAAAAATGCACAAAAATATTTATATTCACCACACAGGATAGGTTATGGTAGGGGATGGTCGAGCTAACCTTGGGAGACCCCATGTCTCCGAAGTGCTGCCTACATAGCCCATTGCATAAAGCAAGGAGGGGCCTCAGACCGATGTAGTTCTCCCTTAGGACCAGGGAGAGGTGAATTCGGAGCAATTTGGGTATGGTTAGGCTATTTGTTGGTTGATAAGAATTTGATGTTGATAGGGTAATCTTTGTTGGTGTTGGTAAGGTATGGGCGATGTTGATGTAGGTATAGGTAAAGCGAAAGTTAGCTTACCCAAATAGTAGGGAACCGTATCACGATTAAGGTCAACACACAATCCTAGAGTCGAGCAAAAGAGGCAAAAGTGTCCGTAGTTGAGAAGAGCTAAACAAACCACATATTAACATAGGATGAGCTTGAATCCCTAGGTACCTTGCATGGCGAGAAGTCGATAGGTGAAAAGAGTTGTATAATCACAATATATCGGATATACGTCACGTCCCTTGAGTTGAAACAAATGGTGAGGTGAGGTGGATGATATATTTGAGTACGGAGAACTTATTACAAAGTGAGTGTTACGAGCGAAAGAGAACCTACCCTAAATAGACAAGTCCATGACTCAAAAGTCCTTTTGAATGAGGCTTTTCTTTTATTGAATGTAGACTGATCGATGCGGGAAGTCTACAGAGGATATTGATTGTATTATTCTTGAGGTCTTCACGAAGCTGATCAATGCGAGAAGCTTCTGATAAAGGCTGACTGTGTATAGCTGTCCTTCGAGGGAGCAGTCTATTTATAGTAGCAGATATGATTGTAATGCATAGCTGTCCTTCGGGGGAGCAGTCTATATATAATAGCAGCAATAGTTCGGCATATAGCTGTCCTTCGAGGGAGCAGTCTATATTTAATTTAGATGACTAGATGTTCATTTGGCGTGAAGCATCTAGTTTAGTAGGAAGTTTGACTCAAGAAAATCCCATAAGAATACGGCTTATTTTAATACTTTGAAGTCATGGACTAGACTAAAAAGGGGAAGGCATCATTGAGGTGAGGTGAGGATCAAACTATGTGAGCTTGATTGTTATTATGAGGTGTAGGAAACAGAGTGTATGTAGTGGTAAGTGAGCTCAAGGGACGAGCGGAAGGTAGATAAGAAGTGATATAACACTAATTTCAACAGTAGAATGGTCGAAGATGCAAGGCATTAAGGGTTAAGCTCAGGTTTACCATTAAGCGAAGCTAAACGATAAGTACCAGATCCATAGGTATGAGTGATTATATAAGGCCCAATCCAATTGGGAGCAAATTTTCCACGTTTGCTCTTTTCTAGTTTGGTTACATGTTGATTCTCTTTGAGAACAAGATCACCAACCTTAAAGGTACGCTCATGAAGTCGCTTATCATAAGCACGTTTAATGCGTTTTTGATAGATTTGAAGGTGATCAAGAGCTGTAAGACGGCGTTCGTCAAGAAGCTCCAATTGGGCTAACCGCTCTTGGCGGAAATCATCGTTGGTGAGAATATCCTGAAGAGATATTCTAAGGGAGGGTATTTGTATTTCGAGAGGCAAAACAGCCTCGACCGTATACCAAAGAAAAAGGTGTGGCATTAGTAGAGTACGAATGCTAGTACGATAAGCCCAAAGGGCAAAGGGAATGTGATCGTGCCAATTTCTTCCGGATTCATTGACAACTTTCATGAGGATTTTGGTTAGTGTTTTATTAGAGGACTCGGCTTGCCCATTGGCTTGTGGATAGTAAGGTGATGAGAAACTAAGTTTGATACCAAAGTTGTCACAAAGGTCTTGCAACAACTTGTTTTTGAAAGATTTTCCATTATCTGTTATCAGGCGATGAGGAACACCAAAACGACAGATAATGTGGTGGTTAATGAACTCGACAATTTTTTCTTTTTTGATTGAAATGAGTGGAATAGCCTCCACCCATTTTGTGTAATATTCGGTCACTGTGATTATCCAACGGTGACGTTGTGAAGAGGTTGGATGAATCTCACCAATAAGGTCTAAACCCCATTGTGAGAAGGGCCAAAGATCTCGAGCGATCTGGAGCGGGTGGCTAGGAGTATGTTGAAGGTTGGCATGTTGCTGACACATAACACAACGCTTAACATATTCGTAGCAGTCGTTATTGAGAGTAGGCCAATAATAACCAAGGCGAAGGATTCGTTTGGCCACGGCAAGGCCGCTAAAATGTCCACCACAAATACCGTCATGGACCTGTTGGATGGTATGAGTGGCCTCGCGCCTTGATTAGACAAGCGAAGGAGGATGCCATCAAAGCCACGTTTATAGAGGAGTCCCCCCATGACAACATAACGTGAAACACTTTTAAGAAAAGCACGTTTGCCGTTACTAGTAAGGTCAGGTGGGAGGACAGAGATTGTAAGGTAGTCGTGAAATTGGTGGTACCAGGTATCCTGTGAATTAGTAGACACAGTATTTATCATACAAACTACCGGGGTTGAATAGGATGGGGCAAAAAGTTGTTGGACCATGACGAATAATTCAGAGTCAGTTGGCGCGGCGGGAATTTGCGAGGCTAAGCAAGCCATAGTATCCGCAAATTTGTTAGTGGAGCGGGGAATGGTTTGTATGGAATAGTGGGTAAATAAGGCTAGAAGTGAATCCACGTAGTGTTTGTATTTTTGAAGTTCCTCGTTTTTGCATTGGTAGACGCCCATAACTTGATTGACTACCAATTGAGAGTCGCCAAAAATGTTGATAGATTTGATACCTAAGTGTAATGCAACTTGGAGACCCAGAACAAGGGCCTCGTATTCCGCTGTATTATTAGTGCAAGGGAAATCAAGTCGGAATGAAAGAGGCATAGGTTCAGCGTTGAGAGGAATGAGAACAACGCCGGCTCCTCCGCCGCGCTGGCATTTAGATCCATCGAAGAAGAGGGTCATTGGGTACGACTCCTCCGTGAGGGAAAGAGTAGCGATGAGTTCGTCGGGAAATGTGAAATTGGTAAATTGTTCCCCAGGTAAAGGAGCTTCGCAAGTTGGTCTGCGATGGTTTGTCCTTTGATTGATTTCTGGTGGACAAACTCAAGGTCGAGGTCGGCGAGAAGCATGAGCCATCTAGCAATGCGTTGGTTCAGATGAGGTTTGGCATACATATAATGGATGGGGTCTGTATTGGTGATGACGAAAGTCTTGTGATTTAGAAGGTAGTGTCGGAGTTTGGTGGCCACGAATGATAGGGCAAGGCACAATTTTTCTACATGTGTGTACCTAGTCTCATAGTCCACCAAAGTACGACTTATATAATAAACGGCTTGTTCGTGATTCTCGAGTCACGATGTGCAAGCATGGCTCTAGCGTGGCGTGGTCGGTGGCGGAAAGGTAAAGGTAGAAAGGGCGGTCGTCTTGGGGTGGGATAAGCACGGGTGGCTGCAAGAGATAGGATTTGAGAGCTTCGAAGGCTTGGTGACATTCTTCGCTCCATTGGAATGCAATATCCTTTTTAAGGAGGTGATGGAAAGGTTGACACCGATCCGAGAGTTGGGAGATGAAACGTCGGATAGATTGGAGCTTACCTTGTAAACTACGCAATTGTTTGAGATTTTTAGGTGGGGGCATTTCTAGGATAGCTTTGACTTTAGATGGATCGACCTCAATGCCACGCAAAGAGACGATAAAGCCAAGAAGTTTTCCCGAAAGAACACCAAAGACACATTTCTTTGGTTGAAGGCGATGAGAATATTGTAGCATGAGCGATCAAAAATAATGGTTAAAACATCGAGATGTTCACTACGATGTTTAGACTTGCCGAGAAGATCGTCGACATAGTCTTGAGGATAGTGTGCATAATGTCATGAAAAATGTAGGTCATAGCCGGCTGATAGGTAGCACCAAAGCATTCTTAAGGCCAAATGGCATGACACGATAATGAAGGTTCCCAAGGAGTTATGAAGGTAGTTTTGTGTTGATCGGCGGGCTGACCAAAATTTGGTTGTATCTGAAAAGCCATCCATGAGAGAGAGCATCTCATGACCTGCAGTTAGATCAACAAGTTGGTCAATGCTAGGTAAAGGGAAGTCATCCTTAGGGCAAGCGAGGTTAAGATCCCAGAAATCTGTGCATATCCGTAGTCCCCCTGTCGCTTTAGTGTAGAGTGCGATGTTAGAAATCCATTGAGGATAGTCAATAGGCAAGATGAAGGAAACGAGAAAGGAGTCGTTGGAGCTCCTCTTTGACCAAGAGAGCAATGCGTGGATGCATTTTTCAATTTTGTTTGATTTGGTTTGGAATCGGGGTTTAGGGTGATGTTATGGACGGCGATGGTAGGATCAATTCCTGGCATGTCAGCGTAAGACCATGCGAAAGCTTGGTTGCGAGCACGGAGAAAGGTAGTAAAGGCGGCTTGTTCTGATGTGTTAAGGGATTGTCCAATCTTCACAATGTGAGGATCCTCCTCCGTGTGGATATTGATTTCTATGGTAGATTCGTTCAGCATAGTTTGGGTTTCAGATGGTAAGGCTCGTTGAATATAAGAATCATCGCGCGAGGTAAGTGAGGATGGAGTCGTCATCCTGGCATTCAACAACATTAATCAAAGGCGAATCCTCTTCGATCATGTCTGGATAAAGAAGGGGCAAAGAAGATGGGTCGTCATTATCGCGTTGATAAGTGAGAGGACCTATGAAGATAGCATTTATGAAAAAAAAAAGTTAGGAGGGATGGATTCAGGGTCTATAGATTCTGCGGGTGATGATGGCAAAGTGGGTGATGATGATTTGGTAGGGGCGGCGTCTTCTTCTTCCAGGATACAGCTGACAGGAGGTGTCTCCTGTGTAGGTGTTTCGGGAAAACCGAGACCACTGCGATCATTGTGTTTACGGGTAGTCACGGGAATGAGTGTATGTCGGCCTTGTTCGTAAAGGCCAAAACCAAAGCCTTTCCACGCACAGCGAGTCAAGAAGGTGAGGGCGAAACGACGATTTGTCAAGTATTGAAAATCAGATTGGAAAGGAACCACACCAAGAGGAGGTTCAGGGGTAATGGAGGATGCGTCAACACCCCCATACGTTAGGTTAGTGTGGCAATGGGGTGGTCCGTAAGAGATTATCTCCCCCACGCGACGGTTGTAGGTGGGATGTGCATGTAATTGTCCGTACTCCTGCGGGGTAGGGAAAGAACTAACATTATATAGGCGGTACTCCCCCAGCGTAAGGCGCTGAAAAACATCTACTAAGGGGTCGGAGGTTGGAATGTTAGCTGCGGGAAGGGAAGTGGTTTTTGCGATGGTGGTTTCATCAATTGAAGGCGTAGGCGCGGTTGAGGTGGATGGTTGAGGTACATTTGAGGAGGATGGTTGGTTTGAATGTATGGGTGTCTTGATTGGTATAAGCACATCGTTAGGGCGGTATAACATATTGCAGGTTTTAAAGGGGGGAGGGTCAGCTTTTACGGTGTAAGACTTCCCCTCGTACTCAAATTTTATGCATCTATGTAATGTTGAGGGAACGCATCCCATGGCTCGGATCCAAGGACGACCCAACAATATATTATATTGGAACTCTCCCTCAAGGACATAGAAGAGTTCGGGTAAAGTACGTGGTCCTACGCGAATGTTGAGGATCACGGTGCCTAAGGTAGAAGTAATAGCGTCATTGAATGACCGCAACATGATGGGGTTGGCACACATGCAACTAGAAGGGATGTTCATCTGTTGGAAGGCTTTTGAAGAGATGATGTTTAGGCTAGCGCCCCCGTCAATCATAACCCGACGTACTCGAATGTCCCGGACGTAAGCGGAGATGAAAAGGGCAGGGTCGGGGTCTTCTGTACCAAAGTCGACAATTTCATCTTCAGAGAAACTGACTGCAGCAGCTTGTGGTATAGAGACAGAAGTGATTGGAGTAGTGGGCTGTTTAGTGAGAGAGGCAACGTGATTGGGTGTTAGAATGGAGGCGACAGGCAGGGTTTCATTAGGTAAAACCTCTATCCCTTGAAGGATCTCAACGAGAGCTTGTCGATGAGATTCAGAAGTCTGAATGAGATCATACAGTGTCATTTTTACGGGTGATTGGTGAAGCTGTTTAATCATATTTCGGTGGGCAATGCCATTAGAGACGGGATAGGCGGGTCCGCGAATGACCACTTTAGGTGGTGGTGCAATCGGGATGTTTGACGGAGAAAGAGATGCCGCAGGTGTGTTTTCTTTTGCTTTCCCATTGTTTTTCTGCCCTCGAGTAGCGACACTAATCATATTAATCTCGTAGACCTGAGATGAGGAAGATGGTTGGGATAACTCATGGTCTTCAAGAGGTGGGGTTGTAATAATAATGACAGATCTTGGTGAGGCGGGGACAGATGGTATAGGAGAGGGAATGGAAACTAAAGGTCTCTCCCTTCGTAAGTTGTCTTTCTTAACTTTCGTAGCTGGGAGAGGTGACTGGCGAAGGATGGTTTTTAGAGCTTTGCATCCCTCCACATCATGTCCTGGTGTGCGGTGATAAGCGCAGATTTTAGACTCATCGTAACCCATAGGTCGGGGCTTAGACGGGTCATAAGGTCTAAGTGGAGGTAGGGAAATGGTCGCATTCTCCACCAACATAGCAAGGATTTTGGCGTAAGATCCTTTGAGTGGGTCAAAATCGGAAGAGGATGAGGGTATTGATTGTGTGGGTTTTGGTAATGTTTGGGCATGATTGGTTCGCATGGGTGGTGGTTTAGCGAGGGGTGTTGATACATGTTTTTTACTAAACGTGATTTCTTTGGCGCAGAAGCTATGTTGGATGATGAGGCCGCAGATGACGTGGTATCGAGAAAACAACCACGGGAAATAGGAGTGATTTGAAAACAAGTCTTTTGATGATGGAATTTGTTTAGGGTTGATAGGTGGACGAGGATACGCGGAGTGGCGGTGCTTGCTATACCACTGGAATTTCTATATAGGTGCGGAAGGCGTAGGTTGTTACGAAGAAAACGGGGAGGTATGATATATTGATGTAAGGTAGAGGGATGGGGTCCCAATATGGAAGGTAGGTATGACGACGATGGTTTTGATTTTGATAGGGGCATGGATTGAGTTTGTCTCCTAGGTGGCGGGGCGGATTTATTTTTGGATAGATCGAGTCGCTTAGGCGGGTGCGTTAGGCCCGGGCATTGGTGAGGTCCCAAGCGTAGGGGAAGATCTGGTTAAGTTGATAGAAGTGGACGGGGCATTTGGTAGAGGTGAGGGGGATGAAGGTGAGAACAGGGGCATTTTAAGCTTCTGTAAGCACTTCGGGTATATGGTGGAGACATCAGGATCCGTCATTTGCATTTGAGTAGAAAAAGGGGTACTCAAGCGTTCCCATAGGGCTGTCATCTTACGTGGAATGACAGGTCTCAGTGTGATTTGTAATTTTTATGTACGGAAGAAAGGTGGGTTGTAATTCCAGTCCCGCTGTGGGTGTGACACACGGGAGGTAGATGAGGCCTTTGTATCAATAGATGTTAAGAGGTCAACCGGTCGTTGAAAAGATTTAGGCGATGAGGGACTAATAGGTAGGAGGGCGTGTTCGAGGGGATCTGTCACGTTTAAAGAATGTGGTGATGTTAGTGTAAGAGATTTCTCGTCTAAGGATGTCAAAAGGAGTGGCGAGCCTTCCTCTTGTGTAGCAAGAGTGGTAGAAGGGGACGTTTGGGAAATAGATAAATTAGATAGCATCCGCTCACAGTCTTGTAGGGATGTGGTGTAAGAAGACTCGTCGATGAGAAGAGAAGTCGGGCAATTAACTCTTCTATGGGTAAAGGAATGATTTCACTTTGATTTGATGGTGGTGAAGGCGGTTCAAACTCCTGTGTTGGTGGAGAGGCTTGATTTAAAATTTTTCAATAGAGGCTTTTGGTGAGAATCAAAAGCTGCATGGATCTCATGAACACTCTCTCTTGGCTAAGATATCTTGGTTCACGCATTCTTGTTGAATGAGTGATTCGGGAATGGCTTGTTGAAAATTTTCAGATTTCGGTTAGCAGGGGCGTTAGGATTATCGAGGGTTATATCCCCTGCGTCAACCATTTCCTGTACTATATTTTTCAACATCTTGCAGTTTTCATGACTATGTCCTTTTACGCGGTGAAAGTTACAAAAGTCATTTTCTTTGTACCAGGGAAGGTATTGCGCGGGTGGAGTCAAACCCAGTGAGGTTTAACAGGGGCAAGGTGATAGCCCTTGACTTTGAGCAATTTCTCGAGGATGACGCCATAAGTTTCTCCCAAGGAGTGTAAGCGGTGGGCTCGACTTTGTACTTATAAGTGGTTTTCGGCGGAGTATTGGACGGTGTTTGAGATTTGACCATTACCGCGTGGACAGCTCCTTTTGATTTAGAAGAAGTGGACGCGTGAGGAGTGGTGGTGTTTGGCTTGTTGGTAGAATCAGGCGTTCGGAAAGTGGGGTTTTGTTACGTGACCGCAATTTCTCTTCTTCTAAGGCTCGAATTTCAAGTTTCCGAGCCATGGTAAAGGCCTCGTCGAATGTGCGGAAAGTTTGAATTTGGAGGGTAGGGGAGATGTGCTTAGCGCAGGCCCGCGTAAATAGTTCAATGAGTTCGGTTTGAGGCAAGGCATACGTAAGTTGGTTGATAAGGCCCGCCATCGTCCAACGAAATCTGCGATAGATTCGTCTTCAAATTGTCGGATGGCATAGAGGTCAATGATAGATACTTTCTTGGCAATGTTAATGGAGAAATGATCCAAGAAAGATTGGGCTAGTTGGTTAAAAGAGAAGATCGAATCTTTGGGTTAAAGCACCTTGTACCACTCAAGGCGGGTCTGATAAGGACATGGGGAAGGTGCGGAGTAACAAGGCGTCATCATGGGCAATCAAATAACAAGCATGTCTAAATGATCGCAAGTGTTGTTGAGGATCCTCTTTACTGTTAAAACGAGTAAACTTTGGCAACTCCCATTGAGGAGGGTATGAATGAAGGGGGACAGAAGGGTGAATGGGCTCCCGAAAAACTTGCTCGTATGTCAAGGCGCTACGACTTCCTGAAACGGAAGCCTCCAGGTTTTGCATTTTGTCCATCATTTGTTTGATGAAATCTGTGGTTGGATGAGATGATGATGCCACAGAATAGGGATGTCCCATATAAGGTGTTGAGGTTACTGGATACGTGTATGGGAATGAAAAGGTAGGCGGAGCTTGAGAAGGAAAGCTCGTGTGAATAGGTGGCAGAGAGTAAGTCATGAATGGAGTGGTCTGAAAGAGAGATGAGATAGGGGCAGTTGGTGGTAACGATACGTGGGGTCCAAGGTTAACCAAAGGAAAGCTAATCGGGGTCGTATGAACCTCTGAAGCTGTCGGATTGGGAGACGGGGCTAGAGATGCAGGAAGTAAGGCATTGTTATCAGGAGGAGTGGGAGCTAAATGAGCAGCTATACTAATAGGCATGCCAATAAGGAGCTGACCATCAGGCGTACGGTCGGGGGCATGAGACAAATAGTATTGTACAGCGCTGGGATTAGCATCCAGAAATTTGGCAAAGTCCTTGTCTCCTACAGGAATTTGGGGGATCTCACTAGTGTCCGTAGGGTTCCCTATAGAATGTGAAGGGGGTGATTCAGGCAAAGACACAGAGCGAGGCATGTGAAACCATGGCGGTGGCTTGCTTCCAGTGATGACAACCATAGACAAGAACACGGGGAAAATTTTAATCTATCAAGAACAAAAACAACCTCAAAATGATGAATTTGGCAAGTTCTTTGGTTTGTCGGGTGATGAAGACGATGAACCGATATCGGTTTACTAACCGGTGTCGGTCACAGAGAAAACGACGTCGGTCCCTTAACCGATGCCGGTGTCAAAAGTCTAGGATAAGAAGATATAAAAGGCTGCTAATTTGATTTTTAGCAACGTTGAGTATATTTATCAACTTATTGATCACAGAAGACAAAGTATGACAGAGAAAACAGAATTTGGAAACAAGCAAGAGGCACATGCAAATCTAGAGATTAATCCTAGGGTTAATTTTAGTTATCGTAGACTTATGCCTTTAGACGTAAGATGATGTCAGAATCCTAAACAACAAGACCAAGGGGAAATGTCAAGTTTATTTTGGCTTATAAGGTTACCTCAATCGGGCGGAGGAATACCGCGGAAAAGGGGGGATGTTTGAGCTGTTGTGTTAATTGTGAAGTGATTCGGTATGTGTTGTGCAGTGAAACTAAGGTTAATTTCCTGTCAATACCGTGGATATCACCCCCACGTGTACGACCTGTTACTTAATCTATGTTCACTAGAATTGAAGAACAACAAGCAGGAATGCAATGCACGTGTTTTAAACCCAAATCGAAAATTATATTCGATGAAGCAAGAGAGATGACTTTCACTAATGCGAAACTAGGAAAGCAAGACAAATTCTTTACGAAATATATAACAAAAAGTAGCAACAGCAAATATGCTTCCTAAAATGAAAATAAGCAAGAGAAAGAAACCCAAAATGGGTCCCACCGGGCGTGCCAAAATGTTTCGCTCGGAATGTTTCGGCTTCTGGGAATAGAGTTGCTTCTATCCTTTCATTCCTTTTAGAAACAGATGAGGTTAGGGTTAGGAGGAATACCTGTTGAATGTCGAGATGGTGTGCGCGTACGTAGAGAAAGATCAGTGACTGCAGAGACTCCTTTTTGTCTCGGAAGGACTACTGCAAATAAGAACACAAGACCACAAGATTTTGATTAAACAATAAATGAGAAGCGCCTTGGGCGGGAAATATAAAACTTCCTTTCGAAGGTGGTCAGTTCCCCTGCTAATATGAATTAACACAAAAGACTGCAAAATATTAATTAAATTATTTCGTTAAACTGGGTAGGGGGAAAGGCTGGTTTTCTGGTTTTTGATCAGAGGAACCGATGCCGGTTACTGATAACCGATGCCGGTCACTGATAACCGATGGCGGTTACTGATAACCGATAGCGGTGGGTTCTACGATCTTCTTGGCAGCTATGGTGTTTGTAATGGCTGGTTTTTGGATGGTATTAGGAAATGGGATGATTAGAAGCAAAAGAATGACAGTTAGATGCAATGGCACGTTGGGTAGTGGATTCAGAAACGGATTTAGGAGCACTGAGATTCAAGAAGCATAAGAAATGTTATAACAAAGGACATGCAAGATGTGACTTACTGGTTTTGGCACAGATGCAAGTTGATCTCCTTGGTTGTAAACACTTCTGGTTTCTTTACTCGTCTCTGCTCTGTCAAGTGAAGATCTGGACTCTGTTCCTCGCTCGCAATGCTCTCTGTTGATTCAGAAATCCTTTGACTGATCCCCAAAATGAAATTCCGATCCGTTGTTTTGGTTTGGGGAGCCCATTTACAGGGAACCGATGGCGGTTACGTAACCGACGGCGGTCGAGTAGGAACCGGCATCGGTAAGGAAAAAGTAGGCTATTTTTAGTAAAATAGCCCACCTTCCCTGCTTTTCTCCCGAGAGATCAGTTGCGGGATTGGTCAAGTGGCTAGAAGGTCGGCTTTGGGTGCGAGTAAGGAGGCATTAGTTATGGATGTGAGTCTAGACCAAGTCATGGGTCTTAATTAGGTTAGTTTAGGGTTAGGGCTAGGTCATGATGAGGTGGCAAAGTGAGGTGGTGGGTAAGGTGATGTGGATTTATCAATTACAAGGTAATTAATAAATAATTGTGTAAAGTTTAGGTAATGAGGTTAGGTTCGAAATGGGATGCGGGTCACAAGGGTCGTAAGACACGAATTTGGTGTCTCTGAGAATATTATAGTAAGTGATCGAGACCCTATATTTACTAGTAATTTTTGGACTAATTTATTCTCATGTTTGGGTACTCAGTTAGCTCGTAGCTCTTCTTATCATCCCCAGTTTGATGGGAAAATAGAAGTTGTAAATAAGTGTTTGGAGGGATATCTTCGTTGCTTTACGTCAGATAAACAAGCAAGATGGGTCCAATGGTTGCCACTTGCAGAATGGTGGTATAACACTTCCTTCCATACTTCATCTAAAATGTCTCCTTTTTGGCACTCTATGGGTACCATCCACCATCCATCACATCATCATTGAGAGGACAACCACGGGTTAGAGCAATAGAAGAACACATTCAATATCAACAAGAGGTCCTCTCTAGTCTCAAGAAGAACTTGGTCATGACACAAAACTGCATGAAGCAACAAAGCTAATCAACATCATACGAAAGGCATTTTGAAGTTGGTGATTGGGTTTTGTGCGATTAGAACCATATAAGCATATGCATTTGAAATAAAAAGAAAAGGATATCAAAATTTCACGAAGTATTATGGACCCTATCAAGTATTGCAGAAGATGTATCTTGTAGCATACAAATTAGAACTTCCACAATCAACCAAAATACATCCAGCCTTTCATGTTTCTTGCTTGAAGAAAGTAATTGGACAGAGAGTATCAGCCCAAATAGTGTTACCTAAGCTCGATGAGGAGGGGAGAGTCATCTTAGAACCTGAATGCATCCTTTAAACACACACTAAAAGATTAAGGACATGGGTTATTACTGAGTACCTGATCAAGTGGAAGAATATGGACAATGAAGATGCAACATGGAAAGATATGACATTCCTGCAGTAGCACCCAGAGCTTCTCAACATTGGGTACAATGTTTCTTTGAAGGGGAAGGGCATGCTACGCCCTTAACCTATTACTTGTATTAGGATATGAGTAGCTGACTTGTGGCTTACCATATCATTTTATTATATCATTTATAATTTCTCATGCTTAGTAGGTCAGCCTTGGTGTTGGCCATAACATATGAATAGTATATATAGGGGATTTTAGGTAGTAGTTCATCATCATTTGGAGCATTTGAAGTGGTTGACATGCTGGTTCTAATGTTGTGAAGTGTTGGAATATGGTCATGGGTTCACCATGGAGGGTAGGACATATGGATCCACTTTGTTGTATATGAGTATGCCCCAGGGGGTCATCATGATGTGTAGATTTAGAGCTAAAGGTTAATATGCCACTTGGGTGGGGGTGATGTGGCTCTATGTGCCTAAGGCCACAGAGGTGACCCGATCTCATTGAATGGGAAAATAAGCTAACATGTTGATGTTTGTTATTTATTTCACTTTTTGGAGGTAAAAAGGGGTTATGCTTATTATATGTAAAAGGGGTTGTGTGGGAGTATCTTATGTTGGACCCCGGTCATTATGATTGATGTTTTCATTGATGTCAAGTCATTGATGTTGTCACCGATGGAAAAAGGGTGAGAAATGAAGAGTGAGTGGTGAAAAAGTCAAAATGATGAAGGTTGATTGGTAGTGTCCGATCTCAAAGTGATTTGGTGATTGCATGATAATGGTTCTCGGTGGTGTAGTGGTGAACAATAGTCTTAGTCAAGTCTATTGGACATTCAAAATGGTTCTAGGGTGATACAAAGACATTACAAGCTAAAATGGTTTCTCCATCAAGTTTGGAGAAAGCCACGAGATAGAAGAAGAAAGCCACAAAAGACTAGAGATAATTGTAGATCGAAGATTAAAGCCGTAAAAGACTAGAGAAAGCTATGGATAGAAAAAAGAAGCCACAAAAGACTAGAGAAAGCTACGAGATAGAAGAACAAAGCCGCGAAAGACTAGAGAAAGCCACATATAGAAAAATGAAGCTGCGAAAGAATAGAGAAATCCACAGATAGAAGAATAAAGCCATGAAAGACTAGAGAAAGCCACAGATAGAAGAATAAAGCGGCGAAAGACTAGAGAAAGCCACGAGATAGAAGAACAAATCCATGAAAGATTAGAAAATTTTACGAGATAGAAGAATGAAGCCATGAAAGATCGGAGGAGCCAAAGGTAAAGAAGGAAAGATGAAAAACATGAGATAAAGCCATTATAAGCAAAAGAAATCCACAGGAGTTGACACAGAGCCTGAAAAGCCAAAAATCAGATTTTTGTAATTTTGGATTTGTTTAAAAGGTGATTTGATTTACTATGCATTAAGACTAGAAAAATCATGATATAGAATGTGAAATTAGAATTGTTCTTTTGAAATTTTTGGAAAGGGTACAACCTACTTGGGTCAAATGTGACCGTTGATATAATGTTATTTGAATGAAGGTGTATGGGTTGAATTTTCATGAGGGAATGAACTCCTTTGGATTGGAGAGAAGAAAGCATATAGAAGTAATGCTTTTTCTCATTTGTGTAGGGCTCAAGGATGGGAGAAAAGAACAACCAAGTGAAGAGTTGTTCCCGTGTATGAGGGCATAACTTGAGAAGCGATCAGATATATCATTGGTTGATGAAATGAATAAGAGCATTCTTATGAGATGGAAATATAAAATTCGAACCCGAGAAGCAAGAGACGAGATACAAAGACCAAAATGTATTATAAATGAACTTATTACTGTAGTTAAATATGAAATATTTGGGTCAATTTAGATGGATGCATGAAGACTGAGATTAAGTCAGAAAGTGCTTGAAGATAGAAAAAGGAATGATCTCTGTGTAGAGACAATTAGAAAAGTCATCATAATCTATTGTGTAAGCAATATTGATACTACATGATCAACTCGTTATCTAATATTTTCTACTAAGTGGGTGCTCCTTCCAAGTTGTAGATTGCTAACCGGCCGAGTGGGTTCTTAGCATTTCTTCTAAGTGAGTGCTTGGATCATAGGGGTGGGTGCACTTGCAAGTTGTTGCACTGATAAATTAGATGAATGGGTGCTTAACATTTATTCTAGTGGGTGCTAGAAGAATATGAATATGGTGCTTCATAAGTTGAGTGGGTGCTCAACAAAACCAAATATTGTCTACTTTAGAATTGGTGTTCCTAATAAAGTTTTGGTTTTGAAGCGAGTTTTTCTCCCGAAAGGGTTTCCCACTATACATTTTATGTTCAAGTGTTATTATTAACTTGTATATGTTTGATTGAATGCTTGACGATACACTACTATTATTAAACAAGGATATTATATTAGAATAAATTAAAAAGTTTGTAAGCTACATTGATTCACCCCCTCTCAGTGCTTGTGATCTCTAACAATTGGTATCAGAATGAATCCTTCTAGTGGAAGCTTAACATCTTCAAGGAGATCCTCTCTTCACAATCATGACAAAAATCAAGCACAAGGTGGACTGTCATTGTCAAGATCACCTCTCTTCAATGGAACAAATTATGCATTCTAGAAAATATGGATGAAGACATATCTTATGTCAATTGGTTTTGATATATGGGCATGTGTTGATAATGGGTACAATCCTTCAACCACTCCAATTAATTCTACAACATACAAGGTGGAATATGAATGTAACTCAAAATCCATGAATGTCTTTCTATGTGGGCTAACTAAACTAGAATTTGTGAAGGTTATGGACTGTACCACTACCAAAGAAATCTGGAATAAATTTAAAGTATCTATGAAGGTGATGACAAAGTCAAGTTAGCAAAATTGAAAACCTATAGAGCCCAATTTGAGATTCTTAAAATGAAAGAGGATGAAAGCATTGCATCCTACATGCAGAGAATAGATGAAGTGATCAATATGATCGAGGCCTTGGTGAAAAACTTGAAGAACCTGTGGTAGTTCAAAAGATACTTAGATCTCTAAATTCTAAGTATGATGTAAAGGTTTCAGTTGTGGAAGAAGCCAAAGATATGAAAACATTAACAATGGATGAACTATAAAGTATCTTATCAACATATGAGATGAGGATAATTGGGTCTAAATATACCAAGAAGGAAGTGGCATTCAAAGCCAAGAAAGAGACTCAATCCAAGCAAGAAAAAGAAGAATCAGACTTGGAGGATGAAGAAGATGATGAGAATATTGAAGCAATGTTCATGAGAAAACTAAAAAGAGGCTCATATAAGTATAAAGGAAAACTTTCTTTTAAATGTTTTGAATGTAGACAAGTAGGCCATTTCTTGCTAAATGTCCAAACCGTAAAAGGAAACTCGGTCTAAAAATGATGAAGAAAGTACTAAACACAAAAAGAAGAAGATGAACTTCAAGAAGAAAGATTGTAAAAATAAATTCTTCAAGAATAAAAGAAAATTCTACTCAAAAGAGAAGTCAAGTGAATATGATTCAAGTAACTTAGAAAATTCTAAAAATGAGGATGATGAAAATCATTCGAATGTTTATTTATGGCCATAAATGTTCTGAAGAATGCATCTCCAAAGGAAATAATGTGGTCAATTATGAAGACTCGATGAAGAAGAAGCAAATGTGAATTTGCAAGCTGACTTATATGTGCATTAGAAGAACTAAAACTATGCGGGAGGAAGAATTAAAAGTTGAGATGTACATTAAGAGACTATGAACAATAAATTCTCATTTTTGATAAAAGAAAAAGCCTAAAGGAAGAGGAAGAAACAAATGAGCTCAAATAACTTGATTCTCAACTTAAAAATACATCTCAATCCTATAAGGAGAAAGAAGATGAATGTTTGAAACTGAAATTTGAATTAGAGTGTTTGAAGATTGAAATGAAACAAATGACTGACAAAATCAAGGTATATAATAATATGGAAAAGAGCTCAAGAGTTCTAAGTGAAATGCTGAGCACTCAAAGGGATACAAAAGACAAATATGGAATAGGATTCATAGGAGGGAGAAATGAAGTTGAACAAGAGAAGGAGGACAAGACTATATCAACAACCAACATCTTTCATACTACAAAAGAACAAGTCACCAAAGCGCCAAGAGTTAGAAAAATGAACCCATAATCACTTATGCTATGAGGTACATGCATTATTTTTATGGTTATTGCTTTTTATCTAATGATTTTGGACACAAAGCTGCTAAATGTAGAAGATATGTTAGAGGTTATGGAAGAAACTATAGTCCACCCTACACTAAAATAAATTTTAGTGTTGTTTGCTATAAATTTCACGAGACTGGTCACATAGCTAAGATGTGTCATCAAGAACCTCCTAAACAAAGCATACTAAATTATGTTGTAAAAGAATCCAATGAAGGAATGAATGCGGTATGACCATACAAACCGCATTTCATGTACAAGATTAAGACAAAATATGGTATCTAGATAGTGGCTATTCTAGTTGCATGACATGAGACAAAATAAAATTTATTTCATTGTCAAACAATACATTAGGGGCTGTTAGATTTGATGACAATAATTTAACAAAAATTGTGGGAAAAGGAACTTTGACTCTAGACAATGGAAAAACAATTACTAAGAATGTTTTGTATGTTGAAGGTCTCAAGCACAACCTGTTGAGTGTGAGTCAAATGTGTAAGAAAGGTTACAATATGATATTTTATGACAAAGGATGTGATATAATTAATGGAAAAACATGAAAGAAAGTAGCTAAAGCCAAAGGGACCAAGAATAACTTGTATTTTCTCAATGAAATAAGTAAATAAAAAATCTTCACAAGTAAAGTTGATGACAACTGGATGTGGCACAGGAGATTAGGACATATGAGCTTTGAAAATCTTGTGAAATTAAGTGCTAAGGGTGATGTGAGACACATTCCAAAGACTACAAAACCAACAAATACTCTTTGCAAAGATTTCTTACATGGTAAACAAACAAGAAGATCATTCAAATCCAAGGAATATTCTACCACCAAGTGCCCTATAGCTAATCCACATAGATCTTTGTGGACCTACAAGAATTGAAAGCTTACAGGCTGATGTATATTTCATGCTATTAATAGATGACTTCACTAGAATGACATGGGTTGTTTATTAGAAGAAAAAATCAGAAGCTCTGGGCAAGTTTGAATCCTTCAAAGAACTTGTAGAGAATGAAAAGAACATCAAGCTTAAATGCTTAAGATCGGATAGAGGTTGAGAATTTTGGTCTAATGAATTTGATGAATTCTATGAATAACATAGAATTAGAAGACAATTCTCAAAGTGGCCAAGACACCCCAACCAAATGGAGTTGTTGAAAGTAAGAAGATGACTATACAAGAAATGACAAGAACTATGTTAAATGAATCTAAACTTCCTAATAGATATTGGAGTGAAGCAACATACATAACTATTTACATTTTAAACAAAGCCCAACTAAGTGCGACAATAGCAAGAGACCCTATGAACCCCTGAAAGAAAGACCAAAAATGTAAAACATATAAGAGTCTTTGAAATAAAATGGTATATCAAGAGAGATGAAGACAACCTAAGAAAATTTGATTATAGGTGTGATGAAGACACATTTCTTGGTTACTCAATAGTTAGTGCAACTTACGAGATACTAAAATAGAAGACTATAGAAAGTGGTTGAGAGTACAAATGTTAAAATTGATGAGTCCTACTCCTTAAAATCCAACATTCATCTTAATAACAACTATGAAGATCTAGAAGATGATGAAAAAGTGGGAAATGCACTGAAGAAGTGGAAGACAAACTGATTAACTAAAAATTAATTAACTAGTGTAGTAAGGGATAATTAATCTAATCTAGGAGGACATATAAACACAATAAATAAATGCACTAAGACAACATGTAAATGAGATAAGTAATATAACTAATGAAAATAGAAACCCTAATGTGCAAGAGAGAAGAGAAAATAACTCGGTGATAACAAATGCTCATGGGAGTGTGTTGCGAGAGGAGAGCTGTAAAAATTAGAAATAGGAACGACTACACAAGAGTGCCGAAAAGGATGGAGCTAGAGCATCTAGCTGGATTGGAGCACTTGGAAGAGGAATGGGGTGCAGTGGGTGCTGCAGTCTGCAATTTGGGTGCCGTAGTCTACGTAAAATCTTTGAATATGATTTTCACAGACCGAAAGGTGATCCAAAATACTTACTTGCTATCTGTCGCATCAACTTCGTTGTCCTGTGTTGAGTGTCACCAATAACTCGAGGTGGAAGAAAGGCCCGCAAGACCCCAAAACAGGCATAAAACCCTAAAAAAAGAATAATGCATATGAAGGGGTCAAATTGACCTCAGATGCCACAATGGTGGACTTACTAACTAAGCGTTGCACTACATCTTAGACCCAATGTAGTTCTATGTGCAAGTGTGTGTGAACATGCCCTAGGTTTCTCTTGTGCTAGTCACACTTTGTGAAGTAGTGAGAAATAACTATGTGTAGAAAATGTAATAGAATGTGTGCATGAAATAGAATAGAATCCCCCTATGAAGTGTGATGTAGATTTCCTAGCCTTGTGCCTTGATGATGGAGCTATGTGGATGCAAGTGATCTCTAATGTAATAGATGGATGTAACTCTAGATGGATTGATAGTAGTAAGTGATGCTAGGTCCCTCATTATGATCTCATAACTTTATATTTATAGGGTTCTCTTGGTCTAATTTTGTAATTAACCCCAAAAAGGCCGACCATAAGAAAGATAAAGATGCCAAATGACTAGAAAGATCCCAAAAAGTGGCGGGGAAAGTACGAAAAGGTCCGGGGTGCCCAGGGGTACCTAAGTACTAATATGGGTGCCCGATCGAGGCTAAAATGATGGGAAATGACTGAAACAGATTGGGCATGTGGATGAAAAGGGGTAGTAATGATGAAATAAAATAAAATAAGAAGGATAAGAATGAGGGTTAATTAGTACTTTCTTCACTCAAGAACCTTATAAATAGTAGTATGAAACTAGGATAAATAAATGTCTAAAGTGTATGATTTTGTGACTACATTTTTCCCCCACTTTATGTTGGTGAGCGGAAAGCTTGGTAACATAAAGTAGATAGAGATGTGTAATGTTATGTTTGTGGAGCCTATTTTCATGTTAGAGTGTGGTACACCTTCTATGTGTTACACTCGGGTATTTTCATGGGTGGTTTATTAACCCATGGGTAATGGGTAACCATTATGGGCTGTTTTTGGGCCCATGGTTTTTTGGTACCCATTGTTTTGTAAAACCGCCTCTTCGGCTACCCATAGGTTTATGGGACAGTTTTGTTTTTGCCCATTGTTTAATACCCGTGGTTTTGTAAAAGCTGCTTAGCGATTGTCTATTTATATGGTCTTATGCATATGATAGAAAGGCAAGCAAATGTATTCCAGATGTGTTTTGAATTCGGGTGTGAATTCTGTAGAGTTTGTTGAGCATAGCTCCAAACAGATCTGGGTATTGTATTGAGAGAGTGGAGGTTTGTAATAAAATCTGAGCAAGTGATTCTTGGTGGACGTAGTCCAAATTTGGTGAACCACGTTAAATCTTGTCTCTCTGTGTTGTGTTATTTATTCTTCACTTTTATTTGAGATATGTAATATTTTCTACATATTATTTTCTCTTTTATTGCGATTCTGTAAGGGATTATTTTGCATATTTTATCTCTTATTTCCTAACAATTGGTATCAGAGCCTGGTTTGGTTTGTTGAAGTGTTGAATCATAGGAAAGTTTTATCTTGAGTGGGAGCTATGGCAGATGATGGAAGATCTAGGGTTGATAAATTCAACGGGAAAAATTTTAGTCTTTGGAAGATGAAGATGGAAGATTACCTTTATCAGAAGGATCTTTATACTCCGTTGTCTGAAAAGGTGAACAAACCCTCGAGTATGACAGATGTGGAATGGGATTTGTTAGATCAGAAGGCACTTGGAACGATCCGGTTGTGTCTTACATATTCGGTATTATTTAATGTTTCAAAGGAAAAGACTACAAAAGATCTAATGGATGCATTAGGGAAGTTGTATGAAAAACCTTCTACCTCTAACAAGATATTTTTAATGAAAAAGTTGTTTAATATGAAGATGCATGAGAATAGTTCAAGATGGAGATCATTTAAATGATTTCAATACGATTGTGAATATGCTAGCTTCGGTTATAATAGAATTTGATGAAGAAGTTAGGGCTTTATTAATTTTGTGCTCTTTACCTGAAAGTTGGAATAACCTGGTAATGGTGGTAAGCAACTCGGTTCAGCCTAACTCGTAGTTGAAGTTTGAGGATGTTGTAGGGGTGATTCTAAGCGAGGAAATGTGAAGAAAAATCTCTGGGAATCTTCTACTTCAAGGAATGCTTGACAAAGTGGAAACTAGAGCGAGACAAAAGAATAGAGGAAACCGTGGAAAATCGAAAGATCGGGAAAGGTCAAAATCCAAGAGCAAGATTGTATGTTGGAACTATGGAAAGTCTGGGCATGCAAATAAGGATTGTTGGGAGCTTCGGGACAAGAAGAAAAAAGGAGGAAAATGTGGCATCGGGTAATGTATGTCAAGATGCTTTGATTCTTTCTTTGCATAATATTACTTGAATCTTGGGTTTTAGATTCGGGGGCTTCTTTTCATGCTACTCCACATAGGCATTATTTTGTTGATTATGTTCAAGGGGATTTTGGGCATGTTTTTCTTGGTGATGATGAGCCTTACAGTATAGTTGGAAAATGTTCTATTCAGGTTAAGATGCAGAATGGGAATACATGGCTATTGAAGGATGTCAGACATGTGCCTACATTAAGGAGAAATTTGATATCGGCGGGGCAATTGGGAAGTGATGGTTGTACTGTGATATTTACAGCTAACTCTTGGAAGGTTACCAAGGGTGCTCTTGTGGTGGCAAGAGGTAAGAAGGTTGGAACCTTGTATTTAACCACTAATAGTATTAATGATTGTAATCTTGTGGCTTTAGATGCAGATACAACATTATGGCACTATAGGCTCGGTCATATGAGCCATAAGGGCATGAACATCATAAAGAAGAATTTTCCTAGATATATAGAAATAGGTTTGGATTTATGTGAGAATTACATACATGGGAAACAAAAGCGAGTAAGGTTTCTCAAGGTTGGACCTACGAAGAAAGAGAGTAAGTTAGAGCTGGTACATTCTGATGTGTGGGGTGGCTCAGGTATCATCTCTTGGGGGTTCAAGTTATTATGTTACTTTTATTGATGATGCAATAAGGAAAGTTTGCGTTTATTATATTAGAAACAAATCTGATGTATTTGACACTTTTGTTAAATGGAAAGCCTTGGTAGAGAATGGAATAGGTCTTAAGCTAAAATGTCTCGAGTCGAGATAATGGAGGGGAGTATTACGGTAATGAATTTAATGATTCTTGTTCTAAGAATGGATTCCACAAGCAAAAGATAGTTCCAGAACTCCACAAAGCAGAATGGGGTATCGAAAGGATGAACAAAACAATAATGGAACATGCTAGGAGCACGAGGTTACATGTAGGACTGCCTCTTTCTTTTTGGGCAAAAGCGGTGAGCACAACTGTGTACTTGATAAATAGAGGACCCTCAAGTGCCTTGGATGGAGGCATACCTGAGGAGGCATGGTATGGTAAGAAAGTTGATTATTCATTTCTTAGAGTCTTTGGATGTGAGGTGTTTGTTCATATAGACAAGGATGATAGGACCAAGCTAGAGGCTAAATCAGAAAAATGTACTTTCATTGGTTATGGTGGTGATGACTTTGGGTTTAAATGTTGGAGTATTAAGGACAAGAAAATCATTCGGTCTAGGGATGTGGTCTTTAATGAGAAAGTCATGTATAAGCAATAGTTGCAGGAAAATAGGGAAGAATCCAAGAAAGAATATGCAGTGGTAGAGGATATTTCGGATGGGAAAGTGACCCATGAATCAGTTCAGGAACCTACTCAACAGGAACCCCAAACTCCTACAGTGAGGAGGTCTTCTAGGGTAAGAAAAGAACCTAAACGTTTTTCTCCTTCTCTTTATTATTTATTACTCACTGATAGTGGAGAGCTAGAGAGCTTTGATGAAGCAATGCAGGTAGATACTAGTAAGAAGTGGGAGTAAGCCATGGATGAGGAGCATAAGTCTCTCATGGAGAACCAGACTTGGGATTTGGTGAAGCTACCGGAAGGTAAAAGAGCATTGCAGAACAAGTGGGTGTATATAGTTAAAGACGAAGAAGGAGGAAAGAAAAGATATAAGGCCCGGTTGGTGGTCAAGGGGTTTACACGAAACGAGGTATAGAATTTGATGAGATATTTTCTCCGTAGTAAAAATGACTTCTATTAGAACTGCATTCGGGAATAGTGGCAGCAAAAAGACTTGCACTTAGAACAGCTTAGATGTAAAGACCTGCATTTCTCCATGGTGATTTGGAGGAGGAACTATATATATAGCAACCGAGAGGGCTATAAGGTCAAAGGTAAAGAGGAGATGGTGTGTAAAGGCGAAGAAGAGCTTGTATGGCTTGAAACAAGCTCCATGTCAATGGTATAAGAAGTTTGATAGCTTCATGATGGAGCAAGGTTATATTAGATGTCATTCGACCATTGCGTGTATACAAAGAAATTAGTGGATGGAAGTTATATTATCCCATATTTGTATGTTTATGACATGTTGGTTGCGAGTAAAAACATGCGGGAAATAAAAGTACTCAAGAAACAACTAAGTGAATCCTTTGATATAAAGGATTTGGGGGGCTTAGACAAATCCTTGGTATGAGGATAACTCGGGATAGGAAGGAATGGAAGTTGACTTTATCTCGGGAAGAGTACATTAAGAAGGTATTGGACAAGTTTAACATGCGGGATGCTAAACTAGTTGGGACTCCTTTGGCGAGCCATTTTAAGTTATCAAAGGAGCAAAGTGTCCCAAGATAGAGTAGGAAAGAAACCAGATGTCCAAGGTACCTTACTCATCGGTAGTTGGCGATTTGATGTATGATATGGTGTGTACTAGGCTGATATTTCCCATGCGGTGGGGAGTGTGAGTAGATTTATGAGTGATCCAGTAAAAAGCATTGACAAGCAGTAAAGTGGATCCTTCAATATTTGAGAGGAACCATGGGGACGATTTTGTGCTCTGATGGATCGAGACACCACATTACATGGTTATGTAGATTCGAGACATGGCTAGAGATGTAGATAGCGAGAAGGAGCACAACGAGCTATATTTATACCGTAGGTGGGACAAGTGAGCTCGATTTCACGACTACAAAAGTTGGTGGCTTTTTCAACCACGGAGGCTGAGTATGTTGCTACCATAGAGGCAAACAAAGAGATGATTTGGTTACAACAATTTCTTGAGGATTTGGGGCATAAGCAGGAGGAATGTAAGCTGCATAGTGATAGTCAGAGTGCTATACACTGGCTAAGAACTCTACTTTCCACTCCGGGGACGAAGCATATATAGTTGAGATATCACTTCATCAGGACACCTTTGGAGGAAGATAAGTTGAAGTTGGAGAAGATTCATAGCAGTCATAATCCCAGTAGACATGATGACCTAGGTGGTCACAAGGATAAAATAAAGCTATGTTCAGCTTTTTGGTTGGCCTTCACGGATGATAGTGAAGGGTTGAGAAGCTTGCTCAGTGGAAATCAGTCTCCAAGTGGGAGATTGTTATGTTTGTGGAGCCTATTTTCATGTTAGAGTGTGGTACACCTTCTATGTGTTACACTCAGATATTTTCATGGGTGGTTTATTAACCCATGGGTAATGGGTAACCGTTATGGGCTGTTTTTGGGCCCATGGTTTTTGGTACCCATTGTTTTGTAAAACCACCTCTTTGGCTACCCATAGGTTTATGGGACGGTTTTGTTTTTGCCCATTGTTTGATACCCATGGTTTTGTAAAACTGCTTAAGCAATTGTCTATTTATATGGTCTTATGCATATGATAGAAAGACAAGAAAATGTATTCCAGATGTGTTTTGAATTCGGGTGTGAATTCTGTAGAGTTTGTTGAGCATAGCTCCAAACGGATCTCGGTATTGTATTGAGAGAGTGGAGGCTTGTAATAAAATATGAGCAAGTGATTCTTGGTGGACGTAGCCCAAATTGGGTGAACCATGTTAAATCTTGTCTCTCTATGTTGTGTTATTTATTCTACACTTTTATTTGAGATCTGTAATATTTTATGCATATTAGTTTCTACTGTTACGATTCTGTAAGGGATTATTCCGCATATTTTATCTCTTATTTCCTAAAACATACCCGATAATCGATGTAGAGTAATGAATAGGGTGTTCCAAAGGACTAGACAAAGTGTGAAATGACAAAAAGATGGAGGAGCGTGTAAACTAAAGATGAAACATGTGCAAATAAAAAGTGATGAGGATGAACCTAGGGTGGAACACATGTGTAGCTACTGTAGTGTGTGATATACCCGCATGGTTAGTAAAGCACATGTTATCATGAAGTGTTGTTGTTGATGTTGTTGTCATTGTTTCCCCATTTGATTGCTTATTTCTTATAAGACTGGATATGCACGGAGAAAACAATCAAGTAGTCAAATATGTATGTATGCAAGTGTAAAAATGCAATGTAAAAGACACATGCATATAAAAGCATGTAAAATACGCAAATGGAACATGTGTACCTAATCCATGGTGAGAGAGAAAGTGTAGAAGGATATCATGTACTACGAGTTTTTGGGGTGATCTTACGCCATAAGATGAAGAAGTGTAGGGAGGAAATGATCTGTGTCCTCCAAGCTCTAACTTGCTTCACGAATGTGTGTAGAAATATCTCAGTATTGTCCTAGTTTTTTGGGCAATTTGACGCCACTGGATGAAGCAGTGTAGGGAGGCACACCCAGTGTAACCTCCAAGCTTGTAACTACTTGAATGCTAAGGACACCATGTCTTATAAAAGCCATTGTGTATGGGGTTTGTAGAATGGTCTGAACCCACTTTGTATATAAGTGAATTGAACCGATGTAGAATCTCCGTGTTAGTATGTAAAAACCCCCAAATTATGCCCCCTCTTTGGGGGTGCATGCGACATTGCTGATAGGAGAATGTGGCCCCAAAGAGGACCAACCGCATGAACTTTGAAACTTTTCCATACAAGGAAGGGAATGCACTTGGTAGAAACCAAGGCATGCACAAACTAGAATTTCTAGCCAAAACAAGTGTTAGTATCAAAACACAATCATATAGAAAATAAGTGTAAAGTAAACAAACCATGTGTAAGATACGTAGATAGTGTAAAAGCTACCAAACAAAGTAGTATAAACATGTAACAAGACTAGTAAGCCCGAGAAAGTAGGTCGAAAACATGGGACACCACTCATGATGTAGCAAGACACACATAGCCATCATGGACATAAAAAACAAATAAGTGTGCACACACAAAACATAGGAAAGTCCACAGACAGAAGAAGAAAACAATGACAGACAAGTACAAACAAGCAATATAAGTAGTCATGGAAATATGTAATCCTACAAAACAAGTGCTACACATGGAACACTGTTAGCATGTTAGAGAAAATAACCAATATGTTAGAGCATGAATTACCAAGTGATGTAAAGTAATAAGTACAATATGAAAATAGTGGAAACCGTGAGAGACAAATGTGGATGCCCCTAGTAACTAGTGTAGGAAGGGTAGAAGGAAAACATCCATGCCGCGTGTGAAGGATCTCAGATTCTGCGATCACAACTAGAAAAAGGTGTGAACATTCATGTGTGGATGGTATAGATAATGATATATAAGAACTCAATCGAACATGTATGGTAAAGTGATCATGTAAAATACTAGTAAACAAGAGTAAATGCCCCAAGACATTGCAATATATTGTGGATGGATGGAATGATAGGAGCCACATGCCCCTTGAGTGGATGGAAGTGTATGGAGTGAGGTTCATTTTGTTTCCCCCTCAAGATCAAGAATGAACTGTAAACAAGAGTGCATCATCGAGAAATGGTCAAGTAGTGTGAGTTGTGTTTAACACGCTGTGAGGAATGTATAGGTGTAGTGATGAGGTGCAACCTAGCGACGATGTGTGTGTGAAACCTATACCTAAAGTGTATATCATGACCATATGAATGTATAAGTGATGATTTATCCTAAGTGTATATAACTATGAGATGAATGGATGAGTGATTATTTATCCCTAAGCGTATATCACTACAAGATGGAATGAGGAAGTGGTGATGTAGCCTAAGGTTTATACCACTATGAAATGATAAAATAGGTGACGATTTAGCCTAAAGTGTATGTCACTATGAGATGAACAGTGGGAGTGGTGATGTAAGATAATGTGTATATCACTACAAAATGATAAAATAGGTGACGATTTAGTCTAAAGTGTATATCACTAGCCTAGGAATGTCACATGGTGAAAGGTCAAGTAGTAAATGTGTACGGTCCATTTGATTGGTAAACCCTTGGTAGTTATGTATGGACCGAGGAACTAAAGTGTGTTATAGGGTGGTGAGTGCAACACGTAGAAGAAAATGTAGTATATGTAAGGATAAAATCCAAACATATGATGAGTTGAATATGTACATGTGCCAATGTAAGATGTATAAAATGTGAAAAAATGTAAGGTGAATATAACGTGTGACTATGTGTGATGTATAATAATGCAATGTATAGTGTAATGGGTGTAGGGTGCCTAAGAGTGTATAATATATAGAGTGCAATGCTAGATGTGTAAAATGTGTAAGGTGTAATGTATAGGATGACATGTAATGTATGTAGAATAATAATGTAAGGCTAGACTCCTATATAATGAAGACTGTAGAATATGTGTGAAAATACGCGGTGTAGTATGTAGACAAACGAGTAGTGTAGGATGTAAGATGCGTAGAAAATGATATATGCCTAATGAAAAATATCATGATGTATGAGGTGTAAAGACACAAATGAAAAGATATTGTGAATGAAATGTAAAACGTTTACCGTGTGATGTGTGATGAAGTGAAATATGTAATGTCTAGAGTGTAGTGTGTGGGGTTCAATGTAGTAGTAATACCTCAATAGTCACATGTGAACCGAAGCACAAGAGTGTGTCATTGGGTAGTGACGATGCTATAGTATGAATTTAAGGAAGGGTTTAAGAAAACCCATGGCGCGCGTGTAAATAGAGCTAAGGTTTCAGGACTTAGCCATATTGGGCATTTTGGGTAGGACATGAGAAAAGTGTGACCCAATAGCGAATGAGGAGTGGATAAGGTGCCCAGCTGCAATGTGATGCCCATGAAAGGAATATGCTTAGCGATAGAGGATTCAGAAGACCATCATTACAAGGAGTGGAGAGCTCGGATATGAAGGAGCATGCTCCCATGGAGGACCACTTGGACACTTGGTGATGGATCTATAGCCCCTAAAAGCAAGTCGGTGGTTGAAGAAACCTATATATACAAGTGCCCGCATAGTAGAAAGGGATACGAGAGGAGAATATAGAGAGTGGAGCTCTACAGAAATACTGTGAGAACTCTGTGGGATTGGGTAGAGGCTATATAAGGGAGTAATGTATTAAGGGGTTGGGATATAAATTTTTCTTTGTATGGATGAAGGACATGATCCCTGCTATGATGTATGACTTGATCGATCAAGTTGTGGTAGTCTAATGGATCCATTGAATGTAATGAGGTTACAAACATGAATGAGTATGAATGTAATTGATTGGTTCATATCTATATCTTTTCATTTTTGTTCATGGATGTTATGGAATAGATGTAAATCCTTATGTATTTTCCTTTTTTGTAGTTCTATCTATTATCTGTAAGTACCCTCTATTTGGAATGAATACATTTGTCTAGAGGCCATTCTGAGCCCTATGATGATTGTATGTCTCATTTCCACCTTTATTCATTAAGTTCATGACATAGATGATGGTTTCCCACTTAACTCACATAAAAGAGAGACTCAAACACCCGCGTGTGCCTCGGGTGAGCACCAGCACCCGTTAGGTGATAGGCCGATGTGCATGGGATTCCCTTTTCTTTTGGTGGGTGTAAAAATGACTACATCTTGGTTCCATTGCGGGACCTCTTTTGAAGTTGTAGTGGGAAATGGCATACATCATGATCTGTGTAATAAGTAATGACAAAGTGTTTAACTTTGGAAAGTGTTGAATCATGGTTTAAAAGCACAGAGGATGAATTTTCTCAGAGATTCAGCACTTGGATTTGAGTTTGATGCATGTAGATGGGTAGAAGAGAACCTCTACCATGATTTATATGAAACTTTTTTTTTGTTTGCTTCCTAGTAGAACTTGTATGAATGGCTCTCGGCATATGCGTCTAGATCAAGTTGGTATTATAGATCACACGTGGACCCAAGAAGAATACTAGAGGCTGCAAGATGTAGATCGACATGGACTCATGTTGTGGATCATTGGTGGAAAGGTGTGTTGGCTAGCTACACTCTGGAGTATGCTATTTCTACATATTCTTGTCTAGAAGTTGTTGAGTTTGAGTTTTGTAGGAGCCTAGAGGATCATTTCTACATGTGTTATCCTCTGGAAATGAAGATCTTGATTGTTACCTTGAGTTTAGAGGCATTTCGATGGCGGCTAAACCATTTTGAGCGTTGGGTGAGGAAGCTAGGGTGGAGGAAGATGGACAGATATTACGATGGAGAAAGAAAGGGAGAGATGACTCAAGTATAGTGAAGTGTGTGAAAGGGAGATTTCTAGACAACGTGAGGTTGTAAGTGTGATGGATCTATGGAGGTAGATGTTGTGGGAAGGAGTTGAGGTTCATGCAGAGGATGTGGAACTGAGTAGTCTGTCTTTACCCCATCTTGGCAAGTGCGTAAGAGAGACCCCTTGATTTTGATGAGAGTTCATCGCATGGAGAGAGAAGAGTCATTGGCATGCATATCGAACCCACCTAGTGACCAAACCCTGGTGCTTGGTTTTCCAGATCAAGGAAGGAGTATC
Organism: Taxus wallichiana var. yunnanensis; assembly: GCA_018340775.1. Classification (NCBI taxonomy): domain Eukaryota; kingdom Viridiplantae; phylum Streptophyta; class Pinopsida; order Cupressales; family Taxaceae; genus Taxus; species Taxus wallichiana. The sequence goes on from CM031236.1 coordinate 103,575,155, forward strand.
GTTGACCAGTTGGTATCAGTGGAAGTGATAGATCTGTGCCCAGGAGATATAATTTTCATTTCCCACTTCTATGGCTATGCATACTATTCTAGTATTGGAGGAATTTTTGGACAAGGAGAAAGTACACAAGCCTTCGGTCTCACATCTAGGAGTGGTGTGGGGTACACTAGTGGTAGTGGGGCATTATCACAGACCATCGGCATGTAGTTTAGTGGAACTTTGGGGACCCTTGGCATGACCACTACTAGGACTTGGTGGACTGGTGGATCGGTGGTAGGAGGAATAGGACTGGTGGATCCGGTGGATCTGGTGGCTGAATAGGACCAGTGGATCTAGTGGATCTGGTGGCTCAAGAGGCATAGGACCTAGTGGATCTAGTGGATCAGTGGTGGAGGAAACACCGGAGGAAACCAAGGCTTTGGCTCAGGAGGAAAGGGCCCCTGACCACCCCTCAAGTCTTCTTTGAGATGTCTTTACATTTTCCAAGATTACAGAGGTATTGAAGATGTTGTAGAACATGTTCACAAGTGTGAGCTTTATGGGCGTGAAGGGATCACAACCCCAGAGAGAGAAGGCTAGTTCGATTTTTAATGACATTGTAGGGTGCATGCATAGCTGGTATAGGAAATATGACCCTCATCAAATGGTGGTGGATTATACTACTTTAAAGAACACCTTCTTGGTAGAATTCCACATCCCTGAGTTTGAACAGAAGAGCATCATCACCTGAAGGAGATTCAATAGGGAATGGCAGAGAGTGTGTGGGAGTATGATGCACGGTTTAAAACTCTCTGTCAAAATTATCATATGACATTCACCCTTCACAACATGCTCAATGGTTTGTTGGGGGTTGATAACACCTTTTAGAAGATCTTTATCTCATAAAACTTTCACAGACCCACGTGAGGCGTTAGAAGCTACTCTATGCATGCCGAAGTTATTGGAAGTGTTGATATTGGTGTTAGCCCATTTTGGAGAAGCTCAAATCATACTGTTATGGCTAAGCATTGGAGAATTTGTCTGCGAACTCAACCCATGAGACTCGCAGTGGTATATGGTGTATAGATTGTGAAGTAGAGGGCATGTCAAGGATAGTTTCCCCCGAAGGATAGTACATGCCGTAACAATAGGTAGACTATGAAATTTTTCATGGGGACCATGATGTAAGTAGATGTCCCTTGTTACAACACATAATTGGAAGAATGTGTCTTACTACTATAAGATATACACCTCTATAACCCATGATACTAAGGATTGTAGGCTTATTGACCAGATCCATGAGGCCATTGATCATGGGGTGCACCAAACTAGCATTGCTAGTAGTTCTAAAGGTGATGATCACCGTTATGAGGAGTGCGTAGATGGAGGCAGTGCACGTGGAAGGGGATTTTCACGGAGGATTTCATGGTCATGGTAACCATGGAGGAGGAAGAAGTGAGTTCCCATGTGGAACCTATTTTAATTGTGGGTCTATAGAGCATTACAAATGAGAGTGCCCAGACCTATTGTAGTGCTCATGGTGGGAAGAAACACAAGTATGAGGAGTGCCCTGAGTTGTTTGAGCACATGAATCAACAGCACCAGAAAGACAAGCGTTCTGATGGTAAGCATTAAGAAGATGGACACACAATGGATGCCATGGGTAACACGTGATGTAGGCTTAGAACTTGTTATGGTAACAACAAAGAGCTAGAGGCCCATGCATGCAAAGGAAATACCAAGGCAGAAGAACCTAGTTTCAAGGGAAGAAGTGGTACATGGGAAGTACCAGACCCTGCGCATCAAAGGAGGTATATCAAGAAACCATGGATGTCATTCAAAGTTTACAAGGAGAAATCCAGTGTCTAAAGGAGCAGTCAGGAGGGAGGAGCAAAGAAGGAAGGTCGAGGTGCCAAAAGATGACCTGGATGAGGTCAAGGAAGTATGTAAAATGCTAAGGCAAGAGAATATTATTCCCTTGCTAGGAGCATGGTTGAGAGAGAAGGTACCACACTTAGGGAAGAAGTGTGAGAGGTAGGTCTTGCATGTAAACCTTCCCCCTCACAACCTTGACTATGATAGGGAGATCACGTTAAATGCGGTCATGGATGGATGGCTCCTTAGTAATATCCTCATTGACATAGGCACGGAGGTCAATGTTCTCACCTTGGATGCTTGGCATCAGATGGGAAGGCCTGCATTACAGCCATCTTTGAATGTGTTGTATATGGAAAAAAAAACAAAGGAAATGCCCATCGGTGTCTTAAAGGATGCAACTATCACCATTCAGGGAGCTAAGTTTACTAGGGACTTTGAAGTCTTGGCACTCGTTGAGGCTAGACAATTTCCCAGCACTACTTGGGCACCCATGGTGTTATAAGAACAATGTGGATCTTGGTTCAACAAGGGATACATAAGCTTTGAAAATGAGGAGGAATGGGTCATCATACCCCTGGTGATGGGAAGTCAACACCCTATATTGAACCTTTGGGAGAAGAGGTCCTGGATAGAATATATGTGTGCTCAATAGGGATCAGAGATAATCCATCCTACTGATGGAGTTATCTAGTTTGAGGATGCTCAGTCGATAAGTGACACCACTAGTCTAGCATGTGATAATTGGGCGCATGGAACCTATGAGTTAATCGGATGACATTTGAGAGGATCGGTGACAAAGGTGACAAAGGCATGTACGGTCCGGTGCCTAGGAGGAAAGGAGCTACCTAAGTACTCAGGAGGAGCTTCCCTGAGGTCTTTTTGTAGAAGATGGAAGCTTAGTGGAAGGAGGAAAATGAACGAAGGGGGATGTTAAGTTACGTCCTACTAGGAACTATACTGCATGCTGGTGGGAAACACATCGGGATAATCTCTTGGAATGCATGAAGTGAGAATTTCCTTCTCTATTTGGTTCTCTAGAAGCAAATGTGCCCACCACCATCAAAGACTACCATGGTAAGGAGCCCACCTCTTTCCACATCCAAGCCTATGAGAGAGCCTGGAGGGAATGGAAGCTTTTCCACCATCCCTCTGGGTACACAAACTATATTCTACACACTACTGAGGGTTGCGTGCATGCATGGTACATCCACTCTGAGACATGCCACCAAATAGGAATTGGAAGAACTAGTGGCTGATCTCATCCAAGCATTTGAGTATCGAAGCACCAAACCATCGGTGGATAAGGCATTGTAGGAGGTCAAGTGCCTTACGATGGGGGATAGTGCAAAGGTAGAGGATAGGCTTGTAGAATTTCTAGGAGAGCCATGCTTGGAGGGACAATTTGGTGAAGATGAGTTTGATGAGGTGCAGTTTGAGTGCACGTGCATAGAGAAAGAAAAAGGAAAGATGGTCTATGTCATAGATGGTGAAGAGATGGAAAATTTGGAGGTTAACCATTCTCTAGGCTCATGCGTGAAGTGATGGATAGTGTTGATGAAAGAATGCATGCCTATCATGAGCCTTTAAAGACAAAGAAGGTTAATATTGGGTCGGAGGTAGAACCCAAGGAAGCTATCATTGGAGATTATTGGTGGAGAAGGAAGTCTCTAAGATCATTGATCTTTTACATGAGTTTGAGGATTTATTCCCATGTGGGTATCATGAACTCAAAGGTGTTCACCATTCCTTGGGGGAAATGAGAATTAAGTTGAAGGAAGGTGCACCCGGTTTGGAAGAGACCATACCAGAATGAATCCTAATCTACACGTGAAGGTCAAGGAGGAAATAGACAAGATGATAGCATCAGGAATCATAGAGGCTATGGAGGAGTTAGAGTGGATAAGTCCAATGGTGATTAGTATAAAAAAGGATGGAAGGATAAGGATATGTGTTGATTATAGGGATCTGAATAGTGTGTGTCATTGATCCCTTCCCAACCCCATTCACTGAAGAAATCTTGGAAGGAGTGGCAGGGCGTGAAGTCTACTCTTTCATGGATGGGTTCTTAGGCTATCACCAGGTGAGGATTGCAAAGGAAGACTAGAGAGAAAGACAACCTTTCACCGAGTGGGGAAGTTTTTCCTATACGGTCATGCCTTTTGGGTTGAAGAATGCGCCTGTTATGTTCTCACACATTGTAGTGCAGGCCTTCTAGGACTTCATCCACAAGTTTCTCTAGGTGTACCTTGATGATTGGACCATGTATGGACTGGTCAAGGACCATTGTGACAATCTGAGATTGATGTTTGAAAGGTGTCGGTAGTTGAGGATATCCCTCAACATCAAGAAGTGTGTATTTTCTACCCCATTTGGGACCCTGTTGGGACACATCATATGCAAAGAAGGCTTGTTGGTGGATCCTACCAAAATTGTAGTGATTGTGGGATTGGGGGAGCCAACTAGTCAAAGTGTAGTGTGTGGGTTTCTTGGACACATGGGCTACTATCGGAAGTTCATCAAGGGGTATGCCAAGATCACCATGCCTTTAGAAGAGTTTCTCAGACATAAAAGTGCCTTCCATTGGGGAGAGGCACAAAGAAGGCATTTGACACATTGAAGGATAGGCTTGTCACTGCACCTATATTACGTTTCCCCTCTTGGGATAAGCCCTTCCATGTTCATGTAGATGCCTCTGGAATGGACCATTGGGGCAGTGCTTGCACAACCTGGTGAGGGAATTGTTGATCACCCCTATGCTTTGCAAGTAGGAAGTTGACACCAGCAGAGTAGAATTATACTACTACGAATGAGCGTGAGGCATTGTCTATGATCTACATGCTTCATAAGTTTAGGTAGTATTTTGGAAACTCCCTTTATCTTCTACACTGACCACATGGCATTAAAATATTTGGTGAACAAGCCCATCCTACAAGGTGCATATGTCGGTGGGTGCTTATTATTCCAAGAATTTGAGTTTCACGTGGTTGTCAAACCAAGAAAAAGTAATTCGGACCTGACCATTTGTCTAGGATTGATTTAGGGGGAGGACACGCAAGCATTGAAGATACCATGCTAGATGCATGTAGTTGTTTAGGTTGTGGCACGTGCCCTCAGACTTGGAGGATATTGTTGTGTTCCTTAAAATGGGTATGGCACTGGAAGGGATGAAGACATTAGAGAAAAATCAACTAGCCATATGTGCACACCCTACATGTTGATCAGTGGGGACTTATACAAACTAGGGCGTGATGAAGTTTTGCATAGGTGTGTACTAGAGCATGAGTGCTTTCACCATCATAGAGGAAGCACATGGAGGAAGTGTAGGTGGACATTATGTAGGTGATGCCACCACACGTAAAATATTAATGGTAGGATTGTGGTGGGAAACTCTGTATAAGGATTACAAGGAGTATTGTAAAGTGTGTGACCATTGTCAGCGTGTTGGCAAGCCAGGATGGAGAGATGAAATGCCTTTGCCCTATCCCTAGTTTGAACCTTTTGAGAAATGGGCAATAGACTTTGTAGGCCCTATTGCACTAGCAGCAACGTGTAGGACTGGATCACACTATGTAATCACTTGCATGGACTATTTGACAAGGTGGGAAGAGGCAGCCCCAACTAAAGATTGTACAAGCTGATAACTCAACAACAAGATTTTTGTGGGAGAACATTATCATGAGGTATGGATGCCCTTTAAGTTTAACCAAGTGATAGGGGTACACATTTCTTGAATGAGACCATGAGGATCCTATTAGTAGAGTTCATGGTGGCTCATCACAAAACTACACCTTATCACCCACAAGAAAATGGAACCATGGAAGCATTTAACAAAATATTGAGTCATACCCTGATAAAGATTTGTGATGTTGGAAGACAAGATTGGGATGACAAGGTATCATCCATATTATGGGCTTATAGGACAACTTATAAAAGGCTGAACAAAGCCACACCATTTAATTGGTGTTTGGCATGAGAAGTTGTCCTGCGGTTGAGTTCATGTTACCTTCTCTGTGAATAGCGTGTGTAGGAGGGCTGGCTGATGAGCAAGCAAGTGCTTGGAAGAAAGGATTGATAAATTAATGAAGCTGGATGAAAGGTGATCGTTGGCCAAATGGAGCCAAACAAAAAAAAAAAAAGCAAAAAGCATGGCATGATCGCCACATTAGGAACAAGAAGTTTGAGGTTGGTAGATGGTCTTACTATATGATTCTAAGTTTTTGTGACCATCTGGGAAGTTAAAAGTGCATTGGTTGGGTCCCTACACCATCTCATACATCCTTGATTTGGGTGCATGCCGATTCAAGTGTTGGATGGGATGAGATTTCTAGGACACTTCAATGGGAGTAGGTTGAAGCCCTACTATAAATAAGTCTTCTTGGTGTTTGTAAATAAGGTAGTATTGCCAGTTAGTTTAGGATTTTCTTTAATGCATTTTCCTTTCTTGTGTTTCCCTTTCTCGTTGTTGTTTTTTGTGTTGCACCTTGGGTGCCGGTAATCTCATTACTTTTTGAAAGGTTGTAACTACGTACAGAGGACCATGCACATCATTTTAGTGTGGGGTGGAGTAAGGTGGAAGAAATTGAAGTGTGAAGCACAGGAAGGATTGCATTGGAAAGCCCAGTTGAATGGCCCTGTGAAGAAAGTACATGCAAGAAAAGGTGAAAAAGGATGGTTGGTGTCAGGATAAGGCTACATTGGGGATCCACGTACAAGAGAGGAAGAAGCACAAAAGTAACATGAGGTAGGTGAGAGAAAAAAATCATGATCAGAAGAAGTGCCTTCGGTGTTGGTTACATGTGTGTAAGAGTCTCCTATCAAGATGGATTGGTTGCACACCAGAAGGTTGGAGAATTATCATGCAAGGTTGGGTGCGTGAGTTAAAGCACTAAAGTCGGGTTTGTTTGAAAAATCCACATTAAGTGTTAAAGTATGGTGGTAGGTAAGGTAGCATTTAATGTTACAAAGTGGGAAAAACTATAAATAGAGGGTGAGGCATTTCATTATTTACTTTGTGTATATGAAGAAAGAAGCACTTTTGCATCATTGCAAACTAGGGCTTCCAAAACTGATCCGTGTGAAGAAAAATTTGAAGAGTTTGAGCATGAGTAACTAGTTTGGATTTGCAAACCAGAAGGAAGGGATTTCATGGGCATAAGAGAAGTTGTGAGAAGGTGTGTCTTGTGAAAGAATTATCCCAGTTAGGGTTTGAAAAACTAGGGCACATGGGTTTAAGAGGTTTTCTTCACAAGTTTGAGATCTAAGGTTGGAAGAGTGGAAGAGAAGAGTAACAAGAAGAGATTGAAGTGATAAGAGGACCTAGACAATGGCACCCAAGAAACCAACCGTGTCACCCAAGAAGCCAAAGGGCAAGGGAAAGGGCAAGGAGAGAGTAGAACAACTAACCACCACAAGCATGAATGAGGAGTGGTATGTAGAAATGTAGTACCTGGATGGAGTTTTCTTGGGAAGGAGTGGGAATCCCATTTGAGAAAGATGGTGGTGAGTGATTATAACCATCACACAAACACAACAAAGAAGGAAATGGTGCATTGGAGTTAGTGTGCCCGATGAACAAAAGGACACCAGAGGGTTTTCCCATCTATAGTGATGAGGTAAAAGTGAAGTTGGAGAAGGTAGGGTTATTGCAACTCTATGAGTTGCCCTACTTTGGAAAGCTTGAGAGTGCCTCTATTAGTGGCTGATGTCACGTGTGCATGAGGACCACTTTTACTTCATGGGGCATAAGATGCGCATAACCCCTCAGCTGATTTCAAAGTTTACAGGCCTCATCATCTGTGAGGAGAAAGCATAGATGATGACTAAGAGACAAGGATGCCATCAAAGCAACCATCGCTGCATATGATTACAAGAAGGGGTCAAGTATTTTGATATTGTGGAAATCCCAGATCCTGTCATGAGAATGGCCATGTACACTAGTCACAAAGTTAAATGATCAAGAAAGGTGGATGTAGGTGAATAAGGCCTGGTTGAATGTATGTAGAAAAATATCAGAGGGCACAATCTATAATTTATCGGCCTTCATTGTAGATGAGATAATCAATACAGTGCACAGGAAGGAGACAAGATACTCTTTGGAAATATCCTCTGACAATTGTATTTTTGGAGATAGGAGTGCTTGACGTGGAAGACAAGTTTGTTTGGGAGTATCCGGCTGAAGATCCCTCACTTGTGAAAATATTTCAAAGTATACATGTGAAACAATGACAGCCTCCCACAAGGCGCACCTGGAAAAGTGGTATAAGTGCTTAAGGGATGCGTTTGGGGTAGAGTGGAGAATCCCATAGCAACTACCGGTGCTTATAAAGGAGAAGCTAAGTTTTTATGTACCAACACTTCTGCATAGGTAGATTCAAGTTGGTGGATGAAACCATGAGCCCATGGTGTAAACTCCCATTCTCCTTCACCACCCAGTACTTCCAAGTGGGAGTTAATAGGTTCAAAGAAGCAAAGAGACTAAGGTTTGACCTTAGTGAAGTTGATCAAGGACCACAGGGAGATGCGCAGGATGCTGGTCTACCCCAAGAAGTGCATGTACGTGGAAAAGTACGTAGTGCATGAAGTCAGAATGATGAAACCCCTAACTCTAACAATTGCAGGAAAGTCCATGGCGTGTGTATATCTCCACATTAGGCCAAAGTTTGAGAAAGGTGCATACTTGGAGAATGATGTCTCCATACCTGAAGATCCCATGGGTAGAAGAAAGCCCACACTCAAGAAAAGGGAGAGAGAAGAAGAAAAAGCACCAAGTGTGTAGACTACCCCTAGCAGTAAGCACGCCGGTGGCAAGTGCCAAACCTAGCACCTATATGCGTAGGAAGAAGTCCTCGGTAAAGGAGAAGACCCCGGAAGAAGAGGCACCAGAGAAACCCCTCACCAAGGAGAAGTCACAGAGGAAGCAGAGAAGGTTGGATCCCTTGTGGAAGAGTCACCTCTCAGAAAGAAGTAGAGGATAGAAGAGGAGCTGACTCGGAAGAAACTAAGAGCTTGGAGAAATACATAGGTGAAAAGGATGATGATGATGAAGAAGATGATCCTGAAAGAGATCAAGAGCCACTTGTCTTCAGCATGCATGATTCAGAAGAAGAGGGTAGAGAAGAAGAACATGGGTTCCTTTTCATGTAGTGCAAGGGTATCCAGGAGGAGGAAGGGCTAGGACATGGGAAGAAGTGAGGAGGTTGGTGCGTAAGAAGAAAAACTCCAAGCCTTACGTAGGAGCAAAGTAAATGAGGTGGTAGAAAGAGAAGCAATGAAAATAATCGAGGCCTTGGTAGAACAAGAATTGGAGCATAGCAACGTTGACATAGTGATGGAAGAGGGTAAGGAGGAAAGCATTGAGAAAGAACAAGTCAGTGTGGGAGGAGGTCCTAGTCTAATGGTGAGTTTCCCCAAAAAGCCACCCTTCGGGAAGGAAGAGCCTTGATATCAGAATGAGGACAAGTCATGGGCTATGTTGATGACCAAAGGAAGGTGTTATGTGCGTGCTTCAGAGCACTATACCCATGGAAAAATTCTAGCTATGGAGTCATTTGATGAGGAGGGCACATACCCAGGACAAGGAAGATGCTCTCTTGGGCGTTTGAGTCCCATATTGATGAGCCAGAGTTTGAAGTATACCAAGGGGAAATCATGCCAGTACGAGTCTAAGGGAGCCAACCCCTTGGTAAATGCCTAGTAACTCTCGGATGAGCAGTTATGTAATGCGCTCAACAAGGTCACGATTGAGGTTGAGGCTAGGCTCTTTGGAAGAAATGATAGAGTAAGATTTCTAGAGGAAAGCTAGAAAAGAAGGAAGAGGAGTTGGCTGAGAAGACTAAGGGCTTGAAACAAGAAGAGTTGATCAGTGCGTAGCTAAAGCGTGAACTAAGGGATGAGAAGGTGAAGGTGTGTGAAGTATATAAAAAATATGGAGTCTATCACAAGTGCCATTATGTTGAAGCATCAGACCTAATGCCACCACCCACGTAAAGTATGGATCCACTCTTGAATGCTTAGAAGATCTGACACACATCCTCACCATGGAGAGACAACCATTGGCCTGGAGTCCATGGAAGAAGTGGCACATGCTTGGTGAGGAGGACAAATTGAAAGTGGTAGCAATCATTGTTGAGTATAGCAAGGTACTTGTGGATGTCAAGATTGCTACCCAATCTGCTGAGGCCACGTATGATAATTGCACAGATAGGGATAGAGTGGCGAGCATCTTGGTCACCACTCACATGAAGTAGAGTTGAAGGATTTTCAAGAGAAGAATAAGGGAAATAGGGTGGAAAGGGACATAATCCTTTTCGAGGTTGAAAATAAATATGAGGCCATTGAAACCTTAAGGGGTTCAATCAAAAACTAGTTGAAGGAACTATACCCATAGATTACTAGAAGGATGGATGCACTTGAAGACATGAGCAAGGAGTTGGAGAAAATTGTTGACACTATGAACACTCAAGGAGATGGACTAAGTTTTGGGGAGGTAAGCACCTAGTCGGTGACCTCTGTTAGAGAGCACAAAAATGAAGTGATGCCTGGAACAAGTTGGAGGCCGACTTACAAAAATATTTTCCTAGCTTGTTGCAATAATGCCATCACTTCCCCATTCTTTCTTCTTTCCCAAATTCTTCATCCCCTTATTATTTTTCCAAGATGAAAGTCTACTGTAATTATTTATTCATTGGAGAAGTGTTCCCATGGATGGAGAACAGGCGTAGTGTGGGGTGATGTTGGGACCCAAAATATTGGCTAAGTACAAAAAGGTGTGTAGGTGTGTAAGGCCTAGTTGAAGAAGGGCATGTAGGAGGAGAAGGTGCGCAAGATAGGGTTTAAGGAAGGGTTTAAGAAAACCCATGGCATGCGTGTGTAGATAGAGCTAAGGTTTCAGGACTTAGCCATATTGGGAATTTTGGGTAGGACATGAGAAAAGTGTGACCCACAACATCGAATGAGGAGTGGATAAGGTGCTAGCTTGGAAACGTGATGCCCACAAAAGGAATATTCTTAGTGATAGAAGGATTCTAGAAGACCATCATTACAAGGAGTGGAGAGCTCGGATCTGAGGAGCATGCTCCCATGGAGGACCACATTGGACACTTGGTGATGGATCGAGGCCTAAAAAAAGGATGAGTTGGCACTTTGGGAAAACCTATATATATATATACAAGCACCTACAGATGTAGAGAGGGATAGAAAGAGAGGAGAATATAGAGCGGAGCTCTCTGAAATACTATGAGAACTCTGTGGGATTGGGTAGAGGCTATATAAGGGAGTAATGTATTAAGGGGTTGGGATATAAATTTTTCTTTGTATGGATGAAGGACATGATCCCTGTTGTGATGTATGACTTTGGTCTGATCAAGTTGTGGTAGTCTAATGGATCCATTGAATGTAATGAGGTTACAAACATGAATGAGTATGAATGTAATTGATTTGGTTCATATCTATATCTTTTCATTTCTGTTCATGGATGTTATGGAATAGATGTAAATCCTTATGTATTTTCCTTTCTGTTATAGTTCTATCTATTATCTATAAGTACCCTCTATTTGGAATGAATACATTTGTCTAGAGGCCATTCTGAGCCCTATGATGATTATATGTCTCATTTCCACCTTTATTCATTAAGTTCTAACATAGATGATGGATGTGAGTGAATGTTATAATGGTGTATGCGTAAATGTTAGGAATAAGATGTAGTAGTCTATGTAAGAATGATAATGTAATAATGAAGGACATGTCTATGATACTAATGTGATGATGAGGGGGAAGATGTGTGAGATAATATGCCCCCAAGGGTGCACATAAAGAGGTCATGTAAAGTCATTGAGGAGATTGTCATGCTCGAGTCAAATTCATATGGATAAGTAATGGCGACTTGATAAGCTATAGTGTCGGTTGATCACACAATGAGCCATTGAGGTGTAAATTTTCCATACCCATATCATATTCCTCATTGGTGAATGGAGGAAGTGGAAAACCATGTGCATACTAGCAAGTAAGATTCTATGTATAACCTATGAAAGAGCTATTACAGATGAAAATGCATCTAAAAGGCATGGGGAAAGATATATCTGTATGGTTAGGGTCTAAAGTGTACCCAATATAATCAGCTCATGATTGTCCTAATATGAGTGGGGAAACAATAGTAGTGCATACAAGGAAAACATCTAGGTGAAATATGTGAAGACCATAGGCAACCGTGACATCGACCATGCCATGATATAAATGAGGGTTGTATGGTGGAGGATGAATGTCATCGATAGAGAAACCTAATCGAGTTAGACCCGCATGTATACATATGATTTCCGGAAAAGTAGGATCAACTGAAATATGTTCCCAATATGAGTCATTCAAAAGGAGCGTGCAAGTGAATGGTGGGCATGCTAAGGTAGGTGGTGCATGAGAAGATGGATGCGATAAAGTGACATCCATAGGTTGGACATGCCCACGATAAGTAATCATAATAGTAGTAGTAGTAGGTGATAAAGGAGAAACTACATCTATCACACAAATGGTACCATCAAGTGATGGTAGGTGAGGTAGTTCTCGATAGGGTTTGGTTTATCCTGTAATATTTATGCGTGGAATAGGAAGACTTGTATTAGGATCCCAGTTGTAAATCTTGGAAGGGATCGTGGTCACGAAATATGGTATACTCCATGTTTTCATATAAAATTTTACACAATCATGTACAGTGGAGGTGACTGTGTGCATGACATAAAGCCATGTCCTACCAAGGAGAAAATTGTAGGAGACTAGGAAGTCAACAACAAAGAAGATAGTGTGGATAGTCTTTGGACCAACAAGTAATGGGTAATGTAATGTGACCAAGACATGGATGGATAGAACCATCATAAACATGAAGTGAGATACTAGATGGGCTAACATCATGAGTGGAAAGACCTAAAACTTCAAGGAATGACATAGGACACAAGTTAAGCTCAGATCCATTATCAATGAGAGTATGCTTAATAATGACATTATGAATGCGAGATATGATATGCAAAGGTGGGTCATTATCAAAAGTGTGAACATCAGTGGGAAGGTTAGACTTGAAAACTAGATGTGGAGAAAATGCATCAGCAAATGCTTGATAAACCAAATTAGGATGCATGTCAACACGAATATGGGTAGTAGCAATAAAATGTTGTACTCTATGTAATAAATCAAGATTTGCAAGAAAGTAATCATTGATTGAGATATTCATGATGACTCAACCCTAGGAATGAAGAAGGTGGAAGCGTGAATGAACGAGTCGGGTTCACCAAAATGATTAACTAAAAATTAATTAACTAGTTTAGTAAGGGATAATTAATCTAATCTAGGAGGACATATAAACATAGTAAATAAATGTACTAAGACAACATGTAAATGAGATAAGTAATAAAACTAATGAAAATAGAAACCCTAATGTGTAAGAGAGAAGATGAAATAACTCAGTTGATAACATATGCTCACGGGACTATGTCGTAGAGGAGATTGGAAAAATTAGAAGCAAGAATGACTATGCAGGAGTGTTGAAAAGGATGGAGTTGGAGGATCTAGTTGGACTAGAGCACCTGGAAGAGGATTGGGGCACCTACAAGTGCTCTAGTATTTAATCTGGGTGCCCTAGTTTGTGTAAAATCTCTAAATCATATTTTCATAGGTTCAAAAGGTGATCCATAATACTCATTATTTGTCACATCAACTTCACTATCTTGTGTAAGTGTCACCAATAACTCGAGATGGAAGAAAGACCTGCAAGACCCCAAAATAAACATCAAACCCTAAAAAAATAATGCATATGAAGGGGTCGATCGACCTCATCTACCAAAATGGTGGACTTACTAATCGAAGCACCGCACTACATCTCATACCCGATGTAGTTTTATGTGAAAGTGTGTGAGAACATGCTCAAGGTTACTCTTGTGTCAGTCGCACTTTGTGAAGTAGCGAGCAATAACTATGTGTAGAAAATGTAATAGAATGTGTGTATGGAATAAAATATAATCCATGACCTATGAAGTGTGATGAATATGTCCTAGCCTTGTGCCTTGATGATGGAGCTATGTGGATTGAGGTGATCTTTAATGCATTAGATGGATACAACTCTAGATGGAGTGATAGTAGTAAGTGATGCTAGGTCCCTCATTATGGTCTCATAACTTTATATTTATAGGGTTCTCTTGGTCTAATTTCATAATTAACCTTGAAAAGGTCGACCACAAGAAAGGTAAATATTCCAAATGACTAGAAAGAACCCAAAAAGTGGCGAGAAAGTGCAAAAAAGGCCGAGGTGCCCTTGGTGGGACCAGGCACCCACAAGTGCCCTAGTACTAATCACAGGCACCCCGGTTGGGGGTTAAAATGATGGGAAATGACTGAAATAGATTGGGCATGTGGATGAAAAGGGGTGGTAATGATGAAATAAAATAAAATAAGATGACCAAAAGATGGGGGTTAATTAGTAATTTCTTCACTCAAGAACCTTCTAAATAGTAGTATGAAACCGAGATAAATAAATGTCTAAAGTGCATGATTTTGTGACTACAAAGAGAAGACACACTCAAGGCAAGTCAAGAGAGACCATCCCTTGGATCAGATCATTGCAAATAGAGAAGGAGGTATTCTCACAAGAAGGAAGCTAAGAGATCAACAAAATCATGAAGACATAACACTTTTATCAATGATAGAACCCAAGAATGTGGCAGAAGCTAACAAGGATCAGCATTGGGTGGATGCCATGAATGAAGAGCTTGATCAAATTGAAAAGAATGAGACTTGGGAGCTTGTACCAAGACCAAAAGACAAGAATGTGATAGGAAATAAATGGGTATTTATAAACAAATTGAATGAGAAAGGAGAAGTGACAAGAAATAAGGCAAGAGTTGTATGCAAAGGCTATGCAAAAATGGAAGGAATTGATTTTGATGAAATGTTTTCACAAGTAGAAAGGATGGAAGCAATTAGGCTATTTCTGGCATATGTAACTCATAAGAAAATAAGATTTTTCTAGATGGATGTTAAATCATCCTTCATAAATTGTCATTTGAACGAAGAAGTATATATTGAACAACTTGATGGATTCTCTCTAACTGATTATAAAGATGATGTGTGGAAGTTGAAAAAGGCCTTGTATGGACTCGAACAAGACCCAAGTGCTTGGTACAACATGATCAATTACTATCTCAAAGAGCAAGGTTTTAGAAAAGGTGTTCTTGACAACAATCATTATATCAAGGAAGAATGTAATCATCTACTCATTGTTATCATATGTATGGATGATATCATATTTGGAGGAGATCATGATAAGATGACTTCTACATTTTCTGATATGATGAACAAAGAGTTTGAAATGTCTATGCTTGGGGATATCTCATTCTTTCTGGGATTACAAATCAGTTAGACAAACCAAGGTATCTTCATATCCCAAACCAAATATATCAAAGAAATGCTAAAAAGGTTTAGGATGGAAGAATGCGAGACTATAGGAACACCAATGTAGGTAGGATGCAAGCTGATAAAAGATGAAAGATCACCAAAAGTTAACAAGACTTTGTATAGATCCATAATAGGAAGCCTCCTCTACTCCACAACATCAAGACGATATCGAGACAAGCTATAGGTCTAGTTGGAATATTTCAAGAAGATCCAAAAGAAACACACTTTAAAGAAGAAGAAAAAGGATACTAAGATACCTAATGGGAAACCTTGAATATTGAATATGGTATCCCAAAAGCAACGAATTTAATATAAAAGCATACAAAAATGATAACTGGATAGGAAGAATTGATGATAGAAAGAGTACAAGTGGCGGTGCCTTATTTGTTGGAAACTTCCTGGTATCCTAGTTAAGGAAGAAGCAATCATCAGTGGAACTCTCAACATGCAAGGTAAAGTATATAAGCTCATTTGCAATGTGTTGTACTCAAGTTCTTTGGATGAAAAAAACATTGGAAGACTACAAGGTAAAATATGATAGTCCAATTTCTTTGCTGTGATAGTACTAGTGCTATAAGTGTGTCCAAGAATATTGTGTTTCATTCGAAGACCAAACACATCCTAATCAGATATCAATTCTTGAGGGAACAAGTGAATGAAAGGAAAATCAGACTTGAGTATGTGAGCACAAAAGAAGAAATTGTTGATATCACGAGAAAACCAATGCCAGAAGAAACATTTGAGCATCTAAGGAATGAATTGGGGGTCATTCTTGATCCGACCAAAAATAGGAAGTGTTAAGACAAGGTAAGGGAGAAATCTCATAGAATATCAACTCCTTATCGGTTCAATGAAACTTTCATGTGAGGGGAGCTAGTTTGCTATCTCACTTTGACAATCTGGTTTACTGAAATAATTAAAGACCATATTGGTATGCATCCTCTCGGGGAGACTTAAAATAGAAAATTTGAATGAAAAACTCAACAAGAACACATGGACAAGGAGAATTTATTGTCGGTTCAAGGAAGATAGTGTTAAGAATATCATGCAACAGAGAGAAGTTTAATAGTAAAAAACACAACATCATCTAAGGGGGAGCTACTAGTGATAAAGTGGATCTGATTTGTTGCTAATAAGAGTAAGAAAAGATGGAACACATTTCTAGAAGGAACTTCTCAAGGTAAGACTCTGTTTATCATGGTTATTTACATGTTGAGCATGCAGTCCTTTGTCATAAATGTCAAAGGGGAGAGATACAAAGAGTGTGAGCAAAAAGCATGTTTGCCAATATTTTTTCCATCAAAGGTTATAGGTTTCGGGTGTGTTTCCATTAATGACAAAGGGTAAGTTTTTGGAACCCGGTCATTTTCATTGATCTTTGTCATTGATGTTAGAATCGATGGAAAAAAGGGTGAGTAGTGAAGAGAGAGTGGTGAAAAAGTCAAGGTGATAAAGGTTGATTGGTAGTGTCATATCTTAAAGTGATTCACGTTGATTGCATGATAATGATTATTAGTGGTTTATTGGTGAACAATAGTCTTAGTCAAGTAAATTGGACATTCGAATGGTACAGGGTGATATAAAGACATTACAAGATAAAATGTTTTTTCCATCAAGTTTGGAGAAATGCACGGATAGAAGAAGAAAGCTGCGAAAGACTAGAGATAACCGCAGATCAAAGAACAAAGACAAAAGAGACTAGAGAAAGCTGTGGATATAAGAATGAAGCTATAAAAGACTAGAAAAAATCATAAATAGAAGAACGAAGCCACGAAAGACTAGAGAAATTTTTTGGATAGAAGAATGAAGCCGTGAAAGACTAGAGAAAGTCGCGAGATAAAAGAACAAAGTTGTGAAAGACTAGAGAAAGCATGAGATAGAAGAACAAAGCCCGAAAGACTAGAAAATACTGCGGATAGAAGAATGAAGCCATGAAAGATCGGAGGGAGCCAAAGGAAAAGAAGGAAATCCGTGAAACATGGGATAAAGCCATGATAAGCGAAAAAAATTCATAGGAGCCAACACAGAGCCCTAAAAAGCCTAAAAATCAGATTTTTGTGATTTTGGATTCATTGAAAAGGTGATTTGATATTAGAAAAATCATGATATAAAAGGTGAAATTAGAATTTTCTTTTGAAAATTTTGGAAAGGGTGTCGACCTACTTGGGTCAGATGTGACCATTGATATAATGTTATTTGAATGAAGGTGTATGGTCAAATTTTCACGAGGGACCGACCTCCTTTGGATTGGAGAGAAGAAAACATATAAAAGTAATGATTTTTCTCATTTGTGAGGGGGTCATGCATGTGAGAAAAGAGTGATTAAGTGAGGAGTTTTTGAAGGTATGAGGGAAGAACTTGAGAAGCGATCGGATACACCATTGGTTGAGGAAATGAACAACAACATTTTTATGAGATGGAGATAGAGGATTCGAGCCGAGAAGCAAAGACAAATATATAGACCAAAATGTATTATTAATGAATTGCTGAATTTATTTGAATACGAAATCTCGGGTAAATTTAGATGGATGCATAAAGACCGAGTTCGAGTGAGAAAATGCTTAAAGATAGAAAAATGAATGATGCAGATCGTGTGTAGAGACAAAATTAAAAAGTGATCATAATCTATTGTGTAAGCAATATTGATACTACTTACAACTTGCTAAATTTGCTTTGAGTGGGTGTTTAGCATTTCTTCTAAGTGGGTGCTTAGATCATAGGGGTGGGTGCTCCTTACAAGTTTTTGCTTACTAAATTAGTTGAGTGGGTACTTAGCATTTCTTCTAGTGGGTACTAGAAGACTCTGAAGTGGGTGCTTCATAAGTTGAGTGGGTGCTCAATAGAAACCAAATATTATATGCTTTAGAATTGGTGTTCCTAATAAAGCCTTGGTTTCAAAGTGGGTTTTTCTCTGAAAGGGTTTCCCACTATAAATGTTGTGTTCAGTGTTATTATTATCTTGCATATGTTTGATTGAATTCTCACGATACACTACTGCTATTAAACAAGGATATTGTATTGGAATAAATTAAAAATTGTAAGCTGCATTGATTCACCCCCTCTCAATTCTTGTGATCTCTAACATATTATTCATATCTTGAGACTATGTTTGCATTGTGTAAAAATCTAAATTCTCCCTTTGTGACATCTTATCGTTTGAAATTTTTGTATATTAAATGGATATATATGTATTGTAAAACCTAACATATCTTGTAAAAAATTCATAGGGGACCATAATTGCCATGAATAAAAATATGAAAATGATTTTGTGTATAACAATCCTTAAGGGAAATGCTTGTAGCCAATCATTCTTACCATGTCTTGTAAGATGAAAATAACCTCCTATACTTGAAAACCACTGATCAATCCTTATGTTGAAAAGATTATTTTCATGATAAAATAAATGAACATAACCATATATCATACTCTTTTCATTTTAGCTCTTGTATATGCCTTTTCACTCCTCTATGTATCACCACATGTACAAATTAAACTATCACCTCTAACCCTTCAACCAATTGAAAACATGAAAACTAGTGGATGAGTGAACTTGGAACCTGACAGTTTATCTAAAACATCACATTAGTAGCCATTATGTTACAGAAAATTCCTTGAAAACCCCCTTCTAACCCTAGAGATCCCATCAAATTATGTGCTTAAGCAATGAAAACTTGTTGACTTATGGTATTTGGTTACTTTTGTGGATGATGATGGATTTTTTTGTTCATGATGATGGGAGGTGGTGGTTCATGCTTGGCACTTTGGGAGACATTATTACTTGATATTGTTTGGATCGTGGATCATATTTGGGATTTATTGATGTTGATATGCCATATTGTGGTGCATATGTTGATTGATGAGTCACTCGTGTGAGTCCTTTTGTTATGTACCATGATGTTGAGGCTTGATGCTCCTCATTGATTGTATGTGATACCTTGATACTATTTTGACATAGTGTGGATACAATCGTGATTTGAGAAATGTGAAAAATATTTCAGATGTATTGTTGTGATGCCTTGTTGTTGTGATAGACACGTGTTACACATATTTCTATGCCAGGGGCACGTTTATTGGGTCTTTATGATGTTGGACTATACTTTTCCTTCCCATAGTGGGATCGAGAATCTTGTGATGTGATGTGGTCGTAAAAATGTATTAAAGGGGTGTAATGTGAAGTGGTATATGTCTTGGATGACCTTGTGATGTCTTATATTTTTTAAAACCCTGTAAAGCAAGAAAATTTACTTGTTAAACAATGGAAGTAATGAGAAAGAACTATACTTATGAGAAAATTATTAATTATAAATAAATTTATGAGAAAAAAATAGGAAACATGTTTGGGCATGATTATAAAGTTTAGATTAAATTACCTATGGTAAAGAGAACTACCAATCTTCGTAGAGAAAAATGCTTAGAGATAAATTACAAATTGTGTTGTTTCCTTGCAATCACGCTCTAACAACAAGGCCTTTTTCGTAAGCGTTTATACTAATCATTGTCAATTCCCTTTTCACTTGTGTGCCCCATAGCTAACCTTGTCATTATGTCACATTGAGGATGATGTATTTTAAGGGGAGAGAGATGTGATGCCCTAGTAATGACCGTTAGTATTTCAACCTTTGATAATGTTAAAAAATAAAATAATAATGATAAAAATCAGGTTTCATGAAATGCATTAAATGGAGTTGTTGGAGGGCATTGGGGAGTGTGTTAGGGGACCTCAAAGAAAATTACATTTGGAAGATGTAAAAATTTAATCCCACTAGCTCCTAGTTAGGCCATCCGTGATAGACTAGTTCTCTTTTTTCAGCGTACTCTCCACCCTATGCTAATAAAGATGGTTGTTTGTTCTTCACTCCATTCTTTGAGATGTGTCTATATGTTTTGGGTACAAATTCATTCTTTTAGTTGATGCTTGGGTTTTCCTCTAGGAGTTTTTCTTTATGTGGTATAATGTCCTTCTACACACCCCTTGCTACTAATGTTATAAGATTGATAACAAAATATATTCGCATTACATGCCTTACTTGGGTATAAAAATTGTTGTTTCATGCAATTATTTAACATTTGCTAGCATACTTTGTCTGCACTGTGTCAAGGGTGTGCACAAATACATAATTATTCCACCTATAACACATTTTTCTTACTTATTATTTTGCCTATAATAAAGAAGAAAAAAATGTGGAGTGCTTTTAGCCTTAATAATGTGTGACAAAGGAGGGAAGAGACATGTTATAAAATGGGACCTTTAGAAAAAATAATTCTCATCCCTCAAAGCATAAAGGAAATCCCTTTCGTTAAGTTATGTTTACCGTAAGTACCCTAGTTGATACATATGTCAACTTCTAACATAGATGCAACTACCCTTGTTGACATCTCTACAAAATGT
Organism: Taxus wallichiana var. yunnanensis; assembly: GCA_018340775.1. Lineage (NCBI taxonomy): Eukaryota > Viridiplantae > Streptophyta > Pinopsida > Cupressales > Taxaceae > Taxus > Taxus wallichiana. Next base: position 103,595,829 of record CM031236.1, read on the forward strand.
GGATGCACATGCAAGGAACTAAATTGTTTGACAAAATGTTTCTAAGGAATGTGTCCTCATGGACAACATTGGTTACAAAATATACTTAAGATGGGTTCATTGAAAAGATTTTAGAAACTTTCAAGAAAATATAATTCACAGGGAAAATCCAAGTTCCCTCCCTATGGTGTTCATCTCCCACGACATTTCCTCCAAATTTGTATAGATTTGTTGTGTCTATGAAGAACATAAGTTACAACATTTTGAGGATCCAATTTAAAATAAGAGTTACTATGAATGATCACAACCCCATATTCTCATGCAGTTTCACGAGGAACTAAGAAAACTCATCCACTTAGCCACCTTAGGTTTTCTTGGAAGTTTTAAAACCAAACTCCTAGAATTTTCTAGTAGCATCCCAACCTATGCCACAATGAGAGATTTAGGACATGGTATGCAAATATATCAAGTAGATTGAAAAATGTTTAATCATATAATGCAGTTTTAAGTGCCTAGTAAACATGTATGCACACATTGGAAAAAACCCACGAACCTGTTTGACAAAATGCCTCTAAGAAATATCTTCTCATCAAATGTGGATCTCCCTTTTCTCACACTAAATTATGGATTTCATAATTTCCTACTTTTGGATTCTAAATATTTTGAATAGTATAAAATACAATTGGAATGGATGATATTGCTTGTACCCTATTTTGAAACTTTCAAAACTTAGAAATTTGACCTCAGAAACCATGCACATAGAATGCCGGACTAAACTTTTACCACATATCGAAATCTATAACATGATCCTTATCAACCCAGGACACCACGAAGATCCTTAAACAAGATGAAAAAATCAATTTGATGCCTTAAAAAGATGAGTTCAAAGCCCTTTTAGCATTTTAGTAACTTATGGTGAAGTTCCCATTTTAAGAAAACACGTCTAGTTTTGGCTTATGGTTGCTGCTTCGATTGGGTGAAAATAAAAACCACCTCCACCTACCTATAAAACACTAATTTAAGAATTTTGTTTTTCAAGTGGGTTTTGGGCCCACTAGTCTTATGCAACAAGAGTGTTTGACTCATTTATAATAATTGACCCTTGAGTTGCCTTCGTAACTTGAGCCTTGTTTGTCATAATTGAATTTTATCAAATCGATGAGTTATATGTATATATGGGAGTGCACAGAATAAAAAAATCATGCTTGAACTTAAAATGAGTATTTTCGGGACTCAGATAGTAAGCACTTTATTCATTTTATTTAATTTTCACAAACTTGCAACTTTAGCTAGAAAATCGTTTTGAGGCTCCCATTTGACTTGTAACTACTTTTGAAACCTTTCAATATCGTCACAAAGTATCATGTAGAGTATGATTTAAGACACCTATAATTTGGATGAGCAATTTAAATACTTAAATTGCGCTAATTATCCCTTTCCACAAATTGATGACATATCATCAATAACACACTTTTTTTCTCTTTATCACCGTTAATTAATTAATTAGTGTTCCTTTTATCTAGATTAATTAATTATTCTTAATTAATTAACTTCTCTTCTATTAAATCAATAAATCATCATTTATTGGATTAAACTCCTCTCATAACCCAAATCATGCTAACTTTCCTCTAAAAAGCTTCTATAAGCTTACACCTACCTATTAGTTAATCACTCTTGATTAATTAATACACCCCCTCAACTCCCATGAATCACTAATGATATATTAAACTCTCTCTAAATAAAACTTAAAGTATGCTTATCCTAACTAACCTAGCTTTGTTATTATCCCACATACAATAGGATGCAAAGCTTCTTCAAACCAAAGGGTTATATAAAGAACCCTCCTCCTACCTTTCTTCTTACACCTTTGCATGCATATAACATAAACTATAGGCATTTTCATCTTTGAGCATCCTCCATTAGTGTTGAGCTAGGTATCTTCATCTTGCATTTCATCCATCCAAGCTTTTGAGTCATATGGAGAGAATCAAAATGGCCTTGTAGCCATGTCTTGATGAGACTCCATTCTTAAACCCTTGGGATCAAACAAACAATCACATTTTGATTGCTAAGGATCTACATAGGTCCATTTCTAGTTTAGCTTTCAAAGAGTAGAGAATAATGCTTAACATGTTAGTTTGATTTTCCTTCAAAGTTTCTATGCATGTTGTTGATATTTAGTCTCTTTAAGCTCTTAGCATGATGATCTATGTTTAGTTTAGCTTTGTTTTGGAACTATTAGGTGTTAGTTTCAATTCTCTTAGCTTAGCTAATTAATACATGGATACATTTGGCATGCCCGGTGGGATGGATTCATAGTCTCTTTGATTTTAATGAGTTTTACTAGTTTTTCTCAAGTTTTGCTAACCCAAATCATGCACATGTGAAATAAGTTAAAATCCTTAGGTTATTTCACTAACTTTATATGCATTGAGTCTCTCTTATGGGGTTTATTGTGATGGGTTGTCATTAGATTTGAGTTAAATTAGGAAAAAATTGACCTTTTTGAGTTGTATACATATGTTAGCTCCATATTTTGACGTCATCTACAGGTACACATGCGTAGGAAAATTTTTTTAGGAGTGCACACACACATTAAAATTCGCATGCAGTGTGTCAAAAAAGTGTGCACACACACTTTATTCCATGCACACATTCTTTCACTAGTTGTACCTATGTGTCAATTTTAGTAGACCCCACATGCATCATTAAAAAGGCCATGCATACAACTCTCTACCCATGCACATGAAATTTAGCTCTTTGTGTTTTCTCTATTTTTTCTTGTCCTGCACATATGCTTAAAACACACAGTACACCTCTCTTTAGCACACACACATTTTCTAGCCTTCTTTTTTACCCTCTGTTTGAAGATGCACATGCACACATGTTAACTTCCCTTTCATGCACACACTCTATCTCTTACCCGCACACATCTTATTTCACTGTCATTTTTTAGTAGAGAGCACACACATGATTTTATATGTGCACATGTTGATAAAGGTGTGCATACACTATGAAGGGTGCAGCATCAGGCATCAAATACAAATTTGAATGTTATTTTAAAATTTGTAAAAGCTTGTGTTCTTGATGTGCTAACTCCTGCATGGTTTATTTGAGATTAACTTCTGTTTTGCAGGGTATATCTTCATGTTTTTTTGCTAATTTGGCTTGTTTAAGGTTAATGAATGTTGCATGCTTGTTTATGAGATTAGAATCACATATGCTCTTCCCTCGCACCTTTTAGGTGATCTTGGGAATCAGAAATGATTTCTACATCTTTTCTATGCTTTTGAAAACATCTCATTACACTTATTGCTAAGGGAATGAATGTCAATTGGATAAAATGAACAAATTGTGCATTTAAGTTAAGTGTTTTTCCATTGTTAGTTAAATAGTTGGGATTCACATGTATGCTCTTCTCTTGCATCTTAGGATGATCTTGAGAATCAAAAATGACGTCTTATCCTCTTTTTTTTGTGGAAAACTACTAAACTCTTCGTGTAGGACCTAAAAATGCTTTCAAAGAAAGGAGAATCGAAACAAACTTTCTAATTACACATGTGTGTTGCAGGTTTGCCAAATGGTGAATGACAAAAACCACATTAAGTCTAAAAGATAAAAAAACACACCACATTCATCACATTATATATGTAGGTTCGGATAAGGGTATGCCCCATCCGCTTAAAACTAGGACATAACCCCTTTGGCATAAGCCTTAAGCTACAACAATGGGGTGGTCTAGGAACCCCAAAGTAGTCCACACAAGAGGGAACCTTGTGGATGAAATGGGAAGTGCTCCACACACCTACTTGACTAGTTTACACATGTGAGATTTAGCATCGTCAAGTTATCGTATTGTGACCCTAGTGAGAATACAACTGAATGCATTCATTTCTCATTGTATTTGAAGGGGGTAAAGTAAATCGAGATACTCCAAGACTAGTAGTTAGTGTGAACTTTCTTGGTAAATGCTCTCACAAGGGTATCTTGTGACACCTAGTTGAGGGAACCACCTAGGAAAGCCATTTTTTCTTGGAGCCAACTTGACCGTATCAAGCCAATCATTGTTGTAAAGAGCTTTCAAAAGGAGAACTTTCTGGAGTCAAAACCTTGTTTTTCGAACAAGGGAGAGTCCATTAAAGTTCAAACTAAGTGTCATTCACCATGAAATTTGTGAAGCATTACTTTTTCTTAGTTTTTCACTCACCATAAGGTGAGTGAAACTTTTTTGAAGTGAGGCCAAACACTTTTCAACCTCACTTGATCTACTTCCTTTGCTTTCTTTTGACACTTTGTTGATCAAAAGAAGAGAAACCATACGTGTGTTATCAATCGATCGTGTCCACCACTTTTTTACACCCATTTACATTCATCCTTGCTTGAGACTGGATGGTAAATGTTGAAAGTGTGTTGGTACATTTTCATATCTTGATAGCCATTTGATCTTGATACCCAAGTCAAGATCATCATTGTAGTTAGGCTTGATTCTTCACTCGATTCTCCTTTGAAGTGTTACGTTTTTTTGTATCGTATCACACAATTTTGATACTTACGTCTTGTTTCTTGCAAACTCGACCTAAGTGTCTAGATTGTAACGTTACGCTACACGCACCTTAACAATTCCTTGGTATACTTTAGCCTTGGTTTCTTTCAAACATTACCTCGATTTTGAAAGGTGTTGTTGTTACCTTTGTGTGCATCGTCATACTAATATTATTTTGATACTAATACCTTACTTTTCCGTAAATTTTGGTTAACGTATCTTAGTGGTATTATTGTGTTGTTCATATTCGTAACCCCCACTTTTTGAGATTTAGGTCTTGCTTGGACTTAAACTCACTTTAAGTATACTTTTTTGGAAATCATATCAACCTCTTGTTATTACTTATGCCTTGTTCATTTTGAACTTGACATAAGTGGTGACATTTGTTGATCATTTTAAAATGTCAAACTACCATTTGGAAACATTTAGGAAGTAGTTCATTGATTGATTGGTTTAAAATAAACCTTTGTGTGATTGTGTCTTGTGATTATTCATCATTTTGACTTATCCATTTAGGAAAATCACTTTGATCCTTGATTCATTGACATTCATTATTCTTTAGACTATTGACATTCTTTGTGCGTCCTTAGTAAACATCTCATTCTAGGTTTTCACTTAGGTTTGATTATACCCTTGGAAAAATTCAACAAAACACCTTAGTGAAATTCTCATTTTCCATGGCCCCCATAACAAGAATGGGATCCAAGAGACAAGCATGGGAAACATCAAACAAACAAGGGTCAAATCCCTTTATCGGTCATGATTTAGGACCTCTATTCTCATGGAAAAAAGAAGATGGATGAGATGGTAGACCATAGTGGTGATGAGTTGGGATCACCACATGGATTTCAAATTTGACCCCACCCAATTAGATGAGTTCCTCTTTCTAAAAAAATATAGAGTGCTTGCAAGAGTTGTGGAATTAGGTGCTAGAATGCCACTGAACATGAAACTATTCCACCTACAAATAATGCTAATGAGGAAGAATGCCCCCTCATTAATATGGATGACATTTTAGGACATGGACAAGCTTCCACCTCAAACACTAGAAATGACAACATAGGTGGTTTTAAAATGCCACTCATCAGAATACCATGTAGGGTAAGAGTGGAACATGAAAACATGGAACAACCTCCTCAACATGAAAATGAAGAGGAACCTCAAAATGAAGAAGTCACTATACAACAAAAATTCAACACCTTAGTCAACAATTATCTTTTCTAGCATCCCATGTACAAAAAGAGACTAACAAAAATGTACATCGGGAAAAACCTAAGGTTAGAAATAGTGAGCTTCACACAAAAAACCAAGAGGGAGAAATGTCAAAATATAGTCACGTGTATATGCAACTTCCCCACTAAAGAGAAACTTCTTTCACAAGAGTTACAATCTATGAAAGCAACATGCTCACAAGCCTTCAAGAAAGCAATGTAGGACATAACAAGAAATATCAATATGAAGAGCTATGCCCTTATCCATTTGATAAGGCTATGTTGTGTACACCTTTTCCTAAGAAATTTGATTGCCCAAAATTTGATAAATACAAAGGGAAAGGTGACCCATGGGATCATGTAAAATATTTTTACATGGCATGCCAAGAAGTGGCGTACAATGATAATTACCTCATATGACTATTTCAAGAAGTCTAGGAGGACAAGCATTAGAGTGGTTCCTTCACTTACCTCGTGGGTCTATCTTCACATGGCGGAACTAGTGGAAAAATTTGTGTGACATTTCTCATTTAATGTGGAAAGTGACATAACCATGTTAGACCTATGTAATGCCAAACAAATGACCAAATGAAACCTTTGTGAGTTTCTTACAAAGATGGTGGGGCTAGCTAGTCACTTCCCTTGTTCGATCCCTGAAAAACAACTCGTTAGCATATTTGTACCAAACCTAAATCCAGACATTTCCTTTCACCTACAAATGCATTGTGTTGGAAACTTTGAAGAGGTAATTGAGAAAGGAAGCCAAATAGAAAAGGCTCTAATCGCAAAAGGGACAATCAAACCCTTTTCAAAAGACAATCAGTCTTCAAAACCTACGGACAAGCCAAAATTATTTAATAAAAACAAGAATGTTGTAGGAGATGGAATCATAGATTCTAAATGCATACAAGTAGTCCAAGTTGGTCCACCTTTTAAACTAACCAAAGGGCCAATCCAACCACTAGTTAGTTAAACAAAAAGAGTGTTCACTCCCTTGTCGGACTCATTGTCCACAATCTTAAAACAACTAGATGTAGTACACCTAGTGACATATCCTACAACAATATACCCTTTGATGAAAATGCCCTAAACCTTTGTGGTATAAAGAACATGAGTATTGTGACTTCCACCATGTCAAAGGACATAAGATGGAAAAATGCTTAAAACTATGCCACTTCATCCAAGACCTTATCGATAGTGGAGAGATAGAAGTTGATTCACTAGAATCAAATCAAATGCAAAAAAAAGATGGGAATATTCAAGGAGCCTTTCCCAAAACATGGTAAATGGGGAGAAAAATATAGATCAAGGAGAGTCTTCCCAAAGCTATAAAGCCACAAATTATGTTTATACCCAAACCGATAACAATCAATATGACTCACTTATTGGATGTGTTCATTCTTTTGATGAGCATGTAAATACCATTAGGATCAAAGGAAGAGATTATGTTGTAGTAACAAAGGTGCACGCTCATCTCGTGATCCCATAACCTCCTCTATCTACCCCTCAGGATAGTTAGTATAATATCCTAGACCAACTTGAGAAGACGTCTGCTAAGATTTCAATCTTAGATCTTCTTAAAATATCAAACGTACATAAGGACATCCTTTATAAAACTCTCCAGGGTCAGGAGTGTCAACTGAAGTAGATCCTTCTCACCTACATGCATTGTGGTGGAAAATATTGCACCAAGTGAACACATTGCATTTAACCACAATGAAATCCCTAATGAAGATCATACACATAACCTTCCTCTTTACATAGAAGTATTTGTTACTCACTGAAAGATAAAGAGGGTGCTTGTGGAAAATGGGTCGAGGGTTAAACATATGCATGTTGAAACTAATTAAATAGTTGGGATGACAAGAAGAAGATCTAGAGTCCCACATTATCACCATAACTTATACACAATGTGGAATGGGAATTGATGGTACAATAACACTACCGATGGAAGTAGGGCCCACTTGTCACAACATGAAGTTTCATGTCTTAGACTTGGAGCTTCCATACAATATGCTTCTTGGTCACCCATGGATTCATGCCATGTAGGCCATACCATCGACATTTCACCAATGTATCAAATTGAAACATGAGGGACATTATTACTATTCAAGGAGATCCAGAACCCTTCACCCACTACAGAGCTCTCAATAGATTTGTGCGTAGGGGTGCATATGAATGTCCCTCCACCGATATTTTTTTCCCCCTTTAGTTTAAAGCTCTTGAGTCATGTAGATTAGAATTCTCTAAGTTCTTGTGCTCATGGTGCTTCTACATCTACCTCTCCCTTTGATTCATGGGAGATGAAGATTCTTGAGTACGGTTATGGAGAATATAATATTCAATAGGCTCTCCTAGTCTTAGATCTATCCTTGTCACCTAAAACAAGAGGCAAACCCAACTACCACTACAAAAGGCCTAGAGATGAACAAACAATTGGGACATTCTTACCTGGTGGTCTGCTTGCAGAAGAGAAATTGTTGGACCCTCCTACAATTTGGGTCCCCGAGGACACTAAGCCTATCTGCTATAAAACTCCAGAATACACAAAATCTAGTAGAATGATGTCTTCCATGGGTTACAAAGGACTTGGATGTGGAAATTTTGAACAAGGGATAAGGGAACTAGTCCCAATTCCACATTTCAAAAATAGAGAGATATGGTGTTGGTATTTCAGCCCTATGGGGCACCCCATGGACCAAGATGTTACCTCCTCTAAACGTGAGGATAGCTCTGTTTATTGGATAGTGACACAGATTCCCACCATAGCCAATGAGGATCTTGCCTCTATGAACCTTTTCATGGATACTACTATCTTTACCATAACCCCTGCCAATCCAAAAATTGACCTTGTATACCCTACCCTTGTCGATTGGGACCAACAACATCACACGTGTCATTGGACTCTTTGAGAACGATGAGGCTATTGCAGAATTTATGGGCATACATGACATTATTCCTATTGGAGACCACAAGAAGGGTTTCTCCATTGACTTGGATACTGTGCATACTTTGGGGAGGAGGTTGAGCTTCGTGGTCAGAAAAATCTAAGAAAAAGTGAGGGAAAAAGTTCCTCTACAAAGCCTGGAAAAAATATAAGTCCAAGTCACACAGTGAAAACCTCTTTGAGGTGTTGGCGACAACAAAAATAAAAAAATCAATGGAAAAAGAAGTGACCACGTTGAGGGTGAAAATATTGTTGAGACACCCTTAGAAGAAGATCTCAACCTCCCTCCCGATCCTACGTGTATGGAGGATATGTCAAAGATGCTTGTGGAAGAAACTATTGATGTTAATATTGGAATGGAAAGAAACCAAAGATAGTCAAGTTGGGAGCTTTGCTTTCAACACAAGAACAAAAACTTTCACTATGCTTCTCTTAGAGAATTTTGGACATATTCGCATGGTCTTATGTGGATATGTCAGGCTTAGATCCATCTTTGGTGGTGCATAACTTAGTTGTGCATGTAGACATGAAGCCCATTAAATAAAAGCTATGAAAATGCATCCATGAGTGGCCCTTTTGGTCAAAGAAGAGTTAGAAAAATTATTTAAGCAAAGGGTTTATCAGACCCATTGACTACTCAGAGTGGATATCTAACATAGTTCATTCAAAAGAAACCTATTGGAATCAAATTTGCACTTGACATTTTGAGACATCAACAAGGCATGTCCTAAAGATGATTTTCCCCTACCCAACATCGACATGATTGTTGATTTGACTACAGGATATGAAATGTTATCTCTTATGGATGGATTTTTTGGCTACAACCAAATCAAAAAATAGAGGAAGATCAACATAAGATGACCTTTACAACCCCTTGGGGGACATTTTATTATCAAGTAATGCCCTTCGGCCTTAAAAAATGCCGCGTAACTTATCAAAGGGAAATGACCATAATATTCCATGACATGCTTAACGACATCATGGAGGACTATGTGGATGATATCTAGGAAAATAAAAGACAAGAGAAGACCATCCTGAGGTCTTGAGGCACATTTTTGAATGTCTCGAGAATATAAGGTCAGAGTTAAATCCAAGGAAGTGTGTCTTTGAGTGTTATCAGGGAAGCTATTGGGCTTCATTGTATCAAGAAGAGGGATCGAGGTAGACCCTACTAAAGTAACTGTTATTATTGAAATGCCTCCTCCCAAGAACATCAAGCAATTACACAACTTGCAAGGAAAAATACAAGCCATCCACCACTTTATCTCATCGTAGCTTTGCCGAAAAATGTCACTCCTTCACCCATTTTCTTAAAAAGGACATTGACTTCATTTGGGGACTAGAGCAACAACAAGCCTTTTCCTTTCTCAAACAATATTTGGAAAATCCAGTCAGTCCTCATGCCACCAACCCCAAGTGAGCCACTTTTGTTATATATATCTACAACCCAATTTTTTTATTGGCCTTGCTTGCTTAGTATGACCTAAGCCAAAAATAAAAAGTAGTGTACTATCTCAGTCGTACCCTAATTGCATATGAGCTCAACTATCCCCAAATCGAAAAATCTTGTTTGGCCATTGTTTTTACCTTCCAAAAACTTCACCATTATCTATTGAATACCAAAACCAAGCTTATATCCAAAGTTGACCCACTCAAGTACTTGTTATCAAAACCCACCCTTATTGGTAGGATGGCTAATTGGATCATCCTACTCAGTGAATTTGACATTGAGTATGTACACCAAAAGTAGTAAAAGGACAAGTGCTTGTAGACCAGTTGGTGGAGGAACCATTACCTAGAATAAAGCTAGTGTGTTTGGACCTACCTAGATGCATCATTAATGTACATTGAGGAATATATCATATGGACAAGTACATTTTGATGGATCATTTACTTTCCATGGTTCAGGGGTAGGTGTAGTGCTAATCACTCCTATAGGAGACCCCATACCCCAAGCCTTTGTCTTGGATTTCCATGCACAAATAACATTTACAGAATATGAAGCACTCATCATTGGGATGAAGTTGGCTATAAAATGGAATATCCACCACCTTAAGGTTGTTGGTGACTCACAACTGATTATCAAGCAAGTCAATGATGAATACAAAGTCAAGGATGACAAACTCATCCCATATAAAAGGTTGGTAGAAACTCTAAAAGAATATTTTGTGTGCATCACCTTTGAACAAATTCCAAGGGCACAAAATAGATCTACAGATGCAATGAAAATAGTGGGTTCTATGCTACTGGATTCCACCAAAGAACAATGATATGCCATTTTTTGTTGAAAATCTACATCAACCTATATATGACATGTAGAATCATGCCGACATGTGAAGTTGTTGGTCCCTTTTCCCCATGGTATGAACCCATCTTTAACTACCTCCAAAGTGGTACCTTTCCTCCCAAACATCACCCATTCTGAAAAACAAATCCTTATCCACAAAATAGCTCATTATACCCTCCTAGGAGGCACCCTCTACCATCGTGGCTATGATGGGAATTTGTTGTGTTGTTTAGATGTAGCAGAGTCAGTATGAGAAATCAAGGAGGTACACGAAGGAGTGTGTGGAGCCCATACAAATGGGATGGTTTTAGCAAAGAAGTTATTAAGGTAGGCTATTATTGGCCTACCATGGAGATAAATTGCTGCAATTATGTAAAGAAGTGTGTGTTATGCTAGAAGTATGGGAACTTCATCCATGTGTTGTCACAACCTTTACAACCAATCACAACACCATGGCCATTCTCTAAATGGGGATTAGACCTAATAGGAAGCTTACCCCTACTTCATCCGATGGTCATACACACATTATAATGGCCACAAAATACTTCACCAAGTGGGTGGAGGTTGTTCCACTTGACATATGTTATAGGGGCTCAAATATCAAAGTTCATCATGAACCATCTCATCTGTCGTTATGGCATTCCTTCCGCCATTTTGTTGACAATGGAAAATATTTCAAGAACAAGACAGTGAAATCTCTATGTCAGCACTTTTAGATATGATTAAAGTGGTCCATGCCATATTACCCTTAAGGTAATGGGAAAGAAAAGGCCTCTAATAAAACACTTGTTTGGATCATGGAGAAGATGGTGAGTAAAATAGGTCACAATTGGCATTTGCAAATTCACCCTGCCCTCTGGGCTTATAGGACCTCCATTCACACCCCTATTAGTGTGACACCTTATTCCTAGTGTTTGGAACTGAATCCATCATCCCCTATGGAAATAGAGATTCCTCCTCCCGAGAATATCTCTTAGGGACTATCTAGATAAAGATGAGGATTACAGAGTGGCTAGACTAGCAGAAACTGGAGCTACTAGATGAAAGGTGCATCGCGCACTCAACCACCTTAAAGTGTATCAGAACAGAGTGTCATAGAGCTATAACAAAAAGAATCATACCTCATCAGTTTGAGGTAGGAGATTTGGTGTTGAAGGAAAACCAATTCAACACAGTGAAGGAGAGAGAAAAGAAAGGCAAGTTGAACCTAATTGGTTAGGACCCTATGTCATTGTGGCCAAATTTGGGTCAGGAGCATACAAGCTTTCCTATCCTGATGGAGATGAGCTATGCGAGAGCCCATGAATCCATGCACCTCAAGTGGTTCTATGCTTGAACATGGCACAAAAATCAAAAAAAAAAAAAACTAAAAAGTAAAAAAACATAAAAAAAAAAAAAAAAAAAAGAGAAAAAAAAAGAGAAAACAAGTCATCCAAATGTGAAAACCATGCAATTGTGGCACTTTGGATAGGTCCTTGGTGAAAAACTGGTTTCTGGTGCCTTGGAGGATTCATTGTTCACAAGCATCTCACATCTGGAAGGGTACATTTTCTTAGTTTAGAGCTAGTTTGAACCGCATCTGAGATTCTTTGTGAGCCTATCCTGTCAAAGCCTTGATCCGGCTGGTTCTCCTCTTGTAAATCGGTGAAGAGATTGCCTTTGTATATTCCCATCTAACTAACGTTGGGGCATCTTCACATCTTCACCTTCTTGTTTATAACATGTGGCATCTGCCTTTGTATATTCCCATCTAACATTGGGGCATCCACGTTTCTTGGTTTCCTATACATAGCTTCGGAAAACTATTAGAAAATCCAAAAACATTCAAATATGTTGAAAATCACAAAAACATTCGAATATTGAAAACCCAAAAATTAGAAAAAAAAAATATAAAAACAATAGAAAATTGTTTCGCAAAACTCCCAAAAACAACACAAAACACATTGAAAATAGTCTTACAAAAACATAGTAGTAGTTTACTTGCTTTGTTTCTTTGTTTGTTTCTTGCTTTGTTTGTTTGTGTGTACATTGTTTGTATAGTTTTTCTTGCTTGTACATTTGTATAGTGTGTTTCTTAAACATACCTTTTAGATTGATCTTTTTTCTTGCTTAGATTAGATTCATTCTTATTTGTACATATGGAGTGTGTTTTTGCATGCTTGTGAATGATTGTACATAGTTGTGTTGTTACGTTGTTTAGTGTGTATATTTGGTAGATTTGTTAACTTTTGTTTGTGTTTGTTTTTGTTACTTGTACATTGTTTTTATCACATCATCATCTATATCATCACATCTAACATCATACATCATATATCAATAAAATGCTAAGTCTACATCATACATGTATGCTAAGCTAATCATCACATATCATATCATCAATGGGGCAAGAGGGGTTGCAAATATCAAAATCTATCCCCCACACCAATATCATACAAATCATCAAGTGGACTAATCAAAAGCATCTCATGTACAATACAAATGATATCATCTAAGGATATATCATAAATCAAAAACATGTGATACATATACAACAACATCATAATATAGAGTCCAATCATCATAATCATCATACATGTCAAAATAAAGTGTCCATATACAATATGTGTCTCAAAGTATACATCATCAAGATACAAAATGAGCCTTCATCATGAGGCGTAATAAAAAATGATACATCATATACATCGATCAAAAATGAGCCTTCATATCGAGGCATACATACATATATCTGTGTGTACAAATAAAAATGAGTCATGTCTGACTCGATCCCTCATGGGGACTAGGTGGCTGTGATATGGAGGAGGACCCATAATCCCATGTGGACCATGATGGTCTAATGTTGTTTCCCTATTTCTACTGCCCTCACGAATGCTCAACCGATCTATCTAGCTAATGCTAATGGTCTCTAAAATCTTATAGACATTGATCTGCTAACTATAACTAGGTGATCTTTGGCCCTTGGGACAACCTCGTAGTATAATGATCTATAATAATATGCCCTCCCATTGGTTGTCACCAAATCCATGTGCATATATGGTGTCACCACCGTGACTCCATCAAGTGCGTGGAATGAGGCCACCTCTCGTAAAAGTCAGTAATCTCGGCTGTCCCACCGCTCACTCAACTCATCCTAGAGTTGATCACGCTCCGTAATCACTGCCTAATTTTGTGCCCCTGTGACACTCAACTATCCCTCTCTATAGTAATAATTATACACTGTGCCCTAGCCTGGTCTCTCTCTATAGTCAACTATTGTACAGGCCATGGATTGACTATAGTAAGCCTAAAATCTACAATTGGGTGGCCATCGGTGAATCTGCTGGAACCATCCGCTAAATCGATCACCCCCATTTTCTCCACCTCCATCACCCCCATCTCCTCCTCCTCCATCACCACCCCCTCCACCTCTCGGTGCAGACTATGTGGCGGGATACCAACCAACCCCTGTTGTGGTACTACTCTATGTGGTGGACCCTATGTGATACTCTATGAGGAGGAACATGTTGTAAAGGAGCCTATATCCCAACTACTATACCCACTCAGGGCATCTATATACGTGGAGTAATTAGGATCTATCTCTATGGGACATCTAGCCTCTAACCACATGCTAAATCCCTTCCACCACTGCCATCATGGCCCTGACCATCAAATCCATCATCATCATCTAAGCCCTCATCACATCACTTTGTCACCGAATCTACTCTGTTGGTGCCTACGACCCTGCATCCCATGTAACTTGTGGAATGGTAAGACAATAAGGAAACAATGTCATCTACCATGACCCATACTCTGTTGTCACTCCTAGATCCCTAATGTATCTCAAAGGATCCCAAACCTGTGGTACCATATGATCAAAGCTAAGATCGAGCCCTAACTTTCTAGATAAGTGGACCCCATATAAAATCTCTCTGTGGCCCGACGTGCATACCACATCTCAGGACCAGGTACATCCTGCACTACACCAAACTATGTCATTGACATCAGTATACTCAATAAAAATATATGATGTATCCCCGTATACCAATTAGAAATGCTCTACCATGGCTATACTCACTCATGTGCATCATCCTCGACCCCACGATAATACTAGTGGTAAGGCCTCCATACTATCATATGTTGTTGAATATCATCAAAAACTCTGTAGTAATGGTAGGTATCCCCATGCCCCTGGATGTCATCTCCAAACTAGGGACCCATCCCATCACTGATGGCTCATATAGAGCCTAGACTCGTAGAATTGCTATAGGGTGACCAATTCCTATGTTATCCCATGCCCATAATTATAGCAATGTGGTAGGACCCACGGTCTTTTGACCATGGTATGTAATAATGTGTAAATACCAATATAGATGTGCAAACATACATTGACCCCAACAATATCTCTCACCTCGTAGCAATCCTTGTATAACACAAATGAGGCCTAGTGGGAATGAATTAATTTTCTTGTCAATAAGAAGAAAGCCACTGACAAGAGCCATCAAATACACATGCATGAGATGTAGCCCTGGATCTACAATACATTGGTGTAACTACACCATCATACCTCGGTGAGGTATCTCATCATGACCAAAACCTCAATCTAGAAGTCACTGATTTGATCTCTATCATTAACATACTCAATCATCTATCCCTGGATAGACACACACAATATGTTCAGGACATCCTCTAGTGTGATGGTCATATCTCTAGTAGGGATCCAAAAGAACTGGCTCTCGTTGTGCCATCTCTCAGCTAAGGCTGTGAGTAGGCCATGGTATAAGATAATTTGTGGCATCTGCCACGTGCTAATGTGAGATAACCCCGTCATCATGATGTCCATCATCCATCTATCTCTGTTGACGAAACCTCACCTCTAAGGTAGTTAGTTTAGCCCATGTCACTCTTTAGTTTGTAGCGTTGATCGTCATCTCTGCAAGATCACACAACACTTTTTAAGACTTTCTTTTCTTTTATCTATCTTCTTCTATTTTTATTCAAAAGTACTAACTCATATTTTGTACACACTATCTCATTTCACGGAATAAGTTGTATGATAAAATAGAAAAGGTAAAAGGTCAAGGAGGAATTGATATGTAGGTTGAAGGTTGAATGTGCACGTTACTAACTTTATCCAAGCTGATTGTAGAGAAATATTTTTATCTGGGAAGGAATACCTATAGATACAAAGCAAGACCACCAAATGATATTAAATAGCAAGAGTCCGAGATTTGCTGAAAAGGATAGATCGAGAAGCGTGATGCTTCCTTGAATGGCTGTCAATCCTATATTTTTATCAAATCAATGAAATTAAATACGAGAAATAAAGGTCCTATTGCTAAAACTTTGATTTAGGTATCTCAAAATATTATCAACAAACTAGATTAAGCAAAGTATTAAAATCTAAACTAATCTAGCATCAAGAAAGGTATGTTTTTGGTTAGGAAAGGTCACAGAGGTGTTAGGTAAGGTCATAGAGGTATCTGGTAAGGTCTGGGTGGAGTTTAGGTGATGTTAGAGGCAGTTTGGTGAAGGTTAATAGAAAACACAGTGATCAATATTAGTCTATAACCGATGCCGGTAGAGAGGGGAGACCGATGATAAGTAAGGGAAATTTGATACTAATTTATTAAACAGATGTTTTTAGGCTCTTTGTGATTGCAAAGAGAGTGAGAGTAGTGTGGTTTGGGTCGTAATATGGCTAAGAAGACTCAGGGATACTAAGGAGGTTTGGAATGATGAAAAGGCTTGAGATGGTTGAATAGTGGGTTGGTGGGAAGAAGGTGATGTACAGGAAACATAGGAAATAAACTATTGAAAGGAGAAAAATATCTACAAAAGGAATAAGCCAAATGATTAGAATCATAATACTTACTTGATGTCTTGTAGATCTTGGGAGTTGGAATGGTTTATGGTTGATCAGATAAGAAGTGCTTGAGTCTAGTGCCATGGAAATACGACCTATGTGCTCGTGAGTATTCCAATGCTTTGGAAGGAAAAAATGGCTGCTTGTCGATCGACATTTGTGGTTGTGTGTGTTCATTGTCTAGATGTAGGAGGGCTTGAAGATTCGTGCTTGAATGAAATTAGGCTCCAATAAATGAATAAACAACCCGTGTAAAGATTTTTGAAAGTGTATATAAGGTAATTGATGGTGATTAGGTGACCAATGTCGGTTGAGGGATAACCGATGTCGGATAAGGCGGGAAAGTCTAGGTTTACCAAAAATAGGCAATTCTTTACTATTTTTAGCATGATTTTGATTGAGTCTGCTTAGGGAAGTGGATTTCACGTGAGATAAGGTAGGAAGGTCATAGAAAAAGTCCAATTAGGTTTAGGAATAAGTCTTAATTAGTTAAGTGGTGACTCAAAGACTTGGAGTGATGGCTCAGTGCTTTGATCATTGTGAGTTAAATGCCCCTGGAATGTGTCCAAGGTGAGGTGTAATGATGAGGTAGAGGTGTGAGGGTGAAATTAACTTAATTAAAATAATTAAATTAATTAATAATGTGAGGATGAATGGTATTATAGGATGAAGGGTTCATAACTAATTAAATATATTACGTTAATTGATTGAAGGGGACCAAGGGGAGTGTGACCCAAATTTGGTGTCTACATTTGCCCCTTTTTGTCACATAGATTATATTGGTGTTGACGCTGAAAAAAATAGGGATTTGATGTCCCGGTATATGCATAGGTTAGGCTACCCCAAGTAGGGATGAAGGTGATCCCCTTAAACTACGAACCGATGAGGTTGGAAAAGTAGTCGGGGAGTGGTTTGATAAATAGGTGATTGATGAAAGTGAGGGTCAATAGGTAAGGGTATGGTAATTTTGGGTAATGGGTAATGGTCATATTGGGTAATGGGTAATGGAAATCAAACACATGTGCACATATAGATTGTGATACCGTACGGGCGGAAGAGCTTTAAACTCTACATTGTCAAAATGGCGATATGTTTTTCTAAACAAGGTTGAAGTGATTTAGGTATCCAAGGTATAGGATATGGTCATGAAGCACAACGAGGTCATATGTAGGAACATGTAATAGGTTTTTTTCCATGGCACCAAAGGTATGGTTAGGATAAACATCACGTCATTAGGCAAGGTAAGGTCATTAGGCTAAAAAACACGGGTAACAACACCACAAGGTATAATGAGTACACAAATTCAAATGTCACAAAAGGTGATTCAGTCGGGGTATGTAGGTCAGGGCATAGGTAAGGCCGAGGTATAGGTAAATAACATGTCCCTAAACATAGTTAAGGAAATGTATAGGTAATGTAGGCTTGTGGGTAAGGTGTAATAGGTGTTGGTAAGGTCAAAAGTTGTTGGAGCAACATTGTTTGTAGGAAAAAATGGGCATAGGGTAGGTCAAATGGTTATGTCAAGTGACTGATTTCAGATTCTGATGTAACAAACATCAGATGGCTAGGGATCGATATGATTGACGTTGGTTATGTTGATTTGAGGTTAAAAAATGAAAATTCCACTTTTTACGGATTCATTTTGACCTTGCCACTTTTATAAAATGACAAAGGAGAAGTTGAGGAGTGGAAAATGATAGTATGAGGCATCAAGATGAATTAGTGAGCAAGGTAGCGAGGTGATTGGAATTTGATTGTTGGGTCCATGAGATTGAGTTGATTGATTCATTTGGTTGTGAGGTGAGGAGTTGATTTAGGCATGGTTGAGTTTAGGTGAGTTAGGCATGGTGGAATCAAGGTCATATAGGCATGGTGGAGTCAGGTATAGGCATGGTGGAGTCGAGGTATATGCATGGTTTGGTTATGTTTTTGTGTTTGATTTAATTTCCAAGTTATTGGTAGTATGGAAAATAAATGATGATGTATATGTATGTTGTGGTGTAAATTTCCAAATATTTGATATCATGGAAATGTGAAATGATTGATGTATGATATGGTGATGTTTGAAAATGGTAGGTATGTATGTTTTTATGATTTTTTAATTTCCCAGTTTTGTGTAAAATGGAAAACTCACTAAGGTAGAATGTGAATATAAAGGGGAAAATGGGTTAGGGGGAAAATTGGTTAGGGGGAAGAGTGGCTGAGCTAACCTCCAAGGGCCCTATGACCTCAAGAGTGCGCCTACATAGCTTTGGAAAAAGGGGCCTCAGGCCAATGTAGTTCTCCCATAAGCTAGGGAAAAATATGATGAGGAGAGATGAATGGGTCGGTAGGTTGTAGGCATGATTGAGTCTAGGTGTAGACACCAAAATTGGGTCACACTTCCTTGGTTCCTCGATAAATAACTACCTTGAACACATCCACCTAGCCATGACCCCCTTCACCCCACTATAATATTAATTTAATTTAATTAATTCATTATCCTCACCATATTTATTATTTAAATACCCTAATTGGGATAATTCCCACATAGCCACTCACCTAGACACCTCATCTAACCACCTCACCCTAAGACCTATTCTTAGTAAGTTGCCATGTTATAAGGAAGCTTCCATTCTAATCCATGGGCAAAACGAATGAGATCCCAAAAATCAAGGGGATATGCCTAGTTTAGTAGACCTAGGAAATCCCGCCCTAACCGACACCGGTTACCCTAAACTACCGCCGGTTAACCTGCAGTGTCGTCGGTTACCATTTAACCCCCAAAACAACCTTATTTTGAGGTTGGCACATTTCTAAGAGATAGACACATCTTTTGAGAACAAGTGACAAAACCAGTCTACGCAAGAAGAACCAACATTAGCACATGCATCGAGCATACATAGCAAGACTGAACCAATCACACAATAATTTTCCTTCACAGAGCATCCGGGAAGTGCCAAAGCACTACATCAAGTTGATTCCATTTAATCACCCACCATTACCAACTAGGCATCAAGCTCATACAAACAGTAAGTTTTGTTAACCAACACTTATCCATTTATCATTTGGTAGATCCTTTTACATCTGTTATTAGCTTCTGCTCTCATTTCCATTCCCCCATCATTTACCTCCATGCAAACTTGACCATCTTTTTATCCACACCCTTACACTGCCCATACCTAGACCTTAATCATTCTTGTGCATACCTCAGATCCATACAAATCTTTCCATTTCCCTTCCATCTTCATCTAACCTTAGATCTACCCTCACCTCAAGTTTTATTGAATTTCCTGTACCACGATCATACCGATGTTGGTTAACCACAACCGTTGCCGTTAACTTAAACCGATATCATCGTCATACAAGACCGACGTTGGTCTCTGTGTTTTTGACTAGAAACCAAGAACAAAGCTTACATTCTCTACCCAATACCCAAGAACTACCCACACGGACCTTAACCAATACCAGTACTCTAACAGAGACCTTGACCTTTAGATTTAGTCATAGGTTAGCCTGTTGTGAACAAATTTTCTTATTGTAGATGAATGAGATACCTAAATCATTTTAACTACAATAGGATTTCCTTTATTGTTAACATTAAGTTGTTTTAAATAGTGGATTGACAACCGTCTAGGAAGTATCACACTTCCGGATCTAGCATACACTAAAGTCCACTACATATACTATTTAAATTTTATTTGGTGGTATTGTTTTCTATTTCGTAGTTCCTCAAAGCAAAAAGGGGCATCGAATGTCTGAGATTGGGGACAAACTAGTTAGGATTTCAATCTAATGTCTTTGAATACGCACGAAAAAGGAATTTGAGCGTGGGAATCTAAGGCAACAGAAGGCCCCTCTGGGTATGGAATATGTGTGAGATGCGAGATAAACTAGTTGGTGTGATAGATCGAGTCTAAGTCAAAGAGGCCCTCTAACTTGAACTAGTGGATCACGAGGATGACTGCAAGGCTCAATCAATATCGAGCTCTGGCGTGATTCGATCTATAGGTTGTGGAATACGTGGAAAATGACCGGGATAGTTTCGTGTATTTCTCCAGGATAGGGTCATATGGTGGATGGTAAATATAGTCAATTCTATGGACGATTCTCTGGCCTAGTCCAGAATTCCCTAGCTCTGTTAGCTGCTGTGTCTAGCAAGGATAATTGTTCGATGATGATAGGTGGAAGTGGGGTAGACCGGAATACTAGTGTGCGTAGGCCAGTGTCTATGTCTAATTCTCCTATGGATTCGTTGGGCTGCGGGATTTGTGGGTCACAACCGTAGATTCTTAGTTGTTGTGGACCTGTTATGGTCATGCGTGAAATCAAGTCCTAATCCCTAATATCCAGTAATCGTATGCTTTCTCAGCTTCTATATTTAGGATCAATAACTATGTGATTTTCTCAGAATACCCTACAGGCGTTCGTGCAACTTGGATTCTTAGGCGGTATCTATATCAGAAGAGTGTCTCTCCTGCATCATTTGTGGGACAAAGGATCAAACCAAAGGTTTGTTCTCTTTCGAACCCTTCTACAGTCATATGAATGTTACCTAGGGTAATCTGTAGTTCGGTTGATTCGACCAAAACGTGTGTGCTTGGTCGTCTTCTATGTTTAGTCCGTTCAACTGGGAATTGATTTGTTGCAAGCTTACCGTTGTTCGGAAGACTTGAATCCTAAGATTTTGATCTATATCAGTTATCAGTTGTGATGAGATTGGGCTGAGGCACGATTGGCTCGAATACGTATTCCCTGGGCTCTCTAGGTCCCGTGATTGTCATACAAAAGCAACAAAGTAAAGAGAACTACAGTAAAATAAAATTTAACTATGTGAAGTATATCTATAGCATATATAACTTCTCTATTTTTGTGTTTTCTGATGAGCTTTATGAATTTAAGAAAGCAGCTATTTAAAATATCTAGAATTGACAACTAAAATAATAATTTAAAACAAACAAAATAACCGAGTGTAGCTATTTGTCTGTGTAATTTGTAGATCTATTCTAAACAATAAAATAGCTTATCTAATCTATTTGCAAGACTCTCGATCCTACCTCAGAAGTGAGGAGTGAATCATAGTTTCTCAGAAACTATCAATCCCCACAGCTTCCCTGGCAATATCGAGAGTAGAATTAACTGAAATAAAGCAATTAACTACTCTATTTGATATGATTCTAACTAGAACTTTGAAAGCTAGAACCTGGATTCTGCAGAACAGTGGCGAATCCGATGGTGTGTGTGATCTTGTCCCCTCAGTGTGATCTCCTCGTTCCTTCGTGTTCACGTGGATCCAGAAAAGCGTGTAATGCTAGCATCAACAGAAGTAGATATTGGGATAAAGGCAGCTCAGAACATTGACTGAATACAATGCGAGTAGGAGAGGGATAGCGCAAGAGTACAGAGCTTGGCTTATGCAATTCCTAGCGGGATCTATTGCGAGTCATGCAACATAAAGCGTCTAGAACTGAAACTATCTGTTTGAGGAGAAAAACCTGTAACTTTAATGGCTTCCTAAGCTATTCTACTCCAATGGATTGGATGAAATAACAACAGTGCTTGCACAAGATGGATATGTGGCTTACCAACAGTAAAACAATGCTAACTAAGCATGCAATGAAAGAAACTAAGCATTCTAAGAAAAAGGAAAACTAAATCTATTGCAAAGAGAAATCAGAGGCAAATTTTGAGGGGCCATTTGCTTGAGCACAAGCCATCTATTTATAGCATTTGCATTTACCCAAGGTAAAAACCAAATAGAACTCTTAAACTATAAACAATGGCAAAACACTATTCCAGGGAACCAGAATCATAAATGCAAGCTTATGGCGGTGAAAGAAAGCTGGTAAAATGTTGAATTTACGTGAGTCGTGTTAAAAGAGCTTTCTGGAAAATGCGTAAAGGACCGCGCCACGAGCGGGGCGGCGGTTCTGAGGGACCGCCGCCCTGTTCGGGGTGGCGGTCAGCAGGACGCCGCCCGAGGCGGGCGGCGGTTTCATCTTGAAGAAGAAAAAGGCTAAGAAAAGGGGAAAAGGAAAAACAAAGCACGCGGGGGCTAAGCGGGGCATGCGGGATGTTAACGCACACTTGGAGAGCTTTTCCGGATCCCGAACACCTTGCGAGGAGACCTGTATCATCATTGGGGCACGTGTCACGTTGTTCCAGGCAGTACAGTACCTTACAATTTTGGGTACGTACATATTGCCCCCTCGGAGAAGCATTTTAGCCATGAAGAGGCGTAAAATGGTGGGTCAAGTATGGCGGTCCCGAAATGGGAAGTTAGAAGTTATACCTGATACATCCGTGTGTTGAAATGACGCTTAAATCAAGATTCCCGCTACCTGCAAAATGAAAAGAGAACTCAAGTGCAGATAGACACAATAGTTTGAAAAATAAACGCTAAAATAATAGGGAATGAGAACGTACCATTTGTGCGGGGATAGGAACTTACCTCCGTCGGCGCTCCAAACCTGTGAAAAAGTCATTTAAAACGAATCGGGACTATATATATGAAAGTGGGCCCATTTTCCTATTCATTTGTGTGAGTCGATTTGATTGATTTTGAGCTCTGGGACCCACGGTGACGGTTTCTTGCGTGAGTAGAGTCAAAACGTCCGTGACGAGATAGCGATCATGCCTCCACGTGCGGAACATCGACCCGTGAGATCACAGGTTAGTTTTCTTCAGTTTATCCTTTTTACCCCCTTAAATTTGAAATGCTAAATACTTTGTCATGGGGGGTAATTTTTGAAAATGTTAGTGTTAAAAGGTCCACCTAGGGGGGCGCCTACTGGGTAGGCTTTGTTTTTAGGTAAAATGGTCATTTTTTGCACTTTTTAGGCCTTTTAAATTTAAAAACCCGCGTGGGTTTTCGGACCACGACCGCCGCCCTGCCCAGGGTGGCGGTTACATGACCGCCGCCTTGCCCTGTTCAGGGCGGCGGTTTGACCCGCCGCCCTTAAGGCGGCGGTTACAAAACCGCCTCCCTGCTCAGGGCGGCGGTTTTGCACAGAATGCAAAAGGAACATCTATTTGAGATTGTGTTTGTATTTTTAGCATTTCTACGTGCTTTCATGATTTTTCCAGTATTACTTGGATGCTAACTTGCTCTGTTTTGTGTGTTTTTGGGTGTATGCAGGCGAGAGAGGAGTATATCCGGTGGAGTCGAGAGAGGGAGTGTGATTGGCTCCCAGGGGTACTAGATGCCCTCTCACAGGATGAGGAGGACACTCTTCAGCGGGCTGGGATACTACGCATTTCACGCGTGCCCCACGTTACACCATCTAGTCACATCCTTTGTGATTTGTTCTCATACTGGGATGCAGATCGGAACACCTTCCGATTGCCAGGGGTCCGTGGTGAGTGGACTATTACATTGGAGGACGTCTATCACATTCTGGGGGTCCCGATCATCGGGAGACGACTCACCCTAGAGACGGCAGGTTCACGGGCACAGATTGCACAGTGGGCCACATATATGGGAGATGCAGTCATCTCTACGGGGTCGAAGAAGGGGGTTAGAGTTCGATCCATTCCTTCTTTGCCCATCCCCCTTACTTCGCCAGGCCATCATGGGGATCCTTGCCTCGAGACTGATCGGGGACAAGGGAGGAGATACATTACTATACTGCTGGTCCCCCATTATTACACAGATAGAGGGGCACGGTCGGATATATGCCTAGGGAGCAGACATTCTTGGGACCACCTACCATGACTTATACGGGGTGGTCCATTTTACGAGGCGATCCTTGAGCCACCCGACCCTAGTCATGAGTTGGGTCTATGAGCATTTCATCCCTTATGGCGGGGTGTGGAGGTGGCGAGATCACGGAGGCTGTGAGGGCAGCCAGATGGATAGACATGTCGGTGCTTAGAGCACCTCATCAGCCAGTTGCCTCTGACTACTGCCGACATGGAGGCCACACCATACCAGACTATGGCAGGCATATGGGGTGAGGAGGCTCTTACCTTGATCTCCTGCTCCACCATAGGGCAGCTTATTGATAGAGTGGGGCGAGTGGAGATGCACCCCTTTGGCCGTGTTCCTCAGTAGTTTGGCTTACCATACATGGGTATGCTTCCCCAGTGGTGCAGTATACTGAGATCGGTCGAGAGGCCGAGGGGGCCTAGAGGCCGGGGTTGGACAGTGGTTACTCTGGCATTCCTATTGCAGCCAGGAGGATAGTACGTGCAGAGGGAGAGCCGGTGTGCCTCAGGCACCTTTGCTTCAGATTGCCGCGGGTCCTGCCCATAGCAGTGATGACCCCATTGAGGTAGACTCTGAGTCTGAGGAGTTTACGGGGGGAGGCAGAGGAGGAGACCAGGACGGTGATCTGAGTGGCACGACACCCGAGGATATCATGCGAGGCGAGAGGGCGGCGAGTGCGAGAGAGGGTGACTCTGGTTTCAGAGGAGCCACTCTCCCAGGGCCATGGGGAGGATGAGTCGTTGGGGCGTTACGTTGCTCCAGCCACAGGAGCAGCCCCTCAGTCGTGGCGGCATCCGTGGCGGGCGTTGATCCCATAGATCCATCTTGGAGGCCTGGTGATCCGAGTAAGTTACCCTCTCTCCCTTCTAGTGTTTGTTTAATTTAAGATCATTTTAGTTACTATCTCTCCTTGTGTTTTATCTTGGATTTCTAATCTCCTATTTGGT
The DNA here is from genome assembly GCA_018340775.1 of Taxus wallichiana var. yunnanensis. Taxonomy (NCBI): domain Eukaryota; kingdom Viridiplantae; phylum Streptophyta; class Pinopsida; order Cupressales; family Taxaceae; genus Taxus; species Taxus wallichiana. Next base: position 103,621,269 of record CM031236.1, read on the forward strand.
TTCTAATTTTTCTCCTTGGTTTGCAGAGACCGCCGATGAGTGGCGGGACTTGATTCGCAGGGTATGCACTGATACCCTGATGATCCCCATGGAGAGGACCCGCGCGTGAGAGCTGTCGTGGATCTTTGGGAGCCTTGCAGTGGCCGGTAGACATACCGCGTCTTCGCTCGAGTCAGCATGTGGCGAGGATGGTATATCGACCCTTCGCATACGAGTTAGCGGAGGGTACGGGATGGTGAGCGCTTGATGAGGAGCCATTCTCGTGGTGAGACTGTGGCTGCCCCTCGGGATCCTGAGCCCTCCGTGCATTCAGAGCGCCGGCGTAGCCGGAGTCCTAGGCGTGGGCGTGCACCTTCAGAGGGGTCTCGTAGGGATTGAGAAGCCACTTGGCTCTCGTAGATTTTGTACTATATATTCTTTTGTATATCCCGGGCTCTTTGAGCGTTTTGACCATGCTTAGTGCATGATGACATTGTATATAAACGTTGATCATTTATATATATGTATTTGTTCTGGATCAAAATCTTGGCATTCATGGCTTTCTTTCTATTTCCAGTTTCCTCATGTATGCTATGATGTATGTTTATATGTTTCTTTTAGAATATATGCAATGGTGAACAAATGATGCAAGTGTTTTACTTTCCTTTTGTGTTTCATGATGCTGATATATGATAATGTAGATATAATGTGATTTTGAATCTTAGTTTCTGTAAGCAATTTTGGATACTTCATGTTTGTTTTGGCAAAGTGATGAAAATAAACCGGTATGATGAACAGATAAACCTGCCCCTACCCCCAACTCCACACAACTAGTAAGATGCGAGGGCTTATCACCAAGAGTTGGGAAGGGCGCAAGTTATGAGGTGTAGTGAAATGATAGTGATGGAAGACAGACAAAGCTTTGGCGGAACCAAATTAGGACACCACAAGTCCACTCCACTCGAGTGACTTCATAGTTTTGGATGCAACTTGCTTTGCGGTTTATCCAGACTTAGACCCGTAGATGGCCACATAGTAGACAAAATCTGGGTTTTTAGGATTTTAACTCTCTTGGGATTTTGAACATCTGATTCATTTGTTTTTGACTCAAAGTTTCAAAGTTTGAATTGTTTGTGTATGACCTTTTGCATTTATTTGTCAAGAGGACCCCCTACACTTTGCCCCATGCTACTAGTAAGAAGCGTGGGTTTATCACCATGGGAAAAGCATAGGTGAGTAAGGGCATTTCCATCCTTTCCCAACCCTACGTCACTAGTAAGAGATGCAAGCTCATCACCAAAGGTTGGTGGGGCAAGGAAATGTGTAAAATTAAAATTTTTTGTTTGATCAATGTTTGACTTGTTTATTTGAGTAAAATGTCAGTATGTGTTTATTTCCAAAGAGATATACATATGGGATAGATGTGACACCATGAAGCTTCTAGAACAGACCATAGGCAAGACACCTACCCTAAGAAGAAACCAAAAGTGAGAATAAACTTGCAGATCTTGGTATGGTTACCGTTAAGACTTTGTCATGTCTAGCTTTATTTGATAAAATGATTCCGAGATAATTTGATGATATCATGAAAATGGAGAAGTATGATTAAAGTGTTTATGCCAACAACATCATGAGTTTGTAATGAATTGCTTTGAGAATAGATTCCTTGATCACAATTTGTGTATGAAACAAGTGGACAATATGATCCTAATCTATATGAAGATGCAATGTAGATAGATATATAAGTAGTGCTAGCTACTTACGCGTAGAAACGCTTGAGGTGTAGGGAATTGACTGTTTCACCAAATTCCTCACCTTCTAGCGTACATAAGAGGTATGCACCATTTCCATAGTCCTTCATGACTCGGTATGGGCCCAACCATTTAGGCGAATTTCCTTCCTTCGCCGGTCTTCTTGTCGATCCGGTTGTCTAGTCTTAGAACTAGATCACCTTCATATATGTCGCGTTCATAGACTTTCTTGTTATATTGCCGGCACATCCGGTCAGCATAGACTCTATGCCATTGTTCAGCATCTAACCTAGCTTCATCTAGGCTTTCTAGTTGGGAAAGACGTGCTTCTCTGTAAGCGTCTTCATCCAGAATCCCTTGTAATGAAATGCGGAGGTAGGTATTTGACCTCGAGTGGGAGAAGCGCCTCTGCCCGAATACTAGTGAAAGGAGTTGCTCCGTTGGTGTTCTTATTGAGGTTCGGTGGGCCCATAAGGCGGATATAACTTTAAGTGCCGATCTCGTTTGTTTTCTTTCACCATTTTAAGGAGAATGGCTTTTAGTGTTTTATTTGTTGCTTGACTGTCCAGTTGGCTTGAGGGTAATACAAGGAAGCCGTATGATGGCTTATTTAAATTTATTGCATAGTTCATGAACCTCTTCATTCTTAAAAGAAGTTCCATTATCGGAGATAATGATTTGCGGGATCCGTACCTACAAATGATTTGGTTCAAAATGAACTTGGCGATTACTGAGAACAGAGTACGGTAGTAAGAGGCATAGCCTCTACCCATTTAGTAAAATATTCGGTGGCCGTGATTATAAAATTATGGCCCATCGTGGATGAGGAGAGAATTTCCCTATTAAATCTAGGCCCCATGTAGAAAAGGGCCATGGAGTAGCGATTGGTTGTAGAGCTTGTCTTTGGCATATGGATCTCATGGGAGAATTCTTGGCACTTATGACACTGCGTCTGAACTCTCTTGCGTCGTGTTCTAGAGTGGGCAGAAATAGCCCATTCGATGTATTTTATGAGCGGTGGCATGGCCACCAAAGTGGCCTCCACACATTCCATTTGTGGATTCATGGAGAATCTTCTTGGATTCTTACGTGTCGACACATCTTGCATTCCATCGAACGCTTCCGATAGAGCACTTGCTCTATAATGATGTATTTAGCTACGATAATACGTAACCGCCTTCTTTGTTGCGGTGTAGCTCCTTCTGGATACGTATGGTCCATGATATAATTAATGATATCAGTGTACCAGGGACACTCAGAGATAGAGGTCGGGTTTCGATGTAGTATACGCACTCATCTGGAAAATCTAAATCTACTAGATCGCCTCCATCTAATGGGTTATCAGCTAACCAATCTGCGATGATTTGTCCCTTAACCGACTTCTGATTTACAAATGTTAATTTGAATTCTCCCATTAAGGTTATAAAATGTCCAGCCTTTTTAGACAAGGACCCTTGTGTGAGGAAAGTTCGTAAATGGTCGTTTTTACCATGACCCTTGTTTCTTGATTTAGCATATAATGTCTTAGGCGTTTGGTTGCAAAGACTATGGCGAGGCATTCTCGTTCTGCTTGTGTGTATAACGTGTTTCATAGTCGAGCAACGTTTGGCTAATGAAATAAATCACGCGTTCTCTCTTGTCATCATCTTCTTGAGCCAGCATGCAGGCTAGCGAGACATTGGTAGCTCGTGAGTATAAAATTAACGGGTGATCTAGCTTAGGTGGCATTAGCGTAGGTGGTGATAACAAGAAATGCTTAACTGCATCAAAAGCTTCATTGCAGTCTTCAGTCCAATCAATGCTATAATCTTTCTTGAGTAAATTGTTGATTGGATGAATGGTGAAACTTAAGTCAGGATGAATCTTTGGATTGCACCCAACTTTCCGAGAAATGACCTGATTCCAGATTCATCTGAAGGTGGAACCATTTCGAGGACAGCCTGAATTTTGGTTGGGTCAACATCTATCCCTCGTGACGATATGATGTAACCTAGGAGCTTCCCTCCTGTTACACCAAAGACGCATTTTTCTAGATTTAGCGTGACTCGTATTCTATCAGACGTGAGAGAATGATGCGGAGTACTTAGGATGGTCCTGACGCTTCTTGGCCTTAGCAACAAGTCATCTACGTAGGATTCCATGATTTTATGAATTAAATCATGAAATATATATGTCATAGCTCATTTGGTATGTATGTAGCTTTGACATTCTTGAGACCAAATGGCATAACAACATAGCAATAAGTTCCCGAGGAGTTATAAATGTGGTTTTAGCTTGATCTTGTTGAGATATTTTGATTTGATTGTATCCGAGAATCCATCCATGAGAGACAAAAGTTCAAACCCAGTTTGTTGCATCAACAATGACATCAATGGATGGCGGGAAGTCATCTTTAGGACATGCTTTGTTGATGTCTCGGAAATCTATATAGATGCGTATCTTTCCATTCTTCTTGAGAAGCAGGAGCGATATTAGATACCCATTGGGAGTAATCGGTGGCTTGATGAATCCTACTTGGAGGAGTTTTATTACCTCCTCTTTTACCATGAGAGCTACCTTGGGTTTCATGGGTCTCGATTTTTGTTTAAGCGGCTTTGCATCAGATTTAGTGAGCGAGGTTGTGCGCCGATGTGGGGTGTGACTCTGTCATTTCCTTATAATTAAATGCAAACGCCTTGATGTTCTTTGAGGATCGAGTGTGTATTTCTACTTTCCTTGGGGTTAACGAGGACCCTAGTTTCAATATCCTTGGTTCATCTTCGTTCGATGTTAATATCAATTGTTTCTTGATCAAAGAGGCGTTACCCTCTTGAACTCGAGGTGGTCTTTGGAGGTAAATCCAAATCATCCCCATTTTCTACTGTGCATATGCTAGGTTCCATTTGTGAGGGAAGATCCATCATGGGATTTCCGAAGTAGGAAGACGAATGTGGGATTAAGGACAAATCTATCATATGATAGGAGAGATGTAGTGCCGCATAGGTGTTTAAGTAATCCAAAGTGGCCATATCACTATCAACATGGTCTAGGATAGTAGATTCATTTCCGTTTAAAAGAGAATTTGTCATTGTTTTTATCAATGGTTCATCACGAAGGGATACCATGAAATGGGTATCCTCTAACTCATTGCTTGGAGTAAAACGTGATCTTTGAAGTTCTTTATTGAATCGGCGAGAAGATTTTTCTCTCGCGGGATTGCTTGATTGATATGAAGTCAAACTCCTTGCTTAAATCTAATACAGATTTTTTGTAAAGTTGTAAGTGCTCGGCTTTGGTTTCATATACCTCAGAGACTTGGTTTGCTACTAATTGCGAGTCTCCTAAGACTCTGATGTTATCAACACCAATTCTCTTAGCTAAGATGAGGCCAAGGAGGAGGGCTTCGTACTCAGCGCCATTGTTTGTGCACTCGAAATTTAGTTTAAAGGAAAAAGGTAAGACTTTTCCTTCAGGGGAAGTAAAGATTATACCCACCCTGCTCGTAATGACATCTAGCTCCATCAAAATGGAGTGTCAATATTTTTGGGAATATGGATGGTGGGATATCATTGTGTTTGTATATTCTACTTCCACCATCTGAGAGATCTCTCTTTGGAAGAGAGCCGATGCCTAGGGAATATCCTATGCCCTCTTTGAATCGAATGGTAAGAATATTGGTAGATCATTTTCTAGCAATTCAATGATTTTGCAGTAGTTCTAATGATACTCTTTTCTATGAGTTTTAGCCTCATCTTTGGGGGTTGGGGTTACTTTGGCTAGGCTCATAGTTTCAAGATCTATCGTAGGTACCAACTTTTCTTTTGTTTTTGCGTCGGTAGGTTTATTAAGTTGGTTTGTTGGGAGTTAAACTCTGAGTGTACGCTGGTCTTTTCTTTAAGTCAGCTAGGTGTACATCAAATGGTTTTGGATCACCTTTGGCCATGAATACCTTTCCTAAATGTAAAAACCTTACTTCTTGAAATAGTGTAGAAGGGATTGCCTTCATGCGGTGTATCCATGGTCGGCCGAGGATCATATTATAGTTAGTTTCCCGATCTATAATATAAAACTCAGTCAAGATGGTTTTGGGTCCTAAGGTGACCGGTAATATTATAGTTCTAACCGAGGTGGCTTTAAGACTATCATAGCCCCTTAGTGTATTTTGAGTTGTGGAACAATTGGTTTCTCCATACCCTAGCTTTTGGAGGAAAGAGAAGGGGACTATGTTAACTGCTGCCCCATCATCAACCATTGCACGCTTTACATAGTTGTTATAAACCCATACTTGCAAATGTAAGGCTGGATCACCTCGGCGTGCGATCTCAGCATCTATCGGCATTTTGTTTATCTCGAATATGAATTCGACATCCCTATCTACCTGCCCTGGAGGATGAACATCAAAGTCCACATGATTTACCTATGTTTCAGGTGGTGGAGTGATGTTAATTAGATGACCTAAACCTAATGCTTCTAAAAGAGCAGCCCTGTGGGTAGGAGAGTTCTTTAGTAAGTCTAAGAATGAAATGTGTGAGAAGGTTTTTGTTAGGTCGTTAATCAAATCATAGGCTCCCACAGGTTTTACTACGATTTGTTGGATGTCATCTGCCTCTGGCAGGTGGCTTGGACTTGGCTGAGAGAAATACTCTCGCGTCCTTGTTATAGCTTCGATGGGTAGTTCAGCGTCTAACTCCACTAAACCGACTACCTTAGGTCGTGGCTGACTTCCTAGTTGTGGCGCAACTAATGGATTTAGCGAGGTCGAGGCTTCATGATCATTGTTTCCTGTCATTACACCCTTGTTCGTCCTAGTTAGATTTAGCCTGTTGTTATCGTGATTTGGGAGTGGATCATTAAAGATCTTCAGGGGTGCGTTTTGAGGGGAAACTGCCCCTGAAAAGGTATTTGACGTTGGTGACGTAGGATCTGCCAAGAACATATCCATGAAAAGTTGTTTTTGTTCATCTGGCAAGCGTTGCATGAATTTATTGTAGTCACGGCACGTTCTAGTGTCATGGCCCCAAATTTTGTGGAAACCACAATATGAATTAGGATTGTAATTCCTAGTTTGTTGGTTTGATGTGTATTGTGGCCCAAAATTTTGATCAAACCGTTGTCTATTAAAATTTTGCGTTTGTTGTTTTTGGTTTGAATTCTGGTTTTGGTACCTAGTTGAATTTTGGCTTGGACCCTGTATGGGATTTGCCGTTGTTGTTGTTGTTGTGGATGGTTAAAATCCACTGTATTGATTGTTGGGGTAAAGTTGTTATTTCGTTGGTTGTTTATTTGTGATGGAGTATTGACAACATTTACCTTTTAGGCTGATCGGTTACTCCATCATGTTTTACACCCGATTTTTGTTAAGGATTTTAGGTCCTTGATTGACGTTGTGGTAGTAGGATAAGTTGTAGTGTTCTGGTTGGGGGCGATTAACCTCCCGTTTGCTCCATATGTTTTGCGACCACTATCAATTGCTGCTTGATCTATTCGAAGAGCGCTCTCAAGTACTTCATCGTAAGTTCTTAATGGGAACTTCTGGACTTCTTCCTTCACTTCTCTGCTAAGAGAATGAAGGAATAAATCACATAGTTCCATTTGATCCATGTTTGGAGCACTTGCCGAAGAATAAAGAACTGTACGCCACCTTTGGATGAAATGGGCGACAGATTCGTTGTGTTCTTGTTTGATGTGTAAGAACTCTCTATGATTCCTGTTCTTAATAATTTGTTCATGTCGAAGGCCTTGATGAACTCTGACACGAGTTGTTTGAATGAATGTATGGAAGCCTCAGGTATTCTATAATACCAATCGAGAGCGATGCCTTCAAGGTTTTGGGAATATTTTAGCATGACCCCATCCCATGGGAGTAGTTCTCGAATGGCTGTAGCGTAAGCTTTGATATGTGCATTTGGATCTCCCTCACCTTTGTATTTGGGAAAATTGGGGAGAGGTCTTGGAAGCATGATGCTTCGTATGGTGAAATCAAGGGCTCTTTCAAATATTCTGAGTAAGTCCCTATCGCATATGTTTCGACCATTGATGGTGCCTGTTGAGGGAGCGGTGGTGGGATGGGTTGTTGATATGGCGTAGCGTATGCGTTGGTAGGGGCATAAGGAAGCCCCTGTGTTTGAGAAAACATGCGGGAGAGGAGAACATATCCCCTTGTGGTGATTTGGAGTACATGTTTAAGTATGACGGAGTCTTGTCCATGAATGGATTGTTTTGTACTAGGCGGGAGGAAGCAGTGTTAGAGATGGTGGGTCTAGTTGGCGTTTGTTGTGAATATTGAGGAGTCATGCCTAACGTGCCTACTCCTGTGAGGAGATCTACTTGGCTAGGATGGTGTGGAGGATTGGAACTTCCTGTTTGTATGAATTGAGAATGGTGATTTGCTTGAGCAAGTTCTAACCCTCTCACTTTTCTACCAAGAGTTGAAATGACTTCATTTGGTGAAGTCACGATGTTTTGCCGTAGTGGCGTTTGTTGTATACCATGGTTTTGTATAGGCATGTGATATCCTGCTATGAACTGATCGCTATCTTGCCAAGTTTCTCAGAGTATTTCCTATATGTAGTGGCATAGAGGTATTTTCTTGAAAAGAGACCTCGGGTTGTGTTTGTAGACCTCCTATGGGTGGGTACATACTTCGAGAGCGTTGTTCATTCCTGGCATAATATACCGAATGTTTATCGTCTAAACTTTGGTATGGGTCTGATTGCCTACTAATTTGTGGTCTAAGTAGTACCTGAGGAGATGAACCAGATTCTCGGTGAACGTCATATTGTTCGAGCCTGAAGGCTCTGTTTGTTGCGTTTGAGCGAGTTGTTCCAACTCCTCTGTTTGAAAGGATGAGTTATATCTGATCCTTGGAGTTTGTGTTGACAATTGGTTAGTTGAATAGTTGTCACCCCATACTGAGAGTGAGGGTGATGATTGTCTATTTTGTTGGGCGTAGTATGCCTCAAGACCCAGAGAGTGCCATATGCATCGAATCGACATATTCGGGGGCATCGAATCCCCGACATATGGGGGGGTATATGAATACCCAGTAGAATAATGGGAAGGAAAAGACTAAGTGAGTGGAAATGAAGAATGACTAATGTTGGTGATGGAGAAGGTATACTAAGCTTAGAAAAGTTGTTTGTTTCACGTCGGGTTCACCAATTTTGTGGTGAAGAGTGATGTGAAGGTAATGGATAAAGTGAAACATTGTTTGTTCACGGGTTCGAGCGATGCGGAAAAGTGACATGCGAGCGTGGGAATCTACAAGCAACTCTTCCTCGCACCCGACCTCCAGGGTCATGCAGAGACAGCCGGTGGGTATGGAATATGTGTGAGATGCAGACAAACTAGTTAGGCAATCTAATGTCTTCAATACGCACTAGCGGAATTTGTGAGTCTAAGGAAAAGAAGGCCCTCTAAGCTTGAGGCTGGTGTGATAGATCGGTCGGCGAGGATGGTGCTCGAAGGCTCAATCAATATCGAGCTCTGGCGTGATTCGATCTATAGGTTGTGGAATACGTGGAAAATGACCCGGGATAGTTTCGTGTATTTCTCGGACAGGGTCATATGGTGGATGGTAAATATAGTCAATTCTATGGATGATTCTCTGGCCTAGTCTAGAATTCCCTAGCTTTGTTAGCTGCTGTGTCTAGTAAGGATAATTGTTCGATGATGATAGGTGGAAGTGGGGTAGACCGGAATACTAGTGTGCGTAGGCCAGTGTCATGTCTAATTCTCTATGGATTCGTTGGGCTGCGGGATTTGTGGGTCACTGACAGTAGATTCTTAGTTGTTGTGGACCTGTTATGGTCATGCGTGAAATCAAGTCCTAATCCCTAATATCCAGTAATCGTATGCTTTCTCAGCTTCTATATTTAGGATCAATAACTGTGTGATTTTCTCAGAATACCCTACAGGTGTTTGTGTAACCTGGATTCTTAGGCTGGTATCTATATCTAGAAGAGTGTCTCCTACATCTGGCTATGGGACCAAAGGATCACAACCAAAGGTTTGTTCTCTTTCGAACCCTTCTACAGTCATATGAATGTTACCTAGGGTAATCTGTAGTTCGGTTGATTTGACCAAAACGTGTGTGCTTGGTCGTCTTCTATGTTTAGTCCACTCAACTGGGAATTGATTTGTTGCAAGCTTACCGTTGTTCGGAAGACTTGAATCCTAAGATTTTGATCTATATCGAGTTATCTTTGTGATGAGATTGGTTTGAGGCACGATTGGCTCGAATACGTATTCCACTGGGCTCTCTAGGTCCGTGATTGTCATACAAAAGCAACAAAGTAAAGAGAACTACGGTAAAATAAAATTTAACTATATGAAGTATATATATAGCATATATAACTTCTCTTTTTTTGTGTTTTTACGATGAGCTTTACGAATTTAAGAAAGTAGCTATTTAAAATATCTAGAATTGATAACTAAAATAATAATTTAAAACAAACAAAATAACAAGTGTAGCTATTTATGCATGTGTAATTTGTAGATCTATTCTAAACAATAAAATAGCTTATCTAATCTATTTGCAAGACTCTCGATCCTACCTCAGAAGTGAGGAGTGAATCATAGTTTCTCAGAAACTATCAATCCCCATAGCTTCCCTGGTAATATCGAGAGTAGAATTAACTGAAATAAAGCAATTAACTACTCTATTTGATATGATTCTAACTAGAACTTTGAAAGCTAGAACCTGGATTCTGTAGAACAGTGGCGAATCCGATGGTGTGTGTGATCTTGTCCCCTCAGTGTGATCTCCTCGTTCCTTCGTGTTCATGTGGATCTAGAAAAGCATGTAATGCTAGCATCAACAGAAGTAGATATTGGGATAAAGGCAGCTCAGAACACTGACTGAATACAATGCGAGTAGGAGAGGGATAGCGCAAGAGTACAGAGCTTGGCTTATGCAATTCCTAGCGGGATTTATTGCGAGTCATGCAACATAAAGCGTCCAGAACCTAAAACTATCCTGTTTGAGGAGAAAAACCTGTAACTTTAATGGCTTCCTAAGGCTATTCTACTCGATGGATTGGATGAAATAACAAGTGCTTGCACAAGATGGATATGTGGCTTACAACAGTAAAACAATGCTAACTAAGCATGCGATGAAAGAAACTAAGCATCTAAGAAAAAGGAAAACTAAATCTATTGCGAAAAGAGAAATCGAGAGGCAAATTTTGAGGGCCATTTGCTTGAGCACAAGCCATCTATTTATAGCATTTGGATTTACCCAAGGTAAAAACCAATTTGAACTCTTAAACTATAAACAATGGCAAAACACTATTCCAGGGAACCAGAATCATAAATGCAAGCTTATGGCGGTGAAAGAAAGCTGGTAAAATGTTGACGTGAGTCATGTTAAAAGATCTTTCTAGAAAATGCGTAAAGGAGTCGGGCGGTGGATAGAAAGGCACTCTTAGGATTGTATTTTTCTTAGTGTTTCTACTTGGCTTGCATTTTGAGGTGAGAGGTCACACTCTTCATTTTTCTTATTTCTCCTGTCGCTCCTCATCACAGTTGGTGTATTCCAGCTTCATTTGAGTGTGCCTGGACCATATTCTCATCATTCTCAGGATTCTGGGTTTGATTCCACATTAATTTTAACTCACAACCACATTTTCTTCATCATTGTTTCAATTTCATAAGAAGGTGTCGGCCTAGTGACCGTCGTCGGTTACCTTTTGACCATCATCGCTACACCCAACCGGTGCTGTTCACTATTATTTTGGTTAACCTACCCAAAAGGACACCTATTCACCTTCTTTAGCTATTCAGAGTCTTTGTCACTCTTATCATATCCATTGACCTGGTAAGTCCCATCAGCATTTTGCATACTTTGACAAATTTGGTTTTATACCTTGTTTTTGACTAACTGTCCACTTTCCATAGTGAGTGGGAGCGGTTACTGTGACTGCGTCGGTTTAACCTAACTAACATCGGTTGCTTTGTGTAATTTTCTAGCTGACATTTTAACCCCAATTCACCTACCACCACCTATTTATCCTATCTCTGTTGTATTTACGTGACATTTGAGAAACGGTCTTACCACGTTAGTACCTATTGACATGGTGCGATGCCTCGATAAGCAAGCACCCTTGGATTACATGGTAGTTTTCAACCACTCCCACCTAGTCCTTCACCACCTTCCATTTTATCACCAGCCATGGAACCTATCCAACCTATCTCTATCGCTACCGGAGACAAGGAGTTCACATGACTCCTTGACCAAAATCTTGTCGCCTTGTAGTTTTACCTTTCCCACTCATCCACTCGAGATGCCTCGGGTCATTTGATATACGACATGCCCGTATCTATCCCCCCGACTCTCATTCCCACTCCTGTGTCAGCCCCATCTAGCTCTGCGCTACCCGCATCTACCTTACCCCTAGTCATTTCATAGCTAGGCCCTATACCCATTATGACTGCTGCATCTGCTACATCCGTTGCACCCACCACATCCACTATACCTTTTCCAACCACCCAGAATACAACCTCATCCGTGCCTATTGTCTCACATATACCCGTAGCTACACAACCACCCCTAGTGTTAGTGACCCCTACCCCTTTTCAAAATGTCATCCTTTCTATTCTACAATCTTTAGCCCCCATTTCCACTAGGGTCACCACGACCCTTCCACCTCCATATACATACTATCAACAACCTCCTATTTCATCTATTATTCACTTTGGGTACGTACCCCCTATTTCACTGCCTTCTTCTCAATCTACCTATACAGAAGCACCATATTCTGGAATGCCACCCTCATTATATGCCCAACACCAACCCTCTTACACTACAGGAGGCACCCATCCATCACAACCTACCAATGACCTAATCAATTTAATGATGGACAAGATTCAGACATTAGAAGCATCAATTTCTGGCTCCTGCAACACTCTCACCTATGATGAGATTTGTAATGAGCCTATACACCCGTCCATTACTATCTGTCCATATTCCATGCATTGGGAAATGCCTAAATTCAACCATTTTAATAATAAAGAAGACCTGCAACAAAATTTGTGGTCTTTCAAACATGGGTGTTATCTAATCACTCATGATGATGCTTTGCACTGAGGACCTTTCCCATATCTCATTTGGACCCACGTTAGATTGGTATAGTGGGTTACCTAGACACTCTATATTCTCATTTAATCAGGTAGCCCAAGCCTTCTTGGATCACTTCTCCATTAATATCGTTAAGAAGGTTACTATGACTGACCTCTACTCTACGCGTCGATGTACAATGAATCTATCCCGATTTTGTTGCTCGTTGGCGTAGCCTAATCAATCAACTCACATTCCAACTACTACAAACCGAACTCATCAAACTCTTCACATGGGCTTGTGCTAGGCATATATCAACAACCCTGTAGGTCCAAACCTTTTGAACCATCGACGAAGCATTCACCATGACACAAAAGCTTGAGATTCGGGCCATTAAGGAGAAGAAAATCCAATTATGCAATAAGAACTCAGCATTCAAGTCGAATGATACCTCTTCTTCAAAACTACGGTGAACAATTATTCAAAGGCCAAGGGGACTACTAACGCAGTGGTACTCAAAGCTAGCCCAAATCATCCATTAAATCAAGCTAGCCCCTCATCTAATCTCTCACCCATTCAGACTTTTCAATTCAGATGGGAACAATGGAAATATACCCCAATTGGGGAACCTTATTCTTTGTCTTAGAAAATCTCATCAAAGCTGGGGCCATCACCCTTCCTCCGTGAAACCACACACTAGTTTTAACCCCTGCTCACCCCACACCTACATGGTATAAAGAGCACGACTTCTGCAACTACCATCAAGTAAAGGGTCATAGTGATGGCAATTGCATCACCTTCAAAAACATTGTCTAAGAAATGCTCGAGAAAGGTGAGTTAACCTTGGATAATCCTAACGCACCTACCAATCAAAACCTACACATCTTCAAGAAACCCTTTCCTAATCATGCCCCTTCTTGATCAAACTGGAGAAACCTTGACTCATGATAGCCATACCCACGAGGTCCATGCTATTTTTAGTGATACACATGATGCTGCCCAATTACCTCATATTCCTTCCATAGAGGAAATTCTAGCCCAAAGTTTTCCTTCTACACTTAAACCCACCTCACCTATTCCTCCACCCATAGAGGAACACCTTTCACCTCCTTCCTCACCCATGGAGGAGCCTTCCATTAATATCAAGACTATTTCACCTTTGGCTTCTCCACCTAGGAACCATCACCCACAGTACTTCTTCAGTCCATGGAGGATACTTGTTTATCTCCTCCACCCACAGAGGAGCACCCATCATCTCCCCCACCTACAGAAGAGCACCCATCAGCTCCTCCACCCATCAAAGATCTAGTAGAAGTGCCTTTACCTTTAGGTGACCACTCCCATTAGTTACCCAAGATCCTATTGACTTACTTTTGGCTCTCTTACCCACAGAAGCTGAAGCTAACAAATTCCCCATTTCTAAGAAAAATTTTATGGGAATTACCATTAGGTCCTCATCAACCTCACCTACAGTTGTGCCATTCTTGCGCTTAGTCGATCACTTATATTATGTAGATAGAGCCTTATTTTGGGGCATATTCTGCTTCCTATCTCGAACGCAAATGTAGATGTCACTTGTGACACTTCCACTATCTACCCAAAATTATTTCAGCTAATTGAACCAAACACAACCCCCTCTATCACAACTCCTTATACGACACCCATCATAACTCAACACACACCTCTAACCACAACCCAACATGCATCTAAATCTAAACCCACACCTACATCATCTTCCTCGTTTAAAACTATTACTACCTTAGGGATCACCCCAATCGCCAACCTTACTCATCCACCCATCAAATTACATTTAGCTACATCCTCCAAAGTCAACACCAAACCTACTCCAACACCCAAACGGAAGAACCAAGCCCATATAACTCATACTCCAGCTACGCCAATCACACCTTCATCACCTTCACCCTTTTCGTCTGTCTTAGGACCTCACCCTTCTAGCATGGTTAAGAAACCTCCACCCACTGGTAAACTAAAAACACAACAACCCATTCCTCCATCACAAACCTCAAACATACCCAAGTACCCGCCATGACTTCCACCCACATCTGCAACATCTTTACCACCCATACCTCTAATACCATCGATCACTCCTTCACTACCCATGACACTTCAGTCTCTTTCCCTCACACCTCTGGCACAACCTGCACCATCTACCTTCATAGCACCTCCATTATCCCCATGGGTAATGCACCCTCTTCCACCATCCACCATTCCCTCTAGACCTCGTATGCCCGTATCACCTTTACCCAAGAAGGGACAATGTAGAACAAAAATATGCTACCCTCCACTAAGGTAGTCAAAACAACCACACACTCTCTTGCTAGTTCATCCACCATACCCTATCTAAGCAAACACGACCAACACCCAAGATCACACCAACACCTAAAACTATGGCTCGATCCACTTTACCTCATGTAAGGACCGTTCCTCTACACTTTGCCATGCCTACACCTAAACCCACCTTCACTTCCCATTGTGATCGATGTAGCGAGGTCCTATGCCAAAATCTTAACCAACCTCCTTGAAAACTTGTCATCACATTACCACCTCTTAGACCTTATGGCCCTCTCAAACCCAAACCAAAAGGGTTTGATGACACCAAAATTTGTGTCTACCATCGTGTGTGCCAGGCACGATGTGGAAAACTACAAGGATTTGAAAACCATCCTTATCCAATTGTGTCCTCTTAAAGGAAACTTTGACGATGATGACCTTCTTGATGAGGACCTGATTTCACCAACACCCATTCCCACAATCCTTCCCTCACTACCTACTCAATGACCCTAACCTCCACCCCCACAACTCTTAGAGCCACCTTCGAGATTTGAAATTAACATGGTTCACATCAAAGAACTCAAACAAATCTCCACCCAAAAGTCGGTGTGCTCAACTCATCTCATAAGGTTCCTTCCCACCACTTGGATTTTTCCCTTCATGTTGCTACACCTTTTATGGCTCACCTACCTCCCCTACCTCCCACCTCGGATCAACATGATCCACATTGCTACCCATGCTCGGAAGGAAAAAGGCAAGGAAAAGGCAAGCGAGCACGCCACTAATCCTATACCTAACATACCATCTGCACTCTACACCTAAAATCCTTTGTCTCGCGGCCCCACATATCCTATTTCTAATGGGGTCACACACCGTGTGATGCTCAAAAACTACACCAACCCCCTCAAAATGTCTCTGTATGACCTCATCCAAACCTTGGAATCCCATCGTCAAGTTCTCATATAGGTCTTTCAATCTATTGAGGTTTTACCTAATGAACCTACACCCATAGCCTCCATCATCATACGCCATCATGTAGCATCTCTCACCAAATTACCACCTTTTTCCTCATCTCCACCTACTCACCAAGTGGCCTCCTTAGCTTCTTAGAGGACGAGATCACACCACACTAAACTCGATGACCACAGAGCCAACTCTCTTCATCTCTGTCACATCGATGATATACATGTACAACGTGTTATGATCGATGGGGCATAAGCATTAATATCATTTCATCCCATGCATTCACTCAAATGCGCATACCTAAAAATTACATGCATAAACATTGCAACATTCCCATTTTAAGACTTTAGAAACAAGGGATTTTTTTTTAAAACACAATGTTCTCTGTTTCTAAATAAGACATTATTTAGAACACACATTCCATGCTAATCAATCTCATAACAGATAACCATATGCAATCAGTAAATGACTCGATGATCCATTGATCTTTTCATTTCATAACTCGGTGATCTACCGATCTATTTATGTTAACTTTAAGTATTAAATACTTATCATATACTTCATATACTTGGTTTTCCTACCCTAAATGTCAATAAATCTCATAACAGATAACCATATGCAACTATAAATGACTCGGTGATCCACCGATCTATTCATTTCATAACTCGGTGATCTATCGATCTATTTATGTTAAATTTGGGTATTGAATACTTATCGTATACTTTGTATACTTGGTTTTCCTACCCTAAACCTGGGTATTGAGTGATATGTTTAAAGAACCTATCTAAATATTTATTACCAATATTCATCTGACATCACATTGCTTTAAACTAGATGACATAAGAAAACACAACCAACAACTTGTGATACTTTGGCCAAATATTTTCAACATATTGTTTATGTCACTATTCCTAGATGGCATACTCATCATTTTGGAATACGTCCTTCACCTCACTCATCTATTATCTAGAATGGTCTTTACTAACTTTTGTCAGTCCACTTGTCCAAGGTTTGACCCTAGTCTAGGTTACAACATAATTTATTATAGGAAGATGCTCATGATGACTTAGGGTATATGGGCATACTTAGTCAACCTTAGTCAACCAAATGTGCCAAGGTACCCTAAGTCATAAAGGGCTACTCCCTATCCTAAACATGCTAATAACTAGACCTAGAGAGAAACTATGTTCAAGTCCAGATGTGTGTAGATCTAGATGATCAATGTAGAAGGGTGTTGCCACATGTCAACTGCATCGTTGTATTCTTAAGAAGACCCAAGTCTTCTCGAAAGTACAACCCTACAGTTGGCATGTGCCAACATCCTATAGAAACTACCTCATCAAGATGTACATACCCCTAGGAGGTTATTAATGTTTAATTAATTTGGATTATAAAACAGATTACAACATCCATGCTAAACCCTAATCCAAAACTCCTTAAGTTCTTGTTCCATACTTGAATCAATTAAGCATTGAAGAACTTCCTTTAACTCATGATTGCTTTTAATGTTTGTTTACTTAGTTTAACAAGTAATTAACCAAAACAGGACAACAATATCATAAGTTTCAATATAATGTAATTTAACCATTCAGGGAGGTATAGCAACCACATAGGTACAACTAAGTAGACTTCATACAAAATGAAGTCTAATGATTAATAATCATATCTCCAATCCTTTTTGGTTTACATTCATTTGAGAGAGGAAGATTCTTCCTCTACATGATTAAGTGTTAGGGTTTATCCTTCACAATTTCTATAGTTTTTACTGCATGTTCATTACGCATCACATTACTTTGTTAAATTGTTTAGATAATAAACATCATCTTATGTAACTTAACAAGCTGCATCATTAGAAGGAAATTGAACTAATTCCCTTTATCCATCTTATCAAAGGATAGCCAGATAAGCATAAAATAATATGAAGAATATCAACAAGATAGAACTTCCATCTCCTTCAAAAAAGTACGAGATAATTTACACAACCAATACAAGTAAATCTCAACTTGCCATTCATCATTATAAACTTATATATTTACAAGACTATGCACTCTGGGCATTTACTACATAACAACAACCTTCATTCTAAAAGTATACAACTTTTCTTTTCAATAAAACTAAAGAGTGAATCGGAAGTCTTTACAAAGAATCGAGACTTATATCAGCTAATGCATCATATAAGTTTTTGCCTTCTTTTATCACTTATGAAGTCCATCTACAAAAATTGCTAGCAGACGGTCATTCAATGAATTGAGCATGATAAGCACTAAGCATTAAAATGAAGTGCATTCCACTAATTGTTTCATTAAAACATTTGTACTTTAATGAGACAATTAATATATCATACAATAAGCATAAGAGATACTAATGAAAAAAGTAGTACAATAATAAATCTAGATATGATTTTATGAGAAGAGCAGAATATAATCCACAACATCTATCTTAAAACTTATAGTTAAATTGGTCATATTAATTACCTTTAAACAAATAATAGATCTTGCTATCCCATTAATAGAATACAACATTTATATTTTCTATAAGACAAAAGAAGTGTTTACAACATGGTTCACTTTAGGATGATCCATCTAAATCTTAAGCAAAGAATAAGAACCATTACAAACTATACCCAAACTCATAACATCCAACAAACAAAACAGGTTGAACATGAATTAAGCTGTTTCATTTCGGAGGATAACAATTTTGTAAATTCAACATTTAAGATATACAACTAAATAGAATTTCATAACAATCCAAGAAAGTATAGAGAATCAAAACAGTCTAGCTAATCCAAATCTAATTCTACTTCTGCATGTTATAAGTTATCATTCAAAGATCTGAAACCAACATTCAGAAATCAAAGTAGTCCCATACAGGATTTAATCTCTACTTGAGTTCACCCAAAAAGATAGAGTACAAGAGATAAAACCTACTCCTATCCATCCAAATAAAGCAAGGCTTAGTCAACAACAATCGATCAAACAAGTATGCATTCACTTATTAACATAACCGACTTAGCTACTATCTTTCTACATCATTACTACAAATGATTCGAACAAAGTAGACCAAAAAACCAAAAATAAATCACCATCTCATAAGAGAATTGAGTGCAAGATGAGTTCAATAAATGAACTTATCCAAACGTGACAGAAAAGGATCTCTATTAGGAAAGGTCCATATAATTATTCATTACATTACTTAACAAATGAATTCCTGTTCAATTCAATTCAAAATGAAAAACACATTACAGTCCCAAAAACAACATACTGATCCCAAGAGAATAT
This sequence comes from Taxus wallichiana var. yunnanensis, assembly GCA_018340775.1. Taxonomy (NCBI): domain Eukaryota; kingdom Viridiplantae; phylum Streptophyta; class Pinopsida; order Cupressales; family Taxaceae; genus Taxus; species Taxus wallichiana. The sequence continues at coordinate 103,640,567 of CM031236.1, forward strand.
ATATTTCCTCTCTCTTTAAAAGACCCAAGAACTCATTCACTGTATCCAACAAGAATAGAATCCCAAAACAGTAAGCTAACAAGTTCAGAAGTATCCACGAACTCAAGGACTGAAGTCTCTTTAAAATGCTTCAACAACTTAGTACGAAGAGTAAGTAGTTCGTGATTCAAAAAGAACTATACACAAAACAACTGAACGGAGAAAGTAATCCTTCCCTTATAAATTTAGTGTATAAGGGTAATAACTCAACCTTCCAATGAGACCCAAAACTTATTTTAAAGGATCTGAAGAGAGAGCAAGAAACCCAAAGATGTTTAAGTTAGAAGATGTCCCATTCGATCTCTAATGCAAGCGAAATAGAAATCCAACACAAGACTTTCACAACCTCAAAATTGTGTGAGAGGAGACTTAGTTTCAAACAAAATAGTCAACCCAAAATGTGGGTTTCTCAAAATAGAGGGAAAAGAATACCCCAATTTTATGCCATTACCATATCGAGTAGAAGACAATACAATATTAACAATAGAAATATCACATTCATTTAAACAAGATGTTCGATTCAAGATCTCAAAGGGATTACCAAACAACTCATTCAAACTATCACCCAATTTTCTTGTGAGTAAGTTACTCCATAAATATTTATAAGCTTTAAAATATTAATACAAGTAAAACCCAACACAAAAATACCATAACAGAATCAAATTCATCGATTCAATTAAAATTTCTTAACACTCAAGTACCAAATATGAGTACAATGTTGAACACGAGCTTCACACAAAATTTTATAACTTCACAAGTAATAAAATATGAGTACAGTGCCAAATACAAAATTCAAGCATCATTCAGCGTTGCATAAGTTTCCAAACACTAGTTCAGAACAACACGAAGCTCCAACACAAGTTTATATCAAAACACAAAGCCCTAATTCAAGATCAAACAGAACTCAAGATTCCCTTAAAGTTCAGAACCCTATATTGCAATGAAGGCCAGTTCAAAACACAACAACCTTGAATACAAGTTCCAAAATGAAAAACAGAGCTACAAAAACAAGTTTCGCATACAAGCTTCACATGCATGCTATCATTGAACTTGCACAGAGAGAAAGTTTCCAAAACAACATTATTTTTTCCATGGATTCATATCCAAAAATCACAGAGATTCATAAAACCCAAAGTAAAGAAAAATAACCATAGAAACCAAAAATATATTTGAAGTGAAGGTCGAGGCTGGCTGGTTGAAGAACCAGATAGCTCCATGTAGAACAAAATCCACAATGCATGCAAAACCAAAAACCTCCCACAAACCCACCTGCCAAGTTTCCAAGATGGTTTGCACATAGAAACCAAGGTCCATCAATGCCATTAATTCAAAATTTCCCACTTATCTTTTCTTGCCATTTCCTCCTAAACTCTGGCGAATGCCAATTCCACCCAAACATGCAATTCCATCTTTAGTGAAGCTTCCATGTATGTCTCCACTAAAGTCAACTAGCCCCTACCAAAGCTGGCGATTACCACCATCCATTAAACCCTATCAACTCACTTAAATGCCATTGGAACCATCACCTTAGAGACATGTGACCCTTAGGTTCCCATTCAATAGTTTAGGATGGTTCCCATAAAACTTAGGTTAGTCAGCAATAACCACCTTAGGTCTTAAAACATTGCCAATAGTAATTCCCACCTTAGGTTAGATTAAATTCATAACCATTTAGTATTAGGTATTAGTTAAAATAGCCTAGCATTACTTTAGTAATCTCTCCCATATTCATTTAGCACAAATATTAGGTTAGGACGCCAACCCAACAAAATAGAATAAGAGGCTTAGATTAGAATAAAATCCAAATAAGTAAACATAGCTAGAACATAGGTGTTCTTACCTAGCTTAGGATATTGTTAGGATAATCCTTTGGTTTTAGGACTCTGAATTCCTCCTTTGTCATGAAATAAATTGAATTTTGTTTACGTCCGTAATGTCCTGCCAAGATCAATCACCAAAGACCTAAGCACAAACATACAACTGAACAAAAACACGTTCACATAAGACCAAGGAATTCGTAACATACAAAGTTTAGTCCACTATGTCCCTCAAACTACTGAATGTCAATTTACCATTCAGTCTATGAAGAAGATTTAAAACATTCCTTGGATCATTGAAATTGATCCAAGGATGAGTCAGAAGAAGGGATAAGTCTGCAACTCTTAAAGGCAGATTGTAACTCACCTTTCCAAAGTGAAAATGAATTCTTGAAAGCCATACTATTTTAGTCTAATGATTTTTAAGAACAGAAATGATTTATCCATATAAAACATGATCTTCAACATTAATAATAACACATCTTTATCAAGAAAATCACATGTCAACACTTGAAATGCAAAAGAGGAATATACGGTTGTCAAGGGTGTTACAAACATCTGTCTTGTTGCGTTCATTCAATGATGCTATCACCTCTACACTAGGAACTATCATCCTCCATGTTTGCGTGGTCCCCCACCTTGTTTCAAAGTTATTTTATGTCTTGGAGGGGGAATTTCAATATAACTTGTTTCTTGTAAGACCTGGATTCATGTCATGGATTGCATGCCTTCCACTTTGCATCGCTATGTATAGTCGAGCATGAAGGACATACCTATACTATTCCAGCTGACCCATCACCTTTTAAAACATGAAACATGATTTACTAACCCAATGACATGTTTATACCCATTAAGGTGTCTACCTCCACGACCACCGCCACTCACCTACACCTAGCTTACCGGTGCATGCTACCTCACCCATTGCACATACCTCCTCCATTCCTACCACTGCCATAACCTCCATGGCCAAACCATTAGCCTCCCAATCCATTAGCTCCACCTCTGAGCTGACCTCCAACACATCATCTATTCTAGCTACCCACATACCAACCACCGATCCCTTGGAAGTAATTTTTCAACGCCTCACTCGGGGAGTATCACCTATATAGTGTCAACACATTCCTTACTCCACAAGAGTACGTAAGTCTTCACCAGCACCCTTGCTATGATCACCATATAGGAGAGTGCCTCCTTTATGGTCCTCCCCACCTTTGTACCAATCTCACCTATGGGGGACTTGATACTACAACTTACACACCTGAACCACCATCACAAACCCGCCCATTTTCTGTCAACCTCCAGTCACTCACCAATTGCCGTTTTCCCACACCTTCTTGCACCAATGTGCATGGAAGGGTTTTGGTTTTGGATTTTACAAGCAAGGCCACCATACTATTATTCCATGTACTACCCACAAACATAATGACCGTAGTGGTATCGGCTTTACGGAACCACCCACTAAGAAGGCTCACATTGAACTCATTGAAGATAACATCCCTTCTCCACCTTCGTCACTACTATCACCACCTTCTTGTGAAAGTCAATGGATCTAGAATCCATTCCTCCTAACTTTTATTTTTTCATAAGCACCATTTCCTTGGGGCCTCTAACTTATCAATGCGAGGGTGAGGCTCCCTCTTCTCTTCCCTTCCTATATCCTGAAATGATCGACGCTGATACACCTTCGATTAACGTTGTTCAATGCTAGGATGATGAATCTATACTCACCTACCTTGGTTCGAGAGACTCATATATTCATCATTCATTACCATCCCGAGATGTAAACCATGTTGAATGAATCGACTATCGAAATCAACATTCATACTCAGGACGACCCACACATCCTAAAGATCGGTCAATCTTTATATGCTGTTGAATAGGAAGCCATCAATTCTTTTCTCAAAGATCATAACCATGCTTTTGCTTGGTCTTACGCGAGATATGGTGGTATTGACCCCACCATAGTGGTCCAAATATAAGTAACCATTCCCAATGCCAAACCCATCAAACAAATTTGAGGAAAATGCACCCTTACATTTCTCTTCTGGTCAAAGAACTTTAGCTCCTCTTTTCTATTTCTTTCATCTTACCCATTGATTATCCCTGGTGGATTTCCAGCATTGTCCCTGTCACTAAGGTGATAGGGGGACTTTGTATTTGCATGGATTTCTATGACCTCAACCTAGCCTGCCCAAAATATGACTTCCCTCTACCTAGTATTGACCAACTAGTTGACGTTATCGCTGGTCACGAGATGGTATCACTCATGGATGGTTTCTTGGGTTATAACCAAATCTTGATTGTCCTAGAAGATCAACACAAAACCACATTCATCACCCCAGGGACCTTACCTGTATCGAGTCATGGCTTTTGGCCTTAAAAATGTGGGTGCCACATATCAGCGGGCTATGACTTACATCTTCCATGACATCATCCATCATATATTAGAATATTACATGGACAATCTCCTGGCCAAATCTAAACATCACTCCGAGCACCTCACCATCCTAAAAACCATCTTTGACTGCCTCATTAAATATTACGTTTGCCTTCAGCCCAAGAAGTGTGTCTTCATGGTTCTCTTAGGAAAACTCCTGAGATTTATCGTTTCCCTATGTGGTATAGAAGTTGACCCTACTAAAGTCAAGGCCATTCTTGAAATGCCTCGCCCACTAATCTTAGGCAACTCCATGGCACCTGCAAGGTAAAGTTGCGATCTATTCACCATTTCATCTCACAATTGTCTGATTGGTGTCAACCATTTCATCATCTTCTCAAGAAGTATGTATCCTTTAAATGGGATAATGACTGCCATAAAGCTTTTGAGGCCTTAAAACAATACCTTCTCTAACCAATTGTACTCATTCCACCTAAAGACGATCAACCCTTCTACCTATACATCTCGAAACTACCGATCACTCCTTGGGGGCCATGCTCGCTCATCGTGATGAGAAAAACAGGAACATGCGAGTTTATTACATAAGCCATACTATTTTGGACTACGAAACCTCGATACACCCATCCCGAAATTTTTTTCTTAGCCTTAGATTTTGTTGCCACAAAACTTATGTTGTGACCAAAACCGACCCCCTACACTTCATGTATGCAAAAATTACCAAAATAAATGTGCCACACCGGCTTATGCTTTGGCTGACCTCGACCTCAAATTCATCCATCAAAAGTCCATCAAGGGCCAAACTATCACCGACCAATTGGCGACGCACTTATTTGCACGGGGATCAACCCTCTAATTTTGACTTCTAAATGAGACAATTACCACCCTTTCCCTAGATGAACCCGCTTACCAAATGACACTCTTCTTTGATGGTTCCAAGTGTCACGTGGGGGGTGGGGTAGGAGTTATCCTCAATCCCCTTGATGATGAACCCATGCTTTTGTCTTTTAAACTAGATTTTGAGTGTACAAATAATATTTCCGAATACGAAGCACTTGTATTAGGTCTCCAAGCTTCCTATGTCTTGGATTTCAAATCCATAAACATCTTTGGTGATTCCTAATTCATCGTAAACCAAGTCAATGCTATTTACCAAAGTCATAATGAGACACTTCAAAAGTACAAACATCATATAGACATACTTTTGACCACCTTCGACCGCTTTTGCCCTTTAGGACTGCCCCACATTTGACCAACAAATTTGTAGATACTATGGCCTCTTGGCTTCTCAATTCTCCACTTCACTTGTCGATTCTAAAATCTTTGTCACCATATAAAGACTCCAATCACCCTCTTATTTACCTTGTGAAGTTTACTCCATTGGAACCGCTACCCCTGACCTAAGTGACCTTTGGTATAAACAATACTAAAACTACCTTTCATGTTCCATCTTACCTCCCGACCTCCTCGTAATGACAATGTGCTTTTCTTAAAAATGTCTCTCATTATATCATCATGGGAGGCCTCCTCTATAAGCACGACTTTGATGGTATTCTCTTACGATGCCTCACGAGTTCTGAAATTTCTTATACCATCAAGGAAGTTTGTGATGGCATATGTGGAGGTCACTTCAATGGCCTTGCTGTTAGCTATGCGTATTCTTCACCTAGGATATTACTAGCCGACCCTTAACCATGATTGTTGTGATTATATCAAACATTGTGTAAAATTCCAAAAACATGCCAACCTTCATCATATGCGTAGTCATGCCTTACAGTCGCACGTGACCTTTGGCCCTTCTCTTAATGGGGTTTGGATCTGGTGGAGATATCAATTCACATTCTTCCCAATGACATCAATGGATCATCACCACTTACCGAATACGACACAAAATGGTTTGAATCCATGCCACTCATCTCCACGAAAGTGAGAATATATGTGAGTTCATTAATCATCACATCATTTGTCACTTTGGTGTTCCTCATCACCTCATCATTGATAATGGAAAACAATTCAAAAATAAAACCATGTGAAAATTTGCGACACCTTCAACATTAGCGGCATTAAGTTTTGTCACCTTACTACCCACAAACCAACGGCCAAGTTGAATCCACCAACAAAACCCTAAACAAAATTTCATGAAAGTGGTTAACGATACTAGGAAGGACTGGCATACGCACATTCCTTTGGCGTGTGCATACCACACTAGTATCCATACTTCTACTAATGCCACACCCTTTTCTACTCGGTCTACTGATCAAAGGTTGTTCTACCCTGCCAAAGTCTAGATTCCCTCACTCCGCATTTCTCTCCATGACATGCTCAATGATGATGACTTTTGTCAGGACCGTTTAGCACAACTTGAGTTATTAGATGAACTCCATCTTAATGCTCTTTACCATCTTCAAGTTTACCAAAAATGTATCAAATACCAAAAATGTATCAAACGTGTCTATAAAAAACGTGTCCATGAATGAACCTTCCAAGTCGGTGACCTTGTCTTGAAATAAAATCAACATGTAACCAAAGTAGAAAAAATTAAACGGGGAAAATTTGCTCCTAATTGGCTTGGACCATACATCATGACCCATACTTATGGATCAGGTGCTTATCATTTATCTTCACTCGATGGTAAACCCGAACCTGAGCCCCTTAATGCCTTGTATCTTTGACCATTCTACTATTGACTTTTAGTCCTTCCGCATCTTCTGTCTCTTCCCATGCTCGTCCCTTGAGCGCTATACACTTCTTACACCTCACCAACGATTAAACAAGAATCATGTGCATACTCGTCACTTTCCTATCTTCTCTTAAATATGTGTACTGCCATGACGTTGCACATAGCATGATTCTCATGGATACTTTTCATTTGATTTTAGATGAAATACCATGGTCGTTTCACCCTACTTTCTAAACAAGAATCCTACTCTTCACCTTGGTATTTTCCATGACATAAAAACCCTCACATGGGATCCAACTCCTTAAGTCAAACTTCCAATAAAAAGATGACTCTCTCAAAAGGACATCTTTCTCTCTACAATGCTGCTATAAATAGACTCGCTCCTTGAAGAACAACTATGGAAAGCTGTTAAAAAAAATGAGAGAGAGAATCTAAAGCTTCCCACATCGATTAGATTCATGAAGACATCAAGGAGTTAATTTCTCATCCCATATAGACTTCCCGTATCGATCATTCTATGTCAAATACAATTGAAAACAAAAAAAAAATTCATCATGGACTTGCCCATTATGAATCTGGATCTCTTGCCACAAGGCATACTACCAAATACCATATAAACTAATCACTTTTCGCCCACTCCCCATTTACATTTTCATTTCTTATGGCCTCGAGGACCTCTTGGAACCATGACATTTGGTGATCATGTGACTACTTTTCACCCTTAGAACAATCAATCATGCAATGTCTTTAGGGTCTTACGTTCATCAGCCCCTCCAAGGTATGACCTACTCGTTATGATCCTAACCAATCAGGTAGCTTTCTTGCCTCCTCTTATCTTTTAACCTTCCTTATTACGTATTGATTACCTTATACAGGACTTGGTCCTCGATGCTTACCTTTAGGTAATCTTCTTCTTCCACCACAATCAAAATCACCTATACCAATTTGCCCATAACTCACCCATACCTAACAAACCTAAACTCAAATCATGCCTAAAACCTACCAACTCATTCTCATACCTCCTCACATTCTTCCGTAGCTTATGGGAGAACTACATCGGCTTGAGGTTCCTTTTTTACATAGGGACTATGTAGGCAACACTCCGAGGCATGGGGCCCCTGGGGAGGTTAGCTCAGACCACTCTCTACCCTAACTAATTCATTTTCATTTTCCTCAATCACATTCTACCTACTTAATTTCCTTTTTATATCCAAAATTAGAAATTAAACCAAACAAACAACAAATTGCTTCACATTTTTATCATCGTCAAAACATACATTTATTATGACTACCATTTCTTTACCATTATCATGCATATATTATAAAACATCTCAAAAGTGACTATATCATCATTAATCGCACACATTAATAAATTAAAAACTCAACCAATTTTAACTCAACCATGCCTACTGACCTAACTTTCAACCATGCACAAACCTAACTTCATCCATGCATAAAACAAAACATGACTCAACCATGCCTGACAACCTAACTCCACCATGCCTAAAACCATTTCAATCCATGCCTACATCCCTAACTCCACCATGCCTAAACTTTGACTCAATCCATGCCTATGATCTAACTCCACCATACCTAAAACTTATCTCACTCCATGTACATGACCTAACTCAAACCATGCCTATGACCTAACTCGATCCATACCTATAACTTTGACTCTATCCATACTGCCTAACACACCTATCCTAAATCCATCTTTGCATAATAATAAACTTGTATCAACACAAGCACATTATGCCCATAATCATCATCATCTTTATCAATAAAAATATCCAATCTTGTGTATCCATATACATAAATATCTTGACATGCGGGCGGTGCAGGATAAACAAATCTCTCAAAAACTCTCATATACAACCTCACCATCTTTGTACGCGAGCCGATATATCTTTAAAAAATAAACACAACTCTCATACATCCTCACTATCTTTGGCACATAGGCCAGTATATATCAAAAAATGACTAAAATACATCAAAATATAGGGATGGGCATCAAGCCTCATCTGCTAGAAATATTCCATGTCGGTCTCTCTTGCTATCCTCCTCGGCTCTTGTCACGTGACGGCTTAGTATCATCTCACCACCCGCCATAGGTCGTGGTCGGCCCCCTGTTGGTACATCACCTAGAGCTAGCCTTCATGAGCTAGTGGCCTCACCCTAATCATGTCTCGAGGCTCGATGGTCCCCTATGCTCTCCACATTGTGAGTACGGGATCTCATCCTCTCACTTTGGAGGTCTGCTGTGCCTTGTACTCTCTATAAGATATAAAATCTATCTTGAAAACTATCAACTGATCTTGATAGTATCTGGCCTCACCTAAGGCATCCTGTAACCTAGATAGGGGTGTTGCCTGTGGTGGCCCCATCGGCCTCACCCTCGGCCCACTGCACATCTGTGGGACCTTGTCCCCTTTTCTGTGCATGTGGAGGTGCTTATCGGCCTCTTCCCCGTGATCGTATCTCCGGTCCCGTAAGGTCTTGATTTACACTGTTTAGTGGCTAGTTGGCCCTGTAACCTGTGACTTGCGCTCAGTGCAATGGCTAGCTTCCCCTACTGACCACCGTAACTCGCACCTTTGTAAGGTGGCCACTTGACCATCATCACCATCCCCGTCTCCACTTTGGGCCATCGGATCTGAGGCGGCCACCTGCACATGATATGGCCACCTCTATCTTCGATGTTGCTAATGCGCCCCTACACCATCCCTAAGCCCGGGTAATCATGGTCGCCACCGCCTATAGGGTGTCTCTCTAGATAGTGATGGTGGTTAAATCTGCTGCCTGTAAAGCTTGGGAGGTACTTCTTGTAGATGGGACTCCCACCACTGACTTATTATACTGTCTCTGTCATGTCAACATCATCAATCCATTGGTCTATAACCTGCTCCTCCCCCGCCATAGGTCTTGTTGGGTGTGGAAGTGGCAAGTAGTGGTCTCTCCACATCATCCCTCTATTAATGTGGGAAGGGTAGTGGTATATCTGTAATAGTCCAAAATGCCATCATACCATGCCATGCATAGGGATCATCTCATGCTCTCCTACATGACACCCCTTTATCCACCTGAGTAGCTTAAGGCCAGCTAGCTCCTGAGCCATTTTCCTGTATGAGGGATAACCCACATATGGTATCCATATAATATCTACCCCGGATAATCCCTCCAGTAGCCTTCTGGTAATATGCTACATCATGTGTAGCCCTCGATCGATCACTCTCCAATAACATGCACCCATCACCTGTACCCCATACATACAAAATCCGGGTGAAAGGCATCTACTAAAGGCATACCCACTTGACGCACATGCACAATGTGCTCATAGGCCTAATAGTGAAGTAAAAAGGTACAACATAGGATAAACCTATGGAGCCGCCCATACGCCCACAACTCTCTATATAACTACACTAGGAATGCTGCCACCAAAGAAAATCGGGTCCTCTCCATCATCATGTCATATAACACTCCCATAAGTGATTGTGGGAATATCCCACCATCTACATCTGCGTCTGCTTGAAAACAATGATTGCCTCCATTAATAAAACTACTAGCCTCATCTCCTCTACCAGGCAAAGCTAGGTACATATCCCCATAGCTCAAGCTTGTACTATGGAATTTCAGCTCCGCCATCCCTCAACAAACACTGCGGTCAACATCAACTCCTCCGATGCCTATGAGGAGATCGAATATACCTATGTACCCAATATAGGTAACCATAGGATCCTGAACACGTCCTCCAGGGTAATTGTCATCTCACCCACTAGTAGGTGGAACATGTTAGTCACCGAATCCCATCTATCAATGAGGGCGACCATCGAATCGATTACTGGAGATCAGTATGCTTGTAGTAGCGTCGGACCCCACTTATGCCCACCTCCTCAACATGCCACAACTTCTCGGTGTTTTGTGCCACAACTATCAGCAGCGGCGGTGGAACCCTATCTCACATCCTCAACTGATCTCTCACCTGCATCCAACAAAAAATCACATCATTTAAACAAGACTATATCTACATTCACCCATACCCATTCCCATTACCCTACCTCTTTTACTTCGCTACTTACCCATTTATCCCCTGGCCTACCCTCCACCCCAAACCAACCATCACCAACCGACCCCAACCCAACCCTAACCAACGACTTACCTACCCTACACCTACCCAACCCAATATCACCTTACCTATTTACACACACCCCGATCCCTCACTTACTTCCATTTTTGACCCACTCCCGACCTTACCTATTTTCCCACACATCTATACTTTTTTTCCTAACAACTCCACCCTTACCTATTTTTACCCCTTACCTATGTTATGATTTTCACCTAAACCACTTTCCTCACCCCTATCTACCTCACCCACCCAACCTTAGGCACCTTTTGGCCCCTTTTTCTCCAAATCAATTTTGGCACGGTTGCCTCGTAACGGACCTCGGTCCCCCTTCAACCACTGATCGGTCACTGTTTCTAAGTGGATCGATATGCGCACTTAACACCGACGTTAGCTACCCTCCAACCGACACGGTCCACTGCATGTCAAAACCCACAATGCCTAACCCCCATTTTTCCTTTTAATTCCCTTTTCCTCCCTTCTACCCACCCAATCCTACCCAAATCCCTCCTACACCCTTCCCTACCCCTTCTTCACCTAATCCCCTCCCTCCCCACTCCTATTTTACTGGATTTCCCTCCCATAATTCAAAATTTCTTTTCCCCAAAAATAAAAACCATTTTTACCCACCTAACCTTTAATTCAATCTAACAAATAAAACAACAAGCGGGATTGAATCCTACCCTCATCGTCTTTGCCATCTACGTGGTGGCACCTCCGCCTCTTGCATTGGTGGTCCCCCCGATCCCTCTCCTGCCTCTGTCATCACCAAATGATTGCTCACTCTCAATCACTCAATCCAATCAAATCGATCCCACCTAGCTCATAGATCCACCTATCAACCAACTCTCACTAGCCACGTGGCTCGCGCTAAATCAGGTCCCGGCCTCACTCTCTCGCTTTGCACCTTTTTTATTTTTTGCTTGTCATTTTCCCAATTCGCTAAAAGACAAATGATTTGAAAAAATGTGGATTTTTCTCTTTTTATAACAACCCAACCTAACCAGCATCGGTTTACCATAACTGACATCGATCCTATGCCCTATCTTACCATGGTTAGTCTTGCTTGATCGGCATCGGTTACCTTAAACTATCATCGCTTCCTGCTTAGCCTTTTTTCCCTACCCCCTACCCCTAATTTTTGACTTGAATCCCTAGTTATCCCACACTCACCTCACTTGGCCACACCACTTGACCTTCTTGACTTTAACATTTCTCCCCTCACCTCATCCTCATTCGAGGGACTCATTATTTTCCCATCCCTTGGCCCTACCCTTGCCAGTGACCTGAATACTTGGACCTGCAGAACATTGTTAGTGACTGTGACCTCACGTGTCACTATACCTTGCAACATTGTTACCTATGTTGTTGACCTAACGACCTTACCTTACCTCTTATCTTGTGTTGTTTATCCCGACCCACCCCTGGATGTGCCAGGTGAACATACCTACATGTTCTACCCGCACCGACCTGCGTCATGTTTCCGACCATATCATATACCTTAGATACTAGAATCACGTCAACCTTGTTTAGATAAACCTATCGATTTGAGACAATGTAGAGTTTGCCTACTCTTAAACCTCGGAACCATGCTATAGTTTATATGTGTGTGTGTATTTTACTATTCTTACCTTTAACTTTGACCCATTACCTAGATTACCCAAATGGACCTTTTCCCTTTTTTTTACCCCCATCGCCCACCTTCCTCTTCATAACATTCACCTTTTATCAAACCACTCACCGATTCTACCTTCCGTCTCATTAGTTCCTAGTTTGAGGGGGATCACCTTCATCCACACATGGGGTAACCACATCTTATTTTTTGTCGCTACCATTTACAAGCTATATGACAAAAGAGGCAAAATTTAGACACCAAAATTGGAGTTACACTCCCTTGCTCCTCGATAAATAAATACCTTAAACACATCGACCTAGCTATGACCCCTTCACCCCACTATAGTATTAATTTAATTAATTTAATTCATTATCCTTACCATATTTATTATTTAAATACCTAATTGGGATAATGCCCACATAGCCACTCACTATACACTTCATCTAGCCACCTCACCCCGAGACCTATTCTTATTAAGTTGCCATAACTAACTAAGACCTACCCAAACCCTAAAAATCAATGCCTACATTCCCTCTAACCACATTCCCACATGTTAGAAGGAAGATTCCATTCTAATCCGTGGGAAAAACAAACGAGATCCTTAAAAATCAAGGGGATCTACCTAGTTTAGTAAACCTAGAAATCTACCCTAGCAGGATCAGGTTACCCTAAACCACTCTTAAAGGTTAACTTAAAACCATCGCCGATTACCATTTAATCCCCAAAACAACCTTATTTTGAGGTTCACATTTAAGAGATAGACACATCTTTTTGAGAACAAGTGACAAAATGAGAGTTACGCAAGCTCAAAACCAACATTAGCAACACATTAGATCATCCATAGCGAGTTGCTACAAAGCAATTACACAACCATTTTTCCTTCACGCAGGAGCATTGTAAGCGCCAACACCTACATCAAGTTCATTCCATTTAATCACCCACCATTACAACTAGACATCAAGCTCAGATCAAACAAAGTAGTGAAGTCTTGTTAACCAACACTTATCCATTTATCATTTGGTAGATCCTTTTACATCTGTTATTAGCTTCTACTTTCATTTCCATTCCCCCATCATTTACCTCCATGCAAACTTGACCATATTTTTATCCACACCCTTATATTGCCCATACCTAGACCTTAATCATTCCTGTGCATACCTTAGATCCATACGATCCTTCCATTGCCCTTTTATCTTCATCTAACCTTAGATTTACCACCTCACTTCAAGTTTTATTGAATTTCTTGTACTATTCCATACGACCATATTGACACCGGTTAACCCACAATCGTCACCGGTTAACTTAAATGATATCTGGTCATACAAGACCAACGTTAGTCTCCTCAGGTGTTTTGACTAGAAACCAAGAACAAAGCTTCCATTCTCTACCCAATACCCAAGACCTCGGCCTTACACACCGGACCTTAACCAATACAGATTCGTATTGGGACTGAGAGACCCTGACCTTCGATTCAAAGTGATAATTTTTGTCTTGTTGTGAATGAATTTGCTTATTGTGAGATGAATGAAATACCTAAATAATTTTAACTACAATAGGATTTCCTTTTATTTATAGCATTAAGTTATTTTAAATAGTGGATTGACATCCATCTGGTGAAGTAAAGACACTTCCCAAATCTAGTATACACTAGTGAAGTCCACCGCGTATAGCACGTTTAACTTTTATTTGGTGGTATTGTTTTCTATTTTAGGTCGCTCCTCCAAGAAAAAGAAAGTTCTCATGATCAGCTATGGATCTGTGGGTCATGCATTAATGGGTGTAAAAACTATAACCAACATGTTACATCAGTATTCCTCCTAAAGCCCATTACCCTTATCTTTTTTGTCAAATTGAGAAGAAACGCATCTAGAATCGTGTGAAACACTGAGGTCATTTAGGCAACGTCTTGAGTTTAGGTCATTTAGGCATGGTTGAATTTGAGGCCGGGAATAAGAATGGCTGAGTTTAGGTCATTTAGGCATGGCTGAGTTTAGGTCATTTTAAGCATTGGCCGAGTATAGGTTCAATATGCATGGTTGATTTTGGTGGAAGAGGAATTCCTAGAATGTAGGTGCTGGATACGGCCTGTAGTTCCGCAATACAAGCCCATGTGTGTTGGCACATCACTGCACTCTCAGACTGAGTGCTCACCTGGGGAAGTGCTGCAAAGGTACTCAAGCCCCTCTTTAGGGTCGCTTTATTACGCAGGATGTTAAAGCATGATGAATAACCTCATCATTCAGGTATCCCATGGGCTAATATGTCTTTAAATACGATTGGTATATTGGACCTAGATCTAGAACATAACGAGACTTAATAGATAACCATAAAGGGATCAAGAATGCAATAATGAATTACATACCTGAGAACACCTTGTTTTTAAATCCATAATATCCATTATATTAATTACTGATAAATACCACAGTAATCTTCCTTAAAATCCATGATAGTATCACAACTAAATGCTTTAACGATTTGACAAGCAATG